>CAMQGK010000020.1:1200000-1800000 GCA_947000775.1 Pterois miles | reverse complement strand
ACAAAACACATAAATCATGACTCAAATCATGTGAATTTATATAATCAACCAACTTCTGTCATCATTGTCATTTTCACTATTGCCATACTTTGTCATATACAGTAGGTGGTTCCATTACATTATGATTATATTATTATTATAGTCCGTGTGTGAGTCCGACCCTCAGGAGGTAACGTCATCTCTCACTGATCAGCCAAAGCCCAATATTTTTTCAGCATTGCTCCTTTATTTAAAATAAAGTTAATTCTTCTCGGTTTTCCAGCTATCCAACAAATCGTTTTCCAACAGAAGTTTTCCAGGTGATCAGTTGTCCAAGAGTTCAGCTTCCAGCAGGCAAGTTCAGCATCGGGGTCAACTCCAGTCAAGTCCAGCTGCAGACGAGAAGCCTCCAAGACCCGCAGTAATGTAAAGCATTATATTAATTATTGGATTTCTGTGTGATCAATGATGTATCTGATATTTCATAGTCACTATAAACTGCCAGAAATTCCTGCAGCACCTGAATGCATCTATGTACACACTCAGTGACTGCTTTGAGCAATCTTGATTCAAGGGTTGCAGATAAAGGTGTTATCAGTACTGTCAACAGATTATGTTTATATGAGTTTCCATCAGCTCACAGCTCGTTATTTTAGTGGATTTTTGGCTGATGCGCTCACTCAAGACCTGTCCACACTCACAAAAGAAAAAAAGCCTCATATGCATACATCTGATACACTGTTAATAACAACTATTTACATAATATGCTAAGTTCTTCTTTAGTAAATGCTGTACTTGTA
The DNA here is from genome assembly GCA_947000775.1 of Pterois miles. Taxonomy (NCBI): domain Eukaryota; kingdom Metazoa; phylum Chordata; class Actinopteri; order Perciformes; family Scorpaenidae; genus Pterois; species Pterois miles. The sequence continues at coordinate 1,799,221 of CAMQGK010000020.1, read as the reverse complement.
GCCATCAGCAGGAATGTGTGTTGTGTGTATTTTAGGCCTACAGTAGTCTCTTTTGGATGCATACGTTTACACACGGCTTGCACACCGGGATCTAAAGATTAATTCACCGTCTGTATCTTTGTAGGAGCTGTTCCACACAAATACCAACGTTATACACTGTGATCATTTACAGTATGTATAACAGGATTATTACTGTAGTAATGTGGCCAGACTACCTTTCTCATTGTGTTCATCATGATGCACTTGTACCCTAATATGATTGGCTGAATACAGCCTTTTTAATCCTAACTTTATTATATAAAAAGACATTTTAGATGCAGCCTTCAATATTTGAATATCTTTGTGTATTTAATATGACAGGAAAGGACATCCAGTGTTCTCTAAATTCAACATCCATCTTTGAAATCACATTTGGGATACTGTAATATTAATATTTGTAGTCTAGTATAATATTCCAAGCATAAATATTCTGCTCCATACTAATTCAGAATTTTAATTCATTTTAATAGTTTGTTGCACTATAGGATTCCCTGTAGCTCAACCAAAATAAGAGCAATTACAGTTTTATTTCAGGATATACCGTATGTAACATTATTATAATTGTGTGTGATTTGAGTGAGAAAATAATTGAACATTTTTTTAGTCATAAATGATAAAAACTTACTTAGCAGCTTTAACTCATTCCTCATACTAGTCAGACAGGGTTTAGTTTTGAGGCATCTGCATTTATGTATAAAAAATGTATTTAATAAAGTAAAATATTGATACCAAAATCCAAATCCCTATTCTCAGCAAAGACACCAAATTTGATTGTTTTCTCTGTCAGTGGTTGGATTTCCAATCCTCTATGTACACTGATTTTTTTTACTCCTTTTTCACTTTTGCTGATATGAATAAGGAGGAAGCCAGGTAAGAGGCCCTGGTCAAACCGTCCATCTTGGATAGCAGCACTCTCCTAAAAACAATTATGTCCCTCTGCAGCCATCTGTTCAAAATTGACTTCCATTTTTCTGTTATTAATATTCTTATTTTCAGTCATTACTCTTTCCCTAGAAATAACTACGGCGTTCCCAAATATTTCACCAATTTTTTAAATTTTCACACCACATGATAACTACAGGGGGCACTCACATAACATCAGCATTTAACATTAAATTCAGCTGTAGGCCTGTTGCCTTAGAAAAAAAAAGATTAATAGACTGTACAACTAATTTGATTTCCATTTTTTAATAACATCATGTCATCTGACACCTGACTTATTATTATTTATTTTCCCATCACATGTAACCTGTGAGCTGCTGCATCCTGACGGATCCCACAATCAATCTCAAGTGCCATGTAAATATTATATAGCATTATATAACATCCCTATCGCCTTAATAAATTTGGTATTCCTTCTTTAGGATCAACTAACCTGTGGCCTTGATGGGTATTTGCTGTTCTCCATGTGGGTTTAAAATGTTGTTTCTGAACAAAACGGTGGAAAGATGTAACGTTAACTTACACTAATATGATTGTGATTGTGTTAGGAACCCCAGGTCTTAGTCCATTTTCATATTGCATGCTTTTCTGTTGAGCACTTCCTGTTTTATTTTGGCATGTTTAACCTCCCTTCTCATTTCAGTGCACGTCACTTCCCCTCCTGCATGCTTCCCGCCACTACGTTTGAACACCGCCTTCTGACCTAGATTCTCACCATTCACCTGCGTCTCAGCGTCTTCCCCCCGCCCTGATTGTGTCCACCTGTGTATAGTCAATCACTCATTCACAAGTATATAATGTGTCTTCCCCTTCCCCTCGTTGCCAGATCGTCTTGTGCGTTTTCGTCAAGAGTTCCAGCGTTCTTCCCAGTGAGTTATAGCCTTCCAGTGTTTTGACCTCTGCCTGCTTTTTCCGACCGAGCCCTTAGTCTGCCGTGTTCTGATGTGTTTGCCTGATCATTTGATTCCAGTGTACCGAACCCTAGCTTGTAATAAAGACGCTGATTTTTACCTATGACCTGCTGTTTCTGTGTTTGCTATGGAGTCCTCTGCCGCCGTGGATCAGATCCCTAACAGATTGTTTGTCACTGAATGTGCTGATTTAGCTGAGCCGATGATTACTGAGTATTCATGAGAGAACTGTGAAGCTAATGCTTTCTGACACCATTGTGAATTCATCTTGCAGAGATATATTTAGTTATCATCATGTTCAGTGGAAGTGATGAATGATTAGTGCTGTCCTCTCAAATCCAAGATATGTCTAAGATATAGTATGTCGTTTAGATATGACTTTATTAGCATGTAGTGAATTTACATCATTTATGGTCCATAAGCACAACCTCCTCTCTGCCTCCTCTATGTTAGAAAAGGGGAAATGAGAATGACAGGCATCAATCGTCATGCCATTTTTCTTTAAATTTTGTCTTCTGTCAAATAACAGAAAAAAAAAAATATCCAAAGCACTACCCATCCATCCATTATCTGTAACCAGTTAACTTATTCAGGGTCGGTGGGGGCTGAAGCCAATCCTATTTGATACTGGGCAAAGGAGGGGTACACCTTGGACAGCTACCCACATCACACATACATCACAGGGCTGACACACAGTGACCGACAACAACAATTTAGAGTCAGCATTTAAACCAGCATGTCTTTGGACTGTGGGAGGAAGCTGAAGAACCTGGAGAAAACCCATACTAACATGAGGAGAACATGCAAACACCACGCAGAAGGGCCCCAAGTCAGATTTGAAGACAGAACATAGCGTTGCTTCTATCAGGAGATAGTGAAGACAAAACAGAGCCAAAAGGAAGTGTGAATTATGACATCAAATGTATGTTAATGCTGATGGATATGCAAATAACTGTTTCCTGATAATATCTTTATAAGGTGATAATATGTTAGTGTTGTGTTTACAGCTAACCCAACTGGCAGAAGTTGTGGTTGCTTTAATGAATTAATATATCTGCCTAAATAATTTGAAACTTTCAGCTGTAGCTTACTTCTACAAAAACAGATGCAAAATTTAAAAAAGCTACTCCTCTCAGAGTTTACTTTATTTTATTATGAACACATCAGAATAACCATGAAAATGATTTTTGATAGTTCAAACAATGCTTCTCACTGTGATGTGTCACTTTCAAGACAAGACAGAGCTATCAGCCATGTCGTAATCAGAACTGGGACATACAGTTTGTTTCTAGGAAGATATGTTTCGGTTAAATTTTTTAATGCTGGCTAATTTTTCAATGCTGTGACTGATGCAAATTAAATTCCATTAGCTGCAATAATTTTACTGAAGGGAATGCAGAAATCACATTCATCTCAAACCCTAAGTAAGTAAACCTAAGTATGTCTTTCCTAGATACCATAAACATGGCAGTGAGAACATGTATTTAATTAATGTAGGCTATCTATTTATCTATCTATATATCTTTTTTTTTTGCCTTTCCAGTCTTTTGTGAGTTTTCTCTTTGCTGTATTTAGGAAATAAGTCAATAATAACAGCAAAGACCAGGGTGTATTTCCAATGAAAACATAAAAGAGCATATTTCGATCATTTTACTTATTGTTTAAATAGGACATTGTTTGGTAAATGGGTTTGCGTTATATGGCGCTTTTTCATTCACCCATTCCCCACACATTCAAATTGGCTGCTGGTGGCAGAGGCTGCCATACAGGGTGTTAACCTGCCCATCAGGATCGATCTGCTGGGTCCATTTAACGAGTAATGAAAATATGAGATGATAGAAAACAATACTGTTAGACATGAATGTCGTAGTATGTTTCCATAAAAATTCCATAAAAATACTGCCTACAATAATCACTAAATCCGCTATTTCCGACAGCCATTGAATGCAGCACGTCTCCGCACCATGACCCGGATGAAGTTCCGCTCAACTTTATATCCCACAATTCCTTTCTCCGTCTTCCTCTTTCCCTACTGCAGCCATGTCTAAGAGAGGTATGAAATCCACCTTGTAAAATCCACATTCATCTGCTGTGTTTACGCCCTGTTATCTCCTAACGCGTTGGTTGTGTATGATACAGTGGGGAATACAACAAATCTACGTGATTAGTTTTCAATTAATGCCAGCAGTTTGCAGTTTATGATCGATAGCTGGTTGGTTGGCAGAAGCCATGTTTCACTGTTGGCGCCGTGTTGGCGTGAAGCAAGTCAAGCTAGAGGCAGGAAATGTGAATTTACTGTTTGCTGTAAACTTGAGACGAGTTTAAACACAATAGACCTGAATTCACACCATTAAGTAAACTGAAACCTGAAGTTCCCATTCTGCAAATCGTGTCAGTAAGGTGTGATGCTAGCTAATGCTACGCGAGACGGCTAGGCAGCGCCGGTAACGTCATGGTAGTGTGCATCGGCGATACCGCTGTCAAACTTTTTGTTAATGTAACCACTGTTAAGTTAATGAAGTGCTGATACGCAGCGCCAGCCGGAGTTTATCTGTGAAGCAGCTCGTGCTGTGCTTATTCAGCAAAAACGTTGAGCAAATGTTTTCCACCTAACGTTAGCCAGCTAGCTTTCAAAGTAAATTGTGGCCCTCTGATGTAAAAGAGCCTTTTAGTGAAATGCCAGCATATTTCTGTCAACTCGCTTTTCCAGTATCGACTGCTGTGAGTCTCTGTTTGAGAAGACTCCAGGTCCTGTCAACAAAGGTCTTTTAAACTGGCTAGCTGTCATAGCCTAATAAACTGAAGTAATGTGACAGCAGTAATGCAGAATACACGGGTGTATTGTTACTAGCTACTGATGTCATCGCAGCTCATGGTTAATGTTGTGGAGATGTGTTTTGACATTGGACTGAAGGTGTTCGAATCGCTGCATCCGTTCACCAATGCAACAGTGAGAGGCGTTGGATCACGTGCATTACAAAAAGCATGTAACAGAAAAATGATCAGCTTAAATTGTCAATAACGAAATCTGGATTTCTCAGTGTCTGTTAATGGAAAACCAATGAAACTTAATCAGAATGCTGCTTTGGTATAATCTGATGCAAATCTTTAATTCCTTGACTTGTCCTGAAAGTGGTACAGATATTACTTTAACGAGTTCCTGTCTTCTACAGGACGTGGTGGTTCATCTGGAGCCAAGTTCCGCATCTCGCTGGGTCTCCCAGTGGGAGCAGTCATCAACTGCGCTGACAACACAGGTACACTTCTACATTTCTACTGAACTTTTGTATTGCCATGGCTTAAATATTCAAATTCAGTACTGGTGATATGAAGTTTTCAGGGGAAGGAAAATAATCAAGTGAAATGCTTACATCCATTTCAACCTTCCTGCACAGTGATTAAATCTTTGTTGTCTTTGAAACAGAATTTAGCAGGAAAAGTTTGCCACTTGAGCCGGTAGTAGACATGTATGTTATCGGTGACTGGTAGTTAAAGGAATAGTGCCACATTTTGGAAATAACTGCTTATTGGCTTGCTTGCTGTGAGTTTAATGAGAAGGTCATTACCACTTCCACGTCTCAACACTAAAGGTGTAGTTTGAGCCACCAGTCAGCCAGAGATGGCAGGAAGTTACTGCTCTATCACTACAGATATAGCTGTACATGTGCTCTCTCCTTCCAAAAGCACTAGCTTTGTCTGCTCAGTGGCTGAGTGAGTCGTCGTAGAAGGGAATATGGACCTCATCACTGTGGCTGAGATGACAGTGACACCCTGTAGCTGACTGATCTCAGTCAGCGATGATACAAAGTGCTGTAGCTGGTGTTCTTTGCCAAGATATGACACTGTTCTTTACAAACTCTTGTCCCAGTTTCTTATCTCCCCTTCTCCCACTCTGTTCCTTTTTTCATGTTTGTGTTCTCCATCCATCCTTCAGGTGCTAAGAACCTGTACATCATCTCTGTAAAGGGCATCAAGGGGCGTCTGAACCGTCTGCCTGCTGCAGGAGTAGGTGACATGGTCATGGCCACAGTCAAGAAAGGCAAGCCAGAGCTCAGGAAGAAGGGTAAGTGTGAACTGTAGTATTAGGTGAAGAATCCTTCTGCTCTGATCTGAACTCATCAGCTGCTCCTGACTCATTTCCACCCCTCTGCGTTCTCCCACCCCCACCTGCCACCCCCCCTCTTTCTTAAGTAGAGGCTGGGGTCAGCAGTCAGTCTTGGATAGGGCTGTATCTAATGTAATTTTTTTTAACATTCAAAGTTTTGATTGAGGTTTTCGAATGAAGCTTTGACTGTCTCTAATGAAGAGAGAACAGTTTGACTGCTGTGAAAATGTTGCTTTTGAAAGGCTAAATGCCATCAAATATGGATAGAAGCAGAATATTTTGTTAAAAATGTTGTGAATTTTGGAAATGAGTACATCTGTCTTTTTTTCAACACATTGACTTTTGGACGGAGGGCTACAACAGTTGAAGCGATTGAGGGCCGAGTGTGTGTCACTCGCTGTGTGTTTGAGACAGACACACACATTGTCTGTCATCTAAGGAAGCCATCAGCAGCACTAGAGTTGCTAATGTAGCACAAACGCACAAGCTGTTGGACACCAGCCATCATCACGCAGGGGAGACACACAGCTGACAGTCTGCTAAACTAAATGTCCTGTGGGGACTTTAACTGGGAAAGTGGCTGCATGTCCATGATGCTACACACAGCACCGTGGCTGCTACAGCAACACTCCTGGGCAGGCGAACTGGGGACTTGTTTATCTGTTGTGTTCATACATTGCAGCTAGTACACTGCTACATAAGACATTGACCTAGACTGGTTGCCACCGTCTAGGTAATTCGTTTTCCAGGCGTCTGTATTTACAACCAGCATCATGTACCATGTAACAGATGAGTTCCGCTGTTGGAAATGTAAACGTGTGACATTATGGCATTGAAGAAACAGTAGCAGCTGAAAGGAGCATTGAAATAATTTGGTTCCACTCCATTGCAGAAATGTATTGCTATCTACAGGGTCTCTGTTTTTTGTTTTTAACTCCATATGAGCTGAGTAAGGAGGATGTGGAGGCACAGGTGGTTTCATTTACAATAATACTGAATAACGGGTCCTGTAACACAGATCCCAACATTACAGTAGTTAGGTTAAGATAGTACTGACAGTGGTTGGTGGTTACCAGTCATGATGTGGTTTAAGTTAATATGAAATAATTGTTTCTACTGCCAGTCTGTTGCAGTGACCATGACTCTGTATCTTCTGGGTGTGTTGTGTGGATTTGCATTAACTTGAGGTAACCACATTCTTGTTGTCCACAGTGCATCCTGCGGTGGTGATACGGCAGCGGAAGTCGTATCGGCGAAAAGATGGGGTGTTTCTCTACTTTGAAGACAATGCGGGTGTCATAGTAAACAACAAAGGAGAAATGAAAGGTGGGTTTGTTTGGATGCTACTCCACATCTTGCTGACAGAACAGTTGTCTGAACAGCGGGGTCATTTACACACAAACTAGACTTGAGGCATTTCAGATTGTCTGAGATTATCATGTACTGTGACCATGAAGTAGGTTGTGGTTATAATGTTTCTCATTATCACCCTTTCAATAGCTGTGTTCTCGTGAAAATGTTGACTCCAGCAGCACAGTTTCTGTTTGTAGGTGTGTTTAAAGTTACATCCGTGTCACTATTAGGAACTGTGCATACATATTTCAGTGTTCTGTCAGTGGTGGTGCAAAGGGTATATTTGTGTTGGTACCAATACCTGCAATCAAACGCTGCCTTTACTCTGTAAACGGTAACTTTAACTCTTCAATTTGAACATTCTTAATTTTTTTTTTTTTTTTTTTAAGAACAATTAACACCCCACCCAAAAACCAGTCCCTACAGTGTGAGAAGACGTTTTGTGTCTCAGAGGAAGAATGCTTCATGTGCTCTGTAGTACTGATGTAATTCTGCTGGTACTTTAAAAGTACCGAGTTCAGTACCCCAAGTGATACAGGTGATAGGCCAATAGTTCCCCTTCCAAAAGCACTTGCTTTGTCTGCTCAGTGGCTGGGTGAGTTGTCGTAGAAGGGAATATTAACCTCATCACTGTGGGTGAGATGGCAGCATCCCTGTGGCTGACTGGTCTCAATCAGTGATGAGACAGCTTTAACCTGCTAGTGAAGTGTCACTGCTAAGGTTGGGTCTCATTTCAACAATGGCCGTACCAGAACCATCTCAATCATCATGTGAAGGGAAGTTGTGTGTGCCCCACTGGCTAGCTAATTGCCGTCATGCTGCACAGCACTGATACAGCAGTTGCGATTGGAAACGCCAACCCACGATGGCACGGCCATGTTGTCATGGAAGCATAACGGCCCAAAAACAGAACATCTAATGCATTCAATACATTCAGTAATGAAGTTAACACCAGAAGTTTGTCAAGTTTCCTTGCCATGTTTTACGTTTTTTTTTTTTTTTTTTTTTCGGTTTTCATTAACATGTTAATAGTTTGACGTGCAGCGGTCGGTTGTCCCATTTGTATTTCGGAGAAGAACCAAAATAACTCTGCTTTCGTTCTGTTTCGGCAGGTTCAGCCATCACAGGTCCAGTGGCCAAAGAGTGTGCTGACCTTTGGCCCAGGATTGCCTCCAACGCTGGCAGCATAGCCTGAGCTGGACCCTGCACCTCTGTTCGTTTTCAATAAACTGTTGGTAATCCAGCCTCATGTTTCGGTGTTTTCATTTAACCTGGAAGTAGAGGAAATGATATTCTGAAGGGAACATAAATTACCGTATTTTTTGCACTATAAGGCGCACTTAAAATCCTTTTCTCAAAAATCGACAGTGCGCCTTATAGTGCAAAAAATACGGTTAGTTAAAACGTTGAAATCCTCTTAACACCATACAGGTGTCTCCAGTTATTCTGGCTGATTAGACTGTTTCTCAGGTTGAAGATGGGTGGAGCTCAAAATTAAAACATGAAAAAGTTCAATATGCAAGTAAGAAAATGTAAAATACTCAAGATTCAGTACACACTAAAGTTTCAAGCATTTTTTTCATTTTAATTTAGATAATTGCAGAAAAAAGGTATCTCAAAATATTAAAACATTATATTTTGAGTTTACTATTTTTACAGTACAAATACTGTGTATCTCAGTCTAGTTCAGTACACAGCCAGAATCATGAGGAAGGCTGCTGACTCGACAGTTGTCCACAAGACGATCATGGACACCCTCCATGAGGAGGGTAACCCTCAGAAGGTCATTGCTGAAAGGACTGGCTGTTCAGAGTGCTGTATGGAAGCATATTCACAAAAAGTTGACTGGAAGGGAAAAGTGTGGGAGGAAAAGGTGCACAAGCAACAGGGATGACGCAGCAGAAGGTTGTCAAGCAAAGTCAACTCGGCCACACAAGGACTGGACTGAGGTAGGAGTCGTGTGACTACAGCTGTCACATTACTGGTATCAAGCCACCCCTGAACCATGTTCCATGTCACCTGCTGGTGTTGGACCACTGTGTTTTATCAAGTCCAAAGTCAACACAGCTGTCTACCTGTTCCAGCAGGACTGTGTACCTGTCCCCAGTGCCAAAACGACTACTAACTGGTTTACGGATCATGATATTACTGAGCTCGATTGGCCAGCCAACTGGTCTGACCAGAACCCCATAGAGAACCTAGGAAACACCAGACCAAACAATACAGATGAGCTAAAGGCTGCTGTTAAAGCAACCCGGGCTTCAATACGGCTTCAGCAGAACCACAGGATGATCACCTCCGGGCCACGCTGCACTGATGCACTAACTTGTGTTAAAGGAGCCCTGACCAAGTACCGAGTGAACAAATGCACTTCAGAAGTTGAACATTTCCGTTTTGAAGCTCCTTTTTTTTATTGATATGAAATAGAAAAAGTATCATTTTCTTTTGTTTTTGAGCTGTTGGCTGTAATTATTGAAATTAAAGTGAAAAAATGCCTTTAGTTTGTGTAATGAGCCTAGATCATAGTACATTTTCACTTCCTTAAACAAGTGATGCAGAATATTGAACTTTTTCATGATATTCCATTTTTTTGAGCTGTACCTGTTCATGAACATGCACATGGTTAACTAACTAACAAGACTTCGGAGAAGATATGAGCTGTAAAAGCTTTATTTTAAAACCTTCGTAATACATAATTTGGGTACAGTTGTTGCACAGTAACTGTGAGTACTTGCAGATGAGATGCGTAACAACATAGCAGACAATTCAAAGGGAGGGTGACTACAGGAAGACAAACCACTGGGGAGATGGGGAGAAATCTTCTCTAATGAGCAACCATGAAGATGATGAGGACAGGGACTCCAGGACACAATACGGGGATAGGACAGAAAATGCATACATTAGATGTTTGAGCAGAGAAATCCCTCTGCATGTGGTCGCTGTACAAAATCTGTTCATATGGGGGTCCAAAACATCACAAGCTGAGACTAACAGGAATATGACATCAGGGCTCTGTTACTCCAGGTATTGTGTGATCTTTCGTTTTTCTGCTGACAGTCTTTCTCCATCAGCAGTGTGTATGTCTGGTCTACTCGGACATCTCTGGCTTCGCTGTGCTTACAGACAGAAACACTGTCACTCACTGTATAATATCACCAGTACCTTCATCTCACATACCCTGGTGCTCCTCTCCATCCACGTTCCCCAGTAGAATGATGGGAGGTTTTCTGGGTTAGGAGTTTCCAATAGATAGATTGGAGATTTACCCATGTGCAGGAAGGTACAGCATGAACACAGAAATACAGGTTTACATTTTTTGTCCTCGTCCACATTAGGCATTGAAAAAGACCTATCTCCCTGTCAGGGGGTTGCTCCTCTTCACAATTCATTCGTCTTCATGTTTCACATGCAGCTAACGGCTCTTTTCTCAGATGTCACCTCTCCAGTGTGACACCGCAACGCATTGTCATCCCAACTCATCCCATATTCCTGCTTTCTCAGACTCCTCTGTTGCTGTAAACATGTGCTTAACGTTGTGAATTAAACAAAAAACACTAAGTTCAGGCAACAAAACCACTATAGTTACACATTTAGGAAAAAGCAACTTGGGCTTAAAATTAGTACATTTTTACAGTGCAAATGTGACTGAACGTCATGAACACGGGACACGAATGATAAACGAGCTAGCTGCAGATGATAAAATCTGCTAGGACAGTTTCATTTAATGATGGCAGATTTATTGAGAAGCCACTGTTATCATAGAAAACTACATGTCTGCCATGTCAGGTTGGAAAGTTTGACAGGCATAGCAACAGGAACTATAGGGGGTGTGGCGTAGCAAACCACTAATTCATCATTTCAACAGTAGTTAGGGTTAATGTGAAATTCATCCTCCAAAGGAAAATAATATCTTTTCATGCAAAATCTTTTTAACTGAATTTGCTTTACTTTTCACATTTAAAAAAATATTGTGTATTGAATGTATTGAATCTGATAAAATGGAAAATGTTAGAAAAATGAAAATGTGTTGTGTCCCTTCTTTCCCCTCAACACCATCCACACAGCAGGTTATCCTACATGTCTGAACATAATGCTAATTTGGAGCCCAGTATAGCGGTCCTGATACTAATCGCTTAAGCTAGAGTTTATTTGTACCTTCAGAATGACCGATCAGCCATAACATTAACAACATTATGAGCACTGACAGTGGAGTGAATAACATTGATAATCTGGCAGTGGGGGTATATCAGGCAACAAGTCAACATTTTGTTGTTGAAGTTGATGTGTTGGAAGCAGAAAAAAAATGGCAAGCATAAGGATGTCAGTGACTTTGACGAGCACCAAACTGTGATGGCTAGATGACTGGGTCAGAGCATCTCTAGAACAGCAGGTCTTGTGGGATGCTCCTGGTCTGCTGTGGTCAGGACCTACCAAAAGTGGTCCAAGGAAGGAAAACTGGTGAACCGGCGACAAGGTCATGATACACGTGGGGAGCGAAGGCTGGCCCATGATGTCCAATCCAATAGAAGAGCTACTGTAACTCAAATTGCTGAAAAAGTTAATGCTGGTTCTGACAGAAAGGTGTCAGAACACACCACTTGTTGCATATGGGACTGCGTAACCGCAGACTGGTCAAGGTGCCTGTGCTGTCCTAATGTTATGGCTGATCTGGGTATTTCACGCTTCATGGTATCACATCCAGCCTGGGAATAAATGGCCTGCCCCCTCTCCCCCTGGACTCCTCGTCTCTGGAGGGCTCGGTGCGGGACCTGGGGGTCGGGCTGGGTTGGGTGCGATGCTCACAGGTGGCCTGGGGATGGGTGTGCCACGTCCCATCCCGGTAGGTGCAGTAGCATACTGTCCACTCATCAATGTTCACACGCTCCCCCGCTGGGATCACTCTGTTCCCAGCAAAGCAGTTGGGACCTACAGTGACAGGAAATAGTTTTTTCTTCAGCTTTAATAGTGAAATAGTGAAAATGATATGTTCTGTCTTGCAAGCACAAGCTTATCAGAGAGTCTGGTCTCCGGATTCATTTTAAAGAGCCGAAGACAGTGAAACAAGCCAAAGTATCTCAGAGGCCACCATGATAAGAGCTTGTTGAATTTTATAAATGCTACGGAAAGGTGCTTCAATGCTACTTTTCTTTTCTCCTTTAGCATAGGATACACTGGATCAGCGCGATTCTAGGTTTAGGTTTGACTTTTAATTCAGGCGTCAGGTGACATGAAAATACAAAACTTAACAGTGGTGAATGGGCCCTTGCTGGGCTTCCTGTGCATTGCGGGTACTGGCAGAATGCCGGTAGTCGAAAGTGAAACCAGAAACCTGTGGTGCCTCCCACAAGAGGCAACAAACCATTCATGAGTTCTGGAAGGGGGTGGAACTAAGTGTAGGGGTGGGGAGCACTGTGATGAGTCCAATGACACCTCCCACAAGAGTCTACTATGCACTATGAGCATGACTCAATGTTGACATGGAAATGTTGTCAGGCCAGGACCCTTATTATGCCTGAGAAATCTGGGGCAGGTTGGACTATGTAGATGGATGGATTTACAACAACTTCCTGTTTCATGACAAGGCCTATTGTAAGGGGCTGAGTCATGTGCCAACAACGCATCATATCTTTGAACTAAACATTTGACTTCCTGTTGGGTTTTGGATATATCTCCATGAGGCTTTTTTGTGCATCTCCACCAGGAAGAGCGCCAGTCGTTGATGCCAATTTTGCAGTGGCCAACGGTGGTACTGCAACTTCTGTGTCCATCATGTGATGCCATTGGGCCAAAAAAGACTTTTCCCATAGACTTACATTCGGAAGAGACATCTGTAACTTATTGGATATTTTTTTCTAGGTGAATCAACTTCCCAGTATGAAAACTTGAATAGCCCTTATTAGCCATTTAAATCATTAGGTCCTAAGTTTACTCATACCTCACCCAATCTCAACATGGCTGTCAGGTCACAAACTTTCTCATTTTATAGCTGAAAGAAAAAAAAATCAGATTTGCTCTAATTCTGCCTACTGCTGCTTTAAATAATTAAAATAAACTGTGAAAGTTTATGAGGGCTTAGAATATTATGACGGACGTACATGATGGCTATTCCCATGCTTTATTATGTCTGCAATTTTGGGTTTGCAAAAAACGGCATGGTTTTTGACCATACCTGCATGTGATTATCATAAAGTGGGTACCCATACAATCCATTTTCATCCAGATATCTTGAGGCCTGAGGTCAAGGGACCCCTTTGGAAATGGCCATGCCAAGACAACTAGTATGATATGGTACCGATGGATTAATTAGGTTTTCTGGTTTCATATGACACCACTATCTTCACTCTAGCTTTAAAACTGAGAGAGCAACAGAGTTAATGCATGAAAGAAATTAGTAGCGTTAAAACAAATTTGTGTTAACAGGTTATTATTATGTTATTATCATGTTAACTATGACAGTCCTAGTTTTGATACTGTATAATATTGACTGTGTTTTACCCCTATTCATTGATGTATGGTACAGATCAATAGTGCAGTGGAAGTTGTATTGATATACTATACATGGTGGGCAAACTACGAGTTCTTCTATGGAGCCAGTACATTGACTTTGGCAGTATGCAATGTATGACTTGTCTTTAGGCATACTGATTGTGTGTGTAAGTAAAGTGGATATACTGTATACACATTTATATCCAGATATACTATATATATATATATGTACTTTGCTAAATGTATAACATATCACTGCTGCTACCTCTCCATTTACCAAAACAGGGAAATGCAACTTAACAACATTATTTAGCCTCCTTCCTGACAAGCTAGCATAACATGGTTGGTACCAATGGATTTCTAATATTTTTGGGGGTGCTGAGATCGAAATTAGGTGTGCTTGAGGACTAAACAGGGTCTAAAAATGCCACTTCATTGGACCATCCTTTACCAAAGGAAAGGAGATAATGCCATCCCATAATTCCTTGCAGCAGACCTACATTAACAACATCTGCCGTCACCATCATGACTATGTGGACTAGTATAAGTGGAGTCACATTCTAAAGCACCGCCATCTTTTTCTAAGTCCTTCTGAACTCTCCTGCACATCTTTCCTTGATCTCATAATATTTTCCATCGAGGTCATGGAAAAGTCATTTTTTGACTGCAGCCCAGCTCTGCGGTCCTCCTTAGTTCTACAGAGGGTTTAAGCATCTTTCTGGTCCTGGTTTTGGTTTGATGTAACCTATCTTTAATGTTTTGGTTCAGCTCTTAAAACCCTCTGTATGGAGCCCTACCCTCGCTGAATGGCAGACAGACAGTTAGAGTCTAGCTGGTGAACATAGTGGAGCATTTAGCTAGAGAGCTATTTCCCTCAGATGTTGGTGGAGACCAAACACGGAGCTAAAATAGAGCGAATATTATAATGTTGTGTTTCTGGCTTATTTCTGCAATGAATAAAGCTCTAAATTAGTCTCCCTCCCTCCTTGCAGCACGAAGTATTTCTTCAATTGTGATTCAAGTCCATTATGAAACAGTCTTGTCTATGTGTGTATGATTTTAATAGAAGTGGACAATATGATCTGAGCAACACAAGACCAGCTACAGATACTGACTATGTAAGGTCAAATTTAACTGTCCCTAAAAAAATAATTCCCACAGATGCTATTTCTTTTCTTCTGTGCATGTAATCTACTACAAGAGGATATTCTCAGTAAAGCAGTTATATGTTGTTTAGGATGGACTCACTGAATACCATGCAAGCGAGAATGTAAACAGCCTGGCTTTGATATCATTTGCATCCTTCACTCACAGATGGGGGTTCCTTTATTTGGCAGCTACCTGTGAAATAATTACCATCACCAGTCAGCAGGACGACAGGAAGCTCAGTTCATCTGATGCCAGATCCAACCACGTTGGATAAAGCACAGCTGATGAGAGGGAATTTGACAGCAGCAGGGGAAGAAAATAATGACGCAACAAACCCAACCATCTGTGGAGCAGTCGAAATAGAAACTACTACTGCCATAAAGTAGCAGGTTCATGTCGTTTCCTTTTAGGTGCTCATAGAGGATCAGTGAAATAATGCTTTTGATTGTTTAGCTTAGTCGTTATTATCGCTGCCTGACACGCACACAAAGCCACCCGATGTTAGAGAGTGAAAGCTTGTATGACATAACAGCTGCTGGGTGTGATAGGTGACGTAACCAGTGATAGGAGAACAGCCTCCTAATGATGAGTACAACACAGGCGGAGGGCATGAGCTTAAGTGTGTGAGGGTATCCGTCCTGCTATGAGCCGCCTGGTGCACATGGATCAAACTGTTTCAGACACTGTATGGAAGGTAAATAGGTCGTAATAGTTTGTCTATGCCCACTTAGAGAGCAGAAACAGGAGTAGTGAAGTTGAGAAAAAAGGGTTTAAAGTTTTCAAGCTGGCTGACAAACTGCACAACATATAGACAGCCTTCATTTGATCTATTTTTATGCAGATTATTTTACCCCCAGAACCCATCCCCATATAGAAGATGTAGAAAAACACAGATAGTGCATTCTGTTCTTGGATATTCGTCATGAATGCAAAAGATGAAAACAGTATCTGCCAGAAAAACAGTTCTCGGGGGTTTCTTTGATTCTCTGTTTTGCTAGATGTCTGTCAGTCTGATTACTACTAATATTTATAAGGAGATCAATATAATAACCATATTTACAATTTAATACATTTGAATATTTAAAGAAGCTTAACCAAATCACGAGTCAAAATCTGATATCTGCTATGCTAGTTAACCTTTAGCTGCTGTTTTTCTTCATCAGAACTGGATTTAATTACTGCCTCATTTAGTTATGTGTGCTAAGTCTGAATTATCGAGAAGTCAGATCATCAAAATAGATAGGTTTCATTGACAGACAACAACAGCAAGATATGGCAGTGTGTATCTTACCAGCTAGCTTTCTCGTTCTTGCTTTATCGGTGTAGTTAGTGGTCACGACAGCTTCTAAATCCACAGATTACCAAACCAGAGCACTGTTACTGAAGCATGTTGTTTCTGCTACTGTCTTTATGAGCTATAAACGAGAACGAGAGATGAGTAATACCACATATGTTGTGGAGGGATGTGGTTAAAGCACTGCTCAAGACATTATTGTTTTCCATTATAGATATACTGCATATAGTTGACTTTTTAAAAGCTTTGCAATTTTCTCAAATATGTGACTAAAACAGGAGCAAATAGTGCCTTTGTTGGGGACTATTTTCAGCAGAGGATTAAGTCACATTTGGTGCTCTAGTGAGTATTAGTGGCAGCAGGACGGAGTATGTGGGATTGAGTCTGACTATAATGAAGGAACATGTCACCCAGTGACACAATCAGCGTCATTCAAGTGTATTAATTGTTCTTGAAAATCCAAGTGGTTAATCCACTTGTTCGTGTGAATGCGCTCAGTATTTTATGCCGATCTTCCGGTCAGATCATGAGACGTGTGCAAAGTTGAGACTAAAAGAGGATCTCTGAGGGACAGCTTGTGGAGCATCTAAAATGGAAAGGTTTCATCCCACTCCCGAGTTTAGAAGCTTCGTAGCTTAGTATTCCTCTGTATAAGTTTTTGAGCCACTCATAGAGTGTGTTGAAGTGTTGAAGTGCCAGAGAAAAAGCGGTGTGTGTGTCTCACCAGTGTTACAGATGGGGCAGCAGTGACTGGGTTCGTAGGTGGGGTTGACACAGTGAGGGGCGGGGCAGTCTGAAATGCTGCAGTACACCTCTCTGTTGGCCTCACAGCGACATCGTTCACACCTCGACAGCTGGAACAAACAGTTTCAATGTCATTGATTTCAAGTTTTAACAACAACAATCAATTGCCTTATTAATTGTGACCATTTGATGTAATTACAGTCAAAAAATGGGAGACTGGCAGAAGTGACTGGTAGGTCACATGTCAACAAACACACAGTGGCTGATCTGTGCTGTTGGCTGGTTGGATGAACTTTGTCTAATACACCATCCGTTACATAAAACTCAGTGGACACCTGTCCTCCACCACTCAATCCCCTCTGAGCACATGGTAGCTAAACGCAACAGAGCAGCTGTAGTTCCGTCACTGTGGGACCAGTTGGACACCTGGAGGGAAGGAAAGTCACAGCGGTTTGGACCTGCATATGTTCAGTTGCTTTTTGTCTCATGTTGGCTAAAAAAAAGCTTTTAAAATGTAATACTTGTCAAACAGGTGCTGTTATAACGTATGTAGGAATGTTAAAATTGCACTAAATACACAATTTTGACATTTCTTTTTTCATGATTGCACAAGCTGTTCATTTCCTCAGTGTGTCTATATCTGCAGGTACAAACTACTGCTTTAAACATAGAATTTGGACTTAGATGTGCATGTTAGCAAACAGTTGCATATTTACTCATCCAGGATTTACTTGTACTCGTGTCAGTGTTCATTTTGGTTTCCACCGAGCCTGTTTAGCAGCAAGATGTTCTACTTTGATCAAACTAGTAGTGGTAATGAACTGTGTGTTTCTGCTGTACACAGGGGTTTACAGTGGCTTTATCAGAGCATGCAAGCTGAAAACACTGCTGAGAGCACTGAGAGTGAACTAACAGTAAAGGTGCATGCTGGAAACGCTGAAGGATGCTACAACACCCTGTAGAGCTACAGAGCTGATTATAGTGCTGCATAAAGCTGTCTATTGATAAATAACTGTAGCAACTTTTAATAATAGAATATTAATGCTGGCTTAACCAGACAGAGAAAAACTACACCCCCACCCACCACCCACCCCCACTCCCACCATAAGTGAAACCGTTTCACAATGCAATCTTCAATAAATTACATGCAATACATTTCACAAGAAACAGGTACATGAGGTCAGGGTTCAGCCTGGGCTCTGATGAGATATGACAGCAAGAAGACCAGGAGTTCAGCCTTGTAGCAACATATGGCGAGAGGGCGGTTTACAGACTACTTTTACTGGCTTCGCTACTACACCCTCAAAGAAAATCACACAGCACACCAAATCAAATGTGTGAAATGTGTTGCATACTGTTGCAAAGATATAAGACAGTTTTTTTTTTCCATTACAGCAGAGGGTTTTGTGGAGTTAGCTCAGGAGCTTCTTAGTATTGTGCTGATATGGATGGACTGGTGGAGGTATACTGCCTGACCCCACATCTGTCTTGACGGTGCTACGAGCTGGCCAGAGACATGCAAGCAGTTGATTGAGCAGCTAAATAACATATCAAGTGAAATGAATACAGTTGGAATGACCACTGAAATCTGAAACATCTGGACAGAAGATTACCACAAATTAAGCTACATGACCACTTGTCATTATGTGACACCACATTCAAACTGATGAGCAAAGTGTTTCTACCAGAGGATTCTAAAACAGGTCAGAATATCAGGAGAGAAATAAACAGAAAAACAGAGCACAGGTTAGACAAGTGCTCAATAAAGTGGTGTGAAGAAGAAGAAGAAGAAGAAGAAGATCAACCTTTATTAGTCCCACGAGGGGAAATTCAATTTTTACAACTTAACTTATACACGGTACATGCAGACCCGAAACACACACATGCATCAATGGAGAGATGTCAGAGTGAGGGGGCTGCTCCTGACAAGCGCCCCGAGCAGTTGGGGTTTGGTGCCTTGCTCAGGGGCACCTCGGCAGTGCCCAAGAGGTAAACTGGCACCTCTCCAGCTACCAGTTCACACTCAGTTCTTGGTCCATGTCGGGACTTGAACCGGTGACCCTCCGGTTCCCAAGCCAACTCCCTACAGACTGAGCTACTGCCGCTGATGGATCAGGGCTCAAACAAACAAACAAGCCCAAATTTCCCCCCTGAGGATCAATAAAGTATCATCTTATTTTATCTTAAGACCATATCGACGACTTGACTGCAGCATCACCTGTACAACACCGTTACAATAAATTATTAGATCCAAGTTATAAAATAATATAGATGCATTTCTATATTATGATACATATTCCTCCAAAACTGTCCAAATAAAATAGTACCACAGAGTGATTAGGACTGTAGCCTCACAGCAAGAAGGCTGCATGTTTGAATCCGGAAACATGGGTTTTCTCCTGGTACTCCAGCTCCCTCCCACAGTCCAACGACACGCAGGTTAACTGTTGACTGAGCGTGAATACTTGTCACCTCAGTGCCAGCCCTGTGATAGTCTGGTGTCCTGTCCGGGGTATACCCCGCCTTCACCTATCAGCTGGGATCAGCGTTACCAGCGACCCTGAACAGGATAAGCAGTGTAATGGATGGATGGATAGTAACTGACACACTGGGAGCCAGGGTTGGATTAATGAAGCTGCAGATGCATCAACCGGTGGAGAGGGGGAAGCCCTCGGGTTAATCCAGCAATGATAATACAAATATCCTATTTATTCATATGAATATAACATGGCAGCTTTTGGGTACCACACTGTTTGCATGAAGGTGGATTGTAACAGTACACATTTGAGGTACTAGTACTAGAGTATTTTCGTTTTCAGCTACTTTACACTTTTACACTTAACTACATTTACCTCACAGCTGTAGTTATGAATATTAATTTGCTTTAGATGATACTAGTAAGTTCTTTCAATGGAGCCGTTTTGCATGATGAATATTTTTACTTTTGATACTTTAAGGGGGGGGGGGGGTGAAGTTTGGATGTGTCTCACCCTGAACTCCTCTAGGAGCCGGTACGTTTTTCCCCCGTAGACACACACCCTGGCCATAGCCTCGCACACCGGGCAGCATGCCTTATATCTCATCCGCGTGCACCTGGGGTGGATACGGGGACACTTGGGTCGGACGCACACAGGTCCGTCCACGGTGCAAGTGCACGGACACGCCGCGGGGCTCGGGTAATAAACCTCTCCGATCCCGTAAACAAAACCGTGGTCGTCGATGCACCACTTCCCCCGGTAGTCCCCGAACTCGTAGTCCAAGTCGGTTTTGGAGGAGTACTCCGCCGCCACCACGAGCTGCGTGACGCGCCCCGGACCGTGCGGCAGCAGCAGCTGGACGAGCGCGATGGAGAGGCAGCCGAGCGCGCGTAGCCGGTGGCTCATGGTGAACAGCTTACCCGCACCGACACTGACCGTCTGACTAACCATCGGAGAGCTTCTCCTCCCTCCCACCGGCAGGGCGCCGGTGACGCCGATACATGCGCGTCAGCCCGGGAGTTCAGCCAGGACGCGTCCGGGGCCAGACCTGTATCATATACATCATACACTGTTTATCATATATGGATGGTTCCGCAACTATGGTCACATCAACAGGTACAAAAAAAAACTACATCTAGTGATTTTAACATGTAAGATGTTTTTGTTGTTTTTTTTTTTTTTACAGTTTATCAGTAGTTCTACCTAAATGTCCTGACTGCAACATCACAATAACATCTACTATCATCTACATCTACTACTACTATCTAGCTAAGAAAGATGCTTCGATTTCTGAAGCTGAACTTCAAATAGACCTGTGACATCAGGAAATAAACCAGTGTGAAAGTACATTGACTTTTTTATTAAACCATGTTTACCTTCACTCCTGCTTCTGTTCAGGACACTACTGATGTTCGACTGGAAAACAGGCACAGAGACTTCTCCAGCCACTCTGAAATGTCACCCGGTGATTTCTGATTAACATCAACAGACAACAGGGCGTGCCATATGGCCTTCTATAAGCCGTCCTCTGCAGGTTTAGAGATTAAAGATTTTGTGTTTAACGATGAAAGGAAGAGTTTTCTCAAGTACACGGTACAGTGATGATGTCTGATTAATATGATCTGGGTTCCCATGTCGGGGGTATTAACAACACCATTAAACTGTCTCTGGATTACAGCAGGGAGAGCATACACTTTATAGATCTTACTATCTTTAAAGACATTCAAGGGACTCTATATACATCTATATTTAGATAACCAACAGACCAATACTGAAATACCATACTGTATGCCAGAAGCTTTCATCCCAAGTGGCTCAGAAAATCTAAGGAAATGATGTGATGCTTTCAGGAACAGGGACAGAAACACTCCTCTACAGAAAGCATATACCAGAGCTGATGATATACTCAGTCAGATCTTCCTTGAATCATCAGTTTAGGAAATGCCCTACTCTACAAGACAAACTGGTACACATCCATCTACAACCCAACAACAAACAAACTTGGTTGGGTCCAAAATCTAAAGGATCCTACAAGTGTAACCATTATATCCACTGCACACATGTAAAACAGACCAAGACATTTATGGATTTTACATTAACTGTAAAACCTTGCCTGTGATCTTTAGGCTGTTGCAAAGTGTTTTACTTTGGAAGAACAAACAGAAGTCAGCAGGACAAGCTGGCAGAACACAGATATGTTATTGGCAAAGGGAAAGTAAAGTAGCCTATGGCTGAACTCTATCTAGACTTCCAGGACAGTAACCCTCCCACATTACAAGCCTTTGGCATTGACCACATCCCATCCTCTACACAAAAAGGTGACAGACAAATGAAACTTAACCAATAGGAAGGGTTTTGGATACAAACTACAGGCTACTAAACAGCCCCACATGTGTGTTTCATAAATATTTATTTGCGTTTCTGTTTGCTGCCGTTGTTTCTGTCACCGTCGCCATTGTTTGTATTCACTATGTTGCACTTATTGAGCTATTTGGGCCTAATGACGACATCTAATGTGGTTTTTAAATATCTACAATCCACACAACGCCCAAGTGGAGGATTTCCTATTAAATATTATACTGTAGATATTACTATGCATATTTTTGAATTGTTGAATACCATTATAAAATGGCATGTTTTTCCATCAGATCTGTTTGACTCCCAGATGAAGACTTCATGATGAAACGTGTTGTAGTTTGTCTTGTAAATTTCTCCACTGTGGGACTAATAAAGGAATATCTTATCTTATCTTATCTTCAGGTCTAACATGACTATGCCATTAAAATAAATGCATTCTGATGAAAGACTATTCTCTGGACTTTTCTCTCTGATTATTGCATCTGCATGTATCTTCATTCAACAAACTCCAGTCTAGTGAGAAGTTTTTGCATTTTTGATACAACATATTTATACTGGATAATGTACAGGCAGTGTGTGGGTGGTTTGAGCTTATAGATGTTCAGATTAGAAGTCAAAGCCAATGAGCTGCTGAGGCAGTGTATCAAATCAATGCAAAGGGGAAAAAATGATCAGTTCAGTCATTTATCTCTGCAATCAGTAATAACAGTAACAGGCCAACACAACCTTCCCTCTCTTACAACCTCGACTGACTGGTGTGAATAATAAAGGGCATCGTGTTTGGGGGCCTCCTGGTGGCCAAGCAGAGGCCTGGTTGCTCGCGCTGTCAGCAGGTGTGAGGACAGATGTTAAAGTGGGAGAAACTGAGCAGATTCTTCTGTCATGGTGCATCAACATGTTACTGCAGTGTTCTACTGCATTATGTACTATATTATATACTAGTCTATTATATAGAGACTACAGATGCAGTATAGTGTATGTTCTTATATTTTTTTCAGGAGTATAAGAAGACATTACAGTTTAAAATAATTTGACACATCCATGTATATATTAATGCATGTCCATATGGAGACTGTGTTCAATAATAATACATACTGTAGAGTGAAATAACATTTCATTCATAATAAGCAGTTTTAAAATGTATGCAATTCTTCTAATATCATGATCACATTACATATTCCTTCCACATTTATTTATACATATAAAAATCTACGCCAAATTATTCAGTACTCACTTAATTTACACTTAAATCTGACTTCAGAAATAAAGGTCAGATTAAGAGAAAATCCCTGGAAGTGTAGCAGAAAAAGCCACCGAGGGACTGAGAAATCATCTTTATTGGGTAGATAAGTTCAGACAGTACAAAAGAAAGATGCAAAAACAGGCATTTTACTAAAAACAGTCCAATTCAAGTAAGAAAACAGTCCTTTAAATGCACAAATGACTGAGGTTACATTAGGATGCATTTCTCTGTTTGTGGTGTAAACAGGCATATGCAGTCTTTAAAAGAGCCTCACCTGGTAGAGAAGCTCTTACACATTAAAAGACTGAGTCGGTTCTTTCTACAGGGAACACACACCCATGTCAACGGTCTATATTCAATGCAAATCATTTGATCACCGACACATTTTTAAAAAGCACATTGAAGACGTGCCCATCATTTCATTTTTTTTGTCCTACACTTTTCACTTCAACTTTCTTTCAAAGTTTTCATTGGCCTTAACTCTTTGACCAACATTTCAGTAATAGTTCAGATTCTTGCAGGATTATGGTTAGTACTTAGCATGCAGAATGTGAGTGCAGCAATTATTAAAATACCTGGAAACAGTCCTAAAGTGTGTTATCCCCAGTCAAGTACAGGTTTCATTTGAGTATATTCATCTACAAGGTTCCACTATGTCTCTAAAAACACAAAGGAGTAACAGTAGTAGTTCTGCAATTCACACAAACCGATAATCTACTAAATTCTGAGGTTTTTATATGGGGAGGGGGGGACATAGATTCATAGACTCAGACTCTGAACATGGATTATGTAATGGACCCCTCATGTTTGCAGATGTGATATGAATGAAGAAAACTGAGGGCTGATTTAAAGGTTTCTACATGGAGACTGAGTGCTATAGAAGCATGAGGAACTCCGTACAAAGGCTACACAATGAGGTTCCCATTGGATCTATGGATGCCTGTTTGTCCTGGTGTCATAAACTAGGAAGTCTTATGGAACATGGTCATGAGTGCCCTTCACACAGTAGCATGTTGATGGAGAATTGTAGCTTAAACAGGAGGATCAACAGAAACAGCCCAACTATTTTGATAATTAATAGTATTTTTCCTAATTTCCAAGTGAAGATGCCAAACACTGTAGTTCCAGCCTCTTAAATGTGACAATTTGCTGCTTTTCTCTGCCAACTGGAGACATATCTGAGCCTTTATGGATGGATGGACACTGATGTTGAGTGTTGTGTTGGAGGCATTACTGTTGACCATTTTACAGCACCCTGCTATCCTGTATGAGGTTATTTTATGCTTGACATGACTAGAACAGAGGAGCGGCTTGTACAAAGCCTGGAACACAAACTTGGTCGGGTCAGATTTTGTACTCTTTGGTGACATTTCAATTCATTCAGTCACATCATCATACTGAGTAGGCAGACTTCCCAACAGAATCCTGCTCGGCCTGGTTATATGAGGCTGGATGATGAAAAGCCTTTGTCTCTCTTGTATGAAACATGTGAACTGTTTATTGAGCATACCATCAGACCCTCAACCATTCAGCAGATCTATTATGATAGAGCCACCATACCAATAGAGCTGCTGCTTCACCCAGAGCAGGAACAGAGGGGAGCTGCAGCACAGGGAGGATCAGTACAGTTACTAACAGACTACTACACGTCATACTGCTGCTGGCTGCTCTGGCTGGGGGGCAGTAGTGGTGGTGGTGGAAGGGCTGCATCTTCTGAGGCAGGGGGAGGCGGAGCTGCTGCAGCCACATTAGGGTTAGCTGCACTGGAGTTGGCTTCCTGAGCCGCGGGGGGGTCAGGGGGTGCTGCTCCGGGGTTGCTGTCTGAGGACGGGGGAGGCATGCTGTTGCTGCTGTCATCACTGGGGGCGCTGCTGCTGGGAGTGCTGCTCTCCCTTGCTGCCTCGGGGGGAGGGGTTGCTTTATCACATGCAGCGGAGGGGGGGTCAGATGGAGGAGGTGGAGCAGACTGGGGGTCTGAGGAGGGCTCTGCAGATGCCACCTCATCTGGGGATACACAAAGAGAAATGCTTTAGATAAAATATGCGATCTGAACACTGATGGCAAACTTAGCACTCCGGGTTGGAGTACCACTCTATTGGATACTGGACTTCCTCACAAACAGACCCCAGTCACTCTGTAGCCCCCTCCCCTTCCCGCTGGAAATGGACGACTGCGACCCGCCACATGGAGAAAACTCTTGTGAGGTTTGTGAATGAATCTGAGGTGGAGTAAGTCAACTGTAATAGATTCCTGGGAATCAGTATTCCAGACAACCTGACAACTTCACCTCACTTCCCCACCCTGGTCAAGGAAACTTAAAGAGGGTGAAACAGTGTGTTTCCTAAAACTAGGATCTCTGAAGTGGTGCAACATAAAAGAGAAAAGGGGCTATGGTATTTCATTTTACACAGAAGGTAGAAAACCACCCAAAATGCACAGGGCTCACTGCAGCCTCAGTGAAATACGCTGCAAAACAGCAACTCCACTTCAGTACAGTGACTCCACTTCAGTTTCCATCAGTGCACATTTACCACAGCGACACCACGAGTTGGGCCGCTCTGCACCACCATTTTCACCGGCTGGCAGCGTGACACTCAGCCGTGGTGGCCTCTTCCTCCTCCATACAACTCTATTATTCTGCACTGTATTCTGGCCCATATAGCTGAAACAGCCCAGGATATCTGAATCTAACATTATAGTATTCAAATCTAGGGCTGTACAGAATAGTTTGAAGTTTCATTCATAATGTTGACACTAAATATTGTTATTATTAATAACTGACGGAAACATGGCATGCGTAGTCCACCTCCTCTCTAACACAAGAGTGAAGGGCAACTTATTGAAAAAATACAAATACAATAATTTCCAAAAATAACATGCTTTATCTAACAAAATATCCTGCTTCAAACTACACTCACTGGCCACATAATTAGGAACACCTATTCAATTGCTTGTTAACACAAATAGCTAATCAGCCAATGACATGGCTTGCAGAAGTTCAACCGAGAATCAGAATGAGGAAGAAAGGGGATTTAAGTGCCTTTGAACGTGACATGGTTGTTGGTGCCAGACGGGCTGGTCTGAGTATTTCAGAAACTGCTGGTCTAATGGTGTTCACATCATAGATGTACAGCCAACAAATCTGCAGCAACTATGTGATGTTATTATGTCAATATGGACCAAAATCTCTGAGGAATGGTTTCAACACCTTGTTGCAAATATGACACAAAGAATTAAGGAAGTTCTGAAGGTTAAAGGGGGTCCTACCTTTAACTAACAAGGTGTACCTAATTATGTGGCCAGTGAGTGTATATTTGTTTAGCCTTTCAAAAAGAACAACCATATTAAAATGTCTTTCTTTCATGTGTAAAGGAATATCTGCCCTCTGCCGAGGTCGACCAGTGGGTGTTAACATTGTTCTGAGTGTGCACAGGTCAGTTTCCATCCAGGTGTGCACATTCTCTTGTCAAGTTTGTCATATCATAAGATCATAAGTTTTGCATGGGAAGTGGCGTACACACATCTTTCAAGCCCTGTTTTTGGCAAACGCAATGGTTATAAATGAGACCCCAGAGCCAAACTAGAGCCGCTTGTCACTGCACACCTCCTGACAAAATGTACCTGGCAAGGGCCCAACATTTTCGGTTCATTATGAAGCTATGGCTGGCCACCAAAGTCTAGGTCATTATTGGGAAATACTGTGGCTTTATTCTACTTTTTCATGTCAAGAACTTCCATGTAAAAACCAACAATGTGTTTATCGATCTAACACCACACCTCTAACTTCCAAGTCCACTGGTTGCTCCTAAAGATAGAAATCTTTCTGAAAAGGGTCACATATAGGGTCAAGTATAGGGTTTAATTTTTAACAAAGGTTCAGTAATTTCCTAAAACAAATTAATTCAAACACATGTAGGTACCTGTCTCCATTGCAGTGGGCTTGTCCTCCTCCTTGGTCCCTGAGGTGGGGGTAGCTGTGCTGCTAGCATTACCACCGCTCTGCTCTGCAGCTTTGTTTCCAGCAGCCTCCTGTTGCTGCTGTTGAGCCTGTTGAGCAGCTTTCTCTGCCTGCTCTGCCGCCTCACGCTCCCTCTCCTCCGCCCGCCGCCTGGCCGTCTCTTCAGCAGCAGCCATCTCTGCTGCTAACTTCTCCATATCCACCTCAACCTTCTGACTGCACAACTGGAGAGAGAGGGAACACTAGTAAGGCAAAGGCTTCAATAAAACTCTATTCTCCATTTACAAAAGTATGCTCAAAATGTCATCAGATGAATGCAGACATATCAGAATAAGTAAAGTGAGGTGAATACATGCTTCAGTATGGATGCTCCTTTTGTCTTTTACAAATCAGAACCCTTCAGCCTTGCTTCACACTCAGCTGTCTCTAGGTAAAAAAGTACTGCTGTACCCGCTTCAGTTCAGTGTTGAAGGAGTCAGTGGTCTCCAGGAAGCGTCTTTTCTTGTCTTGGTGGCGATCCTCAATCTGCAGAAGTTCTGCCTCCAGCTTCCTCTGAAACACAAAAGAGGCAGTGTGTGTCTCAAAGGTGCATTAGTACCTGACAATTGCTCACCATGTGCACAGGAAAACTCAACAACATAGAGGAAAATAGAAAGCAGCTGAGCTCCTCTCAGTTCACATATTCTCTGGGCTCCAATGGCAGAGGGAGGATTTCTCCATTCAACCAACCTGGTGCACCATGAGAGACTGGACCTGCCTCTTAAGGACCTGCATGCGAGCTGTGGTGACCACCGAGCGGACATCAGGCACCACAATCTCACTGAGGATGTCACTGATGAGCCGGTGGTTCCTCTGGAAGCGAGCGGCTGCTGTGTGCTTCACTGAA
Organism: Pterois miles; assembly: GCA_947000775.1. Lineage (NCBI taxonomy): Eukaryota > Metazoa > Chordata > Actinopteri > Perciformes > Scorpaenidae > Pterois > Pterois miles. The sequence goes on along the minus strand of CAMQGK010000020.1, from coordinate 1,771,276 downwards.
AAACCATCATCGTAGTCTGGATAGAGGAAAAAGAAGAAAATCAACTGACCACCAAGAGGGGAGCACGGTAACTGCATGCGCACACTACACACATACTTTCTTGATGTCCATCCTAAAATAACCTTCAAACCATTTTGTGTGTTTAAAGTACAAGGAACTAAAAAAAAATCTCTCAGAAAGAGCTTTTCAGACGGGGAGCGGTTGCAGCTCATAAGCAGGCAGGTAGAGACATGCAGAAAAGCTGACGGGGAGAGATAAGCAGGCATAATCCCATGAAATTGTTGAACTGGCTATAACTTTTATTCTACACATCACAATGCGCAGTGCAAATCAGTGGAAGAGAAACTGATTCTAGCTGTTTGTAAGTTCCCTAAAATCTCGGACTGTTTTGAGTCAGTAGCAGGAGGGCTTTCACATGGCAGAACATCATGTGTGAACTAATGGACCTGTGATTATGGATATACGAGACACCACACAGTTGTACCGGCAAAGATACATACAGAGCACAGTGGTTGTTTCCATGGTTGCCTCGCACAGCGTCTGGCTTTTACACGTAGTACGCAGGCAGTGTTGCTCCCCATCAGACAAGATCTTCAAACTTTGCTTTCAGTGCTTTGTAGCACCACACATTCTCATTATAAATGCATTTGCTTTCACATATATTCATGTTTTTAAGCTACTTTCAACCAATCTTGACTGAATTTTTAAAAGATTTTCAAACATCCATAACTAAAACTGACCATCAGGGTCTTCAGCAGGCTGAATGCTCATGTACGGCTCTCCTTTGTCCATACGGCTCTGCCTCTGTCTGCTCTCCTCCTCCATTGCGGCCTCGGCCCGGTTCTTAGCGTTGACGTAGGCCAGGTAGGCTGGTGAGTTGTGGTAGGCCTTCAATGAGTCGTTATACTCAATCTGAGATGGAGAAAGACAAAATGCAAATAACAAGCTGAGCAAGACAATATGACTGCCAGTCTGGTCCTAGAGGCCATCAGTCAGTCCTGTTACAAGACATTGGTTAAATTCACACACATATTTTTACTGTTAAACATCTTGTCAGAAATTAAAGGGACATTCCACCTATTAGCTATTTTGGAGCATCAAAGCATCATCCCCTGTAGACTAGTTTCAAGCTTTTTTGTGAGGTTGGTGGCCGAGATCCTCCACCCTTCCATCCACCCATCAGCACTTTATTTTTCATACACAAATAGCTGAGTTAGTTTGATTACACTGTTGATTTGACACTAACTGGATTAACAGTAGGGGTGTCAAAATTTTGATTCTAAATCAAAAATCAATTGAATTTAGCTTCCGATGTTGACCACTGAAAACAAAAGCAGGAACAAATTTTTTCCTCTCCATCTACTGACTGTCTTAGAGAGAAAATACAGTTGTAGTCAAGAAATGCAACAGTCAACTCACTCATGGTTTGAACTATTAACCAGCACTAAAATCACAGTTAGCAGCATCAGCCACCATGTAGTGAACAGACTCATATTACAAATACTAACAAAAGTAACTTTTGCATTTAGGAACATAAAACAACAAACTAGATAACAAAGTGAGGTTTTGAAAAGATGCAGATTTTTATATTGTAGATATAAATATACATGTATATACAGTCCATAGTTATAATTTACCTTCGCCCAATACTTATTTGTTAGCTGTTAGCTCCAGTGCTGCCAACGTTATGAGATTGCCGATTTTAAGTTATTTGTGGACACAAATAAAAGTACACACAGTACTGTGCAGCCATAATTAAGACACTGGTGGCAGCTCACCTTCTCAGCTTCGTACTCGTTCAGGTAGTCCTGTTTCTCCTCATCAGTCAGGTCTCTCCACATCCCTCCGATAATCTTTCCAATCTCCCACAGCTTCAGGTCCGGGTTGGATGCCTTCACTTGGTCCCATACCTTGTATATGCACATAAATGCATAATGCAAACACACATGCACCATCAGGAGCATTACACGCACGCACGCATGCACGCACGCACGCACGCACGCACACACACACACACACACACACACACACACACACACACACACACACCCCATACAGTATGGTCACAACAGGGCAACTGTAGTTAATGGTAAGTTAATATAAGAGTAAAGGAAAAAAAGGAGGAAAAGTGCAATAGAAAGAAGAAATTAGCTCCAAAATGATCAAGCTACTGGACAGAAGTATTAACTAACATGAGGTAAAGCACATTTTATAATGGAATGGGATGAAATATATCTAAAGACAGAATCTGTGAACATGAACATCTAGAGTAGATTTTGTCTTTAAGGCATAATTAATGTTAACATTTCAGCTGTAAAACTAGAGAGGCAGCGAAGCGACAAGCATAAAGGGGGAAATGAAGGCAGGAGCAGGTCGTGCTGGCAGAAGGAAACACAGGGGGATGCAAGATCTCTTTATAGTTGACAAACACAGGAGGCTACTGTAAGCCAACAGGACAGAGTGGAGAGTGTCCACTGGGTGGTTGAGGTGGTGGTGAAGGCGTCATGGCTCGGCTGTTTCCCACCCTAAAACCCCTGCAATGTTTCAGGGGATGGGAGGACAAGCAGTAAAAGCAGACACCGTGGATGGGTGTCTTACCTTCCTGCTTACCTTCCGGCTGTACCGCATGTAAGGCATCAGTGGCTTGTCTGGAGGTTTGGGAGGCTTTGGGACGGTGATGCCTGAGGAGTTCTGTGGAGGGAAAGCAGAGAAAGAGAGACAAGGGGGCAAAGAAGAGTCAATGATGAGATGGGAGGGATGTAGATGAATGGGAAACATAAAAAGGACAAAGGTTTAGAGAGAGGAGAGAAAAGAAAACAAAAAAAAACATCAGCTGTTTATGGTTTGTTCATGCCGAGGTTTGTGTGAAGGCAAATTAAGAGGTGTACATGTAAACATGACAATACATAACTACAGCGGAATAAATGCATTCATGATGCATGTTGCATGGCTAGAAGTGTTTCTTTAAACGGTTCAAAAGGAATCAAACTATTTCAAAAGGGGAAATGTGCTGGTTTCTATTTAGGGTTTGCCTGAATGCCAGGCAGCCACACAACAAGCCATGAGAGTTTTGGAGCTGAAACAGCACCATCTCAATCAGACATCTAACTCCTTTTGAACATTCCTGTTTGCATTTTCACTGCATCTGAAAAACGTGAAGACGAGGCAAATGATATCCACCTGACTGGCATAGAGTAGGCCAACAGAGAGCTGTATGGTAGAGTCCCATAAAAAAGGATCATACCAAACGAGAGACAGCGGAGGATATTCTTTAAGCTATGGCCTGTAATACCCAGGAACACATTGGCAATGCATGAAAATGACTCATTTTCAAACTAAAATAGGACAGAAAGTCAAACAGCCTTTAAAACATAACTCGATACTTACACTTTTATGATGGCACAGGTGTGCACATCTCTAAAAAAGGTTAACTGTTCTGTCATACAGCATTACTAAAACTAAAACTTTCACCCCCATGTAACTGTGGGAAAAATACATCATGGTTTTCATGTTTTTCAAATTGTGACAAATCAAATGGTTATTCAGAGACATTTTTAAAAGCTCATCTCACCACTATAGAAGAGCAGAGGTAACCCTAACCCTGAGGTGTGGGTGATGGGTTCACAGAGAGGCATTAAAGGCCAACACACACACCAGCACCCACCGTTTACCATGAAAGTCTACGAACCAGTGGGACTGAAACGACAATCTTTGCAAATTGACACAAAGCAGTGAATCAGAACACACCACTGTCCTATTCCCAAGTGGTGACATGCACCAGTTCTCCTGATGAGGGATCTTGCTTTGACTTTGAGAGAACATTAATTACTTTCTGACTCTGATTCTTTTTGTGCTGGAGAATGCAGCAACACCTTAACACAGGGGTCGCATTTTGTCTCTAGTACCGCACAAGTAAAACACACAAAGACATAAAAAAATTGAAAAACAGAAAACATATAGCCTGCTCTTATTGTCCTGTGCTCTCATACTGCATTTCAAGCTTTCAAAACTAGACAGGTAAACGGGTAAATCCTCAACCACAAGGACTGATTAGATTTTCCCCAATAATTTATGTTTCCATTGTTTTTTTTTTTTTTACTTGTTAAAGTGAATGGAGGTAAATATGTCTGACGTGGCAGACATCAGTATTATACAGCCTCCATGGAAAAGTCTAATTGACTCAGAATTATGTTTGATACGGTTTACAGCTCGCACTGAATTTTTTTTTATACTTTCATTTCCACCATCCAAAAAAATGTAACTCTAAACTATGTTTCTAGTATAATGGCAAACACCACTAATTGTTAAAAAACTAAATTTAAACTACAGTATTTTTCGCACTATAAGGTGCACTTAAAATCGCAAAACTGTTTAACTCAGACACTGATGATGAAGGATTTGTGGAAGAGGAATGAACTGAAAAGTGAGTGTATTGTTTTGTATTTCATGTGTTACAACTGAAAAATGTGAGAGTTATTAAATGAACTGAATAAAATTTGACTTATTTGACCGTTTTGTTTCGCTTAATGCGCCTCTTAATCCAGTGCGCCTTATAGTGCAAAAAATACGCTACTAACTACGGCTAACTTAGCAGCCTGACCACAGGTTGTGGTTAGCGGTTTGCATCATGCACCAAGCCCAACTGGCACATATTTCACTATATGATTGGGGAAATGATGGTGACCGTTTTAAAAAGAAAAGTGTGGGAGCTGTAATCAAGCTGCTTATAAAACAACACAATGCCCCAACCACAACCTCCACTGTGTTTTCTGAATGTCTCTGTTGCTGCCACCACTACCAACCTGTACTACTACCAGTATGCCTCTAATCATTGTCTATTCACATCTTATTTCCCTCCTTTGCACCACCGTCTAAATCTTTTTGAGGCTCCTTTTTTTTTTTTTTTTTTTTTTTACTTTTCCCATATCTGTGCCCCAATATTTAGCCCACAACAGCTTCTCACTGCCCGCCCTCTTATCCTACACCATCCCCCTTTCTGACTGTTTTTCCAAATCCCTCCATCAATTCATTACCCTGCTGGAGCCTCCGGAGCTCCCTCCCAGCCGGAGGTTGTTGTAGGCCAGATGGCTGTAAGGGTTGTAGCCCACAAACCCTGGGGTGGAAGGCATTTGCTGATGGAAGACAAATGAGACAAAACACGAATGAGAAATGGCTTACAAACAAGAGGAGGAAGAGGGATCAACATAAATATGTGAAAAGGGGGAAAATGTGAAAATATGTGTATTGTTTTCCTTGGTTTGTTTTCCATGATGTTATCATGCAAGGCAATAAAGGCAACTGGACGCCAGGCTGGCAATATGAATGTGAGCGCTGCATGTAAATCAGGACCCTGCGACAAGCTCACATCACCCCCAAGTTGCATTTAATTAGCCATTTGACCACAACATTGCATTTCAATGTTAAACAGTGCCGTGCCCTGATATTGAAAGTTGTTGATGCTATAACTGTACACATACAGTATGTGCTTAATTCTGACATTTGGTGCCAAAAAGACAGAAGAGCTTAAATCAGATTTCTTTCATAAAAGCGCATGATGCGCATTGATCCCTTCTGGGAAAGACCTTAAATAAGTGGTGGTATGACAGTAAAAAGCAGGAGTGAGAGCGATGATGGAGAGCTGAACAACCTTGTGGCAACCTCTGTGTATTCAGACAGAGAGAAAGGGATTAAATGAAAGCAATATCCAAAAGGTGGAGGGAGTAAGAAAGCAACAAAGAAAGATAAAAGGGAACCGAAAAGAGCGTACTGAGCTAACATGGTCCTTTGGCCACTAAACAGTAAAATGCTAGGACTGGAACTGAGAGTTGGAGACTTACTGTTGTCGGGGCAGGGGGAGGGGGAGGAGCATAGGATGGTCGTTCTGTGTGAGAAAAAAACAAACAAACGTTAGCCGGCTATTTCCACAACCTGCTCTGTCTGTGTGTCTGTGTGTGTGTGTATAGTTATAGTGTGTGTGTATAGTTATAGTTACACTGTACTGTATACTGCTATACCGTAAACACTAGGGGTGGGGAAAAAATTAATTCACCTTTTTTATTCTTATGATTTTGAAACAGATTTTCTAAATGCCAGAATGAATATATTTGCTTCATTTGCGTCAAAGTGGAGGTAGAAGGAAGTTACCGCTTTTATTGTTGTAGTCAGAGTAACATGATGTCATATCCGTTCCATATCCATTGACCAAAACGAAGTGCAGGGCTCACGCTATGTTGTAGAGCACCCATATACTGACATTTAAGTTAAATGCATTTGAACGATGCCGATGGAGCAGACCATGGATGTATAGAGAACGGAGCGGACAGTAAGAGTTAATGAAGTGGTGAGATTAGCAGAAGTATACATGTGCAAATACATCCAGTTTTCGAAATACTGAGTTAACAAATGGAACTGAATGAACATATTATAGGAAGAAGACTGATTGAATTATATTAACCAGATGTACAAAACATTACATGGCCCTTATAAATTAAAAAGGAAATACCAGTAATCTGTGTGGGAAATGTCTATTTTTTTTATTTTTGGGTTACTGGAAAAGATTTAATAAATAATTCCTGATACTGATCCTGTTATATTTGACTTCAGGACATCTCTGACTACATACAAGCTGAAAATCAAACATTTTTACTGTATCAATTTAGATATTTTCCGAAGTAAGAGTCCCTAGAAGTGTATGATTCATTTTTTCACATGGTCTAGTGTTAAAAGTTAACAAAAATCAAAATATGGATTCACAATACTTATCGAATTGGCACCCATGTATCGAATCAGGAGATAAGTGAATCATCCCAGCCCTGGTGAACACTAAATATTGATGATTCAGTCAGTCAAGGATCCTGAATAACTTTACTTTATTTATGCCATATTATTGTTCACAGAACACAGAACAACAGCATGCCAGGTCAAAACCTTTACAAACTGTATTACAATATCTCTTCAGCAGACAGAGCTGCCAGGGGGACATGCAGCAGGTACGCTCTGCTGTTCACTAAGACCAAGGCCTATTGAAAGAGGCTGGGTCACGCATCATAAACATGTCATGTCTTTGGGGTAAACTGAGCCAAGTGTCATACCCCAGAGTTCAAAACCATGCCCCAACTTCTTTCAATAGGCCTTGACTGGGACCAAAAAGTACACTACATTTCTTTGACTGTGTATAAACAGGGTGTCTATATCCTTCATATCACAGATGATGTGTTCAAAGGCACTAAAACAAAACTTTCTTTTATAAGACTGGAGTAGCTGCTCTGCAGGAAGGCTGTTGTGACTAATGTATTTCTTATCATTCTACACAAGAGCATATACAGTAGTCAATGTTGAGGTTTTCTGTTTAATACAATTCTACATACTTATATTTGTCACCTCATGCAATCGTCCCTCTTGAATTGTGACGCATTTCATCATTCATTTTAAGAACTCATATGTGCAATTATATCATCTGTTCAATTACAGTGACAGTGCAATTAGTTATTAATATGCTGGGCATATTTAGCTTTACTTTTCTACTGTGTGTACATATTTTATTTGTATTAATACTTTTTTTAAAATCTATGCTTCTTGTTTATTGCACGATCCACTTTGCTGCTGTAACATGTGAACTTCTCCACTGTGGGACTACTAAAGGAATATCTTATCTTATCTTTCAGAAGCGCTACAACACTGTTTGACATTCACTGATGGTCACTTACAAACCCATCGCATATGCTCTCTGCTCTAATAATAGAAACATCACCAATAAAGTGATCTTTCTTTAGCAGTACAGAATAAATAACATGTATGTTTACTCACTTGACATCGTGGCTGGAGACGAGGCTAAATACAGCAGGCTATTTCCATATTGGTTGACCTGAATAAGAAAACGTAAGGAAAAAAAATCAGACAAACAGATAAAATGAACTACAACCAATCCACTGTTACAATTAGTCTGGTAGGTAGCAAAAAAAGCAAAAAGACACTGGTAAATGACTTAAAATGACCGACTAAGAGGACGAACAATGGCTAACGGGATTTAGAAGCTAACACTAGCTTATCGGCTTGGCCTTCTAGCCAAACCTACTAACACATAAAGACCATTTGTTTCATAATAACGTTGAAGAAAATGTTTAGTTCAATGGATGTCGAAGCAGTTTAGTCACAAAAATAGAAAACAAACAAAACATGCGTTCATGAAGACCGATTTACACTTCAGAGTGTGCACCGTGTGCGTGTGTGAAAGCTGGCTGTCGAAGCTAGGCTAACGAACAATACAGACTCCCGCTGCCGCTAACGTTACATGGAGGGAACGAGCTAAAGTTAACCTTACGAGCTAAGTTATCTGATGGTAAAACAACCGGCCTACAGTTGAAGTCGCTTTTTACACCAAAGTTACAAAATTCAATCAACTACGCTGGAAACAGCGTAAATATACTCACTCAATCGTCCTTTGTTCCCTCGGTCTGTAGGGCCGCTTCTTCCGCCTTTCACACACAAACCGGAAGTGTTACTCTTGTTGGCCGGAAATAATGTTTTCAGAAATACAGAGCTGCTGCACTGTTACTATCAATAAATACCTCAATACGAATAATACCAGGTTCCTGAATCAGCAATACTCCAAATTACGTTGCATTTAGCAATACAAACTCTTTATACGTCTCATGAGCAAGATCACAATCAAATCAAAGACATAAATGACAATAAGATTAAAATAAAAAAATAAAATAAATAAAAATAAAACATAAAAAACAAAGTAACTGGAAGTCATAAAATAATGAAAACAAGAGTGTTCTTGTCTAGTGATTTTCTTGAGTTTCAAGTCATTCTTCCAATGGTTCAAACTGGAGTTTAGTCTTAAAGTAGCCGTCACAATATTGAGAACAAAGTCCAATTTCCTGTTTTCAACACAAATACCAAACTTAACTGTCCTTGCTGTCAGAGGTGACAAACTCAGTCTCCCTGGACAGAAACCAGGTCTGAAAAATCCCTCCAGACAGACTACACTGATTCCCCAAGCCGGATTTAAACCTGTGACTCTCCTGCTGTGAGGCGACACTGTGCAGCCCAGAAGTGAAAATATCAAATATATAAATATATATTTTTTTATTTTCTCAACCTCTTTGGTTCCAAATGATTTAAGGAAACATTTTCTTGTTACTGGTTTAGGGTAAAATTTTAACAACAGAGCTGCCTCACCCCAGGAGAGACCCTGGAGTAGAGAATGTCTTCTTTAATCAGTGGTCTCACAGAGTCTTCCCCAATGAGTTGCCACTTTTGACAAAAAAATGCCAAGACTCAACAACAGTGGGACCTGCGGGCCAGTGCCATTGTGGATGGCCATGACCGGATGTAATACTGGAATGCAGGTGTGACTATAGGTAAGACAAGCAACCCCGGCCTCAGACATGTTGAGTTGGGCAACTACACAATCACTCAAACAAAGATAAGCTAGCTAATGTTATTATATAACCTAAACTTTCTTCATCTAGACAGGCTATGGATAGACAAAAGTTTGTACCTGACAGTTTCGACAACTTGCTTCAGCAGTCTTCCTCAGAGATGTCACGTGATGTTGGTGTGACTTCATCTGTGGGTAGTTATGTGGAGTTTTTCATCCCACCTGAAGTGGTGGGATGAGGGTGTTCAGTGTTTCAGATTCTCCTGTGTTGCTTTCAGTTTGACCATTCCAGATGTGTCCTTTACACATTTTTTCTGATGTTCTTTCTTGCGTGTGCTGAACTGTTTGCCTGTCTCTACTATGTATGTTTTATTGCATGTTAGGCACGGAATTTCATATATCACATCACACTTTTTGTCAGGGGGATCTGGTCCTCAGGGTGGACTAGGATTTGGCGCAACTTGATGTGTGGTTGTGCTGATGGATGCGCTCCGTGACGTATGCCGAAGGTGACCATGCCGAGGTTCTCAGGCCTTTTTTCTTTTTTGTTTCCTCCTTGTTGCTTCTCTGGACCTCTCATTTGCCCTTGTTGATGGCTCAAGTTGGGTGTTTACAGGTTTTGAGTGCCTGTTTTATATGGTTCTCCACCTCTTTGTCTTGATTGTCCGTGATTATGCTGTTGCGATAAAATAGGGTGCGGACCGCTGGAAGCCTGTGTGCTGTGGGATGCGGTGAAGGCGGTTCTCTACTATGCTTGCTGTGGCATCCACTGTTTTTTTTTGTGAATAGAGAAACTACGTCATGGGATATGAGTATCTCATCTGATTCAACCTTTAAAGTGCTTGAATTTTGTGCCAGCTGTTTTGAATTTTTGCTTTGTCAGGCCTAGGAGGGGTTTTATTGTCTCGACTAGGGCCTTTGACAGATTGTATGTGACTGAGCTTGTACTGTCAGCTATTGGGCGGAGTGGATTGTCCTGTGTATTTTGGGGGTGCCATATATTCAGGGTGTGATACTGGCTGTTGGTACTAAGTAGTTGTCATCGTCCTTGTCTATTTTTTCTCTCGTCCACTAAAGGATTTAGTAGAGTCTTCGGTTTCCTATTTTTGTCTTCTGTGGGATCCTTTTTTAATAACTTCATATGTGCGTTTATCTTCCAGCATATCTATCATTTGACTTTCATATTGTTCAGTGTCTATGATAACTGTTGTTCTGCCTTTATCTGCCGGTAGCACCTTGATATATCTATCATTTGATATTGATGTTCGGTATTTTCTGGCATGCTATTTCCGTTGCTACAGTGAAATCTTCGTATGGGATATTTTGTGGCGTTACAGCAAAATTATGACCCAGCCAACACATTACTTTCCGTTTCTAGGGGATTTTATCGATTATATACCCATTTCTGTCTTATGTCACTGTTTTCTTCCTTTTTGGCTGAGGTTAGCTTCTCAAGTTTGTTGATATGATGGAGTTTGGTTGTTTGAAATTCCTTATCATGCGCACGTTTCAGGTGTTCATCCATTATTGTTTCGGTCTCGACGCCCAGGGGGATGCGTTGTTTAAATCCACTCCTTCTCTCCACCAGCTGCTCTTCAATATTGTTGCTTTTATTCACCATGTATCATATCCTTTCTTTCCCAAGCTTGTTGGTATAACTCCTTCATCTCAACAACATAATTTGAACCTCAGGTGGTTGTGTGCCTGTTTGTGTTCCAGTTGCTCTAAACAATAGAATTCTTTGACACAAATCTGTCCATGACTCCCTCGTAGTATTGAAAAAAGGTTCATTTAGCCTACTTATCTATAGTTACAACGTTCTTCATCTAGACAGAATATGGATAGACAAAAGTTTGTACCTGACAGTTTTGACTACTTGCTTCTGCAGTCTTCCTCAGAGATGTCACGTGATGTTGGTGTGACTTCATTTTCCCTCAGCGTACGCCGGGGGACACCATTATCCCACCACTTCAGGTGGGATGAAAAACTCCATATAACCATCCACAGATGAAGTCACACCAAAATCATGTGATCCTCTGTGGATGACTGGCTGGTTGCATAGGTCAGACAAATTCTAACATTAAAAAAAAACATATCTGGGGTCTCATTTATAAAACAGTGCATAGGATCCACACTAAATTTTTGTGTATGTACAAACATTATAATATTAAAATATTCTGATTTATAAAACTATACATACACCTGCCAGTGCGCAATTTCCTGTTATAAAACCCAAACCAACCTGGAAATGTGTGCACATGGATCAGCCTCATATCCCACCCTCGTCACACCCACATTCAGCCATAAATGGACAATGCAAAGCACCTCATGCATGTTCTGCATTGAAAGGAGCCTGCTGATTAATGGATCTTTCTGATACAGAGATGGAGGAGCTTGTGGGTGTGCTGGTCTCTGAACACTCGTTCCCTCCTTATTCCAGTCACGTAGTCCTCACAGTCCCAGTACATCCATCAAGGCTCATATAATGTCACTGCAGAGTTTACAGCAGTAATACCGATCGCTTCACAGCTTGTTAAAATGATCGTGTCAATCAGTTATCTCCGCCACACTGGACTTGCATTATGATTTAGACTAATATATTGAGGATATGGAGAGTAATGACTTTATTTCCAAACTTTGCTAATTTACATGATCCATGTGTGGTGATATGTGTTGGGTGGTGATTGGAGGAAGCAGACGGTGTATGACAGCCACCACAGTGTCTCAGACACAGACAGTGTGATGGTTGCATTGAACAGCTGTTTTCAGTTTTTCTATGTAAATTCCAGCTGCTGGTGCAGTGGTTAGCACTAGCACCTCACAGCAAGAGGGTCACAAGTTTGAATCTGATTTGGGGCTCTTCTGTGTGGAGTTTGCATGTCCTCCCTGTGTTAGTGTGGCTTTTCTCTGGTTTTCCTCCAAGGACATCCAGGTTTTTAGGTCAGTTGTTGACTCTAAATTGCCTGTAGGTGTGTGGAGGAGTGTGGATGGTTGTCTGTCTCCATGTGTCAGCCCTGTGATAGTCTGGCTGTTGTGCAGTTTCTGATACTCAGGTTAATTCAGTCAACAGAAAGGAAGAGGTCCAGGAGTTGATGTCTTACAAAGAAGGTTTCTTTAAGCTTGATCAAGGAGAACTACCGGGCCACCACAATGTTTTATCCTCATCATGTTTTGACTTACAAGATTCCTCTGGCATCTCTGACCCTGGTTGCCCCAGCAACTGGCTCTACAGCCCTACTGCAGACACAGCTGTACAGATAACAGCGCTCCATATCAGGAATCCAACCCTGTGATGTCAACACGAGACAATTAGAAAATTCCATCATACTAGCGAACAGGTTGAACCCTGCCTTCGTCCAGTGTCAGCTGGGATTGGATCCAGCCCCCATGCAACCCTGAATAGGATAAGTGGATAAAGATAATGGATGGATGGATACTGTATATGTCCCTTCATAATAAACCATAAATATATAAAGTCATCTTCATTCAACAACTTAATGAAAACTAAAATCAGATTTGGTAATATCTGCACACTATTAGGAGACATCATTAAAACAATCAACGCTCTGTTCTTTAATGCTACTTGATGTCATCTTGAATTTCTACAACTAATAATAATGTAATTATTTGCGGTACTCCATAGCTGATTGTCGGTAGTACGGCCCTTTGCTCTGCACTCTGGGGTGAGAATGTAATGGTGAGACAGTGCTGATGAAATATTGAGCAGAACTTGATTTGAGATTTGAGTTGGCTTATAACTTTTACAACTGAAAGGTTCTTATGAAATAGAAGAAGAAGAAGATCTGCCTTTATTAGTCCCACAGTGGGGAAATTCAATTTACACTCTGTTTAACTTATACATGGTACATGCACACAAACACACACACACATGCAGTAATGGAGAGACGTCAGAGTGAGGGGGCTGCTCCTGACAAGCGCCCCGAGCAGTTGGGGGTTTGGTGCCTTGCTCAGGGGCACCTCGGCAGTGCCCAAGAGGTAAACTGGCACCTCTCCAGCTACCAGTTCACACTCAGGTTTTGGTCCATGTCGGGACTTGAACCGGTGACCCTCCGGTTCCCAAGCCAACTCCCTACAGACTGAGCTACTGCCGCCCTCACAAATAGTTATGTCACAAATAACACTGCTGGTTTTAATGATTATGATAAAGATTGAATTTCAACAACCTGGCTTCAATTCACCACCTCACCATCTGTGTCTCCGTAAAGTGCATACACATGGGTCAGAGTTTGTTTTATCTGTTTTTATAGATCACAACTTTTGACATTTCAAGGTACACATACCACCCCCATTTTTATTCAAGCTTAAACATTTCAGATGGAAACACAAGAGCAAAGAAAGTGACCAGTTCTCACTATTTATCAACACCAGCCTGTAGACAGCAGACACAGCCAACAGGGCTGATTATTTATTAATTCATAGATTCATGCTTTTATTGTCCCCAAAAACAAAGTAGTATGATGTTGTTGAGCAGGGCTGTAGTGGATTTATATGTGGTTGTGTAGTGTCTTTTCAAATATCCATCAGTCATTTCATAGCAGGTTCCAATCTTTTGTTTAATGTTAGTTTAGTTGGCTTGATGCATATTAAACGATAAACTTGACTGATTTCTCACAATGTATTCCTGTTTCCTCATCACTTGACTGTGGGCCCAATTTTCTCTCTTTTCCTCCATCTTTTTCTTTAAAACTTATGTATTAAGACTTGCAATCTCTCTTTACTTTCTCCAGCTTTCTCTGTCTCTTGCAAACTGCATTTCACATCAGTCTGTTTCCTTCATTTTTAACCGTACACAATGCAGCGTTTTAACTTGCATAGTGTAAATAACAGCAGTTGTGGCTAAAAAACAAAACTAAAACATAACTCATATGTGCAATTATATCATCTGCTCAAATTATAGGAACTGGACAATTATCTATTGACATAATGGACATACTTCTGGCTTTACTTTTTCTATTATGTATATACTAATTTATTTTATTTGTATTAATACTGTTTTTAAATCTATGCTTCCTGTCTTTTATTGCACTATCCACTTTGCTGCTGTAATGTGTGAATTTCCCCACTGTGGGACCAATAAAGGAATATCTTATCTTATCTTATCTTAATGTTGTGATAACAGAGAGGCCAAGTTTCGCCCTTCTGGTGGAACATAGCTACAGTTGTGTTCAAAATTATTCAACCCCCACAGTAGATAAGTGTTTTTGCAAGTTTGACATTTATTTTTCATCTTGTTTATAATCACATTAAATAATGACATGTCAAATAGACAAATACAACTGAAATAACAAAAATATTTTTTGGAATATTCCAATTAATGTCCTTTCTGTGATTACCTCATTGACAAAATGATTCAACCCCCCTCGTCCACCACTCTTAAGAACAGAGGTTTCCATCAGGTGTTGTCAAACAGCTGATGAAAACACCTGTAGACGTGAACGGAACCCTAATGAGCAGCAATTAAGCAGATTTAAAAGGACTGTGACACATGGCTCTTCTTGGCAGTTAATGAAATCTTTGCAACATGGTGAAGTCCAAGGAATGGTCAAAAAAGTTCAGAGAGGAGGTCATTTCACTTCATAAGCAAGGATATGGATATAAAAAGAGAGGCTAAACATTTCAAGAGACACAATTGGGAGCATAGTCCGCAAGTTTAAAGCTAAAGGCACAGTGGAAACGCTACCTGGGCGTGGTAGAAAGAGGTTACTGTCTGCAACTGCTGTGCGATACCTGAGGCGAAAGGTGGAGAAAAATCCCCGGGTGACAGCTGAGGAACTACGACAGGACATGTCAAAGGGAGGTATTCAGGTTTCTGCCCAGACAATAAGACGCACACTGCCAAATGATGGCTTCCATGCAAGAACTCCCAGGCTCACAAGAAGAGTCGACTCCAATATGCCAAAAACCATGTGGACAAACCACATGTCATGACTTTGGACCGTGTAAGTTAGTTTTTCAATGAGTTTATTATTTCGGTTCTGTTTGTTATAATGAGTCTTGTTCTAGTGTATTGTTTGTGATTCACTCCCTGTCCTGGTCCGGGTGTTTTGTCTTTGGCTGTTTCCTGTTTTATTTTGAAAAGTCTTGTGTCTCCATATCATTTTTAGTTTTACTTCCTGCCCTTGTGTTTTCCCTCCGTTTTCTTGGTTCACACCCCCTGACCTACCTTCCCTGATTGTTGCCCCACCCATGATTGTTTCCACCTGGTCATCTTCCCTTTGTGTATTTAAGTCACCTTTTTTCCCCTCTGTTCTTGTCGGTGCATTTGTTTAGTTCCCGTGATCTGCCCGTGCTCTGTTGTCCATCCACTTTAACGTGTGCTTCTTGTTTTTTTTTCCCCCTGGATTTCTCCTTTGACTCCTTTCTCCCTGGTATAGTTCCATGTCTCTTTTCTCCTGGTATCTTTTCTTATCCTGTTTGATATCTCTCTGTGCACTCCTTGTGGTCCTGTGTTTCTCCTGTCTGTGTTTTGTTCAGTTGTATTTCCTCACTGTCTGGGTACTCTGGGTTTAGTGTTAATTCTGGTTTCTGCATATTTAGTTTTCTTGTAGTTACTTTGTGTTTATTCTTATATTTATTTTGAGTTACTGTTTATAATTATTTGTATTACCATAAGATTATTCTTCAGTTTGACATTAATTTTTGTTAATCTGTTGTCTGTGGTTTTCTGCGTTTGGGGTCTCTCTCTCTCTCTCTCTCTCTCTCTCACTCTCTCACTCTTCCTTCTTGTGATTTACAAGCATTCCTAACACCACAAAGGTTTTGGGATACTGTTCTCTGGAGTGATGAGACCAAACTGGAACTTTTTGGGCCAATGGATCAACGGTTCGTGTGGAGGAGAAAGAATGATGCCTATAAAGAAAACAACACCCTGCCTACTGTGAAGCACGGTGGGGGGTCAGTCATGCTCTGGAGTTGTTTTGCTTCTTCAGGTACAGGGAATCTTCAGCGTGTGCAACGTATTATGAATTCAGTTCACTACCGGGAGATCTTGGATGCAAATGTCACGCAGTCAGTGACAAAGCTGAGGCTTGGGAGACGTTGGACCTTCCAACAAGACAATGATCCTAAGCATACCTCCAAATCTACCACAGCTTGGTTGCAAAAGAAGGGCTGGAAGATTCTGCAGTGGCCATCGCAATCACCAGACTTAAATCCCATTTAAAATCTCTGGTGGGACTTGAAGATAAGATAAGATATTCCTTTATTGGTCCCACAGTGGAGAAATTCACAAGAAGAAGGCAGTTGCAGCACGCAAGCCAAAAAATGTTAATGAACTGGAGGCCTTGGCCCATGAGGAATGAGCAAAGATACCTGTGGATCGCTGCAAGAAACTTGTGTCAAACTATGCTTCACGTCTAAAGGATGTTATTGTTGCAAAAGGATGTTGTACTAAAGTTCTACATACCTAAGGGGTTGAATAATTTTGTCAACGAAGTAATCACAGAAAGGCCATTAATTGGTATATTACAAACATTTTTGTTGTAATTTCAGTTGTATTTGTCTATTTGACATGTCATTATTTAATGTGATTATAAACAAGATGAAAAATAAATGTCAAACTTGCAAAAACACTTATCTACTGTGGGGGCTGAATAATTTTGAACACAACTGTAAGTTAGCCAGCTAATGTTGGTGACATACTGTATATTATGTGAGACGAGAGATGTATTTCACGGAGTATTTTAACACAAAACTACATGATTCTATGACAAACAGACTTTCTCAACTTGCAACTCGTTGAATATCTTACATATTTTTTTAGAAATAAGGTCCTATGGGGTCCACCGCACGGGGAAGGACTTCACCTCTCTATACAGGCTTTGCAGTCTACATTCAAGTTACTTGAACTATCAAGCTAAACTGGATGGTTAATCTTTAACCTCAGCTACATGCTCATGAGTGACTACTTCTTTTGTGATCTTTTGAATGACATATTGTTATTATTATTTAAGTCAGTTGGCAGCAAATTTAATCCTTTCGAACTGTTCTTCATCTGGCTGCTCCATGTAAGCAGCTCCAGCCAGTATTAGTTTGAGGGTTAGTTTGTTTTAAATCCTGCATGGCATGAGTGGGTGGTGGGTTGCTGGTTGTTGTTAGGATACAACGGTTCTAACATGAGGACAGTGTTAAACAGAGAGCTAAACAAGTTATCCTAAAATGTACAACAGAACCTGTGTGAAAGAGCCCAGCTTAAGCACACTCTGGTGTTTAAAATGTGCTATAAAACTGCCTCACCTTGCCTAAACTGGCGTAAAAACTGAGGGTCAGCTGGGTAAATGCTTGTTTACCCTCCATTAGCCCTGACTCCACCAGGTCTTCTTGTGATTAGCTTTGTTTTTGATGCGGGTCTTCAGGGCTAGAAGGTCAATGTAGAGGATCTGGTTGAGGACTGCCGAGGCACAGAGCAGTCCACCATGCAGCGCCCCGGCCATGCCGTTACAGAATACGTCCTGACCTGCGCGCGCACACACACACACATTAAACAGGAGTGTCAGCCCCTATAGAATCTAGACCAGATAAGACTGTTGTCAGTCAGGTCACCTGTTAGGTAGAGCCCATCGATCGGTGTCTGTGGTCGTGTCCTAGCAACCGTGTCTGGGGTGAAGCGCTCCAGGTTGTGTTCAGCACCGTACATCTCACCTCTTGGAGCGCCCAGATAGTGGACATTAGTTAGAGGAGTGGCAGCATCCACCATCACCACCTGGACACAAATAGACTGGCTATTTGTAACAGTAGAATAGTTTCCACTTCATCTTTGCACTCATGATTTGGAGACAACAATATTTTGGACTGGCAGCATGTGAATGCAATCAATACAGGCTTCTATTCAGGGGACAAAACAACAGACACACCATATCCCATTGCTTTCTACAGCAAATGGAAAGATGACACCCGAGTTCCTTTAACTGAGGATGGCTGTGGGACATAGTTGAAAGCCCCAGGAAAAAAGCTAGTGGAAGTGAGCCATGAATTTGGAATAATTACCTTGTCTCGCAGTTGAGGGAAGATCGTTAGTGCCCAGTCCAGCAGCTCTTGGGCCATGCTGTTTTTCATATCCAGGTAGTTCTGTCCCCTCTTGCCAAGTTTTGTCCCCTCCCATTCCTCGAACCACTCATAGCGAGCCATGGTTAGCAAAGTCATACAGGACTTACCTGCAGAGAGGTAAAGAGAGAGATACAAAGGTTTCTCTCCATTTAGCTTTTGATCTTCTTGGATGAAGAGCTAGGTTGTCCAGAAAAGTAGTTGGTTGTGGATAAACTCTGTATCATAACGTAACATTAGATTTAAGATGAAAAAACTTCCAGCATGTGATAGCGCTGGAGAGGAGGAAATGATTGCTGCTGTACTTCTTCTTGGCATATAATTCTGCCCCAGAGGAGGACAAACTGCTGGGTGGTGTTTTGGCATCCAATACACCTTCAAATTGGGTCAAAATGTATTTTGTGACAGTACCTGTAGCTTTACCAGTGTGGCAGATTTCAAATTATTGGCATAATGCTGCAGTATTTTCAGAAATCTTCTGTTAGATGGTGAATGGACTTGCACTTTTCTAGTATTGCGACCACTCAAAGCACTTTACACCACATGTCAGCATTCACCCCTTCACACACACATTCATACACTGATCACAGAGGCTGCTACTCATCAGGATCTAATCTAAATACTTATTCATCTCATTCAGACGCTGATGGCTATGTCTTCAGGAGCGCTTTGGGGTTAACCGTCTTGCTCAAGGACACATCAACATGTGACCGGAGCAGCTTGGGATTGAACCCCTGACCTTCCAACTGGTGCATGACCCACTCTACTGAACCACAGCCACCCCATAATGTTAGGAAGGTGTCTGTTCATGTAGATGACGTGAAGTACAGAACTATAATAAAAAGACTAAGGTCAGGTTCACAACTAACTTCTGAACCAAACACATGCGAGGTACATTGTTTCAGTTTCACAGCTGGTCTGGTTTGCGTTCACAAAGGCAAAACCCAAACAGTCCAGAAATCACAAACAAAACTCAAGTGGTGAAAATGTCATTTGATTATTGGTTAGACAGATGGAGTTAGTGATGCTGACTGGTGTTCACACCAGAATTGAACAGCTCCAGAGTTCACTTGGCCGTTGACCGAGACCACTCCTTAAGGCGGACCAGGGAGCAGTTGTTTGGCCCACACCAGGGTTTGACTCCTGCCTTCACACCAACCCAAACGAGGTAAACCCTCTAGGGTTCAATTCAACTGGATAAAACAAGGCTAGTGTGAATTTTCCCTTAGAGCAATGATGCTTTATTTTTTCATCTACATGGATCATCAGCTTTTTAAAGGATGCTGACTTTTTGCCTTGGTCATCCAGCTTCTTCCTCACACTTTTAGTATTATATCAAGTATGGAGCCATCGTATGCTCTCATACAGGGTTTTTCTTTTAAAAAGTTAAACTATTGCTAGCTAGAAATGAACAGCCACTGCTATTTATTTATGTGAATTGTTTACAAAGATGAAATACCCGTGCTACCAGTGGCCTGAACTATCATTGTGTATCACTGGAGAACTTGACTTGGCAAACTGTCGGTTCCACCATTGTAGAGAGGAATCCACATGGTCACATGATTGCATACTGTACCTGCCAGAAAAGAGTCCAGAAGCTGAGGAGGCAAAAACTAACACCAAAGAAGTCAGTGAAGTGGAAGGCCATATCAAGTATCCATTAGTGCATGTGAGTTGTGTATTACCTGGATGTCTGATGTTGGATGTAGGATCTTTTGCAGATGGGAAGGTGATGAACATCATGGGAATGTTCCCCAATACCTGTTCTCTACTCAGAGAAGAGTAACGCTCCATACTACACAGACACACGCACACACACACACACACACACACACACACACACACACACACACACACACACAGTTAAACTAAAACAAACAAAGTAGTAATATATTATTCTTATATAAAAACTTACAGTGAGTCCAAGTCATTGTCTTTATACATCCAGAAGTTGGTAGAAACAATGCCCAGCTCCTCTTTGGTTCCATCCAGACCAACAAAGACCAAGAAGGAACCCATACCATGACGCACCAGACTTAACAGCGACTGGATCTCTACAAACAGACACACACAAATTACAGTAAATATGCAAAAGAAAAAAAATACGAATGAGCAAAAAGTCAGATCTACCATTGCGTGGTTGCAGTCAAGTGATACATAGTCCACATTCTGTTACCTGGTTTGTCCTGTACGGGCTGTGGCAGAAACTTCTGGAAGGTGTTGAAGATTCCAGCATTGGAAATGACAACAGGGGCATGGACCTCAATCTCTTCTTGTCCTTTAAGTACTGTCACTCCTAACACACATAATACAATGTTGAGGCCAACGAAATATCCAGCATTGCATGTTGTGTCCTGTTCTATAGCGAGTGCAGCCATAAGGCCAATCATTTCACCGGGTTTGAATGTTTAACTGCTGTGTTATTTTATTTTTTAGAGAACTGCACTTGCAATTAGCTTATCAAAGCTTCTGACATGGATCCCAAAAACACTGAAGGAATAAAGTGTCAAAAGTGTCACTGTGGACGTCCGTGACCAGAGAGAGCTGATGGAAAAAGCTACTGCATCACAGGAGTTGTATCCCCTCCCTTTCTCACCGTAGGCTTTCCCTTGATGGTTGAGCAGGATGCGTTGTACAGGAGCCCTGACCAGCACGGTGCCACCTGCTTGCTGAATCACAGGGATGATATGAAAGGCAAACTCACTGGCACCTCCACGTGGGTAGTAAGCACCACGCTTGTAGTGGTGAAGAAGGAGAGCATTGATGAGAAAGCTGGACTCTTTAGGAGGGACACCTAAAAGCACATAGAGTAGAGCATTGAGTTGGATATGCAGAATGGGTGTGGTCTGGGATGCATGTGAGCGTGTATGTCCTTCACCGTAGAACAGGTAGGCAGACAATGCCTGCAGATCCTTGTTCTGTGTGAGGCGGGACATCATTTCTGAGTGGTTGGTTGCTGCTAGGCGGAACACTGAAGATATATAATCCAACAGGCCGCTTCGAATCAGGAAGTTAGACAGCCAGTAAGGCATGATCTTCAAGGTGGCGATAAGTGGCGTACGCCTCGAGGCTAGCTGCAAGAGGGAGACATACAAGCACATTTATTAAATAGAATCAACAATACACTTTACTTATAAAGCACCTTCAATACGTGATATGCAGTTCAAGTGTTCAACTGTTTTACACTACAGGCTTTTTCTGACAGCATCTGACTGTCACAGCAGTAATGTAAAGATGATGGCAGCCATGCTACTAGGGCTGGCACGGCTGCACAGCTCTTTGCTGCTGCACTTAGAGTTCATGATGTTTAGACAGGTTAAAAATACACTGAAGTAGCTGAGTCAGACTTGAGCCTTATCACTAGGTATTCATATTGTCAAAGAAAACTTTATCCTCTTCCTCATCATCTCTTCATTCAGTCATGATCATTAATAGCATCCTCCTACTCTACCTTCATTAGTCTCATGAACTCATCAATGGCCTCCTCCTCTCCTGGGAACTGCTTCTTCAGGCTAGCTGCCATCTCCGTCTTCCCTGCATGAATATGGTACTCCCTGATATAGGGTTGGAAATGTTGGATTAGTAGGAAGCCAGGTAGGATTCATAGCCCTCTGATGATCCTCTCAAAAAAAGAACACTTCAAAATGGGTGAACTGTTGGTAAAAAATATAATTCGTGTCAGGTTTTTGTTTGTTGTACATTAGTTGTAGTTGATTACTCCTGGTAACGAGATCAGAGGGCAGAGAAACCCATTCAGAAAAAGAAATCGTTTCATTGTACAATAATCATAACCAGATTCTGTGCCCTACCTGCGCTGGTCAGGCTGACCCAGGACCAGTGTGTCAAAGTGCTGCTCCAGCCGTGTGAACTGCAACTGTCCCTCTGTGATCTGATCCAGAGCAACCTTTAGCAGGCTGCTCTCATGAAGCTGGCCCAGGTAATGGATACCTGGTGGTAGCATCAGCGTCAGTTATATCATGCTTTAAAATGTTAAACATAAAACCAAAGTGTGCAACACTAGAAATCATTCTCAAGACATTACTGTTTTCAGACTTGATAGGATTCTTCATTCGTTTTCATTCCTGCCCTCCAGTAAGTATTATTATCTATTAACAATGTGTAGTATAAAGAGAGAGAAAGTCCACTGAGGGTTGTAGGGAGGGGTGGTTTGTGGGTCAAACAAACACAGGACTTTCACCAAGAAGACCAGAGTTTGTATCCTGTGTGAAACCAACATTGTGTATTTGTCTTTGTGTTCATAGTTACTTTAACCCAAAACATGATATTTTTCCTAAATAGGTTGTAGTTTCATTGCCTAAAAAAGCTGAAGTTTTATTACCTAAACCTAATAAGTTACAGTTTTATTGTACAAACCTAAAGAATTTGTAGTTTTATATCCTAAACCTAGAGAAGTTGTTAGTTAGGTTCATTGCCTAAAAATGTATAAGTTGTAGTTTTGTTGCTTAAACATAAATAAGTTATATTTTATTGTCTAAACCTAAGAAGTTGTAGTTTTGTTGTCCAAACCTAAATAATTTATAGCGTAATTGCTTAAACATAAATAACTTGTAGTTTTGTTGCCTAAACATAAATACATTAGTTTTGTTGCCCAAACCTAAAGAAGAAGTAGTTTTGCTGCACAAACATAAATATATTACATTATAGTTTATAATTAAATTACATTATAGTAAATAATATAGTTTTATTGTCTAAACCTAAGAAGTTGTAGTTTTTATTGCCTAAAAATGTGTTGTAGTTTGATTACCTAAACCTAAAGATGTAGATTTGTTGCCTAAACCTAAAGACGTCTTTTTGTTTGTGTTCAAAACATGAAGTTTCATTCAGTTTCAGACCATGTTACGTGTATCTTTTAAGTCTCAATTTTACTTTTACAACATAGTAGGTTGCAGGAAATCAGATAGCTGCGTTACATTTGATTGCCTTGACTTTAAACTATAAAACTCATGTCAAGTTCTGTGGCAGTAGAAAAGGATGTTATAAATTACGGTGGGTAATCTGGTGAAAATGTACGTACTCCATTCATTCATTCATTCATTCATATTAATATCTTTAGGTTATTTCCCTCAATACAATTCTCTTTGTCCCTTCAGCACTTTATACAGTTGTGATCCGATTTACCACTGGAGCCTAATAACAAAGAACAAAATAGTAATGGTCAATCTAATAATATAATGCAGTGTTTTAAGTTTGCCTCTATGTATCTTTGATATGTCTCTAACATGTGAAACATTATTTAACATTAAAAGCATGAATTATTGAATTTGTGTCTATGAATTATGACTTTGCGAACACACTTTCCTATTTATCTATTATCGCCACAGAAACTGGCTTCTCTTGGTTGGAGTTTGGACTTTTCCTATCAGATACATGGCGAGACTGTATACATATCCACTCCTCAGGTGTTGCAGGACAGACACAGCTCTGCGCTGCTGAAATCATGTAGGACATGTTTATAGTGGGAGTGCATGAACTTTGTATTAACAAATGTGTGTGTGTGTGTGTGTGTGTGTGTGTGTGTGTGTGTGTGTGTGTGTGTATTTGCTTGGCCTTCTTACCCACATCAAACTCAAATCCCTTATTCTGAAAGGTGTGTGTGCAGCCTCCAGCCTGATCGTGTTGCTCCAGAACTACAACCCTCTTCCCGGCTTTAGACAAAAGCGCTGCTGCAGTCAAACCTCCCACACCGCTGCCAATCACCACGGCATCCAGAGCAGGGGGAACACGGTCCACACGAAACCCTGCACGTGAGCATGGATCGCAGTTTAAAACCAGTCTGGTGAAAAGGTTGCGGCTGGTCTCCAATTACATCACACCATTCATATAGTATGTGCAGGTGAAAAAAATGCAACAGAAGTAGCTGTGAGACCGGGTCATATCAGCCCATGAAACTGTGAAATGTGAAGAGAACAGATATCATACCAAGCACAACCACTTCCCCCAGAAACACGTTTTTTCAGAAACATTTTGCTGATGACCCATGACTATAGAGCTAGTTGAAAATGACTTCTGATGAGCCAGATGGAGAAAGGCTGTCTGAACATTAGCAGATCACACTACACAGGGTCACCTAAGAGATTTCCTTTCATCCTCTTAAGTGATATGAATGTCAGTACTAAATTTCACAGCAATCCATTCAATGGTTGATGGTATATGTTGCTAGAGAGAAAGTCATTAGGATACAACATCTGGGATCATGAATGTTTATGCCAATCTGTCTGCTAGAGGTGAAGTTATTTTACTGAATAAGTGAAAACTTTGACCTGCTGGTGGCATGAGAGGAAAAGATGACCACAGTCCTCAGAATGTGTCCTCTGAGGAGCATGAATATCTGCAACAGTATTTATGACAATTACATCTCACTCTGAACAAAGTAGGCTTCATCCTCTGGGGACCATGCTATGCATCCAGTTTTCATTCAGTTTTCATGTGGTACGATCTGAGATATTCTTATGTGGTCTACTGATGTGATGGACAGAGATCTTTTAATTTTCATAATTTTAATTTTCATATTTTGCCCGTTTCCCAACAATTCCAAAAAAAAAAAAATCTTTCTCAGTAGCCTTACCAACTAATTTAAAAGTTTGTATGTTGTGTGTAATGGGGAATGGTTGTCAAGCTTCTCGTGATTAATTGGTTCATTAGTGGGACTTTGAAGGATAATACACAGGACAATCCACAGTGTCTCTCTGCCGTGTCTCAGTAAGCAGCTCTCTTACCTCTTTTCAGCCTGTCGTCCCTGTGCCTGCTGTCGGTGACCAAGGGCCCCGGCGGCCTCAAGCACTTCTCGCTGAACACCTTGTAACGTTGCCCGGTGGTCAGGAAGAAGATGACGACCACCACCAGCAGCACACAGCTCAAAACACCAAGGAGCCACCACCACATTGTAGAGGATAGCTGTGTGCCCACTATATAGCCAGATGACGAAGATGGAGAAGAGAGGATCAAGGAAGAGAGAGAAAACACTGAGGTAGATGGAGAGAATAATCCAGAAAGAGGGATGAGGTAGGAGTGAAGGATGAAGACAGATGAAAAGCTATCCTCCAACAAATCTTCCCTCAAAAAGAGCATCAAACTCCAGAGGAGGAGATGGGAGGATGGAAGTGAGGGGAAAGAGAAGAAAGAAGAGGGTAGATGCTTATTAAGGTTCAGGGAGAACATGAAACACATGACATTTTGGAAATTCGGACTCCGCAAAGAGCAGAGCAGATTACACATTCTCCACGCCAAAGACATGAGACTGGCAGAGAAGAGAGAGCTGGTTGTTTATCACCTCCTCAGACTGGTTACACACCCGCCACCAATTTGGTGCTCTTTCTAAACTGCCTTAGGAGGGCTATTCTTACAACTATCTCACTGTATAGCTGAAATCCCAGCAGTTCCACTGCATGACGATGAACAAAGATGCTTTCAGAGCTGAGATGCTGTGAATGCGGTACGATTGGGCCACTTGCATTTACGGTAAATCGAACAAGGTTTAAGTTCTGTATATGTTAGTTAAAGTTTATGACTGTTTCAGGTGAGCCTTCCAGAAGCCATGAGGCCATTTCTTTTCATTGTATTCTGTTCAAACATGTGCAATGACATGCATGCATGGGCTTTCTCTTGATGGCATGTTAAAAAGTTTAGTGTGGCATAAAGAATAATTACCATTAGAGTACATATGAAGGATAAACAAAGGAGTGCTTTTCCAGATGTGGTCTAAAACAACTCTAACCTGCACACCAAGCTCTGATTGGTCAGAAGGTGGTACTTTTATATTGTAACAGTGTGGGATGAGCTGGACTCAATTGCAGGACTCATAAGACAGAGGGTTTCAAAAATAATCAGTCTTCAGTCAAAAAAGGTTTAGTACACAGGTAGAATCTCAGGCTAGCAAATCCAAAAAACAGCAGGCAGAGGAAAGGTCATAAAACAGTAATTCAAAAAACACAAGGAGACACATAAGCAATGCTTACTCACAAAGTGGCAAAGACAAACTGGCACAGAAGGAGGGAAGACACATTAAATACTAGTGAGCGGGACGATAACAAGACACAGGTGGAACTAATCAGGGCGGGGAAACAATCACTCAGGTGAGGGTAATCAGGGCAGAGCTGTCAATCACAGAAACAGAGGGAAACACACGGAACAGGAAGCTCTGAAACAAGAGGGAAGGTTAGTGAACAAAATAAAACAGGAAACACAGATAATAATGAATGACAAAATAAAAGCATGACCTAAGAGGTGACAGGCGTAACATGGTAGGTCAGGAAGCTAAACTGTAATACTGTCAAGTAGTAGTAGAGGCAGTAGGAACAGCAGCAGGAGTCATAGTAGCAGCAGTAACAGAAGGAGCAGTAGTAGTAGTAGTAGTAGTAGTGGTAGTAGTAGCAGCAGTAGAAACAGAAAGAGCAGTAGTAGTAGTAGTAGTAGTGGTAGTAGTAGCAGCAGTAGAAACGGAAGGAGCAGTAGTAGTAGTAGTAGTAGTGGTAGTAGTAGCAGCAGCAGTAGTAGTGGTGGTAGTACCGTAGTTGTAGAGGCAGCAGAAACAGCAGCAGCACCCAAGTGAAATTTGACAAAATTTTCAACCAATGCTAAACTGTGTTTTCTCCTGTTGGTTTTGACTCTCCAGGTGCTGTCAGTCAGGCACCACAAGGCCAGACCACAGGACCACAAAGTGATCTGTTTCATTCTGAAAAGTCAACTTTTTAAAACCAACATGGCTCAGTTTCAAAACAAAACTCCTCCCTTCTCTGACATTAAGTGCCTGACTGGCAGCAAATCATCTGATGTCAAAATCATGTCGGAGAAGAGAGGAATAGATTGCCTGATAAGATGAACCTTCATTAATCCCGGGAGGGAAACTCGTCACGAACAGGATTCGAACCTGTGCGGGGAAACCCCATTGGATTTCGAGTCCAACGCCTTAACCTCTCGGCCACCGTGACAACACATGCAGATAACGGCATCCAGTATTGCTGTTGTATCTTCACTGGATTTGAATTTTATTCTTATGCTTTCATTACTTATTATTACCTGTTTTCTTGACTATATCTTCATTTAAGTTACTTCTGACATATTATTTAAAAAAAACTGTGTTGAATGTTTTTTGTATAATTAACATGATTTGTAAAGGGAAGTAGCGTAGTAGTGCATCAGTCAAGAAATGGTACCATACTTTTAAATGTATACTGATACAACCACAGACAGTGTTCATGTCATGGCGTGTCAATATATGCTTGTTACGTGCATAGTGTGCTTTCAAAATACACTTTCATTTCACAGGTTAGGGTAAGGAAACAGTCATGGTTGACATTTACTTCACTGACTGGGGACAAGTGTCAGTCTTGTGACTGTTGATACCTAAGAGAAACATGACTAAAGAATTACGTGACAAAATAAGTAAACATTACTTTTAGTTTCACATGTGACATAAACAGCAGTCCTGGTTGAGAATCTGTAGACTCTCTATTAATCTCTATTAATACTATGTCACTTGCTGTGACATTCAAATAACACCATGGGTGGGTTTATGCTGCAGAAGTTGAAAGCCTGGTTGATCACATCCTCTCAACAAAGGGTGACCAAGAGGCACTGCCCAGTCAGTGGTGTTACAGCCCAGAGGTGGTATGTTCAACAATGATTAATGAAAATTTTAAATGTCAAAATATTCAATTGATGCAATAAACTTTTTTGCCCTTTTATTAAATAACACTGCTGTGACATCAATACTGGACGCAGCATTAAGTGCAAACAGTGTTTGTGTTGACAGGCAGCTGCAGTCAGAGTGGGCACTGCTGATGTGAAAATGTGCATTTCAATGCATTTATTCAACAAACGGATGTGTATGTATTTAGCAACTTGTGATAGCATGCTAACAGTTTCATACGGGCAGCTGTGGCTCAGAGAGTAGAGCAGGTTGTCCACCAATCGGAAGGTGGGTGGTTTTCTGGCTGCTCCAGTCACATGTTGATGTGTTCTTAAGCAGGACACTTGACGCGAGACGTATTTGGATTAGATCCTGATGGGCAGTGATTTTTTTTTAAATACAATCCCTCTAGGACAGATGATTATTGTACTCGTACTATGGAAAACACCAGTTCCCAGTCAGTAACAACGCGTCAGAAGTGAGGGACATAATCCATGCAAGGCATCATGGGAGTCACGACGACTCTGAGCGGTTCCACTTCAGGCACCTCCCCCGACTGCAGTCAGCTGTTCTCGTCTAGAGCATCCATATTAAATACACATTTGCATTTGCACAATGTGAGCTTTGGGAGGTGTGACTGCTCACTCTGACCACACAAGTTCTGCAGTCAAGCCATCTTGTAACTTGTATAACTATGCATCTCATATTGCACTGAGAATATTGTAAGCACAATGATAAAAAACACAGAATCAGTGATCAATCAGAATCATTTACTCAGAATAGACAGAAACCTGAACAATCATCAGTCCTACAACAAAATTACAGGGTTCAATTTGATTTTAAAGTTATGTGTGATTGTAGAGATGTTTTCTTTGTTTGTTTGTTTTGCCTTGTCTGTTTCTGAGAAAGCAGAAATGCTGACAGAGTGTCTTTAAAAAAGAAATGCAAACTACTGAATTGAATAGAGCATGCTACTGACATTCATCAAGCTTACTTGGGCCTTGAAAACATTCATATTTCTAATAACCCAGATGAGGTCATATGTCATCCTGATTATCTTGGATTGGGCTGCCTTACAATCTGGGGCCATGAAATTTGAAAGACATGAACATTTACCAGGCCGGAGGCTTTAATGAAAAGATGCTGCTGTGTTGCCTTATGGGAAATGTAGGATTCTTCTGCTTCAATTTTGACCATCCCTTTTTTCAGTCTGTCTCTTGTGAGTTCCCCGACTTTATGCAAGTGCAACACTGAATCACTGGAGTAACATTACTTTGCTCTTGTTAAATAGTATTTTGGAATGAAACTCTTCAAAAGTTCATATTTAGTACATAAACAGTATACATACAGCATGTACAGTTAACCTACACTTCAAGCCACTTCATGTTTCATTTATTCAAGCAGATAATTAACAGTGAGCCACGTTTTTTAACAACTGAATAAAAATAGGTAAGCTCAAAGTAATGGTTTTATTGCATTTGTGAGATTTCATAGAAAAAGGAGACAGTGAGGTTTGGGAATGTCCTTGAGAGAGTAACAAATGGTGAATATCTCAACATCAAACACGAGATC
This sequence comes from Pterois miles, assembly GCA_947000775.1. NCBI lineage: Eukaryota > Metazoa > Chordata > Actinopteri > Perciformes > Scorpaenidae > Pterois > Pterois miles. The sequence continues at coordinate 1,741,604 of CAMQGK010000020.1, read as the reverse complement.
AAATATAGCTGCCAGACAAATACCTGCTATTTTCAAGCCACTTTTAAAAAGTAAAGCATCAATATACACGTCATTTACACAGAATGAGCCACTAAAAATGTCGATTGAAAACAACTGGTCTGAGGGTCTCTTATTAGTCAGTATTTGGCAAACACCTATTTTTCTCATTTATCCAAAAACAATTAATTGTGCATCAAAAGTATTCAGTAGCTGCCACTATAAAGATCTGAGTACAAACAAGCTGCTCAGGAACATTCTGCAGGACGTGCTATGGACAGTGTTACATGTACAGTGGCCCAAGAGTGCACAACACATTTGCAGAAGCTAAAGAAAAAAAAAGTTGTTGTAATTGTAATTTAAATTGTCTTCATACTTTCACACTTTTATTTTGAAGTGCTTCAGTCTTGGAGGGTTTCTGCCATGTTTGTTGTTGTGTTGTTCACTCATAGGTAACTGTATACACAGTATACATGTGTACACATCTCTACTGATGACAGTCTTAAAGTTATCACTAAGCTGTCACATCCTGTAAATACTAGGCAGGAATCCCATACCAACTAAATTAGTATCTCATATCATTGTGTCTCTACATGCTATCTACAAACTAGTGACTGACTTCATCAAAACAAACAATTTGCTTCAATTTGACTTCTAAATAAAACGTGCAAATTAGGAGTGATAGTATGAAATTCAATGTGTGGGTGGTGTTGGTGTTTCATCGCTATATTCATCTGCCCTTTCCTTAGCTTCCTTATGGAAGTGTGCTTGCACCCACGGCGGTAGGGGCTACGCACACGGTGCCCAAGGGCTGACACCCAGAAACATCCCGAACACAGCCAAATAAGAAGAAAATCCAGACAGTAGACTGGTCAGAGTCTCTGGACTGCAGGGTCTCTGTAGATATAGACCTCACTACACACTGCTAGAAGATGATTGAGAAGGATTACTACCTCTGTATCAGTCTACACACTGACTCTTGACACTAGTTTGTTTTGCTGCCCCCAGTATTCTAGACCTGTAGTATTAAACCACCACCATTCAAGATCTATAGTATAAAACCACCAGTATTCTACATCTATAGTATAAAACCACCAGTATTCTGGACCTGTGTTTTTAGACTGCCAGAAAAACAAATGAGCATATTTAGGATATCTGTGTTTTTGGTTGTAAGTCATGATTGGCGTTTGTCATTATTTTGAACATTAGCTGAAAAAAATCCGCTTGAAAAGATAAAGTTAAACTAATAAGTATGTTTTTTTTTGTTTTGTTTTTTTACATTTTAGTAGCCCTCATAGCTTGGAGATGAAGGGTAACCATCAGTATCGACCCTGTGATCATGAAATGTAAACAATGACAAAATCTCCAGTAATAACACCATACCAATCATTTAAAAACATACAAAAGTCTCTGCTCTAAAATCCATGTACATCACACACACACACACACACACACACACACACACACACACACACACACACACACACACACACACACACACACACACACACTGTCCTTCATGTGGTAAAATGTGACATCACATCTTCATTCGTCGTTTCCACCTCCTTTTTCCTTCTCATTTTTGTTTCTCTCTATTCCCTCCTCCCTGCACAGAAAAACATAATCCTGTTTAAATAATGGATGTCTGTTCAAGAAAATATCCTGTAATGTATCTGCAAAGCAGCTACTTTAGCAAGGAAACAGGATGCTAAGCTATGGTCAAATTTAATCTCTGTGAAAACTTTAGGAAACCCCATTAAGAACATCCATTATTGACACAGGTTTTCAGTGCCATTGTTTTCGTCCCTATGTTCCTTCCCTCCTCTGTCCTCCACAGCCTCTGTCTAGAAAACCCAGGTGACAGGGACCCACTGGGGATTTTTGGAAACCGTTTCTAGGGCGGCCTTGACGGTGCGGTAGGTCTCATCCAGGTTGTCGTTGATGATGCTGAGGTCAAAGTAGTGGCCGTAGGCCGCCTGGATTTTAGTGCTCTCATCACATGTCCTCTGCAGCTCTTCATCCTGAAACAAAAAAACATGATCCTATTGGCTTGTTACTGTAATGACAGGGCCTCTTCTTTGATCTATTTCCAGTTTACATTGACTTCTACGCTGCTTCTTAAGCTGACAATGTTGGTTTTCTCTACGTGTGTGAGTGTTTCTTACCGTCAGTGTTTTAGTTACCACCCCCGCCTCTACAGCTGAGTGGTTCATGGCCTTGAGCACCTCAAAGTCTGGAGACTGAAGGAACACCACATAGGGCAGGAACTCTGACGTCCTCAGCACTTTGAGAGACTAAAAGACAAACACATTCAAATTGGGAGAGTGTCTTAGGGAGTTCAGACATTTTTTACAGTCTTAAATACACTAACTTTTTAAAATATGTACATATCATCTGTCACGGTCAATATAAATCTTACTGTACATACAGTATATAGACATGAATATATATACAGTCTGGACATATTCATCCAGTCCATGTACTGTATATCCATCTACTGTTTATTTCTTTTGCACTATTTGCATTGTTAACTTCCAGAACACTTGACTTGTATATACAAAATTTATTTAATTTTTTTATTTTGTTGTTGGTCATTGGTGCTTTTTATACAGATTAATATAATATTTATGAATGAGTCCTGTCTGCTCTGTACCTCTATCTGTCCTTGCTGTTATTTCTAAGAAAAAAGAATGATTCAGATTTCTTTTATGTATATACTTTGCAAATAAAAACGGATTAATTTGCTTCTTTATTTATGCGTCATTGTGTTTCTTTTATATTTATTCACTTTTCATAAATTTATTTATAATTTTGAAAATGTATACATTTATTTCTGTATTTATTTATTAGTCATTATTTTCCCTTTACATTTCCCCCTCTTTATTTCTCCAAAATACTTTATGCTGTATCATTTTCTTCATACATTTCTTTATGCATTTCTTCCTTGTTATGTAAATGAGGGAGCAGCATGAATAAGTAAGAAATACAGAATTGTACTAAATTACAACAAAGACATGAATTAATACTCTACACGCCACAGACTGGATTCCTTGTAACGTAAAACAGGGCTCCAGACGAGCTTTTCTACCGGTAGCACCGGTGCTACCGACTTTCTCACCTTTAATGTTTCCAGAAACATCTTGTAGCTACTGTTTAGCACCGCCCACCAGCTGGAGCAAACTTTTTTATTTCACAGCTAAACACTAAAATTACATTTGAGGAGATAAATAAACATAACAGTAACAGAATATTGATTCATATTTGATCAGCGCTGCCTAGTTTGACCATTTGATTGGTATTCAGGAGTTTCACCAGTAGTGATTGACAGCTGCTGTACAGACTCCTCGGCTCTGATTGGTTGTTTTCCTCCAGTCTATGAAAGTGAAGTGCACTTAAGAGGACCAAGAAGAATCCGATATTTTTCACTCTAATTAGTGTCAGGATATAGTGACGGATTCATAAAAATAACCTTTTTTATCATATTTTCTGAAAGTAAACATCTGCAGCTTTACTTAGAGTGTAGTACTTCTTCCTCCACTGGTATTAATCACTGACACTGGGTCAGTCAGTCTCTTTCATCATCAGTGGTGTCTGAGTCCGAACATCTCCACCAGCCTCCTCCACTCTTTGCTGTTTAAAATAATCAGCTTCATTTTTGGGACACGCCAACAGCAAGTGGATTGTTTTGTAAATGTTTCCACTGCCTGCATACATGCGCATCACGCACTGTGCCATGCTACATATACGTGTATAGTGTTTAATTAGTCTCCATAAACAAACCAGGGGCATGCACGTAATACGAGCACACAGAACAGTATCCAGGATACGACTACATTGTCACGGGGGTATAATTAGAAAGAAAGTTCTGGCTAAAACGGACCATAGACTATACCTCTTTCATTCAAGGTGTGTCAAATCACACACGTTAATTCACATATGACTATTATTATCATTATTTGTGGTATATATTGTATTATGGCATATTCATTTATCTATTGAGTCAATTATTTATTTTGGATCTTGGCAGCTTCCGGCATATTCCTGCCTTGTCAGCTGATCCTGATGTCAGATCCTCTGGAGCAGGCACATGACACCCAGCTGAGTGAAAGCAGCTTCCTGGGGTTAATGGCAACTGTGCCTTGGGATGTACAAATGAACTTTCATGGTTTCATTTTCACCCACAAAAGGCAAGTGTTCACAGTGAAAAAGCTCTATGAAAGCACCCAGCAGCAGACAGACAGTGGGAAACTAGCTGGTGAATGTCGTGGAGCACTTAGCAGCTGAGGAGCTAGCGGAGACTAGAAACAGCTGAAAGAGTGAGTAATGGACTCAGATTGGCCACGTGAACGGAAATGAATAGATGTTAATATTTCTCTGTAACCGCAGGCAACTGTTTGCTAACAAGTCCACCATTACAACTTCATATGCTGATAGTGATAATGACCATGTTGTGTTTACAGTGTGATCTGCTGCTGGTTGTATTGTAAATAAATACCCTGCTGGAGTTGTTTCAACATTCCCATTCTACTCAATGAAGGAAAACACTGAATTGCAGGTCTGTGAATGTTCTCATTCATCCAGGTCATATTCATTCTGGCAACAATTGAATCGAAGGCAACTGGACTTAGATTTGTCTCTGAAGACGTTTTGCCCCTTATCCAAGTGGCTTCATCAGTTCACGCTACAGTCTGACTAGTCCCCACTAGTCTGACGAATTGCAGAAATTTCATCCACCTGCATCTCCATACTAGTGATCCAAAACTGGTAAAAGTGCTGTGTTCTGTTCTTTTACTTATTAACCCATTAATTAACGAATACTACAGGAGTTTTAAAATCCTAACTCATTTTGAAATCAGGTGGGATCTCACTCAAAAGTAGAAACTTCACAAATGTTCTCTCTAATCTCAAACATGCACACACTACAAGATCTGAAAATAAGGGTGCATCACACACTACAGAAAATTATTAAGACTGTGGTGCCAGAGGGAGCAACGTGATCTCATGGGGAAGTAGACGTAAACTAGACTGGAGCCTGACTTGCTTCACAGACCACATGGGGGGGAAGTCTGGCTTTGAATGATTTCTTTACATATGTGTACCTGAGGGTTGGCGTCCAGTATGCAGACACGTCCTGCCTCCACCACCTCATGAATGGAGTCCATCTTGATTCCATACAGGCTGCCGTCGTACTCTCCATGTTCAAGATAGCGCCCGTTCTTGATGTCGGTCTCCATCTTGCTGCGGCTGGTGAAGGCATACATACGACTCTCGCGATCTTCCTTTTTGGGCTTTCGGGAGGTGTCTGGACAGACGCAAGAACCCAGTCATGGATGAACAGACATGTATTTCCCTTCTTCGCTTTAGTTTGTTAAAATCATTTTCTGTAGGAATCAAACTAATATCTGTATCAGCTGTCAGCTCCTGATCCTAGTTCAGCTATATGATGTTTACTAATTTAATAGATCACATTTCATACATGGGATGGTGGTGCCAAAGAGTAGTGGATCCCTCAGTAGAAGCTTGTTCTTCAGCCTCCGCCGCCCCACACCCTGGGCACCAATCAAAATCAGAGTTTTCCTCTTGAAAGGCGGAACCTTGGCCACCTCCTCATAGAGCAATATCTCATGTCTGTCAAACTCTGCCAGAGGATGAAAGAGAGGATGGAAATATAGCGTAGAGGGACAGGCCAATCAGAAAGAAAAGTAGAAAAAAGAGAGGAAAGAAGACAGAATGAAGAAGTTGAACATTATATGCAGGGATATCATTAAACTACAGGGGCCAAACATTTACAGCACAGACTTTGTTACCTGCATTCTTGGTGGTCACATACATCATTTTCTTCTTCTTTTTCCCTCCAACACCGGTACAAAGGTTTCCTGTCAGATAAATGGGGCACACATTAGCTGATGTCCTGAGTTTATGGGGCAAAGTATTTCTGGTCAGAACAATTTGCACGGCAACCAGTAGAAAGGAAGTTACTGGACTCAAACAGACATCAGTCTCCTCATCTAACTTCCCCCTTAGCAGGATGAACTGGAAAAGCATGACTGTCACATGTCTGGGCTAGAGCCTACTGCATCTGATCTGATACAGCTTCTTCAGACATCAGATGACTTGTTTTACTGCTCCCAGACAGGGAGCTTATTAAAGACTTGGGTTTATTAAAGCTCCTCTGATCATTGGTATCTAAACTTCATCAAGTGTATATACAGACATGGCATTCACCACCAGATGGCAGTGTAAAACAGCAGGAGACTGAAGATGAGAACCATGGCACACAGATACAGTAGGGCAGGTGTAACTAAACACGCAGGCTGAAAGCTGTAAAGGGCTTTGCTCCCTGTCAACATATATTCATTTGTATTATTTGATTTTTCCTCATCTATAATTATTGATCATCACTATTGTTTCTTTCCAGTTACCTGCTGGTGCCAGTTCCACATCTCTCTTGACAAACGCTTTCCTCTTCTCCTCCAGCATCTGGCTGGGGATCAGCCCTGTGCTGCCACCCTCCACATGACGGGCCTGTAGAACACATTCAGATCAAACACTAACACTACTGGTCCTCTGCTTTTATCACTTTCCAATATGACGACAATCTTAATTTGAACACAAACAAGTGAAGATTTGAGTATGTTTTTGTACTACACCTGCCACCAGTTGATGTCATCCTGGTTGACTATCTGCAGGATGTCTCCTGTCTCGAACCTTAAGCCTGCCTCCTTACAGGGAATCAGGTTGTCGTTGGCCGGGTCGTAGTCATAGTGACACTTAAAGAACACCTGGAGAAACAGAAACAGGTAAGGATGTTGGATGGGGCGGCTGTGGCTCATGGTTGTCCACTACAGGAGATTGGCGGGTCGTTCCCCATGCTCCTACAGTCCACATGTTGAAGTGTTCTTGGGCAAGATACTAAACCCCAGAAGGATTTCTCAATAAGATTCTTGATACTATGGTAAAAAAAAAATAAATAAAAAAATGACACACTTGGATACGTTGTGAAAGGATTAATACGTAGGACTGACAGCTAGCAGTTAAAATGGCTAACAGCAGTCCAGATTCAAAGCACTGGATCCATGGCCCATCTGTTCCTCCGGTGTGACTGATAGCAGTTAGTGTGTGTTAGCATCACGACGTTAGCCTCTGGCCAGCAGTAGTGGGAATCACTTCGGCGGCTGTGTGTCTCAAATACTTGCTGCCTTGATAACCAGCTGTACACGGACCACAGACAGATGTGCCGAGGCTTTTCATGTTGGTAGAATCTAATGTTAACGGTGTTGATCCAGCCCGTTAGCTTGCTTCCATGGCTGCAGAAGGCTGTTAGTGTTTGTTTGTTCCATATGTGTCAGCGGGGTGTTGAACTGGGCAGTGGATGGGATCACTCCAGCCAGAACAAAAACAGATGTTCATGGATATTTAAAGGAGAACTTACTGGTTGTAGTATTGTTGCTGGAGAAGCCAGTACTTCAATTCAGCATGTTACCTCCTGAAGCTCATCGAGAGGATGCAGAGTGTGTGAAGCAGTAATCAGAGCAAAAGGTGGCTACTTTGAAGAAACTAGAATATAAGACATATTTTCAGTTGTTTCACACTTTTTTATTAAGTATATAATTCCACATCTGCTAATTCATAGTTTTGATGCCTTCAATGTGAATCTACAATTTTCATAGTCATGAAAATAAAGAAAAGTCTTTGAATGAGAAGGTGTGTCCAAACTTTTGGTCTGTACTGTACATACATGAAATGTTTAACCCATCCTAAGCAGCAGTGGCCTGGGGAGCAACTTGCGGTTCAGTGTCTCACTCAAGGACACTTGAACCTGCAGACAGAAGTATCTGGGGATTGAACCGCCAAACTTGTGGTTAAAGGACGACCCGCTCTTTACAAGATTACATATGAACAAATCATGATAATTTACCGACAATACTCATTGTTACTGAATAGAGCTTGAAGACTTCATAATGTAACTGAATGGAAGCTATGTTAACATTAGCTGTCAGCTTTGTTATTTAGACCTGCAGGACTGTGCTGCCCACTGGCTGCTAACAGCTAACAGCTAATGTTAACTAACTCGCCTCCTGCTGATTTCAAAATGGAAAACTTTTGCATTATCAGGGACAAAAAAGGGTGTGTTCCCTGGATGTGTCAATGGTGAGTTTACTGCACTGTTACCTGCAGTACTGTAGAGAAACAAGTACGGTAGTCATGTTTTGAGATTTTTGACATCAACCTGGTAACCAAAGTATCGGTTCTTGTGACATCCTTAGACACAGACCTAGACAATGTGTGCTATTTATTTACTATTATTTCATAATCCACAGTCACCAAAAAGAAACGTGTATGAATGGTAGCATGAGCATATGTGTCCACTCTGTGCGTAGTGTTTGCACTGGTTACCTGTCTTGGCGGTATGGCTTCATGGTAGCTCGGCAATATCTTCAGCACTACACTTCCACTGGCTGCTTGCAGCTCCTCCTGCAGAACCCTGGCATCCCGGCCCACCTCTCGGCCATTCACCTGCCAACACGTTGAGTAAAAGGACAGTTAATAACTAACTACATCTGACAGGTTAACATGGAGTTCACACATATCTGAAGAGTAGCTTCGTATTTAGTGCATAGAATGTTATCGATCCTCAAATGAAAAAAGTGAAGTCCCCCCCCCGGAAAAAAAAAAATCACACAATCACACTAAGAGGCAGAGTTAGAGTGTTTCTGGAGAAATCAAAACTAGCTTTCAAAAGTCAAGCAACAACCTCTGGAATTTCAAGGCACTCCCAGCGTAAATCAAAAGACTGGATGCAGTCAGTGAAGGTCATATCTACTTAATGGTCTACCTTACCTCTTTGATGATATCTCCAACGTGCAGCAGTCCTTGCTGGTCGATCATCCCTCCATGGAGGATGCGGGCTATAATCAGCTCACCACCCTCCACCTTGAACGTTACACCCTGAAACACAGTTAATGTCCCTTATTGTTTCTATCATGAGTGATAATAACATTATCATCTACAGCAGTAAGTAAACCAAACAACACATTGCCTTCAGGAACTGGATCTAAGTTTTTTGAACAACATCAGTATTTTCACAACATCACTGAATTACTGATTAAATGCTTTTATAACAAACAAAGAGTGCATAGAGCAAAAAACTACAAATAACATGGGCTGAACCCAGCTGTGTTGACTGTGTTTTTGCTGTAATGTTACCTACCAGGTGTTCCCCTGCCACTTTGCGTATGCCCACCATGCGGATGGCGTCAGGTGGCGGCTGCAGGTTATGTGTGTGGCCCTCTTCCTGCTCATGATCCACAAAATCACATGGGCTGGGGGGTGGACTGTCACATGCCTGGGACGCCACCGAATCATGAGTCTCCAGCAGAGACTGACAAACCAGAAAGGAATACATTCAATGTTAGACATATCAAGAGAAAGAGCAAGATGTAGCAGCTTTTCAGGTCAGTAGGATCTAATGTTAACATATCTCTGTTGATCCACTTTGTTAGCCTGTTTTCATGGCTGCAGAAGGCTGCGCACTGTTTGTTTGTCTCATCGTGTATAAACGGTGTTGAACTGGGAAATGGACGAGATCACACTGGCCAAAACAAAGACAGATGTTCATGGACATTTTAAAGGAGAATGTACTGGTTGTACTATTGCTGTTGGAGAAGCCAGTATTTCAATTAAGCATGTTTCCTTGATCTTTGAAGACATATCCTGGACATGCAATCCAAGTTTCATTTTGACGCCGGACTATATTTTTCACAGTTTTACTGTGCTTTGTTTGTTTGTACTAGTGTGGTGCCCGTTTGTGTGATGGCCGCTCAGAGTGTGTGCCCATTTGGTTCCGGGTAGCCTTCCTGTATTGCGCCATTGTCGGGGGCTCGTCAGGATTGGAAATTAGCACCAGCCATTACACAAATGTTGGTAAAATATGCAACTGGCTGCTAGATCTGCCTCATTCACCAGCCAAAAAAACAATGTTAATCTATGGTGTGGCTAATAGATTAGATTATTATTGATATTGAAAGTGTCCATGTCATGACAGACAGACAAATAGATGTGTGTGTTGTCCACCTGGAAGTGAGGCTGAGTGAGTATGTGGCTGAGCTCAGCTGCAGTGTCTGAGTGGTGTGTGAAGGGGTCCAGGTCCCTGAGGATCTCCTGCAGGAGCTCCACGTTGTTCTCCCTCACTGGCGAAGGACGTGGCTCCTTCAGGCTCTCCTCCTGCTCCTAACACACAAACAAACACATTGATCAAGACGGATACACACAGACACAACAACATGATAGACATGTGTCTGTACAAGTATGTGCATATAAACAGATGCATAGACACATACCGGTAAGTCTATTTCAATTACTGATGTCATTCTGTGTGTGGTGTGTGTGGGTGTGTGTGTGTGTGTGTGTGTGTGTGTGTGTGTGTGTGTGTGTGTGTGTGTGTGTGTGTGTGTGTGTGTGTGTGGACCACACCAGAGGGCTTTCCATGATGCCTTTGAGGTAGATGAGGTCCAGGTCATTGGCTGTGGTGGAGCTGGTGGTGCTGTCGCTCATCGCGTCCAACACCTGTGGCACTATGACACACACATTCACGTATGCACGCACACACACACACACACACACACACACACACACACACACACACACACACACACACACACACACACACACACACACACACACACACACACACACACACAGACAAGGAATAAAACAAGAGTGACAAATGATACAGAGTTTTTCTGGCTGAACTGAACTACTTTAATTTAGGGTGGTCAGTTGATTCACATATTGAATGATTGTCCATTGTTAATCAATTAATACATTTTGACTTTTGGACTGAAGACTCAGACGATTACAGAGACGCTGCGTCACTCGCTGTGTGTGTGAGAGATAGAAGGTGGACTTTACACACAATACTTTTGGAAGTTATTTTTGAGAATGATTTGTTATGAATGAACCTTCAAAGCTTCAAACTGTGCAGCCCTATGTGCAGTTCAATGTTCCACTGCTTTATACCTGCAGTGCTTGGTACACGCTTCAGCAAAATGCCTCACCTCTGTCTTCAACAATCAATGCATGTGACCAGAGATCCAGATGCTGGTTAAAATAAGGTGCTGTCACCCCAAGGTGACTGTGACTACTGAGTGGACAGTGCCTTGCAGACATTTTGGAGGGCTGGTGCTCAAGCAAAAAAAAGGGCTCTCATTTCTAAATAATACAGTTACATACAGTAGCAGATATTTTATGTGGGCTACTTACATATATATTTATTTCAATACCCATACAATCCTGCCGATGTTTAATACTGATACAAGATGCAATTTTAGACTAGCAGAGCAACGCAAGTAAACATAAAGATTGGGGTGTCAGTGTGGCCCGCTGTTGGATTTGATGCTGTTTTTATTCACTCTGTCATACAAGCAAGGGACATGTCTTAATCAACTGAATCTTCCAGATTAATTATGAATTGTGATGTGAAAATATTGTATACGCTTGCCATTATTGCCGCCACACATACACACACACAGACCTGCATTCATTTTGACAGGCTGTAAGGATGACTGTCTCACATTCAAACATAGTGGCTTACATTTTTAGTTATTTACAGATCTACACTCAAAACGTTCCGTGTTAAACATAGAGTGTATATATAGTGCTTGAAGTGGAACGTGCCAGGACTCTCTAATTCACATGTGTACATGTATGTTGGCCAGTATCAGTAATCTCTTGCCACTTATTATGTATTCATTATTTCTTTAAGCATGTTATAGTCATATAAATCATAATCAGCTGTGATTTTATTGCTATATTATTATTGGGCTGTGCATCTTCTACAATAATACAATCATATTCACACTAGAACATTATAGGGCTAAGGTGGTGTGTTTAGTGTTAATATTTAAAGTGTTATTGTAGCATATAGTGGGGTATCATTTGGGTCTTAGCAGCAGTGTCCCAGTCATTATGCTCTTACATATTATACAGAGACACGATCTGAATTTCTGCAGTGAATAAAAGACACTAGCAGATATTGGGTTTGGGGGTCGTCCTCCGAGAAAATGTGATGGTTTTTCTGGAAATGTCTGTCCTGTAAAATCATTTTTAAATAGTTACTATGTTGTTTTCAGTGGTCGCACTGATAGCAACATTAGCTGCGAGCTGCCAGCTTAGCTGTCATCATGTTGAGAGCCACGTGGAAGCAAGAGAAATGCTCCAAATCTCACCTTACAGTTAGAAGAGTGTCGGCCACGGGTCAAAAGTAACTAATGACATCTAATACTGGTAACTAACGGCTCTTTCATGTCCTTGTACAAGCTAAGTGTATTCTGTAGCTAGATACTATCCAAATGGCAAAATGAAATGTTGCAGTACAAAATTATCTCAAGATAAGCTGTTAAATTAGCTACATGTGCAGCTACTATGGTTAGTTTTCAACAGAAACTCTACTCTAATTCAGTATCATTTAAGTGAAATGTTTCTTTCACTTCAGTCAGATATTTTTGTACCTGTTTTAACCCATTGAACAGCCCTTTTGTAAATTGGATGTGAAGGAGGGCATGAACAAAGAAAAAAGTCAAATAGGAGCTAATGAGGAGGAAGGAGTCTGGTCTCACCAGGCTCTGTCCTGGTGGAGGCCACGGGCATGGTAGAGCTTCAGTCAATCTGAGAGAGAAAGACAAATAAGGAGAGAGAGAAAGAGAGAGGATAAAATAGTCCATCTTTTACAGTGAATTAAGTTTTCAGTTTTAGCCTCCAGTCTTCATCATATCCAGTGCCCAGTCCTGCTCAACACCAAGTCATTGGATCTTCAGCAACTCGACCACCACCACCACCACCACCACCACCAGTGTCCAGTCTCCAGTATTCTGAACTAACCACAACATCACTATCCCCTTTAAAATTCTACATCACGGTGGGGCCCTTCACTATCCATATTATTATACACTATGCAATGAATTATTATTCATTCTAAAGGAAATCTCTCCTTAATGAAATGCAGTTATAGAGTAATGTTTACATTAGATCAGACCAAATAGTTTCCTCAGCGTAGCTGCAAATATAACCCAACATTTTACGTAACTCTTTTGGACAAATTAAAGGAATAGTCTGACATTTTGGGGACCGCTTACTGGCTTTCCTGCTGAGCGATAGATGAGAAGATCAACACATAAAGCTACAGCCTGCAGCTACAGCCTGCAGCCTGTTTGTGTTATTGCACTACAGCTGTTGTATGCAAACTCCTTTTACCACCACAACATGGCACAACACACACACACACACACACACACAGTATATACAGCAGACAGTGACGTCAGCAAGGGAGGGAGGAACACCAGCCATTGTTCTGGAATTAAGCATCCCCACTGAAAAAGAGAAAGTGGAACGTGGGTGTAACTAATCTATACATCACCCTGACAACAGACACAATACAATGGCAAAAGAGAGGAGAACAAAGAGGCACACACACCATTCAACTATATATGAAATCCCTTCTACTCTTACAACTTTAACACTATCTATCTATCTATCTAGCTATCTATCTATCTATCTATGCACCTACCTATCCACCATCTGCGTAACATTACAGAAATCAGGCACATCCTGTCTCAAAACGATGCAGAAAAATGAGTCCATGCATTTGAGACTTCTAGATTACTGTAACTCTTTATTATCAAACTGCTCCAATAAGACTCTCCAGTTAATCCAGAATGCTGCAGCACATGTACTGACAAGAACTATAAAATCATCAAATCATATCATATCTCTCCCATATTAGCTTCTCTGCACTGGCTCTCTGTAAATCCAGAACAGAATTTAAAATCCCTCTCCTGACCTACAAAGCCCTAAATGGTCAGGCACCATCACAGTGCCCTATTACCCCACTAGAACACTGCGCTCCCAGAATACAGGGTTACTTGAGGTTCCTTGAGTCTCTAAAAGTAGAGTGGGAGTCAGAGCCTTCAGCTATCAAGCTCCTCTTCTGTGGAACCAGCTCCCAGTTTCACTCTGGGAGGCAGACACCCTCTCCACCTTTAAGAGGAGGTTTAAGACTTTCCTCTTTGATAACGCTTATAGTTAGGGCTGGCTCAAGGCTGGTCAGGCCGCCTTTAACACACTGAGTTCCTCTCTGCTTTACTCCATCTGTGCATTCATGTCTCATTCATTACATCTCATTCGTTACTAGCTTAATTTCTTTGTCTTGCAGGTATCCATGGATCAGGTTTACACCTGGATCGTGGTTGCATCTTCAACAAAACAACAACAAAAGTTCGACGACAAAACTACGTCCATAGCAACGGTCTGCTATACATCTTTACATGGCAGCAAACTGCTGTGAAAGAACAAACCGTAGAAAGCTGTGATTGACCAATCGCAGTTGAGTATTCATCAAGGACATGTAATAAAGCAGTTTGGACAATGAATGGATATGATATTTTTCACTTGATTTATTACCTCAGTAAACATTGTAAACATGCGTTTATGGTCTCAATCACTAGTTTCAAGTTTTATTCAATACAGCATGATGTTCATTTAGTAAATTATGGTCCCATTTAGAGTCAAAGAGCTAAAACAAGATATGCTTTAGGGCTACCTTGTGATTGATAGGACGCTACCATCATCAAAGTTAATATTCACTTTTTTGGTCACCTGAAAATGTCTTATTCAGTAATCGGTTGTACTTAGCTCCACCCCCTCGTGTCACATCTGGTTGCAAAAAAAAAGATGGTGACGGCCAAACACCAAGATGGTGATGGTAAAACTGACAAACTTAAGGCTTCAAACGGCAGTCTACAAACGAATGAGTGATGTCACGGTGACTGCGTCCACTTCTAACATACAGTCTATTTTCCTATTCTATTTACCTGTTTCATGTGCTTATGTATTTATGTATGTAATACTATTTTCATTGAAAAGTATAATATGCAACAGATGTCGGTTGGTGTTTGTAAACACACAGCATTCAAAGATGGCTACTATAGAGTGAACAGAGAGAAAAAGCAGCAAGTTGGAGAATGAAAACATTTCCTGATTGTTTAAACAGTGGTTACACTCTAACACACAATCACACATACTTCACACACCTCTGCACAACCCTGCAGGAAGGTGCTGAGTTGTTGGATTTTGAATGAATGCAGCTAAAAGGCAAGCTGTCCTCTCAGCCTCGATGTGTGCGCCTCGGTCAAACTGACACACCGATAGCAGCAGACAGCAGCCACTAAACACAGCAGAGGAGAGACAGGGGAACTCACAGCAATGTAACAAACCCACTCGAATCCACCAAGGAAAAGTTAAAGGGGGACGGCTGCCTATCAAGGTAGAACGCTTGTGCCTTGGTATCAGAAGCCGCGGGGCGTGACAGTATGGTGTTAACTGACCATGTGGAAGGACTGAACACCATGCACGCTGGTATTGGCTGGGGGTTACACCACCACATGGGACCCAAAGGCTGTCTTCAGACGCACAGAAGCTTCCTGTGTAAAGCAAAATAAGAGGAAAATCCACGCAGACCACCACCACACTGCTAGTAGGTCATAGTGATGATTGAGAGGATTTATTTTTGTATCAGTCTATACATTGCTTGCTAGGACATTGTTACATATTATACCTTTACGTCTGAGTTACATAATAAAATGAAATTATTGTTATTTTCTTCCTGTGGATCGCTCTGTTGCCGTGGTAACACTGCTGTGAACTCCATCTGCTGCCCTCTTTCCCTCCATCAACAACTCCCCCACTGCCCCACCCTCTCCCTCTCCTCCTTTATGCTTTCCCTTACTCACATGCCCCCTAATGTTCCCTCCCTCCATCCTCCCCTCCATTACTCCCTTATTCACCCCCACCCCCTCCCTCACTGTCCCTCCTCCCCCACCATCATCCATCTGCTCACATGCTACAACATGTAAAGAGACTAGTCTTGTCAGGTGCACACACTCATACTCACACACACCTTTACATACATAGACAGTGTTCTTGCGATGCCGAGCAACCATAACCTGGTTTTAACTGTTTTCTGGCCTCTGTGCAGTGAAACTCAATGTTTACTAGCATGTTTACATGATGGTCTTTGTGCTTATATGAAGCTGATAGGTGGAGGAGGAGGTGAGAGGTCATCTGAGCCCCATCACTACTGTCTGTCAATGTGGCTTTTCTCTTTAAATGTCTACTTTTATATTATTAACAGCGTATCCACCACCTCCACACAACACGGTGTGCATACAGTCTTCTAATGACTCTAAGGGATCACATACAACAAAGCATGACACACACACACACACACACACACACACACACACACACACACACACACACACAAAGACTGGTCGAAAATTAAAATGCTAACACCACACAGTTAGTCTGACGTTATATTAACACAGATGGCGGTATGAGCGACTATAGTCCAGTCCGGTGTGTACCGTCAGCTGTTCTCAGAACCGGTAAACCTGCCTCAGTGGGACGAGAAAAGAAAAAAGACAAGCACAACCGCACCACCGTAGTCGGTGGGTCGTTCAGCACCACCGTGGTCGGTGGGTCGTTCAGCACCACCGTGCTCGGTGGGTCGTTCAGCACCACCGTGGTCGTTCAGCACCACCGTGCTCGGTGGGTCGTTCAGCACCACCGTGCTCGGTGGGTCGTTCAGCACCACCGTGGTTCTGAACCGGACGAGAATGAGGCCGCCATGTTTGTGTTCTCCTACCTTCCAACACAAAGAGACGCTTCCCAACGCGCCGCCTGTGGTGCGTCGTCGTCTGGCTTTCCTTTCTCTTGTTAGGGTTATTGTTATTATTATTATACATCCATGCGTCAAGACTACAGATGATGTCAAAGCAGCAGGAAAATGACAGACTTCCGACAAGAATTTCACAATAAAACGCTTGTGGCAAATATAGTAGGCAGTACCGCGACATGAAGTTTCAATAAATAAAACGAATGTTAAACTGTTATCATTGTCATGACATAACTAGAATGAACCCTTAAGATCTAAACTATATGGTATGCTCTATGAACATTGCATGCAACATTTAAACAATATTTTACAGACCGATTCGACCTACTTCCGGTTAAACTCGGTGAATTGCATCGGTTAAAGTAGTATTAAAGGGCCAGTACACTCCTTTCTGAGTCATCGAGCTGCTCACGTTACACTCTCTTTGTGATAGTCCTGTTGTAATAATAATAATAATAATAATGATAATAATAGTAACAATAATAATAACAATAATAAAAGTGTCTGTATGGACCTCCATTTCTATGTGACCACTGAATGTTGTCAGAGAACACACATACCAGGAACCAGGACGATGATAAACTTTCCCATGCAGCTCTGTAGTTGGGAGGAAAACAGAGCAACAGCAGCATGCAGTGGACAAATTACAGTATTACATCTGGATTGAGTCAGCTCGTGTGTCAGCTGTGGTGAACAGGGATGGCTTCATATTACAGCTCAGGAAAAACAAGTTAAATTGGGACTAGTACTTTAGGAACAACAGGGTACTTAATTGGGGTTATTTTCTGTACTGTTGTAATAATCGGGCAAAGTATAGTATAGTAATGTGTGAAGACATCTTGAGTAATAATGGGTAAACATTTGTATTTTCTTTGAAATTGAGATTTATTACCAGATATTTGTATCATAGGAAATAAACACAAACATGAACTGTCCATACCAGTTACACATAGCTTATATAGCATATAAGAAGTCTTTGTATTCAACGATGTTGAACTGGAGTCTGAGACCCAGACAGAAGCAATACCTCATTTTCTCTGGAAAATGACTGGACATCTGAAACATGTCCATCCATCATCTGTATCCTTTAAGGACAAGCAGTTACAGATGATGGATTGTCACCACTCCAGGAGCTCTGGGGCCGATCCCAGCTAACACTGGGTGAAAGGCAGTGCATACCCTGGACAACTCGCCACATGCCACCCTATCACAGGGCTGACACATTGAGATAGACAACCATTCATGCCTACAGGCAACAATTACCTAACCTGCATGACTTTAGAGTGTGGGAGGAAACCAGAGAACCCAGAGAAAACCCACATTAACACAGGGAAAACAAGCAAACTCCATACTCCATACACGGCCCCAAGCCAGTGGGTTTGAACTCAGAAGCCTCTTCCTGCTTAGGCAACAGTGTTAACACTGCACAACCTTAAACTTAAACCGTTCCTTCCTCTTAAACATGTCATCATTTCAAAACCATGTTTATAGGGGATTCTTGTAAGATTAAGAAAAGTCATGAAGTGTTAAGATGGTCTCCAGATTTTAAGAGTTGTATATTAGAACATTGTCTCAACCATGGTGGTTTCTGTCCCCCACTAGTAAAAACGTTAATGCTACAGTTGTCTTTCTGATTTTTTATTACCCTTCCCTAAATGTACTGGAACTGATCTCTCTATCAGCCTTGTCTGTTTTGACCCTGAACTCTCACAGCTTTCTCTGGAAGAAGAATGGCTCTTTTCTTGTATTTGCTGGAGATGTAACCCAGCTCATGTGGGTCACAATGTGAAATGCATATTAGATGCCTGTAGAGACTTTGAAGGGATGTTGAAGTCTTTTCAGTGAGTCTCAACAGTAATGTGCTGATGAATTCTTAACAAAAGGAACAACATTAACCTTTTTGCTCTGTAAAGCAGTATCCCGTCATGCCATAAAGCAATCCTGATAAACCCCCACTGTGTTTTTGTCCTCAATTATATTCTAGATGTTTCTTGTCAACAAAGCCCATGAAAGAAACAAGACCAACAATGAAAGTATCTTCTAACAAGTACCGTGTGTGTATCAAAGCCTGATATATCATATTATCATATTCTGTCATAGAGATCCATTTTTCTCCAAAAACTATTCAAAGCTTCTCAATGAACCACACTGTTGTTCTGAGTGACATGAACACACACACACACACACACACACACACACACACACACACACACACACACACACACACACACACACACACACTGTAGTTAACTCTGACTTAACCCCCATACACATCCTGCTTCCACTAATACACTGAATATAGTCCCTATTGAACGTGGCAGAGGAGGAGAGACCCAGCCCGAAGGAAGCCCGAAGGAAGCCCGAAGGAAGCCCGGGGCCCCCGTCTAAAGCCAGGCCCAGACAGAGGCAGTACGGGACTCCATAGTTCAGCTGGCTCCATAGTTCAGCTGGGAGACTTCAACACGCATGTGGGTAATGATGGAGGCACCTGGAGAGGTGTAATTGGGAGGAATGGCCTCCCTGATCTAAACCCAGTCATTTGTTGTTGGACTTCTGTGCTCGTCATGGGCTGTCCATAACAAATACTATGTCTGAACATAAGGATGCTTATAAGTGTACCCGAGCAACCTAGGTTGAAGATCGATGATCGATTTTGTGATCATATCATCTGATCTGTGGCCATATGTATTGGACACTCAGGTGAAGAGAGGGGTGGAACTGTTAACTGATCACCATCTAGTGGTGAGTTGGGTCAGAGGGTGGAGAAGTCTTTGGACAGACCTGGTAAACCCAAACGGTTAGTGCAGGTGAAGTGGAAACATCTGGAGGAAGCCCCTGTCCAAGAGATCTTAAACTCACAGCTCTTGTGTAGGTTGGGGGCATTGAACCTGAGTGGGCAATGTTCGAAGCTCCCATTGTTGAGGCTGCAGAGGTGAGCTTTGGGCTAAAGATCTTAAGTGCCTCAAGGGGTAGTAACCTTTGAACATCGTGGGGAAACTGGTGGTCAGGAAGCCATTCGACTGAAAAAGGAGTCCTTTTAGGATGTTACTTTGAAGGAATCCAGAGGCACTTGCAAGGTACCAACAGGCCCATGGGGCAGTAGCCCCTACCTTGAAAGAGGCAAAGCAGTAGTCATGGCACCGCAGCACAAAGGTGCTGTCCAGCACCTCAGGAGGGGGACACGGGAAACCATCCAAACTGTGTACATTAAGGATGGGACACTGTTGACCTCAACTGAGAAGGTAATTGGGAAGTGGAAGGAGCACTTTGAGGAACTCCTGAACCCAACTAATATGCCCTCTATTGTAGAGGCAGAGGTGGAAGCTGATGAGGGATCATCGTCAATTTCCCTGGTGGAAGTCACTGAGGTAGTTAAACAACTCCACAGTGACAAAGCCATGGGGATTGACAAGATCCATCCAGAAATGCTGAGGGGCTGCCATGGATGACATATCTCTTTAACGCTGTGTGGAAGACAGGGACAGTGCCTAAGGCGTGGCAGACCAGGGTGGTGGTCCCCCTGTTCTAAAAGGGGGACCAGAGAGTGTGTGCCAATTACAGGGGTATCACACTACTCAGCCTCTCTGGTAAAGTATACTACAGGGTGCTGGAAAGGTTTGGCTGATAGTCAAACCTCAGATTGAAGAGGAACAATGCAGATTCGATCCTGGCCATGGAACACCGGACCAGCTCTTCACTCTCCCAAGGATCCTGGAGGGGGCCTGGGAATACATCCATCCAGTCTACATGTGTTTTGTGGACTTGGAGAAGATGCATGACTAGGTCCCCCAGAGACACTGTGGGAGGTGCTGCGGGAATATGGGGTGAGAGGATCACTTCTCAGGACTATCCAGTTTCCCAAAGCGAGAACTGAGTTCAGGTTCTTGGCAGTAGGTTGGATTCGGGTTGGCCTCTGCCAGGGTTGCGCCTTGTCACCAATCTTGTTTGTGACATTCATGGACAGGGTATCAAGGCGTTGTCCGGGGGATGAGGGTTTGAGGTGTGCTGAGGATTTCATCTCTGCTTTTTGCAGATGATATGGTCCTGCTGGCATCATCAGTCTACGACCTCCAGCATACACTGGATTGGTTCGCAGCTGAGTGTGAAACGGCTGAGATGAGGATCAGCACCACTAAATCTGAGGTCATGGTCCTCAGCAGGAAACCGATGAATGAGTCTTTACCCCAAGTAAAGGAGTTCAAGTACCTCAAGATCTTGTTGAGTGAGGGGACAATGGAATGTGAGATTTGCCAGAGAATTAGAGTAGCACTTTAACGCACTGTTGTGATAACAAGAGAGCTAAGGGCAAGGCAAGGCCAGGCAAAGCTCTGGAGCTACTGGTCAATCTTCGTTCTTACTCCCACTTGTTGTCATGAGGGCTGGGTCATGACCGAAAGAGCTAGATTGCGGGTACAAGTAGCCAAAATGGGTTTTCTCAGGAGGGTGGCTGGTGTCTCCCTTAGAGATCGGGTGAGATGCTTTTGTATGTATATATATATATATACAAAATAAATACTGTATATACATTAGAGCCAAGAATGACAGAATAGGGAGACAATGAAAAAAAAAATACTCATCTAAAATAACACCAGCCTGATATTATTACATATGAATCATTAGCTGATATTATAACTATATAGGGTTCAGACTAAGATGAGTACACTCTACACACGTACTTGTTAGTACTTATTAAAGAATCTCCAAAGAAAAGCATTCTGATTCATCAACAAACTGTAATCACACATAACAGTTTTATTCATTTATTCTTATGTTACTTTTTACAGTAGCAACAGTAAAACAGGACTTTTCTCCTCTAAACGGTGTTGGACAGTAGGGGATGTTAATGCTCACAGAGACAGACAGACACAGTTCCACCTTCTGATTAGTAGCTCTGATCTCATATACTGTATATATATATATCATTTCAATAATAAATTATGTACAATTGTGTTGTAATGAGAGAGGTGCGAGACAGTGACAAGAGAGACAGAGAGAGATTGTGTCTTGGGTTGGGGTCAGGTTCAGGGGTCATTGGTGAGAGGCACATGTCGGCCCCTCCAGATGCATTGCAGGATGCACCCAGAGGGAGGGAGAGGGGTTGTGGAGTCACCACATGTAGGAGTCATCGTATCTGTGGAAGAACATGAGGGAGAATGTATAACTGCCTGTATAACTTATCAGCATTTAATTGGATTCATTACATTCACATGAGGGTCTTTACCTTGACCTCTGGTCTCTGTTGCTGTCACCACCAAACAGCAGCTCTGCAACCACATCCTCCTGAGTCGAACGCTTTCCATACCTGGGAGACAGACAAGGAGAGCAGCACATTGTTATTAACATTTATTATAGGCTAGATTGGCATGGAATTTGGTACAGATATCAATGGTGACCAGAGGAGGAATCTTACTAACTTCGGTGATCCCCTGACCTGTGAAATATCTATATGATGGATTGGCATAAAAGTTTGTGCATTCATAATGAATCATAATGTCATTAGTGATCTTGCTCTGACTTTTCCTATAGCTGCCACAAACTTCACATTTGTAGTTTTGAGTGAAATGTCTAAACAACTATTGGATGGCATACTAACTTACTAAACCAAGATAATGAACATGGTAAACATTAAATTTCAGATTCTGATGTTAGCATTTAGCTCAGAGCAGCGCTGTCATTACAAAAAGTGTCAAAGAACTACTAGCAGGGTAACTTGAAGGCCACCGTAGTTCTCTGACACGCTTGTGAAACTGTGGTAATGAGCTGCGGAGTACAAAACCGTGTTACCACCAGCTGCCATCTGACTTCTACTGCTCCTAAAGTAGTGTTATTATGGTATGGATGGCCTCTGAGCAGGGCCAGGGGTGCTACCACGGTTTTACACTTGTTGGCTCCCGTTACCGCAGCCCTGGAAAGGAAGGCGTGGGCGGCGAGGTATTCAGTTAGTTGCAATCTGCAACCAGACCATTAGATGCCACCAAATCCTAAACACTCCCCCATTTAAACACATAAGTCTGCATCACTTTTCAAAATCCAGACAATTTTCCCATAACACAGTGCTTTCTGTGTCAGAGAGGACACCACTACTCTGTTTCAGACCACTGGTTTTGGTGATTATTGTAGCAGTGAGATTAGGGAGATTATGTTATACAGTATATTCTGAGATGTTCAATACACATGTTTTTTTACCTTCTCGACTCTCTGCCTGTGTCCTCTTACCCTGTCTGTCTTGCCTTTGGTTCACCTCCCCTCCCTTTGTTCCTAATGCTTTAATTTCACAGTCAGATTCAGACTGGGCATGCAGGAATGTGTGTTTTCATGCTGGTGTGTCTAAGAGGGTGCCATTTCCCACTGTGAGTGAGTCTCATCATTCTCATGATAAGGAAACCAAGAGAGCCGCAAATGTAAAACCACAGAGCCGTTTAACAGAAAGTTCACTTCCCAATGTGTGTGTGTGTGTGTGTGTGTGTGTGTGTGTGTGTGTGTGTGTGTGTGTGTGTGTGTGTGTGTGTGCATGCGTGTGAAACAGCACTATTCAACACAGCCCCTGCAGTGCGACCTGCAGTTCTTCTGTTTTCCCATTAGCCACCTGTTTCACGTCCCCAGCACCCAATCTTATGCTTCGTTACACACACAGGGAGGTGTGTGTGTGTGTGTGTTGCCCTGTAGGAAAGCAATCAAACAACTGTGTCTCCGCTGTCACACAGCATGACACATCAGACATAAAATGTTTTCCCTTCTGATAATGGCCCATCTGCACCCATATATGTCTCTGAGTCTCCCCACTCGGCCCGGCTCTTATTTTATCTGCCTGACTGTCTTTCTCTGCATTTCACTACCTGAATATCTGCCTTCTTTGGTCATGTCTCATTTTCTGTCTATCCAATAGTCATTTTTACTCTACTTGTCTTTTGCTCTCTCCAATGCAGTAACGTTCATCACAGTTTTTAGAACTATAACCCCAGTATGTGCTTCAGAGTCAGAGTCAAAGCTATTCGATTTTCCAAAATTTAAGTACCCAGCCATCTTTGCTTGAGTTTCTGCTGATTTCATTTAAATTCAGAGCACTACTTTCGAGAAATTTCCTCTGAAAATCAACAGCAACTTATTAGCTCAACTAACTATAAAAAAATAGCAAAAACTATACAGAATTTCATTATTTCACTGTCATTATTTTCTTTATAAACATTCTATATGTCATGAAATTATGCGGAAAATAGAAATGGTAAAATTGTCATCAGAAAACGTAAGTGTGCTTTCACTGAAAATAAGAAGAGCAAATACAGATTCAAATGTCATAACACTGAAATAGTTTACATGAGAGATGTTGAATAGGAGCTAAAACAGTTAAAGTGTTTGTTGAAGGGGTTTGAAGTGTAATTCCACCAGAGAAATATTCAATCGTAGTGTCAAAGTACTAGAATCAACTTAAAACATGTACAAAATGTAACTTGTAGAACAAAAACTCCAGACGTTTCCAAAACAAACACAGAGGATATGACCTCAATGGTTAATACGGCTCAGATTTTCATGTCTGTAATAAAGACACCAGTATATTTATACATTTATACAATGCTATGAACTGCAGTATATATTCATGCATTATAGGCACTTGACTGCTCAGATCCATCTATTGGTATCTGTCTTATGTAGAGTGCATAGCCATCACATTCCCCAGGACTTTATCTAATACAGCCAAACCTCCATTAGTTACTGTTATCACATATGATATGTCTTCATCTGCAATTCTCCGGTGAAATGTAAAAACATTTTACTTTCTATGGCTTCCTTAAACCAAGTATCTAAATATCAATGACCTATTTGGCTTTCATGAATGAGAACAGATAGCTCATGAGCCACACTGCTTCAAATCAAAAGATATTCCATCTGACAATTCAGTACCAGTGACGTTTATACCTGAGAGCAGCAGGCCTCGGCTCAGGCCCCGCTAACCGGATTTGGGATTCTTTCTTGGGTCCATCTGTACTGATTTTATTGCTCTGGTCCCGTTGATTTGGAGGCCTGGAGGTTTTGGAGAGTGGCCAGTAATCTAATCTACTGAGTTAAGGGTTGGGTGGTGGAGGAGCGGGGAGTGCATCACACATCAACAGAGCTTTAGGCTTAAGTATGGCTGGAAACTCATAGAACTCAGTCGCTATAATGACTTGAATCAAAGGAAATGAAATCTGGACTGAAGCAGCAAATGGGAAGAAGTAAAAAATATGCTAACTCAGTTTAGCTGCTGTTACACTTTTATTAGCTTAACACCTGGAAATCAGTTTGGGGAAGGGTTCGTTTAATTTCTGGGGACCCACATATGGTCTATTGTCAGAAGGATGATGCTTACCCCCGCCTATCTTCAGAACGTCAGGATTCATCCTTAGGGAGTGTATGAAAATTATTAAAGAGGGAGGGGTGAACAGATACTTACTATTGGTGAAAGGGAGGGTAGTCTGACTCCTTAGGAAGAGCCAAGGGATATATCATAATATTTCTGCTTTCTTTTTGTGCTTCTTTCTACTGCTGCATGTGACTTTTCTATACAAAACGAGGCTTGTTTGAC
Source organism: Pterois miles (assembly GCA_947000775.1). Classification (NCBI taxonomy): domain Eukaryota; kingdom Metazoa; phylum Chordata; class Actinopteri; order Perciformes; family Scorpaenidae; genus Pterois; species Pterois miles. The sequence continues at coordinate 1,716,318 of CAMQGK010000020.1, read as the reverse complement.
TGAAAAGGAACAAGTCAGGGACTGTATATATCTGCAATAATGTCATGTCGATATTAATGAGGAGACGCGACCATCACGACCTGCTGCAACAGGCCCATCTGTCTGGATGAGGCGCTGTCCGTGGTGCTGAACGCGCTCCCTGCAGCACCTCATGGAGGTGATCTCACTGCACGTCCTCAGAGCTATGAGCTGGCCATCTAACACCGACTTTAACAATAGAGCCTAGATAAGAAACACACGTTAACTGCTGAGGCTGAGCAGATGTAAAAAGTGTCTGCTAATTTTAAATAAGGTTTAAATGACAAACTGCACTGGAAAAAAGAATGTTTTGGTACAGTAAAATATATTAACTTTACTGTTATAACTTCGACATGGTAATATTAAGATTCATTGAGAACTAGATTTTCTAAGGTAAATCTTTAAATAGTTACCCATTTTATTCTTGTAATAAATGAACTGTATGAGAAGAGTAAGTTTTATTATAGATTTACTGGAACTATTTACATATTTTAGAATCATTGCACATGAACCTTTAAATACTAAGTAAATTTTAATCTAAAAGTAGAGTGTGTTTCAATCCGTGCATGCACCTTTGGACAGGACGAGACTCCCGCTATTTAGCTGTTGGGTCAGATGGACGGTGGGAGCTGTCACAGAGGTGCTGTATGGCTTTTAATCACAATAATGTTACGTTCGGGTGATTTCTCTGCAGCAGGGGTTTTCAGATCCAGGCCCCAGATTTGAATCGTAGCATTTCTGCCTCCCTTGTTGGGAGACAGTCTACTCCTATTTCTTAGGCCTGTATTCAGAAATAAAGGGATTGTCCAGAGTTGTTTGTTTGCCATGAATTTGGCAATTTCTAATTTCTCTTAACTTTCAACGTGTGTGCAGTGATGGCTATGTGAAAAATTATATAGTGAAAATTATTATTCAGTTCAGATATGAGATCTACACTATCTGATCTTAAATTTGGTATATTACTTGATTTGGTAAGTCATTTGGAGGATCAAAACGAACACGCCTTATGTAATCAGACATACAGAATAATAATATAAACCTAGCCAGAGAGCTTTCCCCTAATGATGTCATTTATCTGTCAAAAACTACAAGTACTAACTAAGTACTACTAAATACAAGACTAAACCTGTGCCAAGTATATGTATATGTGTGTACATACCTCTGCCTGGTGATCAGATTGATGTAGTGTCTCAGGGCAGTGTAGTACTTGGCCAGCTCTTCAGGTGGAGCGTCTTCTCCGGGGTTCTCAGGTTTGGGGGGGTAGGCGTCGGCCAGCGTTCCCAGACACACCAGCACACACAGCACTACGGCCACCAGCACTGTCCATGGTTTCAGCATCACGGCCATCTGTAACAGGGCTGCAAGATTAGTGGACTTCTAAAACTTTATAATAAAGTCCAGTATGACAATCAACATGACCATTTTGGATTTCTTTAAAAAATGTCTTAGTTATTTGATTTATTTTCTTTCAATGTTTGATTGTTGTAATTGTACTCTGGCAAAGTCTTATTTTCTGTTGTGTCGCTGGTCAAAGTGAATTAGGTTGTGAAAAAGTTTTGTTAAAAATGAATAACTAAAAGAAAAAAAGACCTCCTATCACAGATGTTTCCTTGAATTAATCCCATTACACCTCACGAAGACAAGAGTGATGAAGGCATGATGGCTGATAAACTTTTTCATTTGTTTTCCTGAGAAATTCCTGCTCAGGCTGAGTTGGCTGATGTATAAGAAGCAGCTAAATAAATCAATATGTGTCATGAAATGAATAAAGGCTTTAGATTGACTTATTGTCCATGTTGTTTAGTTCCTGAGGGAGATGAAGAACATGGACTGACTCCAGTGGAGGAAACCAATTTTACACATCATCAGAGAGTTTGATGGTGGTCATGAAATGGACATAAATGTTGCACATGTGAGATATGATGATGATGTGTTGATAATACCGTGTGTGATGTGTTGATAATACTGTGTAACATGTTGATAATACTGTGCAAAGTGTTAATACTGTGTGATGTGTAGATAATACTGTCTGATGTGCTGATAATACTGTGAGATGTTGCAGCAGCTTGATTTCTATTCTTGTGTATTATGAGGCAGATACACCTTTTCTTTTATGTGAGCTTTAAGGCTATTATTATTATTAATACTATTATTAAATCTACAACTATTGTAAATAATAATATTTATTTTGCTATTATAATAACAATAGTAAATACTCTCTAATAATCACTAAGAACGTATGACACTCAATTGAACAGAATCATAATGACTGGTCTAATTAAATGAAAAATATAGAAAAAAACAGACATAGAATAAAAGTTGCCACAATAATTAATAAATCATTTTCACTTCTAGTTATGCTTATACATCGGCATATCAAGGCTGAGTTGGGTCGTGAAACAGTGAATAGTGTGTATAAGTGTATAAGTAAATATAACTCCTTTTCCCGCCGGCAATAACAAACATCTGCAGGTTTTTTTTTTTTCAGATCCAGTGGAGCCCCTTTATCCGCTCTCACAACGCTTCTCCTTCTTCGAGAGTTCTATTGCAGCGCTATTCCAGGTCACCAGGTCCCCCTGCTGAAAGCTTTGTGCTTTTTACTACTGCTGCATGCGATATTTTAAGAACGAAATGAGGCTTGTTTGACTGAAAAGGAGCAAGTCAGGGACTGTATATATCTGTAATAATGCCATGTCGGTATTAATGGGGAGACGCGACCATCACGACCTGCTGCAACAGGCCCATCTGTCTGGATGCGGCGCTGTCCGTGGTGCTGAACGCGCGAGGTGATCTCCCTGCACGTGCTCAGAGCTATGAGCTGGCCATTTAACACAGACACCTTTTACAATGGAGCCTGGATAAGAAACACAAGTTAACCGCCGAGGCTGAGCAGAAAATCGGAGTTGGTAGATTTAAAAAGTCTCTGCTATTTAAAAAAAAAATATTAAATGACAAACTGCGCATCCGAACAGAGAGAAAGTTTAAAAACTCTTTGTCTTAAACCATTAATCTGACTGCAAAGCTTTTCGGAGCCTGGCGTGGTGAATTTTATTTTATGTGCGAAAGTTGAAGAAAAAGGACATCGGCTGAACAAACATTAAGATACAGTAAGACGTCTTTTTTCTCGAATTTCCCTCCGGGGATTAATAAAGGTTCATCTTATCTTACCTTAATTTAAAATGTATGGCTCATTAAGTTTAAATGTATCGTTATATATTTTTATTTTTGCTCCTCAAAAACTACAAAAACTGTTGTGGGATAATTTGATCGAGTGTAATTTAACGTTTATGGAGAACCAGAATACGGCGCATATCAGATTCTGCTATTAAAGCATTTCGTATCGGAAACGTGGATTGCCTCCATGTGACAGTGAGAAGTGTGAAGACTTACTTTGAGAAGACTTTGGAGGTTGCAGGAAGAAGTCGGTCTGTCGCAGCAGCAGAGGTCTTGATGATTTTTGCTCTCTTCTTCGATCACTTTGACTCTGCAGGTCCCTGCACCTTAGTTTCAAACTCCGACAGAGGTGATTTATATAGTTCAGCAGCACCGGAGGAGGGAGGGGTTACACCATAGTGCGTGGATACTTTCGAGGGGGGCTGAATGCGTCAGATGGTGTTGATGATGAGATATTATGCATCACGCAGTCAGTCGTGTGTTTTTGTTAGAGTTAACAGATGATATTTTGGGCCATGACACACAAAGGTTGCATCAGTGGTGAATAAAAAAATCATCCACCCGTAGTGAATTGTCCTTTAGAGCAAGACTGCAAAGTCCCACCACCTCTAGCAGCTCGACTTCTGACCCCATAAGAAATGAGAGAATCAATTACTCGACCAGATGGAGTATTTCATGAACTGGTTATGCCATCCTGAGATACTGTAGGTTGGAGTTCAAGACGTGGGTTATTCACAGCTTGTGAACTTGATTCTGACTGATAAGTGTCAGTGTGTTATGTAGGGATGTGGGATGTAGTTAACAGGGGACAACAACTATGAATAAACCTCTAGTCTAGACTACAGTCATTGTTATGCATGTTCCTGCTCAGCTTGATTGTCTTTGGTGAGATGCATTTCCTGTGCACCAGTTGAAAATAGTAAACTTTCACTTATTTCACCTCAGCAGTCCATCACAAACTGTTTCTGAACAAATCTGAGGCAAGAAATAGGCGAGAAATGGCTGCTTAATGTTCACTCTTAGATATACAAGGTCTAAGTTAAAGTCAGAGGGCAGCAACGACAGAGAGACACCTTATATTTTCAATGTAATGCTCTGATTAAGGCTTTGTTTTGTTAAAGGTTGTTGGAACAGTGAAATGAGTTTTATTTATTCTGTTGAGCTTTAAGTGTATTTTACAATCAGCGAGGCAAAATCGCTGTTTTTTTCTGTGGAGTCTGGTCAGTTTGTGGAGGGCAGAACGGCTGTTTCCTTTCACCACTAACTCTGTGAATTAAGGATTTATTTCAGCCAAGTTGGTGGAAAAGTGGACCAACAAAGACGGTTCTCATGAGTTCTGTTTAGTTTCTGTCAAGTTTGAATGACGTGTGTTGTATAGTCTAATGGAGTCTGGTGGCTTTGAAGAAGAGCATATTAACTGTATGCTGATTTTACTTATTTTTAATAGGCCTCCATGTTTTCAATGTGTATAATGTTTTGAGGAATGCAAAATCAGTATTCCTGATAGAAACTGTATTGGACTGAAGTGGATGGACCTGAAAATGATTTCTGTCCAGCCAAGTGACCAAAGATTACCATCAGCTATTAAGATTTACAGTAAGGTAACAGACTGTACACAGGATATACAGTAAGAAACTGTTCAGAAAACAATAAGAATACTATGAAAACAACAAAAATCATATACAGTGTACCTACATAAACCTGCAGTATAGGCAGAATGTTTTTGACAGCATTGGGCAAAAATTCCATAATAACCTCCCAGCATATTGTAATTAAAGTGTTCTGAGAGATAAATAGACTTCTGCACCTGTACCCACGCATAATGTAACAATTGCACATGATGTAATCATTTAAATGTAATACAAGCTCATAATGTAATAATCAGTACATAATGTGATAAAACCTTAAGCACAGTTTGTTCAAAATGTAATAAGTTATCACATTATGAGAACAATATTACATTATAAATTATGATAATTTAAAGCAAGTGGACTTTGTCTGCTTGGTCTAGAGGACATTTTCATCAGTCATGCAAAATAATTGTTTATTACATAATTATTCCAGTTCTTCAGTACATGTTTTGGAGTATGTGGACATGTCTTACATTATCATAAATGGATAATGCACAGACATATTTATTATGAACCCAGTCTTGTACAACAACATTTTAAAACTAGAAACATAAGAGTCATTTCTGGGCTACTGTAGAAACCCTCTCTGTATGTAAATAAACCAGGCTCATTCTAGGTAACAACAACACAGAGATTCTTAATTTCAGGTCAGTTTACCTCTTGGGCACTGCCGAGGTGCCCCTGAGCAAGGCACCAAACCCCCAACTGCTCGGGGCGCTTGTCAGGAGCAGCCCCCTCACTCTGACATCTCTCCATTGATGCATGTGCATGTGTGTGTTTCGGGTCTGCATGTACCGTGTATAAGTTAACAAACAGAGTGTAAAAGTTGAATTTCCCCTCGCGGGACTAATAAAGGTTGATCTTCTTCTTCTTCTTCTACACTAAAGAAAACATACTTATTAATATCATATTCCATTTCCTCCAACAGATCCCCTAAATGCCACACACTGTTCCTTTAAATAAAATAAAAATCATTCAAAAAATCAAGTGAAATCATTAAAACTATACAAGAACAACAAACAAAATGTTGGAACTAGGAATTCTAAATTCAAAATCCTGTTTCTAAACTTTTACAGGACAGAGAAACACAAAGAAATATTAAAACTCTGGCCAAAAGTGAAAAAAATCTTTTTCCAAAATATGTCTTTTATTTCGAAAAGATATGTGTCAAACTACAATATATGCAAATTATCAGATGAAGAATCTTGAATATATATTTGTGACAAAAATGGCACAGAAAGCTCCGTGAACAAGTTTTAAACTGACCTGTCAACAGACAGGCAGAACTCAGTAATGGTTGACAGTATGTGTAGAGGTAAGTTAGAGCTCACAACTGAGAGCGTCAGGGTCAGCATGAGAGATACTGAAACTAGGGCCAGGATCCGGATCTACATGTGGAGCTGCACTGAGTCCAGTCTGAGGGGCTGCAGACTGAGGTTGTCTACAGTTCAGTAGATTGTTACCTAAAATGGTTTGGTACATTGATCAGCTAACAATTACAGTAACTGGAATAATTGTGTATTTAACAATTATTTCACATGCAGAGCATCACCAGTATATTGAATTCAGCATCATCTCTGTAAAGGTTCTCATTTGACCAGGTCTCTGGATATCTGGTAGTCTACATCCAAGAGGCTCCGTCAGTATCGAACTGATTGATGAAAATGTCCTCTAGACCAAACAGACAAAGTGTAGTTGCTTTAAATTATCTTAGCCACTGGTGTCATGTAAAACTAGAAGTATCCTCTGCTTTAAGGAGACAAGGACAGTAGTCTTTATTAAAATTAGTACATTATGCACTATATGTTTTTTATAACTTATTACATTATAAACAAAACTGGTATTACATCCATCCATAATTTTAGGCAGTTGGTGTGTCACATACATCACACAAAAATGTTATGAAATTTAGCACACTGCCATGTGCTATGTAACATTGTGCCCTCAGTAATACTGCACCTGAAACATATTTGAGACTGTAGAATTGCATTGGTGTCAATTTTTAACAGTGAGTTAAAACTGATAAAGAAAATTGCAGTTGACCTTTGACACATAGGTCATCATTTACAGTGGTGCCCAGGTCAGATTCTCACCTCTGTCTTGATCGATGTTTTGTTTTCAGTGTTGAATATACTCATAATAAATTGCCTTGAACTTTGGTACAATTTTTGGTTTTTACAATTCTAGATGAATTCACATCTGTTTTTATTAAGTTAAAAGGTGCTATTGGAGAGACAGATTCTTCAAGTGACAATCCACCTGGATACAAAAATATGTAAAACCCTCTGGAGCCCACTTAAAGGAATTTGATCAGTACAAATCTCTGTGTTTGAATTCAGTCAGTGGGAGTATTTTACTCATGTCATAGTTCACCTTATAGCATGAGCTATAATTGTTCAGAAGAGCTTGTTAAAGGATCAGGATGGGTCTGTAATACTTAACATTACATCGATCATGCCTCACACGCTTGCTGGCTTTTGGACATTTTCCTGGGTAGAAGTGCAAATGAAGACCAACCATCAGTCCTCCATCTCTACAGTATGCAATTGGCTGATTGTAGGTCCTGCCCCCTTTATTTACTGTTGCTAGGTCAGACAAGCTTGACAAAAGGAAACATGAATGAATGGAGATGCTGAATCTGTTTAGCTGGGTGCCGCAGTGTGTATTATTATTAGATAGTTTCTGGGCTTCAAGAAGGTGACAGCAAGGACTACAGTGTGTGATGGAAGGACATATTCGCGATGAATCAGAGGTCGTCCACCAATTGGAAGGTCTGTGGTTCGATCCTCAGCTGCTCCAGTCACATGTCGATGAGTCCTTGAGCAAGATACTGAACCCCAAATTGCTCCCGACGTCTTAACCATCGGTGTGCGAATGAGTATTTAGATTAGATCCTGATGTAGTGTAAAGAGCTTTAAGTAGTTGGAAGTCTAGAAAAGCACTATATGAATACAAGTCCATTTACCATTTACTCTGGTAACTTTTCCTGTTAGGACGCTAGACGTTGTGTCACAATAACACCAAAAGTTAATCTGGGTGGCATGAAGCAGGGATACTATAAACAAAGGAAGAAAAAATCATGCAGATTCACCAGAAACTCCTTCAGCTCAGAACTCCAGCAGGGACTGTAGCCGTGACCTGCGGCTCCTCCACCCAGGAGCGAAGCTGCTCCTCGCTGCTCCACACTGCTGGAAGGGGGGCAACCAGAATCAGGACAGCGTGGGGCAGACGGTCAAATCCTGCTATCGCAGTAAAATGAGAGGTTTTCTAAAGGGACTCTGACGATTGTACTACTGCTACACCAAAATCATCACAAAATATTCCTCTTAGTAACAGTGGCTATAAGATTGTGACTTTATGAAGATTGTATTTGGGCAGCTGAAGTTAACGTTGCTCGTCCGTTCCCATATATCCTTTCACTTCCATTTAACTAGTATAGCCAGTGTGGATAATGGTACACATACAGAATATGAACAGGCACATGCTGTAGAGACTGGTTCGGTTAGCATAGTTTTATTTCAGGATGCAAATTTAATAAGAGTGAGGTATCACATATCTGCATAATATAACTAATATCAAGGATATTAATAATCAAAACCCACCACTCATTTACATTGTCACATGTAATCATCTCTCAGTACTGTGTGGGAATATAATAAAGCCTTATATATACACCCACACAGAAGGTGGATATGTAAAATGCATATGTAACACAAAACCATTCCAATACTAGTAGAGAAAAACAATCAGATATCAGTCTCCACTGCAAAGCGTGAAATCCAATCTCATAAATTTAATTATTCTGCTGGATTATGATTAGGTTCAAAATGAAATAAAGAAATAAAGGAGATGATTTGCTCATTGTGATGAATAACCTATTAGCAAATTTAAAGTAGCTGCAATTTGATTTCCATGCTGTTTGTGTGAGGTGAAACTAATGGCTGCTTGGAGGTTGAGAAAGGTAAGGTTCTGGTGTCCTTTAGCAAGTGTCGATGTAGAAAATGCAGTTTGTAGTTAAATGGAAACCACTGGGTACTCCTATATAGAAATGTGGTTTTTCACTATATTTGTTAGTGAGCCAGATCAGAGTGAAAGGTGTAACACTAAAATTTAAATAAAGATCTCTTTATAATCTTTACCATCTCAGTAAATCAACAGTCTTTCTCCCTCTACTCTTCTGTTGCAGTAATCTTTTCCTGCATAAACACACAGGACAAAAATGAGGGAAACTTGATATTTATTTATATTTTCTTATTTTTGCCAAGCAACCATCAGTTCATCCCACATAATCATGTAGCGTAATCACACTCTCCCATTGTCTCTTTCTGTCTCTGTGTGACACACTCAAGGTCATAAAAGCAGAACAAACATGTCAAAGATTAGCTCTCAACCGTAGTCTATTCCCTGAGCAAACACAGGAGCCAGTTGTCCTGCTGTGTGTGTGTGTGTGTGGGTGTGTGTGTATGTGTGTGTGTGTGTGTGTGTGTGTGCGCGTGCGTGTACATACATACGTGCATGTGTGTGTACTTGGTAGGGAATGTTGAATGTGTGTTTAGAGAAGCCAGCACACCATAGTTCCTTTCACAAATACTTTTACCTTTGATAATGCTTCACTAAAAGGGCAATTACTGGGGTGTATGTGTGTGTGTGTGTGTGTGTGTGTGTGTATTTGTGTGTGTATGTGTGTGTGTATGTGTGTGTCTGTCTGCCCGAGAGGCCATGTTGAAACTGCCAATGACCATTTTTCTAAGATTTAGCATAATCTATGATATGAGACAAATAAAAAAGATGGAAACAGTTTCAGTGGCAATAAAGAGAGGGGATAGAATGACACACAACAGAATATGACTGAAATGACCTGGAAAATTGTGGGATGAAAAGAATGAGATGCGCTGAAAGAAAAAATAAAAATAAAAAGAGCCCATTATATGGTGAGCGTAATATTGAGCCTGATGATCAAACTAAACTGACATTTTCCATAAGCGGATATTGATTGGCAAGCAAATGCATAATGATTGCTTCTATATGAGCAGATAGGGTGATAGGGTTAAGGTTAGCTGGGTGCTAATCAATCCTAGTTAGTGGCTATAATCAATATTTTTTATTAACAATTGATCACATAACTACTTATGTGAAAAAGGTTGCTGATGATGATGAAGCCACAGAGAATATCACCTCCTCTGCAATTCTACTCTGCTCTATGGAGCATTTTAGCATCTTTTAGTTCACTGTTTTGGTTTTAAGTCACCTGCTTTGGTTCAGTCACACAGCTCTCATTGCATCGTATTCAGTCATAGCAGGCAGGCGTTTTCACCACTAAAACTAAAAAAAAAAAACTGTAAGCTACCTGCATTCACAAAATGGCAGATAAACTTAGCGACTAGTTGGTGTAGCACTTAGCAGCTATTTAGCAGTTGGTGGATATCAAACAAGAGCAAATATTTGACTTAATTGTTCAGAAACATGTAACCAAATTAATTCTAATGTTGTTGAATGTCTGCCTGTCAGCTGTTTGCTAACATGTTAGCCATATCAACTTGTGATAATATGTAAATGTCATGTTTACAGCTTGTGTTTGCTGCCCCCAAGTGGCCCACAAATCTCTTATTGCAGGTTTAAATGTACCTAAGTTACACTGAACTTACTCTGTCCAATAGTAATATGCAACTCTGTAAACACTGCTGCTATGACCAGAAAATGGGGACCCAAGTGACTGACACAGGGAGTTGGGTTTAAAGAGAATGGATTCATTTATGAGGTGGAAGGCGGAGATGAGGGAAGGATGTTCGGGGGTCGGCAGGACGGAATGATGAAGGTATGGGGGAACTCTGAAGGGTGGCTGCGTTTGGCTGATGAGCAGGCAGGCAAGGCAGGCAGATGATGGTTATCCAAGGACACAGGAGACACGGTGAGTGACTGAGCATACAAAGCAAACACAAATCTCACAGGAATTAACTAAAGGCCTAAGACGTAGCTCTACTTGCGTAGCTGAGGCAATGATCAACCGATATATTACAGATGAGATGATGGGGCGATGGGCTGATTGCCAGGTAGACGGCAGAACATGGAGACACACACACCCACACTCAAGATAAGTGGGGAACACAGGAAACAGAAGGGCACGGCCGTGGCCATGACAACTGGCTGCAGCATAGGTCATGAAGCTCCTCCATGGCACATGGGTCAAACTAAAAAGTCAAAGTAAATGTCAAATAAAATTTTCCCAAAGATGGCTTCTGTCATTTTACATAGTTCATATCACACTGATGCATGTTCAAGTGTTCACTTTTCAGATAGTTTGGCTTTAATTAGTTATTGCTATGAAATGGGGGTGAGACGTCATGACTGACAGCTGCTCCTTTTGCTAAGCCTCGCCCCCCCACCGCTGCTCTGTCAAGTTGTTAGGACCACCATGCCACAGAGCTCTCACCGGCACTAACTATACTCAGTGCATACATATTATATAATTTTTGGACAAACAAAAAAAGCAATTACAGAGAGAAGCCGACAGAAGCATCCACAATGTGTTTAAAGGATAGATCAGGAAACAGACTCAAAAGATAGACAGAAGCTACAGCCTACAGATGACAATGTAGAAGTGAATCACCATAAACTGGTAATCAAGACAGAAGACAATAAAATTAAATTAATTATTCTCTGTTACAATCAATTTCAAGCAAGCAAAACCAGCAGGCGTATACGTTCAGTATACTCTCAGTAGCTAAGATAGCGTAGTGCGTTTGATAACATTAGTTAATGATGTGCTAAGGTTCTCTGCTAACGTTAACACCACAGGTTTTAATGGTGAAACATAACTTTTTAGAAACATATATCTCCTTCCAAACTCTCAAGTATCACTATTACTCAGAGCTGGCCGATAAGACACTCTGATTGGCCAATTGGGTCAATTGTAAGAAAGAGGACATGTAACTTCAACTTTCCATAACCATCATTAGTCTGTGTAAAAGAATGTGTCAGTTTGATCATAGATAATAACCTGTGTGTAACATTTAGGGGGATCTATTAGAAGAAATGGAATAAACTATTCAAAACAACATTTTCATTTGTGTATAATCACCTGAAACTAAGTATCGTTTTGGTTAGTTTAGAACGATCCGTCATATCTGCATAGGGAGTGGGGCCTCTTCAGGGGGTCCTCCATGTTAATCCTCCATGTTTCTACAGTAGCCCAGAAGTGAAAAACCAAACACTGGCTCTGGAGAGGCCTTCAGCGTTTTTATGTTACCTCAAGGTCATCGTAGTTCTCCGGCACACTTGTGAAACTGCAGATTTTAAATTGACTGTTATATTTTGTGAATCAAATCTGAAGACTACAATGTAACCAGTAACATTTCCCTGCCAAGAAAGTGTAGTACTACAATGTTTTACTGTGAAGTAGTACACAGTAAGTAGTTGCATATTTTGCAAGTGCTTTGGGATCTTATGTAAGTTATTTTGGGGTACAAGGAGGTTTAGAATAGTAACATGACTCAATATGTTTCATATCTACGTAATAATAAATCATTAGCTGTCAGGGGTCCTCTTAGTTCGGGGCCACAGACCCAGATTGCCTATCCTGCCAGTAAAGTGTTCGCACAGTGCATGTTTTCAACGGCCACTGCGCTAATGATTAAAACTCTGAAAATTGTGAAAAAATAAGATATGCAGCTAGATGTTTCATTAGCTGATGAAAACATGGTTGAGTCTGTGGAGGTGATCAGCAACTCAACCAATACTATGATCTAAGGCAGTAAAAATCTGTCTCTGAATAAACTATGGGTGGGTGCACACCTTAAGGTCTGGTCCCTTAATCAAACCAATGTAAGGGTGATACATAGTTTCAATTTTCCAACTGGACCAACTTGCATTCACAAATGCAAAACTCAAACGGTCGAGAAATCGTAAGCAAAAGTCAGGTGGTGGAAATGTCGTTTGATGGCTCTTCGCATGATTCAACAGTTGCCTCTGTGCGTTTGATATGCTTTAAGCTGTGACAAGATGTGTGTGGATGAAGCAAAGTTGTAAAATTTTACTCATTCAGCTGCTGGCTACTTTGCTAGCTAATTTGTTAATTCTATCATGCGTTCATAAAATGAGCTGACGAGCAGGCTGGTCGCCAGCAGTGATGCCAGATCAGATTGACAGTTTCCAGTCCAAATCACAGCCTTTCCAGAAGCCTGTCACAAAAACATATCTTAAGCATAAAAAGCTTCATTTTCACATTAAATAACCAAAGATAAAATGTTAGACATTGGATGTTCCATCATGTCTGGAAAGAGACATCGCTGTTGAGTTTTTCAAATGTATTTCTTTGGTGCTTTGAGCACCACAAGCCAAGTGCCATCTAGTTCCATATCATATCAAAACTATCTAGAGTGATTACAGCTAAGTGATTTGGGGGTGAACTATCCCTTTAAGTATTAAAAATGAAAGTGTATAAGTTTGATGTTCATATGAGTTTTGGTGGATCTGTGTCATGTGGAACTCTGATATCTTCCTCCAGTCTCCTTTTTCCTTTCCAAGAGAAAAGACATAAAGCCTGTCATGTCTGCTAGGACTCAGGTCATGTTTTTCTTGTTTATTCATATTCATTCATTCATTTCATGGGTACACTTCCTGTTTTATTTTGGTGATTCTAACATTCCCTCTCGTTTCAGAACACTTCACTTCCTGCCCTTGTGTATCCTGCGCTTTGCATGATTGACATCCCCTGACCTACTTTCCCCAGCGTTCACCTGGGTCTGATCGTCTAACCCCGCCCCTGATTGTGTCCACCTGTCTCCCGTCAGTCTCTCCCCTGCACTGGTATATAATGTGTGTCTCCCCTTCCCTCTGTGCCAGTTTGTCTTCGTTACCCCCGTGTACAAACGTTCCAGCATTCCTTTGTGTTTAAGTCTCCTCGTCCTCTGCCTGATTTTTGACTCTGCCTAGTTTTTGTGATTTGGATTTGTTTGCCTGATAACCTTTGTTATCTCTGTTGATCCAGTTTGTTTGCTTGTTTCCATGGCTGCAGAAGGCTGTGTTTGTGTGCCAGTTGGCTTCATACTGTATATGGTTGCAGGGTGTTTAAATGGGCGGTGGATGGGATCACGTCAAAACAAAAAAGACATCATGGACCAGGATAGACATTTCAAAGGAGAGCATACTGGCTGTAGCACTGTTGATGGAGAAGCCAGTATTTCAGTTTAGCAGGTTTACTTAATCTCCGATGCCATATGATTAATTTATTGTATAAGTCATAATGTATTGCAATAAATATATTGCATATTGATACTCTAACATTACAGTAAATTCACCTAGGGGCACCACACAGTTTGGGAAAAAAGCGGGGATTTTTTTTTTTAATTAATCTATTTAAAAAAAATAAAAAATCTTTAAATATGAAAGGTTTCCACACTACATTCTGTATATATTACACAAATGTCACTATAAAAACAACAACAAAAACAATACATTGTCATTCACTGACTGGGGAAGGACATTTTTACACACTGTTGGTATCAATGATTTTAAACCCCTTTAGTTTTGTTTCTGTTTTTCTTTCTTTTTATTAATTTATCTACACGCCTCTCACTCTCGTGTGTCTGATCCCCTCAAATATTTTATAATTGTCCTCCTAGAATGAAATATCTTCACAGGCTCGACAGGGTTTTGTTGTGTGTAGGTGTTTGTGATTGTGACTATGCATGTATTTGTGTTATCTGTGTATGAGTGTCTGCATGTGCGCAAGTTCTTCCATTACAGTCGTAAGGACCGAATGTGCAATGACGTCCTCCAGGGTGAGTGCTTTTGCTGGCAAACAAATAATACAGATGAAAGTTTGTGTGTGTGTGTGTGTGTGTGTGTGTGTGTGCGTGTGTGCGTGTGTGTGTGGCGTGCACATGTTCGTGCGTGTTCTTGTACAGCTATCTTTTTGAGGACCAATGTGAGTTTAACACCTTCAGAGTGAGGACATTTTTGGAAAGTGAGGACATTCTGGCCAGTCCTCACCTTCAGACAGACCTTCAAAGGCCTGTATGAGGTTTAGGTAAGAGTTACGGTAAGGGTAAGGGTTGGATGGTTGTGGTTGGGGTAAGGGGCTAGGGAATGCATTATGCCATTGAGTGTCCTCACAAAGACAGAATACATGGCTGTGTGTGTGTGTGTGTGTGCGTGTGTGTTTGTTTGTGTGTGTGTGTGTGTGTGTGGAGAAAAGTGTGCGAGACCTACAAATGGCAATCCCTTGCCATCGCTGTGATGATTTGAGCCCCACAGACACCGTCACCAACATTTCGGCGCACATACATACACACACTTTGCAGGAAATGATTGCATATTTTCCATGGCGACAGTTATGAGGTCATAATGATGATGGATTCTCCAGCCCTGTGAGGTTGTAAACTTTGTTTCTCCTACAGACAGACTTCCTCAGAGGATGCTGTTTACACTGGCAGCCAGTTCACTCTAAACATACAAAACTCTCATCTCAATAATCTGATTTGAGCTGGTGTGTGTGTTCCATTGGATGATTTCCCAGCAAATGTGTGTGTAAAATATGTAGGAAAAAAAGAGGCTTGTATGCTGTTAGTTTTAACTACAGAAGATGGCTGATATCACAGGGCCTACTTAGTAGTAGTAGGTAGTGGTGGGACAAAGTCGTTGGACCCTGTGCAGGATTGTTTTCATATTTAGCTGAAATCTCATTTTTTTCATGAGGTTTGTTAATACGTTCCAAACTGGATTCGCCAAACTCTCTTGACTGCACAAAATCTTGTAAATGCCTCATTCAGCCTAATAAATGCCACCTGATCATCAGTAGGCATGTGTTCAAGAGATGTGCTTATTAGCGTAACTGTTGACACCAAACTGCTGTATAATTTGGGGAATAATCATCATCATATTGAATATACATCATCTGAGTATCCCTTCATCTCCCAGCTTTTGGATCTCAGCCTGTCCCTCGTCACTTATTGTTTCCTTATGGTCTGATCTCTTTTGGATGACCTCCCAGCTTCCTAGTAAAAGACCTTGTTTTTTTAACTTACTTGGTGTTATGAGAGTTTCTCTACTTCTGAGTCTCTGCTCCCTGCTGCATTGTCACAGTACAACCCGGCCATGACTGACTCAGCAAAGAGAGAAGCTCTCTGTTCCTCCCTGCAGGCTCAGGGAAGGAGAGGCAGAATGGGAGAAGCAGAGAGGCAGTTCGTGGACTTCTGGGTCTTCGTCAAGATTAACAGTCGAGTGGCTGATTATGCCATTTGCTTCTGGACCCTGGTGGTGGATGGAATGATAATTCTTTGTGTGATATGTTCCTACAGTCTGTCTGAGGACATTGAGGAAAAGGTGATTACCCTTAACTTAGCCTTTGACTTTGTTGCTGTGGTTTCTCTTGCCATTAATATTGATAATAAACTGTTAATAGACTGCAGCAAGAGAGCCCGTTCGATGCAGAGACCTCCCGTCCACTGGAGGCAGCCATCCTCTTTGTTTCAGCCAGGTCCTGCTTCAAGTCCAGAGATAAGTGCCAGGGTTACAGCAACCCCAGGTAACTCAGGAGCCATGCAGCTGGGATGCACTCTGCTGCTGCCAGCTTGGGCATTTCCTGGCAAAGTGTCCAGCAAAAGATCAGGCTCATTAGTGACTGGAGAGTTTTGGGAGAGCTGAGCCATCCCAACCTTTAACCCATGCTTGTGATTCCCTTTCAGATTTCCCCAACCTATCTGGTGCACCCTCAAGGAGGTGTTAAATAAGGTCCGTGCAATATCATTACCTCCCCAATGCCCCCTATGACTGTGCTATTGACCTCCCCCCTGGGGCTGCTTGTCCCAAGGGCAGTTTCTACACATCCAGGACTCCCTAGCCACTGGGATCATACGCCGCTCCTCATCTCGCGCTGGTGTTGGATTCATATTGTGGAAAAGAAGAATAAGACTCTGCTCCTGCATCAACTATTGGGACCTCAGCGATGTCACCATTAAGAACAGGTACCCTCTTACACTCAGTTCCTCTGCCTGAACTGCCATAAGGAGCTAGCATTTTTTCTAAACTTGCTCTCTGCAACAACTACCATCTAGTTAGAATTAGGGAGGGGAATTAATGGATGACTGCATCTGACACCCCCAGTGACCACTGTGAGTATTTCGTAATACTTTCACATTAGTTAGACTAATTGTAAGATAGTTGTGAGCACCTTTTTGTTTTATAGACCCTGATGACATCCTCATTTCTTCCATGAATGAGTAGGAGCGTGTGGGGTGCATCCATGTATGATTAGTTCTTTGTCAAAAAGGGGAGAAATGGGCTTACCATCAGCAGATGGTCTCCTTCCCAAGTTTTATCATTTCCTCTGAGTGCCTTCAGATTTATTCATCCAATGTTAGTGCGGCCTCTGACTGGCCTGCTCCGCGCAAGCAGTTGCAGAGATTCTTGAGGTTTGCAAATTTTTATCAGTGGTTTATCAGGAACTATAGCGCTGTAGCTGAACCTGTCCATGGTTTAACCTCTCCCCAGTACCTGATGTCAGTGGAACCTCCAGGCTAATAAGGTAGAGGACTGGAGGCATTGGATGGAGGGGGCTGAATAACCTCTTGTTATGGACTGACCACAAGAACCTGGAATATATCAGGACCTCCAGAAGGCTAAACTCTTGCCAAGCCAGGTCGACACTGTTTTTCAGTTGCTTTAACTTCATTGTGTTATCACCCTGGCTCCAGCAACACCAAGCCGGACACTCAGTTTGAGCCAGAGAGCACCCCTGGGAACCCAATCCCATTCTGCTCCTTTCTTGTGTTGTTCATGCAGTCACATGGGATATCAAAAGTGAGGTTAAGCGAGTGCTGGAGGAGAGGCCAGTGTCCAGAGGTTGGCCTTCCAAATGCCTTTTTGTTTCTGTGCCCCTATGCTCATGGGTTCTACAATGGGGATATATGTCAAACTTGAACTGCCACCCTGAGGTCCAGCGGACCATCAGAAACTCCTGGCTGCACTTCTGATGGCCGTCCCTGGAACTGGACACAGTGGGGTTTGTTGCTTCCTGCCCGGTCTAACCCAAAATAAGTGGATCTTACTTACCATGTGTTGAATGTCCCTGGATCCTTCTCCCTTTACATGATCTCCATTGTATCGCTCCGGATGATCTTTTACCTGGTCTGCTTTTTTTTTTTATCTGTTAGCTGTTTCCTGAGGGCTTTGGAAACCCCTGGTCATGATTTGTCCACTTGAGGAACTGGATGGGCAACGATGGATTGCACTGCAGAGGTCTCTGGCATTAAGTCTGCAGCTGAACACTGGCCTGTACAGGAACTCAGGGCTGGTGTGGGTGCACCTATGGTGAATAACACAGATGATCAATACAGCCCCCAACTTTGGTCCAGCAAATCTTTCTGTCTACAGTAGTGGCTGTGTAGATGGAGAGCCTGAGTCCTCCTAGTTGGTGATTCCATGATTAGATTTGTTGAAGTCTGAAATGGAATCACCTACTGCCCTAACTATTATTATGCATGTTAGCATGAATGACACTAGGCTCTGACATTCTGCTAAATCCTACAAGACTTATAGCAGCATTGCAACTGGTCTTGGCTTTATCAGCCACTTTTTGTTACATGTCACCACCACATAATGTGCTGTAAAGTGATCATATTTCTCTGAGATCACATTGAAACCACAGACTGTTTATTTAGATGGATGACGTGTCTCCATGTTAAAAGGAAGCCAAAATATCCTGGATATTGGAGCTGCCATCATGAGATGTTTACATCATTTGTCAGAGTCAGAATCTGAAGGTCCTGCCCACATACACCTGAGCCAATCATGAGCTGAGCATGGCTGCAGCTTGTTAGTGTGAGCCACTTATCTGTTACATTACCACCACGGGGGCTGTTTGGTTAGAAAGACACAACTAACCATAACATCTCTACTTAAGTACATTTATGATCAAATTTACAAATATTTATTAAACAGACTGAAGTGATCAGAAAAATTAACACTTAAACATACATCAACGTGATAACAACTACCTAAAATGACAGTAACCATCTTTGGGAAAAATACATTTGACATGCACTGAGTTTGGCCCGTTTCCCATCCATTAACACGAAGGGGGCGGGCTTTATGACCTATACTGCAGCCAGCCATCAAGGGGCAATCCAAATGTTTTGACCTTACCTTTGGAGAGCAGTCATGTCCATACAGTGTATGTAACTCAGTCAGCGGCTCCTTTGGCAACAGCACAGATCTCTCGCCATGTGCATACAGGCCAATCCTTTCTCCTACAAACTTACGTTCCCATACAACTAAACTACACTCAATTACGTTTCTCATGGATCATGGTCACACTGTTTTTAACACGTGATTAATGTTCTAAACTGATGTTTAGTAAAAGGCATATCATGATTATAATAAGTGAATGTTGACTTGTTGGACCACTGTTGGACACCAACAGTGGTCTCCTGGGCAAAAGCCCATTGTTTGACCTGTTCACCCCCCCCCCCCCCCCCCATACTATTAATGAACGCAGTATGCAGTATACAGTATGTAGTATACAGTACATACGCAATGTGCTGTTTGTGGCTGTTATTGTTCTAACCATGGCCTGTACTGTTACAGAGCTTTGCATTGTGGGATACAGTACCCAGAATAGCCTGGTCTGATGCATACTGGAGATTTTTTCCAAATCAGTATGACATTCAGGTATTTTTGTCATACTGTAGATTTTGCTTTTGCTCGCATGTTCTACATCCAACATGTTACATTATGGCCAATTAGTATGTACTACTGGTATAGTATGTGGTTTTGGATACAGCCATACTGTATAAGCACACAGAGGAAGAGGCATGACTCAATAACTTGCTTAGCTCTGGGCTTATTACATTTTAATGCCACAACACTGCCTACAGCTGCATCCCACCTGACTAATGCACTAATGTCACAACAACATTGTTGTATGCGGTGGTGAGCAATTTATCCTGCAGGCTTAATTTTGTCATCTCTTTCTCTCTCCAGATATCACAGTAAGACAAGCAGTCCATCACTCTAATTCTTACATCAGTGTGTGTTGCACTACAAACTGCCAAAATGTGATTGATGACTTAAATAAACATTAGATCAGTGTCCTTAACCTGGAGGAAAGCCTTCATTATTGCATGCTCAATGCCAAACAACTTATTATAGACTCATTCTATGCCCTGATCAATCAATCAAACAGACAATTTAGATTAATATACATTTTGACAGATTACATTTCTCATGAATGATAATCTCACAGAGCTGGTCTGGTTAAGTGCTGCTTTATTCACTGTACTGTGTGAGAAGGTTGAGATCTACTGGGCCACCCATGCTAACAGTGAATGGGATTTTGTCAGCCATAAGTCATTTTGGGTCAAGATGTCTACCAAATGGCATTTAAGTAATGACATGCAACTGATTCATCAAAGTTAACTAATGTACTGTATAAGGTATAAATATAACTATGGTTAAAGTTGGGGTGGATAATTTAGACAGATTTTTGTTGAAATTGTCAAATGTTCACCTGCTACTAAAACCAGCCTTTCAGCCTAAAGGTCTTGGCTAGGAATTTTGTCTCCAGACCTCTGGTGCTGGAAGCCTTCTTTCCTCTGCCGCATCTCTCTGCAGAGGCTTAGAGACTTCATAGTTTGTGCCCTGTGAGGGCCCTCAGGCTCTATGTGGACGTTACTAAGGCCTTCACTCTTCAGACAGGCTTTTAGTGTCCTATGGTGGAGCCACACTGGGTAGGCCTATTTCAAAACAATGCATGGCCCATTGGATAGTGGATAGTGGATTGCTCTTGCTTATGAGCAGATAGGGGCAGATACCCCTTCAAGGCTTGTGGCACATTTCATAAGGGGAATGGCTACTTCATGGGCCCACTGTCATCAGTAGTTTTGCGCAGAGCAAAGGATGCTCATGTAGAAGATGATATGCACTGAACAGGTGGACGGTCATCCAGTACTCCTCCAGGTTCTTGGTTGTGCCCTCCTTTGGCCACCACGTGAACCACAGGAGGATTAAATAAACCTGATGGACACACACCTGGTGAAACATAGCTTCAATTCCCGCCATCATAGCAATAAGTTCACCAATAAGTGAGCTTGCCAGGCCTGGTCCTTGCAGGAGTTCCCTGATGAGGGATTTGCATTTCTATGTTAGCAAGCTGTCAAATACCATTCTGATGGTTTTCTTTCTTTTAATGAAACACTGTATGATGAGGTATGTACCAGACCTTGCTGTTTTCCCTCTGAAGCATGGCCTGTGGAATGTGTTTAGTATAACTTTTCTTGATTAATCATGTTTATATATTTCATCAGACTTGAACTTCTTGATGAGGTTCAGAGCATGTTGATTCGCCATGTCTTGATTGTTTGGTATTACCACGTCACTGTAGTATAAGTGACATCTAGTAGTGCCCATTGTTGTGGGTCACTGAACTAGAAACAAGTTGCATCAACTTCAGCAGACATCTCATTCTTTTCCCCATATCTTCTTTCTGGGAAATTAGGGTCATAGTGTTGTACTAAATGGTCCTTCAGCGCTGTGACTGAGATGCAGTTGGTGGTCACTCTTGGTTGTCCAGAAGTCTCTGTAGGAGTGTAGGGTTTGAGTGTTCAGTTGACTGTCCATCCAAATATAGTCTTCACAGCATATGGTCCATTACATTGACTCTGGGGTTTACTCCAATTATGAGTTCAATGTCTGCATCTAATTTTTGCAGCTTGACATCTATCAAACAGGCCCACTTGGAAAGATCCTATAATGTTGCTAATCTTTCAATACAGAGATAGAATCTTGAGGTAGTCTAATAAAAACATCACCGTCCAGATTGCCGACAGATAACTCATTATCATTATAAATCTCATCATCAAATTGAGATCTTCCTCTATCACATCATCCCGAGGAGGATTAAATTTTATTATCTTTCTGTACAGAACATCCTGAGCTCCTAGGATCCAGAAAGGCAAAGGCCAACACTAACTTACTTCCCTTCGCAACCTTAACTTGTACTGGTACAATGAAGAGTTTACATTCTCCTCTGGCCCTGGACATTCTATCAGCTTTGAGCAATGCTGATGGAGGTCGCCTTTGGTTTTGCAAGTACTCTTGTCTGTTCTGTTTTATCTGCATGCAAGGTGGTGGGATGTTTCCCTTGGCATTTCTTACACATTATCCTTTTCTTGAAGTCTTTGCTCGTGTAACCCCGTGTAAGCATCCAAAAACAGAAGCCCTTCACCCTGAAGAAATCTACTTTGGTATTGTGTGGCTGTGTCCTTCACTTGTGACAATCCATTGTGGGGTGTTTGCCTTCACAGGACACACATGTAGCTCTGAAGTCAGGGGTGATGTGACTTTTGATTTCACCATCAGTAAGAGCTGCCACTGATGTTGCAAAGCTCTATGATTTACTTGGCTGTCTGTAGTTTTTACTCTTGACTGAACTTTTGGTGAGGTGGTCTCTCATATTGCTGAATACCTGTTTTTC
This sequence comes from Pterois miles, assembly GCA_947000775.1. Classification (NCBI taxonomy): domain Eukaryota; kingdom Metazoa; phylum Chordata; class Actinopteri; order Perciformes; family Scorpaenidae; genus Pterois; species Pterois miles. The sequence goes on along the minus strand of CAMQGK010000020.1, from coordinate 1,694,025 downwards.
CATAAAGGTTACAAGATCACAGGCTCTGGCTCGGTGACAGGTTCTTTCCAAAGTCTCACATGCTGTTGATCACTTTTCTCTTACCTTGAAAGGCAATTTAGACATAATTAGTTTGATGTTTGTGGGTAGATTCAGCTCTTCCATGATCTGCTGTCTTGCATTATGTTACAACAACCTCAGAAATACAGAAAATAATTCTGCAGTGCTTTTCCATCAGACTTGAAACATCAGACTTGAAACTTGTCCAGTTTAAGGCTTTATCCATATAGGCCAGATTCATCTTTAATTCATCTCCTCTTTTGTAAAAGTCTCTTGGCCTGTGGATATCAACTTGATAGATCCATGTGAAAGCAGCTGCGGACTAGCTCTCTGGGTTGACCTTCTGTGTATTGTTTGGCCAGAAATTATTGAGATGGATATAGTTTGTTTTGGTCTTTTCATGGGATTTGTTGACCAAAAGATTTTTTTAATCCCTTCTCCCGATCTTCAGACTAGGATGGGTTTGGGTTCAAATGAGGTCCACTAACAGGTTTTCAAAAAAGTTATTTAAGTTAGATAGAAATAACCACTTCCTGTTAAATGTGTAATCAGAACTTGCATCTCACTTGCATGTGTATCATTAAAACAGTAGTCCCACATGACAAATGTTTTCTTTTGAATTTTCCTCTCTTCCTCCTCTAGTATGTATAGTACTTTTCAATAAGAGTATATGTTGCTTATTGTTGAGATGCTGATATTAAAAGAGAATATGAGAGACTATGATAGCATCACATTGTTAATCAACAGGAAGATATAATGTGGTTAGCAGAGAGATAATTTCACTTACTGCATGGAAGTGGAAAGGAAAACAAAAGTGTAATAATATGGCTATAAAATTTTAGCTCTTTAATTTTAACCATTATATTATCTGTAGTTATATTTAATACATGTCTTTTGACACATTATGGTGATTTAGTCTTATGAATATGTTCCCATCACTGCAGTAGGAACAGACATGGAGAGGAGGATACACACATCAGGCAAATACATGCACACAAATATATATAATAAGAAGCAAAATGAGAGTGCACACACACATACACACACACACACATACAGCAGGTTCCATTAGAGTGATGTGTTGGTCTTGGCACTGATATAGCTGGTTATCAGTTCAGTCTGGCTGTCATATTGGCCTGACAGCGCAGAGATACAGATAGAAGAGAAGAATCACAGACTAAATAAACACTGAAAGGCACCTGAACATCAAGACAGGAGGTGGACTCATCTCTGTGTGTGTGTGTGTGTGTGTGCTTGCTGATGTGTCAGGATATCTGTATTTATGGAACCTGTTAGCGTGATGTGCATATGTGAGTGTTCGAGGCAATGCTGAGTGACATGCAGTGACAGCGACAGCACTGTGTGTTTTATCAGCGCTGGTTAAATGTTTCCTGCCACTCTTCCTCCCCGCTTTCAGTGACTCTGACCTTTACAAGGCTGCTGTTGATACAATCAGAAACAAACACAAAGATGCGTAAACACACTGATGCAGATACACGGACATGCTCTTTCTCAGCTATGTTTTATTCGTATTAACGCATGTATTATGTTCACATTCACAGCAGGAAGTACTTTGTACTTCTGCAGGAACCCCAGCATGAGGCAGCTCAGTTCTAATCAGCCAACCTGCTGTTCTTCATGCATGTCATGGGTAAAGTGATTTATTTTCCCTGGTTTGTGAGTTGCTAAAAAATTTGAAGGAATAACAATATCAGTAATGGATCCCATACTGTGCTCACGTATTCATATTCATACTCCAATACACCCACACCCAGTACCACTTAATGGCAACGTGATGTTAACCAACAAGATTAGTGCCTTACATGCAGTGGATGAGGTGCCTAACAAGCCACCCAGCCGGAACAATGACCCGATAAACAACTGTAGTGTGTACACGAAAGAAGCAACAGAGTCAAGTCAAGTCGATTAATTATTTGTCCCAAGTGGGCAGTTTTTGCTGCAACAAACATAAGAGCACATGAAGGGAAGCATTTTGATTCATGTTTCAGTGGTTTAATAAAAATATCCAGCGAGCTTGGTGATGTTTTGGCAAACAAATTTGCGCCAGGTCCATGCACATTTGAAACTGATGGCACCTGCTTTTGGGTAATTTCAAAATAGTTTTAGACATGTGATTCAACATTGTTATGAAATATATCCTGTGAGTTTTGTGATGACTGGACCAGCAATTTCTAAAATGTATAGTCTGATTTCCCCTCAAGGCCGAACTGAAAGAAACTTTCAGGGCATATTTCAGGTACTCTTGAGGACACAGTCCTGTTTGTTTTATGATGAATGGCCCAACAGTTGTCAACTTTAGTCTATTAATGTGCTGAGCCACACCCTCATAAAGTTCATTGCTCAATATCTTCAACATGCAATGGAGAGCAACAAATTTTATGGAGCTTTTGATAAGGTTGATCCAGTAATGAAAAATTGGTAGACATTGGATCCCCACTTTAGCAGGAGATGTCCAAAATGTGCTTTTCAACAAATTCAAAATGGCAGAAAATCTAGTCAGGTGGACTTCATCGGTTCTTGGGACATTTAGCAGGGCTTATGTGTCACATTTCACTGTGTCACTTGGCCAGCCTTTATAATGTGATTGTCAGTGATAGCACCACAATCAGGCCAGTTGGGATCATAGCTTATGAGAAGCATACGAACATCTTGATCAGTTATGGTGACAAGTTTCATGATTTAAAGGTTCATTCCATCCAAAAATTACTTTCTGTTAGGGGTGGACACAGTTCTACAGAGCCTCCATGTTATTAATATTTTATCCTCATAAAGTTTAGGAGCAACATAACCCTCGACTACACAAGCTGAAACTAAAGCTGGCAGTAGGCTCTGTAGTCTGACTGTTCAGGTTAGTTTGTCGTGTATCTTAGTAGTAAACTAAAGCTGGCAGTAGACTCTGTAGTCTGACTGTTTAGGTTAGTTTGTCATGTATCTTAGTAGTAAACTAAAGCTGGCAGTAGGCTCTGTAGTCTGAATGTTTAGGTTAGTTTGTCATGTATCTTAGTAGTAAACTAAAGCTGGCAGTAGGCTCTGTAGTCTGACTGTTTAGGTTAGTTTGTCATGTATCTTAGTAGTAAACTAAAGCTGGCAGTAGGCTCTGTAGTCTGACTTTAGGTTAGTTTGTCATGTATTTTAGTAGTAAACTAAAGCTGGCAGTAGGCTCTGTAGTCTGACTTTAGGTTAGTTTGTCATGTATCTTAGTAGTAAACTAAAGCTGGCAGTAGGCTCTGTAGTCTGAATGTTTAGGTTAGTTTGTCATGTATCTTAGTAGTAAACTAAAGCTGGAAGTAGGCTCTGTAGTCTGACTTTAGGTTAGTTTGTCATGTATCTTAGTAGTAAACTAAAGCTGGCAGTAGGCTCTGTAGTCTGACTGTTTAGGTTAGTTTGTCATGTATCTTAGTAGTAAACTAAAGCTGGCAGTAGGCTCTGTAGTCTGACTTTAGGTTAGTTTGTCATGTATTTTAGTAGTAAACTAAAGCTGGCAGTAGGCTCTGTAGTCTGACTTTAGGTTAGTTTGTCATGTATCTTAGTAGTAAACTAAAGCTGGCAGTAGGCTCTGTAGTCTGAATGTTTAGGTTAGTTTGTCATGTATCTTAGTAGTAAATTCCTCCTCTCTACCAGCAGGACCTGTAGTGGTTCACATCAGCACAGAGAGGATGGAGGACAGAGGACAGGAGGAAGATCTGATACTGTCTGATGTTTTTGTTCTTCAGTCTTTATAAACTTCTAGAACTGGTTTCTTGTGTAAAAATATTTTACTGTAAAAGTGGTTAAATTGACAGATATTGTGACACATCCCATAAATAAAAGAAGTGAAACATAAAACCAAGCCAAATGGGAGATGGTACACCAAAACTCTGCTGCGGGAAAGATGACAACCTTCAATTTACACAGAGTTTATTTCATGAATAATTATGCAAACCAATAAATACACAAAATAAATTAAAAAAAATCTTATAACTTTGACAAATATGAAACCTGACAGCTACTCATTCCAGTGTAGTTCATAATGTAGTGAACCTCATGAGAATACAAAAGTAAAATGACTTGAGAATAAAAATATTAGGTTCTAGTTAAGCCACACAATAAAGAGAATGTATTGCCCTTATGTAATAGCATGCTGTGGATGATTTCACACTGGAAAGGTGAAATTACAGGCATGGTCTGACAACAAGCTTACTCTACATTTCTCTAAGAAATAGGGAAAGGGTGGGGGGGGGGGGTCCTAAACTGCAGCGTTGGCTTCATGAAGAAGTTCAGGTAACAGGTGTTGGTAGGCTACTTTGGTTTTTGCTTCTCATCTACGGTCTTGCCTCCCACTAGAACAGAAGAGTCGGGAGGGTTGGACGATGAGGTGAAAGGAGGCATTGGATTAGTTAGCCCCTGGACTCAAGAGATCTGCAGGAAGAGAGACAGAGAATTATGCTGCGTGCTGGTAAACTACACTACAAAAACTGATAGACTTATGTCTTCTGCAATACAGTACATTTGGTTGGTTTCTCACTCACTAAACATGAGCTTAAGTACCAAAACTTTTTCACTGATGGCATGAGAAGGAAATCCATCCACCCATTCAGTAAATGAATCTGCTATCCTATTGAGGATCATAGGGAACGGGAGCCTATCCTGTCTGTAATCTGCAATTTTGTCATCCTGTTCTGTAATTTTATTCTGTAGGTTATTCTATGCACACATCTATTACATATCCAGGGGGAGGGATCCCTCTGTTGCTCTTCCTAATGTTTCTTCTATTTTTTCCATGTTAATGGGGTTTTGGCAAGTTTTTCAGAGGGTGTCATATGATGTACGGAGTGTAAAGTCCCTGTACGCAAATTTGTGACATGATATTTGGCTCCAATAAAATTGACTAGATTTGAAATTGACTAGTTTGGCTCCCGAGGGACAGCTATGGCATGAATGGGTCATGCATTGATTAATAACTTACTACAGATGCCTTCGTCTGTTACGTGACCCTCACCTTGCACGTCTTAGTGGCCCCTCAGGATCATCCTGCCTAGCTTTCCTTGACCTGAGACAAGTCTGTCAGCTCCACCCACCTTACTAACATACTGAGATCTGATCATAATGCAGGTAGAATCAGGACAAGCAGCAGGTGTCACCTGATTTAGGACACGCTGACAGTGTGTACCCAAGCATATATTAATAGTGCTGACTGGGTGCAGACTAGCAAGCAGCCTTACGAGTAGCTGGTGTGCTGCTGTCGTCTTCGGGCGCTCCTCATCTTCTCAAAGCGAGCCTCCATTTCCTCCAGGACTTTAGGGGTATAGCGGACTACCAGCTTGACTGATCCCTGGGCAGCCTTCAGCAGCTCCACAGCCTTCTCATGGTGCTCCCCCTCAACGCTCTGCAGGGACACCAAGACACAAACGTCTCAGACCACATACTATAAAAGGCCAAAGGTCTGCAGAGTACCATTCCAACAGTCCTTCTACACCTATTAGTACAGAGGACGAATGACTCAGTGTGGTTAGCTGTAGCAGACTTCTAGACAGCACAGCTCTAAGCATTTTTGTTAAGAGCCTTGTAAGTTAAAATCCAGTCCAAAGTGTTTCTCTTAAGTATGCAAGAGGCAGATTTTTTGGATGGGAAAACATGTTTTGATTGACATTAAAATGATCAACCACAGACTAGGCTTGTTTGGTTTACCGGCACTAAATTGGTTGCTAAATGAGCACGGTGAAACCACTAACACCGAAGCACCACTGTTCAAACGGTGTTAAAAACATGTCTGACCAAGAGAGGAAACACTTCCAACTTGGCAACACATTTGAGGGACAAACACCCAGACCTGCACAAGGAGTTCAGAGAACGACAGGTAATAACTGATAGACCATGAAAACCTAAAAGCCAGCCCAATGAACGTTTTTGTTTCATTCTATAAACTACTGATAACAATTTTGCCAAAAAATTACAACTGGTCAAAATAACAAAAAGATGCAGTGTTTTCACATGTTCAGATGTTAGTGTTTTGAATCATATTTTATTCTTTATTTATTTCATTTTTCAGTTTTTTTTCAGTAACTTTAGCTCTAAAAGGCTAAAGGCTATTTCCACAGTCTTGCTGCATCTTGGAGAAATGGATGCATTCACACCTTTTCAACACCTGACTAAACTGTGTCTCAAACCTCCTGATTTCAATCCATCTTTAATACTGATATACAATCCGCCCAAGATGCTTAAAGTGAGTGAGGGGTAAATGGATGCTTTTATATAGTTCCCTCATCCAAAGTCCTTTACCAGTTGCCTCTCATTCATCCATTCACAGGGTGAAAGAGGCCTGATCAGCCAGACCTATTTGGAGGTCAGCGTGTTGCCCAAGGTCATTTTGAAATGTGGATAGGTGGGGATCAGACCTCTGGCCTTACGATCAGTGGATCACCTCCTCTGAACCACAGCTTCCCCTGGTCTTCTCTCAGCTCTGATGCACCTTGTTTGGTGCAGTGTTTGCTTTTTGCCTTGTTTCTGTGAATACCTCGACCAAATGTAGACAGCAAGACGTGATGCTAAGCCACCTGAGATGAGTTAGCAGAAAAATATGCAGCAATATCTACAGTTGTTTTGATATTAAGGCAATAAACAATAATACTGAACAATAATTATTAACAGCTCTACCTTGAATAATAATATATTGTGTGCTGATAAAATCAAATACGGTAAAACCAAAATAATCTGCTGAAAACCACAAGAGGTAAGTGAGATAAAGTTATTTAGCAAAGGTAAGAGACCCTTAAATACCACCTTTGTCTTTTTTTAAGTACATGTTGACATGTTTGGATTATTTTTACTACAAGACACATTCAGTTCTTATTGCTTATTCCTCTCATGTCTTTTTCATATCCATGCTGATGGGGATGATAACTAAACTGCTTGTTAATTTTCAGCTGTTCCATGTGCTCCTCTACAGTTGTTTGCATAATGAAATGTAAGACGGAGCCCCTTCACACTCCACACACATAGAACAAATATACAAAATAACCTATCAGTGAGGGTCTACACAGACGGGACTGTGCATGCACACTGCCCACACCTACATACGTGTGATCATGTCTGTGTATGCAGACGAGGAACGAGGTATAAACCACCACCTGCATCTGTTTTTGGCCTACATTGACCTCTGGTGGTTGAGCTCTCTGCACTGACACAGACGTTTAGATGACTGCTGGCTGCTCACAGGTCCAACGGACTTTAAGATTTGAATCAGAAGAGGCTGGTGAAAGAGTGCGTATAGCTGTGCATTTATTCTCTAGTTATTAACATTAATCATCTAGAACCTCGAGTATTTGGCTGACAGATTGTGGATATTGTTGTCTTATTGTTATGTTGTCAGTGGGCCGGAGCTTCTTACCACTCCATTGACAGACAGCAGCTGGTCTCCTCTCTTCAGTCCTCCTTGGCGGTCGGCAACACCGCCAGGAATCACTCTAGAGATGTAGATGGGGGAGTTCTGCTCTTTGCCCCCCATGATGTTAAAACCAAGTCCCTCTTCTGTCTTGGGCAGCTCTACCACCCTTGGGTGGGCGTGGCCTTCGCTGGCTGCAAAGGCTGCCACTGTTGCCTGGTCAGGAAGGCAAACGTATGGTCAGCATAACAAAAGAAGTCTAGTTCACATAAAAATGATTATGAAAAATGTTCAGGTGCCTTTAATTTCCAGTTACATCACATAAAGCTGTGTCAAATTAAGATACGGTAAAATGGTTTGGACATAATGGACCCTATTTTTGTGTCAATGCAGCAGCCATTGCAAGCAGCACCCGGAATTCTGCTTAGCCCTCTGTGGTGGTTTAGTGGTGCACAAGTGGGAGGAGGAACAAACAGGTGGGAGGAAGTGCAAAGTGATTTGTTTGGTTAGTGGACACTGAGTCTTGGAAGTTGCACTGGAATAGATGTCTAGAACCACATCACTCCTTTTGTCAGCATGAACACACTAAATACTTGCAGCGAATGCGTAACAATAATGAAATCATGCTTCAGGTTTACAATGCTTGAAGTGAAGGTATCCTAAAATGCACATAAAATCTATTAATTACAGACTCTAGCCAGTAGATGCTTTTAAATCAGGATCAAAAAGTAACATGCAATCTTCTTTAAATCCCTGCAGCCATCTGAAGGCAGCAGGACACAGCTTCCAGTTTGAGAAATGAAACACCAGAGCTCAGTGCCACTATGCACAGCCATCCACTGTTTGCCTTGATTAAATCACATGCACATGATAACAAGACTGCTATAGAATAACCACACACACCTCTGTGAGAGAATATTTATTAATCACCACACCCTCTAATCTACATCCCACTGCACCCAGCACTTTTGCTGTTTGTGCTGCTGAACCAAAGTAACAGGAGCTTGGAGACATCCACACACTCCATGAAGTGCCCAAAAAATAACCACTTTGTGCTGGTTGCTGTACTTGTGCAATTAAAATAGGGCCCAATGTCTCAATCCCTCTGGTGCAATAGTGAACTACTGTTTAGCTGTTAGTTTGCATGTAATACCTTGGCAGTTGCCTGTGCTCGCACCTCTGGTCCTCCAACAATGTCTAGAGTGTCATATAGCTGTTCATATACCTGAGGGGCAACAGAGCATAAAGATATATACACTGGATAAACAGGTGCTAGACAATATTACAAACATCCAGGACATAAAGTTGAAACTTTAACAATGACTTCAACTGCCGACTGAAATGTGAAGAAATTTATTATGATTTGAGTATTTGAGCCACGATTGAAAGCATAGTTTTCCATGCGTCCGAGACTTCAGCTGTCTGAGAACACCAGACCAAAGCATCTGACAGTATCACTGGGAAGAGCTAGAAGGTCATCTACCAGGATTCAAGGCGCTCAGGAGCTCGACCAGGGTTGAACCAGCATTGATTCAGTGCTTGAAACGGTTAACCTAGCTCAGCTTCACGACCCAGGTCTAGATGTGGGTCAGACCAGGGTAAGGACCCATTTCAACCGCCAGGGCGGGACAATTGATGTCACTGGTTGCAAATGTGACGCAATTGTCACAGGTCACTGTAGCTCAAACAAACAGTGCGACGGCAGCAGGAGTGTTTTCAAACACATTGGATGTGAGCGACGGGCGATTTGAACATGGATGTGTGACCTCGAGGTGCTGCAGCTCCTTGCTGTCCGCGGTGAGGAAGAAAAAAAAAATGGCAATTACAATTGTATGCAACAGCTATGAGCACATCTGTTTTTAAAGCATGTTTGCATAAATTTTCCAAATATACTTCAGATAGTATCTGAACTGTCCTGACCAGGGTTAACCCGTGTTGACTGGTTTGGCTTGAACTGACAAAAGGAGGGTTGAACATGGGTCAGATAACCCTGGTCATTGGTGTGAAAGAGGTATTAGAACAGATTTCCTCTTCACTCCCTGTACATGACCACCTGCTATTACAGTATGACTGAGCCACATTTAGGACATGCGATGACGCCTGAGAACATGAAATCTGACAGCCAGAAGATCTGTAAAAAGCTAATGAGTGGACTTTATTCTTGTTTATACATGTGAATGTGCAGATGAGTGTTGATGGTTGGGGGGGAGGGGACACCGTGTGCGTATCCTCTACACATTAGGGAGGAAATATTATTAGGATGTGGAAACAAAGGGGCGTGAGACTTCCCCAGCCCTACCTCTCGGATGGCAGCGCAGAACTTGCTCTGTAGAACTCTCTGCAGGGCCTGAAGTTTGGGAGGAGGCAGCTCACCGCTCCGCTGCAGCCGGTCCAGCAGCTCGATCACCCTGCACACGTCTAACACACACACACACACACACACACACACACACACACAAGGTTCCCAGTTCACTGTGTGGCCATTCTGATGACTATGTTATTTTTAAATAATTTGATGACCTGCAGATTAATTTAGTTATAACCAATAAAGCCCAATAAAACTACTAAGTATGGAATTTGAGGCTTCCTACTTATAAAGTTGTGGTTCACTCTGGTCTCCAGACCGTCACAGGGCTGACACATAGAGACAGACAACCATTCAGGCCCACAATCACACCTACGGGACATTTAGAGTCAGCAGCTGACCTGCAGGTCTTTGGACTGTGGGAGGAGAAAACCCACAGTGACACGGGGAGAACATGCAAACTCCACACAGGAGGACCTCGAGCTGGAGTCGAACCGGCGACCCTCGAGCTGTGAAAACGGACTCAGGTCCTCCATTCAAACCAACACAGACGATGATCGCTTTCAGTGAGCAGGCTTGGCCGCACCTGCACCGCGCTCGCGTCGCGTCCTGGTCACCGGCTCACCACATCAGCTGGCGCTGCACGGTTTGGCACAGTGACGGCCGTTCAGACAGCTCTGTGATCATATGCGTACTGTATGATAATAATTCTCAGTACAGATCGTAAAGCTGGAGCATACCAAGCATGTCTGCCATCAGCCAACCTGGCAGTCTGAATGGATCCTACGTTGACGAACAAATGTTCGCGCAACATTAGTAACGCACAAACAATAACTGCGACACAGGCAGCACTAATGTGAGCCGACTATCATTTATATGAGAACAACGCCGTTATTGTTGCTATTGTTGAGTTATTGAAGATAGCCAACTGTGCATCCGGGCCGTCCTTTCAGTCAAGCCCCGGTTTGCGGAGGCCTGAAGCCTAGCCTAGTGATGGAGGCTGAGGCGAGGCTTTCTGGATGCTACGGTACCTCTTTCCAGGCAGAGCGGCTCTGTCATGGCCGCCATGTCTGCTTCCTTGGCAGGGTGGTAATAAGAAGACATCATCCTGAGCTCCTCCACGTCCAGGCCGATCGCCTATGTAACACAGCGCAGACGAGCAGACTCGGAGGTTCACTGCGATCCGAGCCCCATCTTCTCCAACGACACGGAGACGAGCAGCCTAACGTTAGACTGTGGCTGGGAGGCGGCTGGGAGAGGGCCGGTGTCCGGGATGCTGCTCCGGGGATCAGACGGGAACGTTACAGCCTGACGCACCACAGCTCCGGCTTCTCTGCGTGACTCCAGCATCTGGTTAAAGGACTCAGTCCGACTGCGCAGACACTACACGTCATGTATTGATACACATTTACATATCAGCTACGTATTAGAATTGGTGAAATAAATTCTTTGTGCAACAAACAGCAAGGACCCATTCCTCACACTTATTACTTCATTACTGATATTGTATTTCCAAAAAGGCCAGTCCAGTTGCAGCCCCGCTCCTACACTTCATGTACCTTTGCATTGCTGCGCACCATTTTGTGATTACCCATCACTGATGGAGGGGAAACCAGTTACCAATTACAACAGTATGAACTTAATGGACAAAAATAATTATAAATAAATAATATGTCCAACTCTGGCTTTTGTACTGCATGGTGAAGAATGGTTACCTCAATGGTTAAAAAAAATCAGGGCATACAATATGGAGATCTGTCTTTAAGCCACATTTTTATTAAAATGACAACAGAAATAATTAAAAAAAACTTTATTCCAGAATGAATAAACAGAACAGCCCTCAAGTGTCACAATACTACATTTCATTCAATTTCACGAACATCGAGGAGAAATTTGTGACTTGGTTCCAAATGAGCATACAGTCTAACTGAATTATGAATCTGGAAATAAAAGACAAACACAATGTACCCATCTAAAACGAATAGAGCTTGTGTTTTACAGTTCATCCCAAGCCAAGTGAAGAAGGAAAAAAAAAAAAGACATACCTAGCTTGAATCATAAAGGTGGCACGGATTAGTTGGGCGATGCAGAACAGCTGCAACTTTAGTGAGATCAAATCAGTTATATGCATCAACTGCGCGTGCAGCGGTATTAGGTCGAATATTTCAAAAATTCTTGACAAATAGGAGGAAAACTACTGAAGAAGTTGTGACATACTTTAGGCTTCCTGTGCCTTGGTAAAAAGTTAAAGTATAGTATGAAACAACGGCTTTACGAGAGGGACCCTGCTGGGAGAGGGTCCATCTCAGAACTCATCACCTGGTGCCTCCATCTTGTAGCCGTTCTCACTGGAGCCGTAGCCGTCAGCCGATGGTACCGACTGCTGGTCCATCATCCCGTCCTGACTGTACTCTTCCATGTGAGGTGCCGCTCCTCCCTCATCCTCATTGCCCATGTCATCTTGGGGGCCCATGTCATCTCGTAGGGAGCCGTGGCGCTCCTCTCGGCGGTCTCCCCTGTCTCTCTCCCCTCGCTCCCTCTTGTGCTCCCTGTCCCGGTCTCCCCTGCGCCTGTCTCTGTCCCTGTGGCTGCGCCTGCGGTCCCTGTCCCTTTCTCTGTCCCTGTCTCTACGCTCCTCCATGCCCTCACCCACTTCTCCTTCGTGTTCCTCCGGCATCCGCTCCCCACCTTCAGGGGCACCGTCTCCCTGGCTGACCTCCTCCCCGTCCAGCCCCTTGCCTCTCTCCCGGTCCCTCTTGCGATCCCTGCTCCTGCTCCTTCTCTTCCGTTCTCGACTCCTCTCCCTACTCCTGCTGTCTCCTCCCGCTGCCCCCCCACGGTCCTTCTCACGCTCTCGACGCCGGCTACTACCGCTGCTGCCGTCCTCTCCTACAATCTGTCTATCTCTCTCCCTCTCTCGCTCCCGGGAACGAGTACGTCGGCGCCTTTCACGGGATCGGGACCTTCGGCGGTCTCTGTCCTTGTCTCGGTCGCGCTCCCGGCTGCGCTCCCTCCGCTCTCCACGGTCCCGATCACTGAGTAGTCAGAACAAAGTGAATAGTGTTACATATGGCAGTACTCAATTTTATACCAAACGACAGATCTTCCCTGAAAGCACTCACCCTCCCAGGGGGCGATCATCATAACGTGAAGCATCATCTCGGCCAGAGTGCTTGATGTTGACATCGGCTCCACCTCTCCTTGTGCCACCCAATCCACCACCTAGTTAAGAAAAAGAAGCAAGACACAAGACAAAGTCAAATGTGAGTCAAGTGTGGACCCTCAGAGAATCAACACAGTTACTAAAGGGGACATATCACAGCCAAGGTAAAATACTAAACTGGATATCAAATTTGAAGGTTTATTAGACTCAGACAGCAGCTTACACCCCTTTGAGGCAGGAGTTTACAATACACTACAATAACTATTTTGTTCACCCATGTCAGCATTTAAAATTTGCATAATGCTACATTGCAAGTGTGTATAGTATGCAAGTATATTTACATTTTTATCCTGTAACACAATGTGAGCAACAAGGAGACAGCCAGTCACACACTCTAATCTTGCAGAGTTCATTACTACCGACCTAGCCTGCGAGGATGCCATCCTTTCACTGTGCGTCCTCTTTCCACGTCCACCAACACCCGTCTACCATCTATCTTCTTCCCATCTGCATGCTTGTAGGCGGCTGGAGAAGAGGAATGGGGAGAGGGAAGACAGAGGTGAGATAGAAATACAACGGCATCAATGTGGCCAAGGAAACAAACAGTGCATTATTATACTGACCAGGAGCAGGCGAAGCCGAGATGGCTGCTCTCTGGGTAAAAGCCGAAGGATAATGGGAGCAGACTTCCTTCCACCCGATGAGCGATTGATATGTTACACTTTTAACTGCATCATTTAAATACCCAGCTTTCCGTTCTTGTCTGCATTAAACAGCAGTATATTGTAGCCATTTTAAGTCGTCCAGGTTGTTTTAAGGCCCAAACACACCAACACGACATCAAAGAACTAGCTGAGACGAAGGCCAACTGTTGAGTCGCCTCATGTCGCAGTTGAACACAACGCAAATACTACAGCTGACGGCCAGTCAGCACGTACGTCCTGCGCCTGGAGAGAGGAAATAACTCCTAACCAGCGAGTCGTGGTAGTCTGTATTCGTCATTCAAAAAAGGGAAACCGGACGACCGACGACTGCAGATCTGCAAGAAGTTGTTGATGTACTATATGAAACAAAGCGGTGTTTACCAACCATTTTCACGCCACTCTCACTCAGCTTCATTTCACATGACTATGCTGTTGTGAAAATATCCTCATACTGGAATGATGCGATGAGGATGGAAAATGACAAAAGCCTTTTGTGTGTCCTGTTGTCCTCTTGACTATTCGTTGACTTCCTTTCCTCACATCTCTTCACGTGCACAGATTCATTTAAGCTGAACAGCCAATCAGTGATTTCTCTCACCGACGAGCGCCACCAAAAAAAACGCTGACATGGGCCGACGGTGCGGGACACACTGCAAATACTTGACCGACAGACGCTCACTGGTGGCTGCAAACTGCGAACAGCCGACGCTCTGCTTGCTGTGTCGGGACCTTTAAGGCTAATCGTGTGGATTTAACTGCAGCCTAAATATAATAATTACTACTGAAGAAGTGACATACATCTTATACTTTGATAAATACTCAATCTCTCACACAGGTTTGACTGTGACAAACTAGAACACTACGTCCAGATAGATTGTCAGCTTTGTATTCAATATTTGTTATTTACTATATTTAACTTAATCTGCTGGGACAGTTGACATTGTAGTTTTTTACAATTAAAAGCAGTAATTACCATAACTGTACGTGGTGTAGTCAGTGTAGTGAAATCTATCTATTTTACTAATGCTTGAGAATAAATTAGTGATTGTGCACACAACAGTATGTCACTGGTCAGGCAATGATTGCGCACTATTAGCAGAATTGGATTTTAAATCAAATATTACGGTATGGCATTTGCAAGCTTCATGAGAGATCAACATGAGCAACAAAGGGTCTCCAGCATTTGGCATACTGTCAACCTTGTGAACATTCACTTTGTCCCACACCTCAATCCCATTACACTACACATTAGTCTCGTACAATGGAAGTGGACATGACGAGATCCATGTGGCTCATCCTGGCTGCTACACTGGTCTGATGTAGTGATGATCCCTGAGGATACAACTTTTATGTCCAAGAAGAGGGCCTTACCAAAACCCATCATTAACAGCAGACAGACTGAGGGCCTTACCAAATCCTCACATACACAGTCTGAGGGACTTACCAAACTCCCTCACTCATACTATACACTTGAAGGTCCTCACTCATGGGCCTTATGAAAGTCTCTGCCCCAGTCTCAAGGCCTTACCAAAATCCCCCCTGCACCAGAGTACACATACCATCACAACACCTCTATCAGGGGCCTTACCAGAACCCCTCCACTTCCTGTTTTCACATCCATCCAATGATAGGGCCTTACCAAACCCCCACCAGTCCTACCAAAACTGACCAACTGAAAAAAAACAAAAACAAAAAACAAAAACAAACAAAAAAATAAAAACAGACAAAAACAAAAAACGGTGCTACCTTCCTTACAGGAGTTGCCCTGTAACAACCCCTTTTTTCTTTTTTTACTAAGAATTCATTGAAGACATGTTCACGGACACACTGGCATGTGTTGCATCCAAAGTGGCTTAAAATATCAATAGTCCAGTGTTATAAACTTAATTACTGACATGTCATAAACTGAAACTTTTCTATGAGACTCTTGTCCTTACTATTGTTATGAATATGTAAGGCTACATTAATTAATATCTACCTTATGTTATGTAGTGGATAAATAATGTATGAATAGCCCATTTAGCAGTATTACCAAGAAGATTGCCCTCATCTCCCATTTCTATTAAAGCCAGCTCAGACCTGTTGGTTTGGACACTATTCTACATTGACGTCTCAGTGAGATTTGAACATTAGATCGATTTAATGGGGTTGTGAACTTTATTTAGTTAACTGGGTTCCACAACCTGCCAGCCTCACAAAGGTTTGCTCAGAAAATAGGCAGTTTAGGGAACGGAGTCACAGAAATGCTCAACTTCCATTATTTACATCTTGCAGTGCCTTTTTTTTGATTAGCACTGATATTTTAACTAACCATTTGTATAGTATGTATTACAGAAAGGTAATTGCAGAATGCAGTCCTGTAATTTCTCAACTGCAGCTTGCACATACAGGACAGGCAACACATTGACTAAACTGCCGCCGTACAATAAATGCTTCACTAGCTTCCACTAGGGGTGGGACGGTTCATAAAATTCACGGTTTGGGGGTCACAGTTTTCGGTTCGGTACAGTAAGGAGGACAATTTCAATTTCAACTTGAACAGTTTTTCATTTCTTTGACTAAATAAGTCAACCCTTTGCCTGAAAAACAGACAAGGCTAACAATGAACAAGTGCCACTGTATTTTTTTAATAGTGTAGCTTATATATCTGCCAGACGACATATTATAGTGCAGCTCAAGTACCCAAATCATATGCTGAAATCAAGCGTCCTCCACGACCGCTTTAGTATGTTTTCTGCTGTCTGAGTCTGCATGTAGAGGCTGTTTAAATGCTGCTGGGAGGAGGAGTTGCTCTTTCGTCCTGGACTCTCTCCTCCTTGTGCTATCAACGGACACACTGGAGTGATGTCTCCGTAAATGATTCATTGTATTGGAAGTATCGTCGCTAGCATTAGCCACACATGTCGCACAGTACTGACACACAGTTGATATTTTATCCACCACTTTTTTCCCCCCATCACTGTCATACGTAACACCAAATCCATAACGCTCCCACACAGCAGAGCGAAATGACGCTGGTGTCCATTCGCCACTTCCTTAATGCAATGACAGCCGAACTGTGCACTTTATCAATGTCTCTGCCAACTGAGAAGTTTGAGAGGGACGGAGGCTGGGTCAAGCGTCATCAACGCGTCATATCTTTGGCAGTACAACATATGCACAGTAAAATCTAGTCCGTCCTTGCCGAAACTGAGCCAATAACAACGCACAACCGCAGCTTCAGTTGCACTGCGCATGTGTTATACCTCATACCCGTCCACCCATGTCTCAGCCTCTTTCAATAGGCCTTGATTTCCAGTGACAATAAATGAGATGGAAAAAAATATAAAATTGGCCTCATAACCAATTTCAAATGAGCCGAATGATACACACACAACCGAACCGTGACTAGCGAACCGAACTGGTTCGTTTTTTTATCTGAACCGTGATCACCCCTAGTATCCACAGACACGGTTCCTTTGAAAAGTATTCATACCCCTTGAACTTTTCCATATTTTGTCACATTACAAGCACAAACTTATATGTATTTTATTGGAATTTTATGTGACAGACCAACACAAAGTAGCTCACAATTGTGAAGTGGAAGGAAAATGATTTGTGGTGTTCAAGATTTTTTACAAATAAAAAAACTGAAAAGTGTGGCATGCATATGTACTCATCCCCTTTACTCCGATACCCCGAAATAAAATCCAGTGCAATAAGCTGCCTTCAGAAGTCACCTAATTAGTAAATAGAGTCCACCTAGGCGTATCTCGATATAAACACAACTGTTCTGTTAAAGCCTCAGAGGTTTGTTAGAGAACCTTAGTGAAGAGACAGCATCATGAAGACCAAGGAACACACCAGACAGGTCAGGGATAAAATTTTGGAGAAGTTTAAAGCAGAGCTGAAAAATATCCCAAGCACTGGACATCACACAGAGCACTGTTCAGTCCATCATCTGAAAATGGAAAGCATACGGCACAACTGCAAACCAACCAAGACATAGCCATCCACCTAAACTGACAGGCTGGGCAAGGAGAGCATTGATCAGAGATGCGGCCAAGAGGCCCACAGTAACTCTGGAGGACCTGCAGAGATCCACAGCTCAGGTGGGAGAATCTGTACACGGAACCATTAGTCACACCCTTCACAAATCTGGCTATTATGGAAGAGTGGCGAGAAGAAAGGCTTTGTAAAAAGAAAGAAATAAAAAGTCATGTTTGCAGTTTATCACAAGCCATAAAAAGAGACACAGCAAACATGTGGAAGGCGGTGTTTTGGTCAGATGAGACAAAAACTGAACTATTGGCCTTCATGCAAAACGCTATGTGTGGCAGCATCACGCTGTGGGGTTGCTTTTCTTCAGCAGGGCCAGGAAGCTGCTCAGAGTTGATGGGAAGACTCACATATACCACAAATCATTTTCCTTCCACTTCACAATTATGTGCTACTTTGTGTTGGTCTGTCACATAAAATCCCAATAAAGTACATTTAAGTTTGTGCTTGTAACTTGACAAAATCTCGAAAAGTTCAAGGGGTATGAATACTTTTGCAAGGCACTGTATACAAGCCTTCAGTCGACAGTGTCGGTGTACAGTTTGACACAAAGCACTGTCCACTGAGCTTGATTAACCCAGCTAGGTCTAACTGGGCTAGACCAACTAGCATTCTACAGCTGAGCTGACAACTGGTGTGCTGCAAACATTTCCCAGGTAAAACTTGCACTCTACTGTTCCTGCTAGTACATGCGAGTACCATACACAGTATTCTGAGAGCTGGCCATGCTGCACCTGTCGGTTTTTGCTTATATATATATATATTTACGTCTCAGATACTTCCACTCATTAAATCCATGCTCTACTTTCTAACCATGGTGGCTATGTCAAAGCAAACCACTTATACCTCTATTTGGTATTTGGTATTAGTATATTATTTATGAGCTAGTATATTTCTGATGTTTTTTAATGTGAACCAGTAGCGAAGACTTGTGTGTGATGCAGCTACATATGTATTGCTGATAGGGATGTGCATTCCAAGCTAAAATGCTATACTCAATCACTGGGAACTAGTCTGTGCTTTTTTTTTTTTTTGAAAATGGCTGCACACCCAGGTCGGGTTTGAATGATGATATCTTCCGTGCCAATTGCGCACACGTTCGTACGCATGCACAAACACACCTAGACTAGTGCCTTCCCTGCTGACCCGTATTTACACATTACTGAAATGTATTGTTACGTAAGGAGAAAGACTGAAAATTGCATCACTAGGATTGTGAAAAGCTGCTACATATTCAGTCAGTCTGCACAGCGTTAATCACAACTACCTCCACCAGAAGGTGGTGGGTCTGACAGCTGTGTAACAACACATTGAATTTCTCTTTCTTGTTCACTGACATTGTGCCCATCCACACAGCTAAGTTATTGTCATTGTGAATCATGACCCTAATAACCCGAGGAGGCTTTGATATAAAGGGCAGAATCATTGGGCAACATTTAACACACTAGTGGTCAGGGGTGCGTTCAATGGTCAAAGCCTAAGATCCAAGTAGTAGTAATTGCACTGAAAGCTCTTCAGGACGCTTTACCCATTGAACGTAGCTCCTCTTCCCTATGTAGGAGATGGAGGGTGGAAAGAAATCTTACCCATCATACAAACCCATTATACCAACCATATACTGAGCTGTGGTAGTAGGGTGTAGATGTATCTTAACCATCATCATCTGCCAGCCAGCTCTGGCCAATAGCCATCACAGATTGGCGGCTGCAGTGGCAATGAGAACAACACACAGTTAATATACTGTTGAGCCCCACATCCCCCCTCAGTTCACCCCCCACTATGACTACATGTGTGCTGTGATTCAGCAACTCTGGTCTTGAAGAGCCGATCACACTAACATCCCAGAATGGTGTCATTATGTAAGATGGCACCATTCACTTGTCTAATGAGACAGTACTCCATTACTCACCGTGGCATCGGCGCCAGCTTAAAGTTATCTCACTACTGTGGTGAATTGAACTAATCTCACCATGACCAGGGTTGAAGACCACCAATAAAAACTTTAACAAACAAGCTCAATACCTAGGTCCTACAAAAGATGGGTTTCCATACAGTCCTTGATACATGTCTGGCAAAAACCCATTCAGAGCTTGGTGACCAGTCTGACCTTGTGCTTACCATCACAGTCCACCCAGGAGAGCTGCTCTTCCACAGAGCTACAACGCCTAACAGTTAAAAGACAATGTGCCCTTTGACAGGCAAAGATGTTCAGGTTGACAGATGAAAAGACACAGTTCTACCTCTTGGTCCTCCCACTTTTCCCAGGATGCCCCACTGAATGAAGTGGTTCCCCTCCTCAACCAGACTATTAGTCAACTGATGACACGCATCAAACACAGACACACATATCATACAACCACCAGACAGACTTCA
The DNA here is from genome assembly GCA_947000775.1 of Pterois miles. Classification (NCBI taxonomy): domain Eukaryota; kingdom Metazoa; phylum Chordata; class Actinopteri; order Perciformes; family Scorpaenidae; genus Pterois; species Pterois miles. Next base: position 1,674,022 of record CAMQGK010000020.1, on the reverse strand, counting down.
ACATGCAAATTGTAGAACATGTGTACGTTAAAAAAAACTCTGATTGCACAAACATATATTTTGTCATTAGGTAGCAGTCGCCTTCCTTAAGGGTTAGAGAATGTAACTACCCCAGTATCATTACAAAAACATGCATATAGAATATACGACAGGAGGTTCAACTGAAGAACCACCCTACATGTCAGAGATCAGGCTTCATCAACATGTGATCATATACTGAAGGGTCTGAACTCAGAGCTCTACATTGGTACTCACAGTGCATGTCTCGTTCATGCTCATACTCAATGAATGCATAGCCCCGAGGCTTCCCCGTCCTCTTGTTGTAGACTATGTAAATCTGTAACAAACATGCATAGACACACATTGGTTGGCTATGGAATTCATCACTACACAAACAGACCTGCTGGTCCAGTGTGTGTGTGTGTGTGTGTGTGTGTGTGTGTGTGTGTGTGTGTGTGTGTGTGTGTGTGTGTGTGTGTTACACTGAATGGGCACAAAAATGACTAACTATTTTATTTTTATGACCTAACCATTTCCACTGTTTCTTGGGGTACAATTTGCTGACAATTTAGAAATTCCATTACACTAACACTGCACAACAAAATAAATTACAAATACAGTGTGCAGACATTGGTGTGCCACCGTCTACTCTTTAAATGTTTCAAGTGATCCTGAGGTATCAGATCAAATGTTGAACATGACATTGGCATAGACTGTGGCAACTGTGGCCTGACCGATTTAGAGGCTGGCAAGGATACGTATATAGGATACATAGGATGTCACTTAAGTGTTCTTTGTATACTTACTGTAAACAGGTCTACACAAGTAATAAACAGTAGCTAAACTTACCCGTTTTATGGGGCCATACACCTCAAACTCACGACGAAGCTTGGACTCTGTAGTATCATAGTTCTACAGCAAAGACAGAAAACCATTAGACATCAACAAAATTCGGATCAGATTTGCTTAATTTACAGACCTGCTGCAACCTGCTTTCAGCATACTCACCACTCGTGCAACAAACAATGTCTTGAAGGCATCCCCTTGTGCATTGGGGTCATTATGGGGGTCCCCTGACATAAAGCAAAAAAAGGAAAGCAAGATTAGTGTAAGCCAATAAAAGAGCATTTAAAGTATGTCATTTTGAAAACTTACAAAGCTTGAGTTCTGTCTCCACTACTGTTTGCCTCCTCTCAATCTTCTCTCGTCTCTGCGAAAGCAAAATATGAGAAGGAAATGGTCAATACTCAACAAACTATGCTGGCTTAGGATCACTGCCCCTGTCTGTGTGCAGCTCCATGGACTGCTGGAAAACTGCACGTTTCATAGACACTCAGTGTACACTACTATAATAAAGTAACCCTGGCATGAGAGGTTCAAAACTCCCCTACAATAATACATCATAATGTGTTAGGTGATTAATAAGTTTTATTAATGATCTGAATCTTTAAACAACTAAAACTATCAAAAAAATGTAGTGCAGTAAAAAGTACAATATTTCCCTCTGAAACGTAGTGGAGTAAAAATAAAAAAATAACAGAAAATTGAAACTCAAATTAAGTACAAGTACCTTGAAATTGTACCAACAGCACGTGAGTAAATATATTTAGTTCGATTGCACTACTGATTTATTCACAACAGCAATCACTGATCAAATATAGAGTAGTTATATTTGTATTCTCAGTGCATGGCTCCATCTCCAATGTCCAGATTAATCAAGTATCTAAATAGGCGTTAGTTGTAGCCCCAATCTCTCTCTCAGCTTTATGAGTTTCAGGTTATATATTTCTCTTATTCACAAAACAAAAATTCTCATATTTCAAGTTTGTTTACAGATGACCACATACAAATAACTTAAATCTTAAAATGAAAGCTGGCTACCTGTAAGTTACATCAAAATGTTAAAAACAGAGCTGCAATGATTGATTGATTAGTTGTCAACTATTAAATCAATAATCAATTATTGTGGTAGATATTTAATGAAGATGTCATATCTTTGCTTTGGGAAATACTGATAGACCTTCACCTTCTTCTGACATTTTATAGACCAAACTACTAATTGATTAATAAAGACAATAACTGAAAGATAAATCTGCAGTGAAAATAATTGATAGTTGCAGCCCGAGTTGAAATTGTTGTTTTTATCCTGCAAGGTGATGCCATAACCAATTTCAGACTAGTGTTTAAGGAATTAATAATATTCACCACCGCCAGTGGATGAATGTAGCGTCTTCATAGGTGTTTGCTGACCATAAGCAACTGTCTATGCTTTCACTGTCAGTTACTCTGATTACTTTGACTATGCTACTGGAGTAATGGTTCCATCACTACGGAGCACAACACACAGTATAAACCAGCCTGTTCTGCACTATGTCAGTAACAGACTGGTGTATTTTTGACCCACTTGGTTTATAGTACAGTGTTCACAGCCTTATAGACAACTTGTCAATGGTGTCTCATATGCACACTTGTCTTCACAGATGGAGAAATGTCTTAAAATGTTACTAAGCACCTGTCACGGCCCCTCATCTCCTCTCATATCATACCTTTCTCTCCAGCCGCTCCTCACGTGTCTCTGCTCTTGTTGGCGGAGGGGCATCCCTAGGATCCTGTTCACGGAGTGAAGATAAAATTAGCATGGTGATGGTAAATGGGGTATTGAGGAAGTAAATGCACATAAATCAGAGCATACAAATATTACAGTACATTACATACTTACCTCGAAATGCCTGATGAACGGTGCAATGCCACTATACGGTTGGTTGTGATGTTTCTCATGGGGCAGCTTCTCCAGCTGAGGCAGGAAAGGTATAGGGTCCCGCGGTGCAAAGAGGGCCAGCAGATTAGGGGGTAAAAACTGCGTCATCTTTCACCTACATTACCAATAACATACAGAATTATTACCATAACTACCACTTTTCTACCAGTAAATGGCAGACCAACATTATGAGCGAAGCTTACAAGACAGCTAACGTTAGCTTGATGAGCCAATTGTTGTCTTCACCGAGACGACTACTATGCATGTGTCCAATTTGGACGTTACTTAACGTGCCCAAAACACCTTTTGTATACACCTAGAGCGTGAACATTATAGATAGCTTGGAAGTTATGCGAAATAGTTTGCACTCCGGCAATCATCTCAACCGTGTACCGTTAAGACTTCAGTGGAGCCCTTTACATTAGCCATCAAGCTAACTATGCTAACACGGCGCCTTGAGCATGATTCTTACCTTCTCTCCTCCACTTTCTTCACAAAATGTCAGACCATGAACCAGAAGAAGAAGGGTACGATGTATGCAGGTCTCCTGGACCAACTTACTCTATCAAAAGTCGACAAACAGTAACTTAATGGCGGTGCGCTCAGTATGCCCAGGCCGTGTGGCGACAAATGATGTGAACGAGGAGACTGCTTGTATTCAAAATGGCGGGATGCCGTAAATGGACGACAGCTGACGTAAAGCGCACCAGGAGAGCACATTGGAGAAGTTTGTTTTGTGGATTTGAACGGAAATCAAATTGCAGACAGGTCAGCATGACTTTCTCTGCATACTATGAAATATAATTTAGCATTAAATCTTTAGTTCTCATTCCAAGTAATTGTCGGGAATATGCATTTGTTGGAAATGATTTAAAATATCAAACATTCAGATTATGCCACTACCTAACAAGTAACAGAATTTCCATCCTCCCTATAATGTGAATACTGCTACCTTTCAAAAAGGCTGCCCTTTTTCCATTTATATACATACATAATTGTTATGTGTTTATTTCTACATTTATTCAGCTTTGCTGTCCTTGTTCTTGTGTATTTAACTTCCTGTAAATTGCTCTTTGAACTGTGTATAACTATGTTTGTAGCAGGAGCAATTCTAGGATCAGACCTTTAGGGGGGCTCAGCTCCTAATGAGAATGTGATGTGTACAGTAGGGTGTAGGCTTTGTTTCAGCATATTAAGCAATAAAAAAACAGCATGTTTTTCACCCAAAACTGCATTTGATTATCACAAGCGGGCATGTCTGTAAAGGGGAGAATTGTGGGTACCCATAAAACATTTACATCCAGATATCTTGAGGTCAGAGGTCAAGTGATCTCTTTATAAATGGCTATGCCAGTTTTCTCTTGCCAAAATTTAACTTAACTTAAGAGCATAATTTAGCCTCCTTCCTGACAAGCTAGCACAAGATAGATAGATAGATACTTTATTGATCCCAAGTTGGGAAATTGTGGTGTTACAGCAGCAGGTTATCAGCACAATATACATGAGAGAAAATACACATCTATATACACATAAAATAGATAATATACACATCTATACTAAAGTGTGAAGTATATACAGAGAATCTAATTATAATCTAATTCTAAGAAAATTAAACACTATACACTATAATAATAAAATAATAATAATAATTATAACTATAATAACAATAATAATAATAATAATATGATATAATGATATAGTATATAATGTAATGTTATTCAACATAACATGATATATATGTATGATATATATAATAAGATAAGATAAGATGAACCTTTATTAATCCCCGGAGGGAAATATAATATAGGTAGATACAGATATATAGATATATGGTATAATAATAAGAATATAAATATAATATACAATACAATACACAATATAACATAATGTAATACTGTATAATACTATATAATACACCTGACTAACAATTAGCTGGGGGTCTAAATAAATCACACTAAATATAGAAGAAATAAAGAATAGCACTCTCTATACAGTCAATATTGCAAATGTTAAATGTTAAATTGTGCAATGTTAGATGTTAGGGGGTGCAGAGAGCTCTCTGCTAGCCAGAGGTGATGTGTTGAACAGCTTTATAGCTGTTGGCAGGAAAGATTTCCTGTATCTGTCCTTGTGACAGCAGAGCTGAACCAGTCTGTTTGAGAAGCTGCTCCGCTGTCGCTCCAGTACCGGGTGAAGTGGGTGGTCCGGATTGTCCAGAATAGACAACAGCTTGTTCATAGTTCTCCTTTCCACCACAGCCTCAAAGGTGTCCAAAAAGATAGTTGGTACCAATGGATTTCTTAGTATTTTTCAAGGGTGCTGAGATGAAATTTAGGTGTGATTGAGCACCCCTAAAAAGAGTCTAAAATCACCACTGTTTTGAAACCTACTTTGTAATACTCACCAGGATGATGTGTGTATGTGTATGTTAGAGAGACAATTATACGTGTGCAGACATGCACAAACACTTGCATTGGGTGCACTCATGTGTGATATGCATAAACACAAGTATCTAAAAGTAAACTATCTAAACCTCCAAACCATGTTTTTAGCTGAAAACCAAAGTCAACAGGTATTTAGTAGTGTTGTTGATGGATTCAGGTCTGGACATTTTAGTGCGAAGTTTTGAACTCTACACTTTGTTGTTATAAATATGCTGTCCTCTGCTGGCTAAAACCTGCCAATTGCAATTGAATTTTGCTATAAGCTGGTGCAGAAGTAAGTCCTAAAACCAAGGCCTATTGAAAGAGCATGGTACACGGGTCGACATGGGTCTTAGGGTTTGAAGTTCTCTTTATACATCCGTGGGTATAACACAAATACAGTGTTACTGAAGCTGCAGTTGTGCATTGTGATATATACTGTACAGTGGATAAAAAAGGTCTCCACCCCCCTGTTAAAATGCCAGGTTTTTGTAAAAAAATGAGACCATGATAAATCATTTCATAACTTTTTCCACCTATTAATGTGACCTATAATCTGTACAATTCAACTGAAAAATAAACTGAAACTGGGAAAAAAAAACCCCTCCCAATTCCAATAACCTGGTTGCATTAAATATTCACACCCTTAAACTAAAACTTCGTTGAAGCACCTTTTGATTCTATTGCAGCACTCATTCTTTTTGGGTAGGAGTCTATCAGCATGGCTCAGCTTGACTTGGTAATATTTGCCCACTCTTCTTTGCAGAAGGCTCCATATCTGTCAGATTGTGAGGGCATCTCCTCTGCACAGCCCTCTTAAGGTCACCCCACAGATTGTCGATAGGATTCAGGTCTGGGCTCAGACTGGGCCATTCCAAAACTTTAATCTTCTTCTGGTGAAGCCATTCTTTTGTTGGTTTGGATGTATGCTTTGGGCTGTTGTCATGCTGAAACGTTTTGTGCCAAAACTGACAGTTATTTCAAAGTATTCATAATTCCCTCCACTTTGACTCCAGTTCCAGCTGAAGACAAACCGCCTCAAAGCATGATGCTGCCCCCCCACCATGCTTCATCGTGGGTATGCTGTTCTGGTGATGAGCTGTGTTGTTTTTGACCCAATCATACCTTTTGGAATTATGGCCAGAAAGTTCAACCTTGGTCTAATCAGATCAAAACACATTTTCCCAACATGCTTTTGGGAAACCTGACATATGTTTTTGCAAAATTTTGCCAGGTTTGGGTGTTTTTCTTGGTAAGAAAAGGCTTCCTTCTTTCCACCATACCCCATCTCCCTGACATATGAAGAATACGAAAGATTGTTGTCACATGTACTTGCCACAAATTCCTTTAATGTTGCAGTAGGCCTCTTGGCAGCCTCCCTGACCACTTTTTTTTTCCTCATCTTTTCATAAATTTTAGTGGGACGTCCAGCTCTTGGTAACATCATCACTGTTGTGCCATATTTTCTCCACTTGTTGATGACTGTCTTCTATGGTGTATCTAATGCCTTGAAGAGTCTTTTGTACCCTTCTCCTTCTCCTGCAGTCCATGACTTTTACTGTAACATGACACTAAGTAGATATCTGCAAGATCCTACTAAAACAGCTGAACTTTATTTGGGGTTAATCAGTCACTTCACTTGATGGCGGGTGTGTACTGACTGCTATTTACCATGAGTTTGAATGCGATCAGTTCATTCTAAAGACAACATTCCCGATTTATAAGAGGGTGTGCACACAAATTATTATTTTTTTTTTTCTCTTCCCACCTAAATAAAAAAAAGGCTTATCTCATCTTCATTGGTCGATCTGTAACTGTGATATGGCCAGAGCTTTCTATACCAATGTTGGTTATTTACCAAGTAGTTTCATCGAATAAGTCCTGGAGGACATGTAATGCAAATACAGAAAAAGGACTACATGAATAAGGTCACATACTGGATTTCAAGCAACATTTATATTTTGTTGGTCAAGTCTTTTAATAAAGAGATTTAGCAACTTTCTCAACCTCAGTAACACATGCACACACAAAACAGATGGCAGAATCAAAGAACTTCAACTAAGAGGTGTCGATGTATTTGAACCATCATACTGTCTGCGAAGAGGACAGGGAGAGGAAATGTGGTGTAGTGTCCTTGCATTATTGTACAACATATTTTGGTGTATGGAACTGGGGCATTACATCTCCCATCAGCTTGGATTTTGAGACACAAAATGATGGGTCGAGAAAGTACCATGAACACCTAATCCAATGCTATTGAAATAAAAGCCCTGCAATTAGTGCCACCATTGCGCAGCTTCTCATGGACACAGTCAACAAAATCTAAAAACTATAAGCTTCACAAAGGCAGGATTTATTGCAGGGTCGGTGTACTGGACTGTATTAGATCACACAGGTGTGCATGATAGCAGCCACTTCCTGAACATTGTATACATGATACATTTTCTATGTGAGACATATTTACAGTGAGATCAAGGAGATAAGGGGAGAGGCTTCCATAAAATCACATAAAAGCATAGACAAGGTGGGCTATGAAAACAATAAAAAAATGAGACAAAAACAATGAGTGGAAGGCCCAGATGTTGAGCAGAAGGTGGTGTGGGGACATGTCTAAAGTCTCCTATCAGGCAGAAGAATGCAGCGCTCCTGGCTCCCTGTCATCCCTCTCCTCCTCATCCATTTTGCGTCCATGTTTCCGAAAGTATTTGTAGCGCTGGACGTACAGCTTTACAAGATTGCTGACTTTTACTGGGTTGATTTCCCCAGTACGGCTGTGGCAGATCTGCAACATTGACACAATGTGATTAAATAGCTTGTTTCAATCCAAACACATTCATTTATATAATGTTAATGCAGTTTCAGTATAGGAATAGCTACTATCACTGCTTTATCAGCCAGCTTGACTTGTTGCTTTTAAGCATCACTCAAACTCCATGCAATAACCAAACTATATTGTGAACTACATTAGGACGTGCACTGAGGTTCACACACTGATTTAACTAATCTTTGCTTTGCTATGCTACGTGTCCATTGATGTGCATGCCAACACTGACCTTATGCACTGCTTTCCTGAGGATGTCTTTGTATTCGTCCTTGTTGATGTCTTTGCGTTGATAGTAAGGTTTGATAGCGAGCTTCACCTCCTCCACTGCTCGCTCCTGGGTGTGCAGCTTCTTCAGGTACTGGGTAATTCAGGCAACAGACATATTAAATTATTGGTACAATAATAATATTACAATTCATCCATATAGTGCTTTTACAAACACTATTTAAGTGCTATAGTATATCTATAGATATATACAGTATATAAAAAGAAAATAATACAGACTAAAAGACATCTCACCATATTTACAGTTTCCTTCACTAATTGTTACATTATGAGCAATTTATCATGTGAGCCATTCTATCATTTGGATACTTGTAGCTAAGAATTTACAGCAAATAAGATATAGTTAATAGCTAGTTAATAATAATGAAAATAAATACAGGAATAGAAGAAGAAGATAGAAGATGAACCTTTATTAATCCCAAAAGGGAAATTCAATTATAATAATAATAAGTAAGGAATAATAATAAATAAGGAATAAGTATGTAGTAAGTGTAGAAGAGCAGAACTTACAAAATACAATAAAAAATAGAGCTGTTCCAAATATTATTATTAATATTTAAGTATTTTTGAGGGCTGGTTAAAGTTCATCAGAGTACACAGAGGCCAGGGTGAAGAAATAGTGCAGAGCTCCTTTTTTAGTTTAAAGTTGACAGATTTTTATTCTTTTATTTATGTTTTTTGCAATTTTTATCCAGGACTAGGTTTACACACTTTGTAGTCTGTCATGCTGATATCCTGTGTTGCTGTTCTGTGTCTTTAAACAACCTTTATTTGTCCCATGTTTACTTTTACTAAATCAGTCAAACACTTGAATCTGAACATAGTTGCAGTTAAAGCTTCTATAACTAATGTTTAAAACTGTATGAATATCTGCATGATGATTTTGGCTGAGATAGTTCAATTATACTGGTCCCTAGGGTAGATGCTGATGAGCAGCAGAGACAGTGGGATGTGATATTAAGAGAGAACAAACTGTCCGGATCTGAACCTCAACTCTACCTTATCAGGGTCTTTGCTCTCATTGTCCCATCCAGTATCACCAGAGCTCCCAGAAACTCCTGACAGCCCCACAGGTATGATGGAGGGTGGGGTCTGTGCACATCCACCACCTATGGAGGGGTGTAGGAGAGAGGGTGGGGTTTTGGTGCAGCCAACCAATGGAAGAGAGCTGTGGAGGATGAACTGGGCTGGGCTCAGACCAGGAGGTGGGGGGAGGGAGGGAGGAGGAGGGATCTGTGAGGAGGAGGCTGAGGAGGGAGGAGCGAGCTGCTGGGACTGGTTCTGATTGGCCTGTGAGAGGATCTGCATGAGAGACACGAGACAAAGTGATGGCACAGTCAGATTGGATTTGGCTCCATGTTCATTTCACACCAATGACCAGGGTCGGACCAGGGTTATCTGACCCATGTTCAACCCTTCTTTTGTCAAATCAAACCAAGCCAGTCAACCCAGGTTAATCACGGGTCACGACAGTTCAGACCTGACCTGAGTCACAACTCGGGAGCAGTGCATACCCCTTAGCTCAGGAGCTGCAAATAAGCTGAGGGTTACACATCTGGACCTTTTCTTTCTCTGTCCACCTACAGTTCCCATTTATCTTATGTTAGAATACATGCTATGTGATATCTAATATGATAGTATAGGCTACATTTACAAAAGGATTAGAAACATATGAAGACTGAAATGTATATTTCACTTACTCCACCATCCCAGAAAAAATTGTCATATATAGTAGATCTAATGAAGTTTATCAACGGCAACTGTGATAACTGTTGATAATGTGATAAAATGAGCTTATATTTCATGAGGTTTGCTAATTGCTCAGTAAGGTAAAAAACTAGGACTGGGTTTAGTACTTTAGGGGACATCTTTTTGCAGGTGTATTTGGAAAATTTAAAAAGTTTAAAAAGGTACCGTTACAAATAGAAAATGTGCAAACATGCTTTCAAAATAGATGCGCTCACAGCTGGGAGTAATGTGAGGTGGTTGGCTTGGATGGTGCGTTTCTGTTTTTTCTGTGTCTTGCGGGTGGATGCCTCTCATTGAGCAGCCTTGCTATGTATATATACTGTATATACAGTACACTACATTGCCTCTCACCATCCTGTCATCTACTGGATGGCCAGGACCTTGAAGTCTTGCTACATATCTGTATTGTTCTTGTCCATCGTTTACCTCCAGTGGAACTGGAAACTGTGACAACTGCATCATGACTCTGCGCTCCACTTGCAACCAAACAGAGTTGTCTAGCCCCGGTTGTTAATAATCCTGGTGTGTGCCATTCACATTGAAACTGACCATGGTCCAACCAACCCCTCAACATGGGTTGCAAAGCCAAGTCGGTCAACGCGGGTTAACCCTTTCAGATACACAATCATTACTGTGTATCTGAAGGGTGTGTAATGTTTCACCTTCTGAGTAAGTGTGTATTTACATCTCTGTCTTTCCATGGACAGATTTTGTCACAGAGATATTGTCACAACTCCAAGATTAAGGCCATTGGCCCCTCAGTTTATGGCCCTGGTTCAATTTGGCGTTGCGGCTGGTGTGATCCCATCACTAGAAGGTCCCTAGTTTTTTAACTGCACAGCAAACACAAGCAGCAGAGAAGATTTAGTTCTTTGTGGACTGCCTGCTAGCCATGCTAGCTCTCATAGTCTATGTTTACAGTCCTACTTATTACTGCCTCATTTTTTACTGTAGCTTCACCCATATGGCAAAGAGCCCTCCTAACACACACACCTGAACTGCTTCCATCAGCAATGGTGAAAACCTTTCCATAGCTTTATTAGTGTTTATAGGCTGAATGTAAGTACTAAAGAAGTAATTTAAGTAATGATCTGATAGGAAAAAACAACTACACACGAATCAAAATAAAAATGAAAATAGGGTTTTAAAAATATCATTAGCTGCACAGCAGAGCAGTTACTTAGCTGGGTAATCAGTAACTCACCAAAACAATGTATCACCATTACACTCCTGACATGGAAGTACAGCCAGTGTTTCTGAAACTTACCTTTGCTTTTTTTCAACAATGTAAAACAGACAGATTAAAGACATTATTTTCTACTGCCCTCAAAGTACCGCTTGATAACATAATATATCACAAATGAAGACTGAGTAGAATCACAGCTTAAGACCTCTCTCTGACCTGGCTGGTTGCTTGAATGAACTCTTGTGCTTTCGCTCTGCTGGCGATATTGGCCTCCTCCATTTTGAAGAGTAAAGCAGTCACTGTGAGAATAATAAAAAAAAAAAAAAAAAAGATTATTTCAGGGAAAGAACATGTACATCTATAGGGCTATACATTCACTGATAAACACAACATACAGTCCCCTCCAAAAGTATTGGAACAGTGAGGCCAGTTCCTTAATTTCTGCTGTACACTAAAAACATTTTGGTTTGACATCAAAAGATGAATATGAGACCAGAGATCAGTATTTCAGTTTTATTTCCAGGTATTTACATCTAGATCTGTTCAAAAACTTTATTCAAAAATTTTCAGTGTACAGCAAAAATAAAGTAATTGGTCTCACTGTTCCAATAGTTTTAGAAAAGACTGTACATCCCACCCACTACCAGGTGCCACTGTAATGACATTATCAATGTTTTTCACTTCATCAGTCAGTGGTCATAATGTTGTTAATGTTATGGCTGCTCGGTGTATAAAACTACAGTTCTGTGAGTCATTGTTAACCACCAGGGATGATATGTAATACCTCCATTTCCACCATCTGTGAGGGTCAGGAACAATGAAATAAAACTCTCCATACTGTCGACAGCTGATTTCTGTTTTACATGTCTCAATAGGGGTGTGTAATCTGAACTGTGTGAATGTGATGCCATCACGTCATACTGTACATTGAACACTACAGACTGAAAACAGGAATCAGCTGATAGCATAATGCAGTTAAGTTTTAGATTGTCAAAACGACTACTAGGTCCTTACTAAATGCATATTAGGTGCATATTAATTCATCATTTACAAGACTTTTTTATATGATAAAGAAATGAACTAGAGCTAGAAGATCAATAAAATATGGTGTATTGAATTTTATAGTATGGTCATTTGCGAAACACACACCTTCACACCTTTAATGGGCATAAAGACTTCTGTACATCTATGGAGGGAACTCACATGCTAGGACTCCTCCAGTTGTACAGTCCACCCCAGTCTGCAGACTCCAGGGTAGTGCAGGCGCTGCTGGGGGAGGGGGAGGAGGAGGCTTACTTGTAGATGAGGAGGACACAGAGGAGGACGGGTCTGACGAAGACAGGGGCAGAGAAAGGGAAGTGAGACCACAGCCTGTCGAAGAGGACGAGCAAGGAGGTGAGGCCAGGGATTTGGGTGCATCATCTGGAGGAGGGGGTTTGGCAGTGGGTGTAGACAAGGCAATGCTGAGTCCAGCTCCCTGGGGGGTGGACAGGCTGGACGGACTGGATGCCGGGAGTGTGGGGCTGGTCTGGCTTGGACAGTCCTCAGCTAGGAAAGAAGGGTCTGGAGTCTTACAGCTGCTGTCCACGGTCTGAGAGTCTGGTGAAGACTCCCTGGTGTCCCTCAAGGGAGCCATAGAGGGTGGAGGCGTGTGTGGTGGCGAGGAGGAGGGTGGGAGCACACTGGTAGAGGAGGAGGAGGAGGAGGAAGAAGAAGAGGAGGAGGAAGAACAGGGTGCAGGACCAGCTTGGCTAGTATGTGGACTGACTGACTTGCTCCCATCTCCAATGGCTGACTGAACATCTAAGGAGGCTCCACCCCAGCCCTCCGATGTGGCTTTTGTTTGGCTGCCGTCTCCGGCCGTCAACCCTACAGCTCCACCCTTTTCTCTGGTCTTCTTGGCCAGGCGACGGCGGCGTTTAGTTGCCAGAGATGATGAGGGGGAAGAGGCAGAGGAGGAGGTGGATGTGATGGAGCTCGGTTTGGTTTTCTTGGATTTCAGTCCTGTAGGACTGGTTAAGGAAGATGGTGGAGCAACCAGGCTGCCTCGCTTTCCTATACTGGCCAGATCTTTACTGCGGTTGCCCAGAGACAGCGGCTCTGAGCAAGGTTTGAGGAACGGAGACCTGCTCTCATTGTCCCTGCAGAAGACTACTGCAATCGAGCCACCCACCACAGAGCCCCCAGCACCTCCTCCGGTACCTCCTGGTCCTAGGAGGTCCATGCCCAGCTTTCCAGAGCCAACTGAAGTCCCTGTGGTGCTGCTCACGCCCTCACGCACCAGCACAGACACTTTGGACTGAAGCTTACCTTTCCGACTACCACTGCTCTCTTTCTTGGATTTGCCAGAGTGACCCAAATCCTTTCTGCTGCCTTTTTCCCGGTCTTTCTCCTTTCCCATCTTCCTGACTCGCTTTGCTGAGGGGAGGCCAGACGAGGCGGAGGCAGAGCCTGAAGTGACTGTCAGTGAGGAGAGGCATTTGCTTTTGGTTCTATTGGAGGAGGAAGAGGACGAGGAGGATTGGCCAATTTTCTTTAATGTGTGAGATTTCTTTTTTGGGTGATGTCTTCCAGTCTTGGGGGCAGTTTTATTTTTGGGGCTAGGGACAGGTGGCTCTGGAGGCAGGGCAGCAGGAGGTGTATCCTCCAAAGATGGGTAGTCTGAGTCCAAAGCCTCACCATCCAAAGACAACACGTCAATCTCCAATTTGTCTGAATAGCGGTCTGACTCGTAGCTGTGATACCTTGGTGGTGAGAGCGACTGTGATTGGCTGTGACAACTTCCCCGGTCATCCATCTCTCCAGCTGAGTGCCATTTTCTCTTCTTCTTCCTCTTGTGGGGCTTGTCAGAGTCCTGTGTAGGCCGACAGGGAGAGGTTGGGGCAAGTCTTGGGGAGCCGGGTACGGTGGTGGTTGTGGTGGTGGTGGTGACAGTGATAGTTCTCTTGATGGCAAAGAGGTCAGACCCATTGAGGTCTTGGATAGATGGCGGGACAACAGGACGACCGTCCCGACGCCGTTCCCTATCCCGCGGCCTATCTCTATCACCTTCCCTCTTTTCCCTGCTTCTTTTGGACCTCTTTGAAATGCCCCGCTCTCTGCTGCTTGAATGTTGTGTTCCCTTCCTATCCCTCTCCTCCTTTCTGGAGCTAGTATCTCGGTCTCTGTCATCCCTTCTATGGCTGCTGGTCCGAGTTTGCTCTCTGTCTCTATCCCTGTCTCTTTCTCTTCCTCTGTCTCTATCCCTCTCTCTGTCTTTATCTCTTTCCTTTTCTCTGTGTCTTTCTTCAGACAGACTTGAAAAAGGGTGTCTAGCATGACTCCCTCTTCCTGAAGAGTTGCAAGATCTCGAGGGCTCTGGGCTGCTGTGCTGTCTTTTCTTCCTCTTCCGGCTACTGCTCCTGCTGCTCCTCCTTCCTTTAACCTCCTTCCCAGTCTTGTGTCCCTGCTCCTTTTCTTTGCTCCTCTCCTGACCTCCCTCTTTGTCCTTCCTACTCTTTTTTCTTCTCTCCTCCTTCTCTCCAGCCTTCCTATCCCTGCTCTTCTGTCGGTCACGGTCCTTGGAACTCTTGGAGGACTTGCTGCGGTTCTTGCTGCCTTGTTCTACAGGAGGTATGAGAGGGGAAGAGGGTGGAGAAGCTGGAGGATGGGAAGGAGGTGGCAGTGGCTGAGGAGAGAGGGAGGAAGATGCAGGAAAGGAGAGATATCTTTCTTTCCGTCTGCTGACCAGCTTCCTTCTCAGATCCTCCACTCCTACCACAGGCTCATCCTCAGGCTCCCTGTCAACCTCCCAGTTGCTCTCCGCACGCACAGACACAAAGCCATCCCCGTCCAGCACCCGCAGGATGCGCTCCGGCTTTGAACCAAAGAAGGAGACGCTAGGAGAATTCATGGAGAGGATTTCTCCAGCTGGTCTCTTATTGCCTCCATCTCTGTCAGCAGCCCCAACAATCTCCCCTTCCTCTATCTCAGAGTGATCAGAGTCAGCACTCTCCCTCTGCTCCACAGCTTTGGTGGTGCTACAGTCCACTCTCCTCCTCAAAGGGAGCTGGGTGGCCAGACAGGGGCTTGACAGGTCAGTCAAGGTGTCAGTGGAATCTGGAGGTTCTTCCTCTTTCTCATCATCATCTCCTTTTTCAGCATTTCTCTTCACCCCCCTCACTTTGCTACTTCCATCATCGGCATCTGATGCTGGAGAACCAGTAGGGTCAAAGGGGTCATATTTCTCCCCTTCGCCCTCCTCACCCTTCACCCCCTCAGTTGGATGGAAGGGATCATACATCTCCCTTTTTCTGCCCTCTTCTTCACAATCAACACGTTGCTGAACTGAAGTGTGAGAGAAGAACTCTGTGAGGGTGGTGTTGGGTGTAAGTGTGGAGAGAGACTGCGTAGCTAGAGAGGCAGAAGTGGAGGAGACCCTGGCCACCTCTGTCCCCTGGGTCTGACCTTTTACATTGTTCTGATAAATCAATGAGTTGACGCAGACAGAGGAGGATGTAGACAAGGGTGAAGACGGATCAGATGAAGGTGATGACAGAGACAAGGAGGGTGAGCAGGGAGGGGGGCTCCGAGCAATTTCTTTAACTCCACTTGGGGAAGAGGAGGCAGCAGGCCTCCTTTTGAAGCCTGATGCCGGAGTCAAGTCCATGGGCCAGGAAAACTAGTGGTGCAGGAGTCAGACAGTGGGTCCTGGAGGTTGGTAGCCACGTTGGAAAAGTGGAATCCAGGAGCAAACCTAGTAGAAAGGACAGGACACATGCAGTCTTTACCTTAAAATGAAAACGTGACTGGAAATCTTGTGGCAAAAGTAGCCTGAGGAATCATTTGTGAATCTTTTAAGAGTGTTAGAAGGGCTCAGTGTCATATATTTGTGTAATGTGCAAACCGAGTTGAAAAAACAGGATAGGTACTTGCTACAAATACTTTTAGCGGGTAGTAAAAAAGCAATAACCGGGAAGTGGTTGAATAAGGACCCCCCAACGATCTCAGAATGGAGTCCTTGAGACATGACTACAGAAAAGGAGAAAAATACTGGAAGAACTGCTCGCTTTCTACGAGCGTGTACTGTATTCACCCCAACTATTCGATACAAGATGCTTGGTTCAGTACTTACTTGTGTCCTTTCAGTATGCCCTGTAACCCATACAGTGGTTTTTGTCAACAATTCAAACACGTGGGACAGAAATTCTGGAGGGCGAGTTTTACCAGGAAAGTTTTGGCAGCGTACCAGCTGTTGTCAGCTGTAGCATGCTAGGTGGTTTAGCCCTGTTAGACAGGTTAATCAAGCTCAGGGAACAATGATTTGTTTCAAATTGTCTGACGACACTGTTAAACTGAAGTTCAGTATGTAAGCATCACCTGAATGTGATGATTAGCGGAGCGAAACAAAACCAAACAGGACGGCGAGTCCTTCTCGCCACAGCATTCAGGCTGAGGAAAGCAACTAACGCCATAGTGTTTAAGGCTGCATCTGTGAGCTCACTCAATCATAAACAATACTGAATTAACAAATGGTCAAAGTGTTTTAAGACCCACTACAATGTGTCTTCAGATGTATGTTTCAGTCAGTCCTGTATAAATGAACACAAGCTACAGTTAAGTTCAGGAATCATCAACAGGCCAGAGTCTTATGATGAAGCATTACAGTATCAGATATACTTATTGATCCCTGGGGGAAACTGGGTTACATTTACATTACATTACAGACATTTCTGTTATTTAGTCATCTTTAATAATTGACAATATGTCAGTATTTGAGTGCCTCCACTGTTAAAGTAAGACTTACGGACAATAACTAACTGTTTTAATTTTCTGCATTTTCTTTGTTTTCCCTATTGTACCAAAACCCTACCAAACCGTGACCCCAAAACTGAGGTACATAACGAACCACTAATTTTGTGTACTGTTACACCCCTAAAAATTTCTTTTAGTGTGAGGTGGGTAATAACAGAATGAAATGACATGTTTTTAGATAATGACTGACATCCCATTTATCCATATTAGAGCCCAACTACATCGGCATGACCAATGTTATCAGCCAATACTAGCTTTTAACAGATGTATTGGTAATGCCACATCGGCTGATAACAGGAATGTTAGTAGAGAAATGACAAAGATGTGGGGTTTTTTTGGAAACAGTGTCCCAATAACATAGCCCATTCACCAGACAGTGCTGATATCTTCTTGGTATCATCTTTGCTCAATGATGTTTCACTTACAAGAAAGGGGACAAAGAAATGACAATGACTGCCAAAAGAAAGAGAAAGAGAGAGAGAGAGAGAGAGAGAGAGAGAGAGAGAAGATAAAGAGCGAACTGATTGTATGTGTGAGAAAGTTTACTAATTAATGAATATAATGTATGATTGATGCTAGTCAGGGTGTTATCAAGAATAAGTTATACTAATCATATCATGCATACATTAGCAACTGTCTGTAAGATATTTTGTCACAGGATGCATGTGGTACACCTAAAGAGCAGAAGCAGGTTTTCCTAAAATGACGCTGTTGCATGCATTTTAATAGTCTTTAATAGAGTTTAATGGGTAAATAACTGAGTTTGCATCAGAGGAACAGGACCTCTATAAGTACAGCGATGTCAGTGACCCTAAGACACAGCAAAAAAAACGGATTAGTTTTAGGATTTCCATTTACTCGACGACAGAGGTAACACTTAACACTGTTACATTATCAGGCTCACTGGCTTTGCTGAATCACATCATTTGTTTTGTCCAAGTTCAAAACGAACAAAGCTTTCCAAGTGTGGGAGGTATTAAGGGATGGACCAAAGCAGCAGCAGCCAGCCTTCATTTAGTAACTAAAACCAGCTGACATGAGCATGGCACGGTCCAGTCTGGGACAATGCATTACTACAAAACTGCTCTTTAGTTTATTATGTAATATTTCACTTACAGGTCATTTATTTATCTTGATATATAACGTTAAATGAATTGTATTCTCTTTCGTTAAGTTTAACAATTTCTCTTTTAACTGTGTAACATTACCGTTTCCTGACTCATTACCTGTGTGTTTTGTACTCTTGTTCAGGGCAAATAAAGAAACAGGCTAACGTTTCACATTCTGTATCCGTGTGGAGACTGTGCTCTAACGTTAACGTTATCCTTGGTCACTAGCTAATGTTAGCCTTAAGAGCTAACGTGACGCCTCTGGCTGTCAAATTGAACATCTTTGTAGCTAACGCCATGTAATCCAGTTATGTCGCTGCTCATAAATACATCTGATTTATTAAAAGATGTAACGTTAGCGTACACCCTGTGTAAAAATGTGTCAGGTATTCAGTTAGCTAGCTAGCTAAACTGTAGCTAACGTTAGGTGAAGACAACAAGGGGGCTGCATGCTCATGATTTACCTGTAGTCCGGTAATGTTCCGTCTCGGAGCAAAGCCACCGTCTTGCATTACATTAAATAAACCGTTAAAATACAGCATCGACTGCGTTTTATCTCAGTTTTAAAAGCGCAACAGCAGCCATAGATGTAGCAGCCCCATTCCATTAATCGCCGCCATCTTGCTCCCCCTCACACCGGACCGCAAAGAATGATGGGAAATGTAGTTTCGCTAGTTTCTTAATTTAGCACTTGGTGTCTTATTTTGATTTTTCCGCAAAAGCAGAATTAAATTTTATTTAAATTAAGAAAGACTAACAATTTTAATATTAGCAATACAATACTACTAAGAGTTCAGTCAAATTAATTAAACTTATATTTTCTGAAATTCTTATTAGATTTTAAACATTAAAAAAAACAATTAGAGCCACTGATTACTAACACGTGCCATCTGTCTATAAACTTCACGATATTCAATTCTAATCTGTTCCTGAAGAGGTGCATTTAAAATCATTACGATCTGATTACATTTGCAATGCATATATATAATATATATGTAGATGTAGTAATTAATTTTAATAAAGATTGATTGCTCTATAAGACAAACTGAAATGCTTGATTTCCATTGGCTGCAATGGTTCAAGAGGATAGAATGCAAAATACCATAAAAATATGTATATACGTATACGCTTTTGAGATAAAATCTTGAAATTTACCACCTTACATCTACCATGACCTTAAAATGTTTGCATTTAGAGCATTAAGAGCTAGCTAGTTAGCATTAAGAGCTTTATGTAGCAGGAATTCACAGTGCCTGTGTGCAGTACTATTTACACCAAAACATTTTGATGCACCGCAGGCTCAATTTTTAATAATTAAAAAAATATGTCTGGATCCTTTGTGGAGGACAGTCTGGAAATGCAGCATGTTTGGTGTCAACTGAGTAAAAAAGTTTTCCATTTTTTGAGAAATAGAGTGATGGATGTCATAATTCCTGCCAGGTTGAAGCATCTGAACATTTCTGCTCACCTGGGCTTCATTCTGGTGGAAGTTGCATAGCTGTAGCAGGTACGGCTGATTTGCCATGATTTTCTATGAAAGTTTTAAACATCAGCTGTTAGCTGTAGCACCACCATCAGGACTATTGGCTCACAAAGCCAGTTGAGGATGTTTAGCAGAGGAGTGGACCTTCGTGCAAAATTTGGTTAATTTTCATGCATGGGAAAACAGATTTCCAAGAAATAATAATCCATCCATCCATCCATCCATCCATCCATCGCCAACCGCTTATCCCGTTAGGGGTCGCGGGGGGACTGGAGCCAATCCCAGCTGGCATTGGGCGAAGGCGGGGTACACCCTGGACAGGTCGCCAGTCCATCGCAGGACACATAGAGACAGACAACATAGAGACAGACAACCATTCATGCTCACATCCACACCTACGGGCAATTTAGAGTCATCAATTAACCTAAACAGCATGTCTTTGGATGGTGGGAGGAAGCCGGAGTACCCGGAGAAAACCCACGCTTACACGGGGAGAACATGCAAACTCCACACAGAAGAGTCCCAAGCTCGGATTCGAACCTGCGACCCTCTTGCTGTGAGGCGACAGTGCTAACCACTGCACCACCGTGCAGCCCTAAGAAATAATAATTTTAACAAAAAGAAGGACAGCAAAACTGCCCCGCCCCCCCCAAAACTCAAATTTCTTTTCATGATCTAATGGATTTTTAAAATAGAACTACAAATCCATTGTTGCTTTCACTTGGTGTCTAATTGGTGATTGTCATAATTTAAAGATGGCTCTTGAATTTTAAGATGTGTAATATACCACCTAAAAATGAAATGATTACTTTATTTTACTTAGTTGTATTTAGTTTAGCTGTTTACTATCATCTGACCTGGTGTGTCAACATATTCTATTTTGAAAATACCATTTTATCTTCCAATATAATGTAACAGAAAAGTTAACAGCCTTGCAGCATTGATTTTATTTCCAAAACTGATCACACAAACCAGGTAGTGCATATATAAAAACATCAAATATTGACTTTGTAGTCATAAATATGTAACACAAATATGCTTTATTTAATCTCAAAATGGTTTACATTACGTGCTGTGGCACAACCAAAGCTTTTCTCACCAGTTTGTACAAGATCACCAAAAACACAACTTCTAAGACACTAAGACATCATCCAAAGAAATACTATCAGCTTTTCAACAGAGAAGAGAGCCATTATTTGCCCCTAAATGTCCCACAACGACATGAGTACAGAGATGTTAACGATGTGGAGCTACAATGATGACATGGTAACAGAGGTCCTTCCTCCCAGTAGCCTCACTCTAACCAACAGTGGGACCAGCACTGACCAGCAGTGGCTCAGTGAATGGAGCAGGAGCTGCTCTGTTCCGTTATTTCTGTTCTGGTGAAATTATGTCATACACAACATGATACTATCTGTGCACACACATTCCTAGGACAGGATTAGGGCCATGTGAAAAACGAATTCTGAGTTATGAGAGATGAATCTGAATTTATTTTCAAATATATTGAATGAAATACCCACAGAGCCCCTGAACTTACACACAAAAAAATGTCAAGTTCCCATTAGAAACAACATACACTAAACACTTTCTGATGCAAACATTAAAACTACAACTCCTTGTGCACCCTAAATGTTAACATATTCAAAAAGCAGCACTGTCTTCATACTGAGGTCCATGATGAGAATATAATAATACCATAATAATAACAGACAGAAAAGGAGAATGTCTGCACGGATAGTAGGTAGTCACTAGTATCTATTATTATTATTATTATTATTATTATTGATAAAACCAAGTTAGAATATATTGAGTTTGACAAATAAGTAATAATTGAATCTTTCTGTGGATTATAACCAGGGATTCTATTGTGCATTAAACTAGAACCTGGGATGTCTTTCTGGTGTCTTTTCAGGAGCTCTGTCTATAGAGTACCTTATCAAAACTGTCACTGAAGTGAATATATTCACTAAAAATAACACAGTAACTCACTAACACAAATACAGCAATGCAAAGAAATATAACAGTGGCAAATCAATTTGAGAACTGCTGTCAGAGCTGAAGTGAGACTTTTGTTGCTTGTTGGCATGTACCCGTGTGTCATGTCACCTGTAAACAATTACAATATAGTGTATGTAATGTGTACATAATAAGACAAAATGAAAATAAAAGCATAATTATGACAGTTTGTGTACATTGTGACCTCATTAGAGTTCAGTTAACGTAAAACTCAGAACAACAGTGTTGTTTTGTATCATCAAATACTTCAGCTCCAAAGCATTTATGACATGAGTGGAGGCTCTAACCTGATCAGCAGCTTGTATGAACACATCAGTTTAAAGCTGAAAAAACACAAACACACAATAAATAATCAGTGCTGGCTGTAATGTAACAGTCAAGTGGAATCTCTCCAACAGATTCCCTCATTTTGTGCGTCAGTATTTTTTTTGCGATATATGCTGATGTTCAGCATTACAGACCACCACTGCCTGGGCCTATGACATCATCAGCATAGCTGATGTTTCTGACCAATCAGCTGGCAACAACAGAAAGCACTATCCTCTGACGCTATGTTCACACTACCAGCAACAAAAGCAACAAAACAGCCATGCGTGGCAGCCACTCACAAACGCTCGTTGACATAGTTATGTCCTTAAACAGCACTGAGAACTGGCTAACATCTTTTTTTTTTATTTTCATTTTTATTTTTTTAATAGATGGAACGGAACAGGGTGACACAAAAAGATATGATTGATTGACGCTTCAACACGTCATTGGGGCGCTGAGACCAGCTCAACTTTACTTGTAGTGCGTCACACAGCGGTAAGTGTTGGTTGTCAGTTTGCAGCTTCATGACACCAGCTTCCATTGAAAATGCCCTGTGGCCTGCTGCTGTGTCGCTCATACATGTGAATGCAGCTTTGGAAGAATCATTACTGATGATCTTGATCTTGATGATCTTCATATGAACAAACCAAGTGCATTTATCTATATCAGCACACTTTGCTAGCTAAAAGGTCAAAACGTTTGCTGTGTCCCAGTTACATACTGCTTACTAATTCTAAATGGATTTGCGTCTAGTAAATTGAGTGCTGGCCACAAATTGTGTCATTTCTTGTTAGTATAAAACTGTAAGCTATGCGGATTTCTTAAATACTAACTGTAAAATACTGCATATTACAAAAGATTAGTATATAGAACATACTGTATACAACTAGTATGTAGTGTGGAAGTGGGACAAAGCAACTGCAAAGCAGGAAATTATAACTTTTGTTCAGACATTAAGAACATCCATCTGCCAATTTCAGTGTGCTGTCTATGTAAGCAGCATCCCAAATCCTGACCTTCTCAAATTACTGCTGAAGTTTAAAGCCAGGGTCGGTAGTATTCTTGAAATACAATTCTTTTTATATTTGTGGAAGTTCTCATTACATAACGACAGCAATAAATAAATGCTTTTCAAAATCATTTCATTCAGCTCAACTGAAAAGACTGGACGGGATACCGACTTTTTACCTACTTACCTGTCTACCTGCCTGTCCAGCTACCTACCTACCTGTGCTGCTAGCTACTCTCATTGGAGGAGAGTTAGCGACACTCGACTGGGTTTCTCAGTTGGATTATTTTTAAATATGTAGCTTACGTTTACTTGTTTCTCAACATTACCTACCCTTGCTTTAAATGCATCTCAAAACAACTGGGATGTTTGAGAGCAGTCTTTGACTATATGATCTTGTACTTACAGGACAACATCACTTTTGTCCTCTACGGACCTCAGCACTGCCTACCAGTGGTGAACCATAAGTGAACCGTTTATGAGACAGACTGCAGAGAATACTGTCTACAGAGAAGTAAAACTCTCCTCCCTTGCTCAAGCAAAGGTACAATGCTCTGTCAAAATATAAGCTGTAAACAATATGTCCTTTGTTAGAACTTGTCCCCCTTGTCCATGGCAAAAAAGGAACGTGTAGAAACAGGGGTACAGAGACATGATCTGGGCAAACAGGAAGAAGCTGGTGGCTTGTTTTGGACAACCAACAAAGAATTGTGTAGTTAAATGAGGACTGTATATGGTGGAACAGGTCAAACCAAATCGGCTGTTCTCATCAACACCTTTGCTTGTATGTATAGGCAAACACTAAATCTTAACGATTCCCCTTATTTACCTCCATCCAACTTTAACTCAGGACCTCCACAGCAGAGAGCCAGAGGAAAAACTAGGGGAAGGGGGCACCTCCTTCTTCAGACCAGCCCAGCATCCTTGGCCATCTTGTAAAAGGCTCCTCTTTGAGTGATGAGATTGGAGGGGGAGTCAAACTCTGCCATCTCTCCCTTGTCCAACACCAGGACCCTAGAGGAGCCAGAATACTGATGACATTCTTTCTGGACCAGTAGCACAAAGACATACTAGTACTGCAGCTGCTTCTTATATTTCTATAAAAAACTACTTCTCCATTTGTTAGTAGTAAAGCCTCAAATCTACCACATCCACACTCATATCTGCATGCATGCACACTATCTCATAACTATCACAATCTCACAAACACACACAAATGGAAAGGTATTGACATATTAAAGCATTCTGTAATGGGAACTGTCTGTGTGTGGTGTACAGTACCTGGTGTAGTCCATGATGGTGTTAAGGCGATGAGCTATTGTCAGGACGGTGCAGTCCTCAAACTGAGAGCGGATGGTGGACTGAATCAGGTTGTCTGTCTCCATGTCCACAGCTGCTGTGGCCTCATCTAGAACTAGGATCTTGGTCTTCCTCAGCAGAGCTCTGGCCAAGCACAGCAGCTGCCGCTGACCCACACTGGAGAGAAAATACTGAGATGTGACCAAGCTAGAGGCAGCAAGCAGAGCGATGCGGTCAGGATTTTAAGTCAGGGTCAGGATAGACAACCCCTGGTTCTCTTTGGGTCAGGTATACTTTTTCAGGCCAGTGGAGGACTCTGCTGTCCACCTCTACATGCTGATGGAAGCAGCATGTGGTATGATGGAAGCCGGCAGTGTGTTCAGGAGTCTGAATGAATGAATGAATGCTATAGAGCAGGTTAAGCATTACTCAGCTTGTCTGATGGCGATATTAACCATGCAGCTACACTGGTTACTTTAGACACAATATGGACAATGTGAAGCTTTCTGGAAGGCTTCGCTATTGATTTGTGTCTTCCAATAAAGGCCATATTCAGCATCAAAAAACAAAAAACAGTTCCTAATAAAGGCCAGGCAAATGGGTTCCAATTGGTTCTACTGCTTCCTCAATGAAACTCAACATTCCTGCAGATTTCTCACATTACATGTGTACAAGGTCAGAGGAAGAAGGCTTTTATATGAAATGTCTGTGTAGGAAGTGCTGATGGTCATTGATAATAGCTTAAAACTGAATGGAGAAAAAGTCAAAGCAACTGGAATTTAATGGTGAGTGAGAACAGTGTTAAGGCACACCGAGGGTGTTTATTCGTGTAGTGAATTCGCAAGTTAATGTATCGTTTAACAGTTTTATTTTTTGTTAAATACTTTCAAAGAGAACGCCAAGATGAAATGGTGAAAAACAACGTCATTTTTTCAGAACAAGGTTGGTTTTTTTTGAGCTTTCATACTGCCAATAAAGACATCAACCAATAGTGTTGTGTGAAACACGATGAGCTGCGCCTACATTCATAAGGATTATAATATATAAAAGTCTGAACCAAGACAGCAAACTTCCTCCTTTCAACTTGACAAAGGCAGCGCATACCAGATCCACTTCTTCTGTTCTTACCTTTCACAATAAAAGCCCTTGACATATATCTTGACATAGAAACATAATATTCACCGGCGAGTATTTCACAGTTTTGTGTTGTTCATTTGTCACACCCAAGGCCTTTCGTGTTAAAAAGTGAAAGTGAAGCAGTAGAGTGTTGAGTATGGTATGACTCTGTTGTAAACGTGGAGGAAGTGTTAAGTTTACAAATAAAAAAGGAAGCAGTAGAAATATCTGTCTCTTATACAAGCCTGATTCAAACAAATACCTGGTTCTCTCTGCAGCTGAGATGAATGACGTTTCTGGTAGTGTGCATGGCTGTATATAAAGCAGTTATACCTAAGGTTCTCTCCTCCTTCACTACACTCATGGCTGAGTTTGTTTGGCAGGCCAGACACAAAGCTCTTGAGATGGGAATACTCCAGAGCCCTCCACACTTCCTCATCAGAGTAGCTGTCAAAAGGATCCAGGTTCATCCTCAGAGAGCCTGAAAACAGCACTGGGTCCTGGGGAGAGGGGAGAGGGTTGTTTGTCTGTGCATCACATCATGGGACCAACTGTTTTCTCACGTGGCGATTAGCACAGTATTGTGTGACGGTGTGGGACTGTCACTTATTATTGACCCACAACAGGACGTTCGGATGCATTTCTCCAAACTCCTCCTCCTCACCGCTGCCGATTAAACGCTGCAATGCCTGGTGTGGTGTGAATGCAGCCTTAGCTGTACCCCATTTCTGTGCCACTTCCTTAGAAGGATGCTACAAAGCCCTCAGAGGGACTGATGCTGCAAAGCTGCACCTCCTCACCAAATGACATCACTGTGAGCTCTGCCTCTTGTGCCACCAAAACAACACAAAAGACACAGTGGACCAATAAACAGTACATCGTCTGTCATGTCTTTCAATTCGACCAAATAAGACCACGTTCAGAGTGGATACAATGAGGCCAGAACATTCAGATGTCACTTAGCTCCATGTTCTTTTGAGTCCTCTCTGCACTGACCTGTGGTATGATGGTGATTCTGGAGCGAAGCTCATGAAGGCCCAGCTGAGCAATGTCCACCCCATCAATGAAAATGTGGCCCTCTGCTGCCTCAATGATCCGGAACAGCGCCAGCGTTAGGGAGGATTTCCCTGCTCCAGTGCGCCCCACAATCCCCACCTTATGGGTAGAAGTAGCAGCAAATGTTACAGGCCAGAGACACACTGCACACACAGCACAACACAACCTAGATCAAAAAGACCAATGTAAGAAGACCACTGGCTTCTCTGTAGTGATGTAAAGAGGCAGACCTTCTCTCCTTTATTTATGGTGATGGTGATGTTGCGAATGGCGAGATCCAGATCATGGCGGTAGCGCAGGCCAAGGCCTCTGATGTCTATGCAGCCATCAGTGGGCCACCCTGGGGAGAGGCTGGAGGGCTCGTGCTTCCACTCTGCCTGGTGGTCAGGGGATACTCATTTAAAAAACCATTACCCCCACAGTATTATAAGGTTAACCCTAACCCTTTCTACACAGTTAGGTAGTTAAATCTTTTATTTTGATAAGATGATTCCATGGTTTGCTTAAAAAAAAAAAATCTTTCTGTCTAAATTAACCCATAACAATAGCTGGAAAATGAAGTTAGCATGGTAAGAAGTACATTATTTTCCTCTGAAATATAGTGGTCATGGAGTGGCAGAAAATACTACTGAGTAAATTATCCTTAAGTGGGTATATTAGATTTCATCACTAGGAAAACACTAACATCATAGATCTCTCCCCAAGTTTATGCACACTGCAATTTTAATAAAATACTAGATTGTTGGAACATCATATCACTTTACAGAGAATAGCTACAATGGCATATAACCAGTAGT
This sequence comes from Pterois miles, assembly GCA_947000775.1. Classification (NCBI taxonomy): domain Eukaryota; kingdom Metazoa; phylum Chordata; class Actinopteri; order Perciformes; family Scorpaenidae; genus Pterois; species Pterois miles. The sequence continues at coordinate 1,646,807 of CAMQGK010000020.1, read as the reverse complement.
TCAACCCCATAACCAGTGGTCATACTGGATCACTCAGCATGAGGAATTAAACACCATGCAGAGCCAGTAACAAAAAATAATAAGGCAGAAGTGAGCATGGCACACTGTGTGAAATATATTATGCATAGTGTTATTATGCATAATGTATTTCCTCACTACTGGGACAGAGGTGTGCTGGAGACCTTCTTCAGGCTCCCAAAGACAAACTGGAGCAGCAGGGAGATTTTTATCATTGGATTTTGCTAATTTAACGCTCTGCCTCTGAAGAAGTAGTGGGAGCCGCCAAGGAGCCGGTGCAGCAGAGATACAGCAGGGATAAAACGGTGTGTACTGATGGTATATTTTCACATTTTTGCTCTTTAAATTAAGGATTTATTTCTGATTGTTGGAACAGTGGAAACGGACAAAAGGTTTTGGTGAGATTTATTTTGCATTTATTTCTAAACAGTGGAAGAAAATAACTCTGGATTCAGCTATCAGATTTTAGATGAGATTTCAGGTTTCACTGTTTACATGGAATGTGATCTAATGTGATCTGGTGTTCACATGTGGTGACCCATTTAATCAGAACAGCTGTGTGAAATGCACATCATAATGGTTATCAACTTGGGAAGTCAACCCAGGGTTGGGGCAGTGTTAGCTGCATATGACCAATTGCAAAGATGGACAAGTCTACTGTCTGCAGAACGCCACATTTTATAAACAAAGATTATATGTAAACTATACAATATGAACCTTCCGAGTGTTGATTCGCCATTTTGTGATGGATCAATGCCGCGGGGCATTAGCTTTATCAAGTGTTAGCTTTAAAATAACTGTATCAGGCTTCTGGTTACACTGATCATCACAAAACAGAGCGAATACAGTCCTTTTTCTCTGTTTTTCTTTGTACCTCTTTCTCTGTGTCACTGTACTCCTTCACTCTCTCCACAGCCACTATGTTGGTCTCCACATCAGAGGACATCCTCACCAGCCAGGTCAGAGAGGCAGTCAGCTGCACATGGGACAGAACGAAGCCACTTCTAAAAACACATGTTTTCACCTACCACTAGTTGAATCTATCCACACACATAGTTTTATTTCTGTCTCAGATCTCGGCGTCCCCCTAAATACAGTGAAGGTGAATGGAATCTAGATTGTTGATAGATTGTAGCATTAAAAAAATAGTTTTAAATTCAACTCAAAAGCTTTGGAAGAATTACGCATTCACTATAAAAAAATATATATTTGCCCTGTTTTCTTTTTTTAATCAACAAGAATATGAGAGAAGTTTTCCAGAAGCTCTTATTTACTTGAGAGCTTGATTTCATGGAAGCAAACATGTCCCGCCTGCTTCCAGCACTGAGAAACTTATGAAGAATGATCTCAGGTGTAATTGCCTGTTTGTCTCTTGAGACACGACGTAGCCAGCCTGAATGCATTTCAGATGCATCATCATGTTATATCTGTGAAGCATGCCACATCGGTTCAAACTGATCCTGGTGCAGCATCCAGCAGATCAAAATGGACTTTACATCTGACCAACTGGTGCCGGCACAATGTCGACAAACAATAATACCATCTATATTACTTAAAGACACAAGTTTTCCAATGTCTCAGACCAAAATGAAAATAAAACTGGATAAAACTAAATGGATTTTTTTCCCCATAAAATGTCTCCCAGAGTTCTTAGATAATCTCATTGATCCAGAAAGAGGGTGAATATTTTTCTTTCCAAGTTTTTCAAGTGAATGCATTACCCTTGCCATTATTATTATGGCTGTTAGACTACATGAACTGAGTGAATAGGTCATTCTTTAGTTATTGTGACCTGTGTGACCTGGAACGGGTAGCAGGTCAGGTGTGAGTATGAGTGTTTACCTGGAGGGCATAGGAAATAGACAGCCCCATGATGCCTGGGCTGAGGTTCTCTCTGGCTACGACAGCAAATAAAGCAGCAAATGTCACAATGCAGTTTCCTACAAACTCCAGGCGGACAGCCAGCCATCTGCACAAACACAGATCCACTGATACAATAAGGAGAGAAAACGACTGTAGGAACTAAGTGACACATTCAATGCAACTAAAGAGGACACACTTTTGTGTTTTCCTCATTAAAGACAATGCATACTGTTGCAGCAGGTACTACGTTTAGTAAGTGAGCAGTAACAGAGTCCCCAACCTGTTTGCCACTATGCTGGGGTAGTAAGCCATCTGGTTGTGGTCCACCCGCTGGTCACTCTCACGGATGAAGCGCTCCTGTTCACCAAAGGCTCGGATGACAGAGGTGCCCAGCAGTGTTTCATTGAAGTGGGTGTAGATGGGTGAACGGCTGACTGACTCTAGACGCTTCAGCTGACGAGATGATGCCACATAAAACCTCTGGACAGAAGAAGGACAGAAATGTGTAACAACCTCAGTCACATCAAGTAACCAGTCAGAGTTAAATTTCTTCCCGAATTTCCCTCCGGGGATTAATAATGGTTCATCTTATCTTATCTTATCTTAAATACAGTGCAGCTAGAAGGGGTAGGACAGTAACAAATCTGAAATTCCAACTAACCTGCACAAAAAAGTAGAGCAGACCAAGAACAGGAATGATGATAGCTACCAGCGGTGTGGCGATCAGGATAATAACACAAGCACCCAAAACATTGAACATAGAGCCCATGAACATCTTAATAATGCTGGGGATCATTGAATCAATGGTGTCCATCTCCTTGGCAAAGCGGTTGACCAGGTTGCCGCTGGGGGTTCGCTCAAAGAAGGACATAGGTGAGCGTAACACGTCATACAGCAAGGACTGGTGGAGGCAGCGGGATGCCAGGATGCCCCCGATGGATGTGGAGAGGGAGTAACCCAAGACCGCCACACCTGCAAGAGAGCAGGGAGCTTTATAGGATAAGACGATTTGTTCAAACACACATCCACACGCTGAGGTCCAAAACATACCCTACTGTAGCTGAGTGTTACACAAGTTTCACTTGAATTGCTGTGTTTGAAAAAGTGTCACCTGAACTTCATGACAGACACCAAATCAATCATACCTTCCCTCTTGCTTGTGTGATGTAATTGGCTGATTCAAAGTACAGTATATCTGTCCATATTTAATCTTTCGGTTTAAGGAAGATATCAAGTCATTTGCAGTCAAGCCCAAGATCAAGTGACTGCTGCTGAAGTCTTAATTCAATTTAACAACTCAGACGTAATATTCTTAAGATTTTGTTTTCTGACTCAGTATCTTGTTAGGATGGCTGGGCATGTTTCCAGTGTGAATGGCAAAAAAAACAAACAAAAAAACCCCCCAAAAAAACAACTTTCATATTCTTCTGGTGTGTCTGAACGTCATTCCCTTAAGCTTGCTGGCTAAATGTTTAGTTTTGTTCTTGTGTTATTTCTGTATTAAGTGTCTGTTTCTCCCTCCCCTCACCCCTCCTCACCCTGGGACAGGCCGAGTGCACCGTACACCCCGAGTCTCATCTGTCTGTTGGGCTGAGTGCCATTAACCACGGGGTCGTCGGTCCACAGGCTCAGCCAATAGTTGGAGAACAGGGAGACGAGGTGGTGAGTGAAGAACAGCAGCAGACTGATGCATGACAGAAGCACCCCGACTGCTTTCAGATAAGCCCAGAACACAGACGGCTTGACCTGGGGAGAGAGAGGAGACCAGCTAGGATCAAGCCATCCCGGTGGTTGGGACCATCACATATTGCACATAGATCTATGATGATGAAGTCTTTGCTCTGATGTAGTTAAGCATGTCAAGCCTCTACCTACCCGCCCGGTGCTGGCCTTGTCAGCCTCTGTCAGCTTGCCCATCTCAGGGTTCTTGGCTTTGTTGCTCAGCACCTCGCCCTCCTTACTCGTCTGGGACAGTTTGGACACACTGCTGACACCTGGACAGTTGCTTACACATGAAGCAAGACAAAGCAACATGTTATGTTATATACAGGAGCTTCAAAGGATGAACAGCTTATGCTGAAATTAACATTTGTCTGGTGATAATGATCTCCGTGCATGACCCATGTACGGGAGATTTAAGAGAATTTGTGGCATTCACCGATTTTCTCATACTTTGAATTGAGGCAACTAATGCATTACAGTAGTCTCTCGGAAAATTACTGACAGCTGCCCCTGGGTCTTTATGCAGTCTCACATTCACACACTGATGGCAGAGGCTACCATGCAAGGTGGCAACCATCTAAATATTCATTCACACACCGATGGCACAGCCATCAGACATGGATTGGAGGAGCCAGGAATCGAAACCTGCTGTTGTTGACCATATTCTGTACAGTACTGTGTGTGAATCCACAACCTGATATATCTAATTTCTCCATTGCCGTCCAGCTTTACTTACCCAACCAGAGCAGTTGCACTGCCATTCTGTAATCCTTTGGTTTCACTCTTTGGCACAGGTTCTAAATGTAGGAAGGAAACAAAAAATGTTGCACTGCAGCAAACCATTAAGATCCAAAACACAGTTAATGTTCATGGAGGAGATTTTTCATTCTGAGCATTGCAATTAATAACTTCTATGCGTTATCGCCACAAAAAAAATCGTTTTTAAAAATTTAAAATGCTACGTATTTAAATGTACAGCCAAATTATACAATAGTTATGTCTCTGTAAAGTGTGTGCAGTATGTCTCACCATTGTTGTCAGTGTGGTCAACAGCAGCGTATATTCGCAGAAACTCAGCAAAGGCTCCCTCTGTGGCCATGAGATGCTGGTAGGAGCCCATCTCTGTGATCTCTCCCTCCACCATGACCAGGATCAGGTCAGCCTGGGGCAGGTAGCTCAGTCCATGGGTGACCAGCACACGAGTCTGCACATTCACACACATTTAGCATGCTTGTATGTAAAAGGTGATATCTGTACCATTTCAAAGTCAGTAAATCATCACTGTATTCATTCTACAATCCTGAGATTATTGTTATTATAAGAATAAACTCTAATGACATGAAATTTGATCATGTCCAGTGATTTTTTTTAACCTCATTTTTAAATACTTTATCTTTTAATGTAAATATGTCTTTTAAGGGTAAAGACATAATGTTGAAAAAGAAGCCCAGACATATTACTGACCCTAGAGCTGGGCTATCTTATCCTCAACAATATTCAGCCTGGCTTCCACCAAAACTTTTCATCTACACACACTCTTAAAAACCCACCTCTAAAAATCATGTTAAATAATTATACCATAGCTTTTGTCTCACTGTGACATTTATTGCCGCATATTTACTGATGATAGATAGAAACAAATGAAACTAAGAGTGTGTGTCTGTTTGATGGTTATTTATTTGTGCCTTAGAACGTAACCACCGTGAAACAACCAGAAAATAACTTTTTTCTCTATCAGTCTCTATTCTATCACTCGCTCTTTCCACTAGCTTAAGCAATCTCTCTGTTTCTCTGTATTTTCCAGCATTGGCAACAACCTACCTACACTGCAAAGCAACCCAAAAAATGACTTCTAAGAGAAAGTCTGAAAATATTGGTGTTTCAGAGATGGAGAGAAAATGTTGCTAACAGTTTAGCCTTCTGCTAACTGTAGCCAGCGGTGGCCTAGCTCACAGCAGCTCACAGCTACGGTTAGCTGAAAGTAAAACTATTAGCAACATTTTCTCTCCATTCCTCTAATAGTTTAGCTTTCTTCCACTCACATGGACTCAGACAGACAGTAGATAGCAAACCAGATATCATTTTAGTGAGAGCAAGATGATAAAATTAGGTGATTGAAATGAATGACTGTTACTCATACAGGTTACTGTATGAAGGATGATAACTGAAGTGAAACACTAGAGGAGCAGGAGATGAACAAGTGGTTCATTCGCAGATACAAGCAGCTAAAATGAGTTTCCTTCATAGGGGGGCTGGGCTCAGCCTTAGAGACAGGATGAGGAGGTCACACATCCAGAGGGAGGTTGGAGTAGAGCCACTGCTCCTTCATGCTGGAAGAGGCCAGCTGAGGTGGCACAACATTCGATCTGGATGCCTCCTTGACGCCTCCCTTTAGAGGTTTTCTGGGCACATCCATCAGATCATGCTGGAGAGATTATAGATCTCGTCTGGCAGGAAGGTGAAGTCTTTGCTGGGGAGAAGGATGTCTGGAATACCCTGCTAAGCTTGCTGCCCCCGTAACCCGACACCAGATAAGCAGAAGATAATGAATGGATGGATGGATGTTATTCCATAGCTTTCATTTTGCAGACATCCATATTTTACTCTAGGCACACTTGGTTCTCTCTAGTTTTCAAGTTGTGTATTTTCAGAGTTTTTATGTGACAGATCTTTTCACACTTTGTACTGTTTCACCAGTGTATGTTCATACTATACCTTCCTATAACAACAATAATTACCAATAAACAAATTGAAAATATGTGTTCTTATGCAATGAACCTCCATATAGTGCTTTTGTTGGCTAAGCTTGCAATCATAGGCCCTGTTCAGATCTGGTATTAACATGTGTCTTGGATGAGCCAATCACAACTGGGCAGCTTTAACTACAGGTGTGAATGCACCCAAGATGCGTAGATATCCAATCCCTCAGACCACATTCAGAGGTGGTCTTGGCCACATATGACCACATTCTTTTAGCAGTGTCTACGTGAATGTGTCCTGGGCCACATTAAGGGTCACCTACTCAACTGACGTCCGGCTGGGATCTACAGGGTCTCACTGTGCTCTTCATGAAGCCCTGTAAGCCGGCGGTGTTGGTGGCACAGAAGATCTCAGAGAGCGGCAGTTGACAATGACCTTCTATTTTATATATATATTTATGTTAAAATGCACCCAAGTTCTCAAATATGTATTAATACTGACATTCCTGTAATATTAGGTTGCAACATCTGCTGTATTATCCATGTGCTTACTACATGTCTACTTGCATATAGATCGGAGAAGTGAGATCCGATCACAAGTGGTCACGCAAGACACGTGGAGACCCATTATAATGCCAGCTGTGACCAGATGTTCTTAAAGCTGTCCACTTGTGATGGCATCATGCAAGATGCATGTTAATGCCAGGTCTGAATGAGGCCATACACACCTTGTCCTTCAGCAGTCCCTGTGGGCCAATGACTTGCTCAAAGATATGTTTTCCTACGTGAGCATCGACGGCAGACAACGGGTCATCCAACAGGTAGACAGCACGGTCACAGTAGACAGCCCTGGCCAGGCTCACCCTCTGCTTCTGACCTCCAGACAGATTCACTCCCTGTACAACACAGAGACAGACAGGGAGAAAGACAGACATAGAAAGAAGGCGAGGGAACATCACTATTTAAATACTGTTGTGCCCTGTGTGATGATGTGCATAATCAACAAGTCAAAACAATGAGGCTATGGCAAATCCAGAGATTCAAGGCATTAGATATTTTTCTACATCATGCATGTGGTTCAAAGTGAAACTAGACAATGAAAATTGTCTTTGTCATTGAAACTGTAGTAACATTGCTGGTATGACGTCAATATACTGTCAATGTCTCAGTCACAGACATGAAAAAAGGTTAATATTTATTTTTGACTCAAAACTTCCTGTTTCCATTTCAAAATAAAATTCCTCTAGACTTTTTCTGTGGACAGAATTCCTTTTGTTTGTTAACAGAAGTGAAATTTTTGCAGGGAAAATGCAGTGACTACACAACGCCATAAATTAATACTGCCTTTTAACTGTGGATTATTAGTATTATTTACAAATGAGTACAGGCTTCTTAACCTTTTTCTGTCTAAAATACGTAGAAATGACATTATTAATGAAGTGAAATGGCCATGATGAAAGGTGTATGTGTGGACACCACGTGTGAGAGATGTAGCAGCTCAGTGACATCGCCGTCACACGCTGCTCATGCAGGCAGTGTGTCTCTGGTGTGACTCGAGTGGGGATTGCAGACAACTTCAACAGATACCCTACATTTGTACCACTCTGCAGATAAAGACACTGTGTGTTCATGAGGTGATACCTTCTCTCCAATCTCTGTCTCATCTCCAGCAGGAAGGATCTCAAGGTCAGGCTGAAGGGCACATGCCTCCACCACACGCTGATACCAGGCCTCTCTCTTCTCCTGCCCAAACATGATGTTGCCTTTCAGTGTGGAATTCTGGATCCAGGCCTGCTGGGGAACATAGGCCACCGAACCCTGCGGGGTGAAATACACCAGCACACACACATTGTAAATTTCATGGCATTCAGACAGAGCCTAATCCTGCTTCGATGTCCCTACAGCCCATGGGTTTGCAATATTGTGAACAGCTTTTACACAGAAATGATCCTAGCCACTCACATTAATGGAAAACCTGTTACAATAGTAAACAGCAGCTTGTCATTTTAGTGAACCGGTGAGTGAATCAGATCTGATCAGCTGCTGTGGAGCTGCTGAACAGGTAGCTGTGGTAATGACCAATGAGCAGAATTACGGAGAGAAAATCTATTCAAACAGACAGAGTCCCAGAAACAACCACAAGTTTTAGTGTCTGGTATAAACATCTATAACCATGGCAACTAAACTGCACAATGAAAATGAGACAACAAATTAAAAAGGAGGAAAACTAGGAGGACTAGAACTACAGTACAATTTAAATTAAGACTGGTTAGTGACCTCTCTGCATGTTGGTGTTGGTGTGTGTGTGTGTGTGTGTGTGTGTGTGTGTGTGTCAAGTTTCTTGTCTTATTAAATTTGACTCTGAGATACAGAGCACTTTAGGAAGAAGAACGGTAAAGTTGTCCAGGACTGCTTTAAATGATTTTATTCCACATTGGAAAAGCAGCAGGCATTGGTTTCAGTGTGCACGGCTGCTGTGTGCAAGCATCAATGTGTTTGTGTGAGAGTAACAACCTTGACAGCCACAGTTCCTTCAAGTTTGTCCATCTCTCCGAGCAGGGCCGACAGCAGCGAGGACTTTCCTGAACCTACGTGACCCACCACGGCCACCAGAGAGCCTTCAGGGATGCACACATTCAGCCTGCAGACACACAGGACACTCAACTCAACTCACTTTCACTCATCCAAGAAATAATCTGGCAAATTTCTTAATTCTTAAGACTTAATTACATATTTATAAATGAATATGTATCGTTTGTATATTTATTAACAGTTACATAGTAAACTATTTGTAACTGTAATTGCTGCTTTATGTGATATTGTGGGAGGAAACATGTTGAAGAAAAGAGGGAGGAAACATGCATTTAATGCTAATTTGAGGACAATATGAACTGACAGCAATTTTTGCCCCCGTTACTTAAACTGAAATTTCTCTAGGAAGGGATGTCAGTATGCACAAGAGGAACAGTACCAGTGACCAGCAACTCTTTCACTGTACATATGCGCATGTGAGTATTATTTTAAGATGAGCATAAACAAATTGTGAAGATATCTTAAATGAAAAGGTGAGCCTGTATTTTGTACATATTGCATTTTTCGCACTATAAGGCGCACTTTGCTAATCCTTTAATTTTCTCAAAAATCGACAGTGCGCCTTATGCATCAATTCTGGTTGTGCTTACTGACCTAGCACCAATTTTATGTGGTACAGGGCACTCAAAAATCTGTCAAAATGTTTTATTACGACTTTGGTAAGCTACGAAACCGCACCGCTGGATGGATTGTCGGATAATGACAAGAGGGATTCGGGTGTGCTTGATGCTGAAATTGCCCAACTGTTTAACTCAGACACTGATGATGAAGGATTTGATGGATTTGTGGAAGAGGAACCAACTGAAAAGTGAGTGTATTGTTTTGTATTTCATGTGTTACATCTAAAAAATGTTGAGAGTTATTGAAGTTATTGAGTTATTAAATGAACTGAATAAATTTTGACTTATCTGACAGTTTTGTTTTGATTACTGCGCCTTATAATCCAGTGCGTCTTATGTATGAAAATAGACACGTTAACTGATAGTGCGAAAAATATGGTATTATACAGTCTAAAATAGGGTAATATTAATTTTTGGATTTATGTGAATGCATTGAAGCATCCTGAGGAAAGATGACACATACCGCTTCAGTGTTGGTGATTCAGCTCTGGACCAGCTGAAAACTCCATCCACTATGGTGATACTGTGTGGGGCTGGGAGGAAGAGAGTAGGTATATTAATATACTGTACAATAAGTGAATTATCTCCAGATACACAAACAGGAAAGAGGATCTACTCAATATGTGGAAATATACAATTCTGAGCAAAGAGGGAGGATACAACAGATGAAGCAATAGAAAGAAAAGCAGTGGATAAAAACTCACAGCCTGCTACTGCTTTGTGCTCGACACTGTCTTCTTGCAGCTCCTCATGTGAAAGAAACACTCTCAGCCTCTTCAAGGATACACTGGCCTGAAGGTTAGGAGAGAGTTAAACCCACAAACAGCAGGGGCCAGATGCATAAAGCTCATGTAATGTATGAGAAGCAAGGAGCATCTAGTTACGTTGAATATATGGGTTTACTGATTTGTCTTTTGTTGTTGGTGCTGCTTTAATTAATTTTCAGAAGACTACATCAGTTGCATCTGTTTCATGTTTTGATTCTCATCTGTCATCCCTCGCTAATAATCTGCAAGTAAGAGAACGCCTCTATTATGGGGTCAAAAGCAAGATGAACTTGAAGGTCCAGAAACACCTTAAAACTTACAGCAATAGTGACACATGTAGGGAGAGTAAATAACATAAAGTGTCCCACTAACGCTTGGACCAGACCAGCTACGGGAGCAGCGTGTGGTGGCTGCGTTACTTTACGTCTGCATTCACACATCCGTTGTTCACACCAGCTGCATGTCAGCAGCGTTTCTGCTGCTCTTTCTACATAGTGTTTGTCTTTCATAACAGCCATTTCATTTCATTATAAATGTCATTTACATTTATTTTAGACAGTGTAAGGTCAATAAATGTGTGATAATTTGTAAATAATAGTAATAATCCACAATTAAAACCCCATACTATATTCACTCACGGAGCCCTGCAAGGCACTGCATGTTCTACAACACTGTCCTGCACATATTTCAGAATAAAAGCCTTGTGTGAACAAATGAAGGAGTACTGAAAAAAATGCTTGAGGGATTTTATTTTGAAATGAAAGCAGAAGGTGTTGATTTAAAAATAAATCTTTGCTTTTTTCATGTCCGTGACATTTTCTATGGATACTATATATACAGACACTCAAAAGTGTAGTAATGTTGCTGGAATGATGTCAATATACAGCCAGAAGATCACCTTCACTAACATTCTACAGATGTATAGACTATAGTTATGTTGCTGACGTAATGTCAGTATACAGTCAAACAATGCAAATTACAAAAATTACATATTACTGAATAATTGCATTGCACAATAAATAATCACAAATAATCACAACATAACAAATACCTTTTAACACATTCTTTTAAAGATGTACTAAATCAGAAACATGTTCAGAGCTTGTTGCGCCTCTTATTCTCTCCATTTCTCTCTCTCTCTCTCTCTCTCTCTCTTCTAGATGCTAAATTTTGGTGAGTAAAAACTGCCATTGAAGGACCTCTGACTCAAGATATGTGAATGAAAATGGGCTCTATGGTGCCCATGAGAGTCCCCTTTACAGTTATGCCAACATGCAGTTTGGGGCAAGTCTGACAGCTATTGTTGCCTGTTGGGCTACAGTTTGCCATGTTATGATTTGGGCTTATTTTTATGCTAAATAACCTGTGAGGGTTTCTGGACAATATCTGTCGTTGTTGTTAACTCCTATGTTGATAAGAGTATTAAACACTTGACAGGTCTCTCTTTAAGGTGCATTTTGAAGAGATAAAAAATGTGTAATTAATTGTGATTAACTATGGACAACCATGCGTATACCAAACATGAAAGGCCATGCTACACAGTGGAACACTGGAGACAACTGAATGTGGCTGAGTGCTGAGCATGTGAATGGAGGCATACTAACCTGTACCATACTGCTGATGACCACTGGCAGCATGTTGAGAGGAAAACGCAGGATGTTGAAGAGCGCCAGTGACACAAAGGCCTTTTGGGCATCAAGCACGTTATGTTCATCAATCAGCACGAACACAGTGAAAGTGGACAGGGCAACCTGTACAGTGACCCAGCAGGAGGGAGAGAGATCACAGGGACAGAAAAAAAGACGTCTTAATGTGATTTTAGCCCATTTCATTTGCAGAAAATTAGAAAAGTAAAAGACTTTTCCTCGCAAATGAAGTGCAGCTCATTTTGAATGTTGGACACTGTGACATTTGTGACCTTGTCAGTTGTTCACTGTGGTGCATCTCTGACCTTCTGTGTTGGACTCACCAGGAAAGGTGCACAGATCCAAGTGAAGGTGGAAATTGCACACAGGTAGGCGTTCTTCTTCAGGACCCGCAACTCACTCTCACGGATTTCTGACACCTTGTCCTTGAAAGCCAGCTCCCAGGCATACAGTTTTAGCACCTTAATGCCATTCAGCATCTCATTCATCAGCTTAATGCGACTGTCCTTACTCTTCATCTGAGCCACCTGTCCAACACACAATCACAAAATATTTTAAGAAATAAATACAAGCCACACAATGCTACAGACTGACTGTGGACTGTGGGTCCTCGGTGCTTGCAGCAGATCCTCTGTGTGTAAGAATAAAAATGACATGCTCTGTTGGATATGCCCTCACTGTCACTGAACACATTTCCTAACACCATCCACAGGTCTTTGAGCCATTTGAACACTGGAAAGGCTGCAAAAGACCAATAACTAGAAGCAGCCGTTTTGTATGTAGAGGAAAGTGAAGACTAATGTGGCAGTGTGGGTCTGTGGAGAAGTCCCACCTGGTAGGTTTTGGTTTTCATGGCAATGACAGCATTAACAGGAACCATCAGAACCATCACAGCCACTCCAGCCAGCACAGACGGACCCAGGTTCTGCTCAGCAACAGATTAATAAAACAATAAAAACACATTAAGGAAGCATTTCCATATCAGCACTATTACAGGGTTACACTAGAAAAACAGAAGCATTTCAGAAGTGGTGCATCTTCCACCAAACATATTTATGGTAAAGTCCAATTATTTTGCTAACATGTTTCTGTTTTGCAGCACATCTCCCAGTCATTCATTTCAGATACTGTTACCTCATATTGTACATCACACATACAGCTTCTAAAGCTGCAACAGAGGCAGAATGTGACGTTTCAACAGTTTTAAAAGTTTCCAGTTTTAGGTGTTCTACTCTCATTAGCTGTCCACAAAGTCAATTACAAAGTGGCATATTTTATATGATTTTACTTCAGCAAAGTTCTTACATTGTTGATTGTGCTAATCTGCTGCATTTGAGAAGTTAGCTTGTTTTGTTAAATTAACAAAAAAAGAGTAAAAGAAAAACTACAGTATACTCATCAAAGTAAAGTATCAAAAAGCACTGTTTTGATCTCAGTATTGTTGGGTACTCATCACCTACTACACTATTGAACTATTGTGCCTTTAAGCACTGAGCTGTACAGACTAGCTCCATGAAGTTCTGTTTTTCTCTGATAGCTCTACAAGCGTTTGAGCTGTTGTCAGTTACGAAAGTGAACTTGGACTTGTGGGACAGCCTACATTTGCTCTGTAATCGTACCTGCCAGAGAAAGTAGAGTGCCAGCACCACCTGCAGAGGGGCGGACCATATCATGTTGATGTAAGTGATGAGGTCCATGAAGCGCTGAGCATCCACTGACATCAGGTTGACGATCTCTCCCACTGTGGAGGTGCGACGTGCTGCGCTGCTAATAACCAAGGCCTGACAGAGCAGATCCCAGGAGGGAAAAGTCCCGACACAAGTTAGAGTCCAACTGTAGATTCAAAGCTAAAGCATGCATACAACTGACCAGGTAAATAACTACGCCATTAATTAAAGAGTGCTGTATGGCAAGTGTTGATCAACTTTGAGTTTTTGTTTGCACTCAAATATCATGACGCCTTTATCAGTCAAATAGCAACTTCTTCGAGGGTGAAAACAAGGACGAGTGAAGGAGCGAGCAGTACCTGGACTCATCCACCTCGTTGCTTGTTATTTAGTTGTGCATTCATATCTTGTTGGCTATTCTTTTTTATATTTCCATGGTCTTCACCATGGTGGGACCCACCATCAAGATGGTGGCAGAAGCCATATGAACTCAGTCACATGACCCTTGGAGTCCTTAACATCACCCATAACCCATTCACACATACAGTTGTGTTCATAAGTTTACATACCCTGGCAGAATTTATTTGGGAAGTTTCTGTTGTCATTATGATTTAAAAAGAGTAAACACAGTTGTTTGACAATAAATGGCTTCACCCAACCACTAACCTTGAGTGGGAAAAAAAAGTTTTTGTGTTATCATTCATATTCTCTGAAAAATGGCCAAGAAATCATAAATTCTGCCAGGGTATGTAAACATTTGAGCACAACTGTAATTATTAATATCCGTAATTTGAACACAGCAAGAACTGAATATTGACCGTGGAACCACAACTCTTCCTGCCTGGCTACTCAAACTTCAACAGATGAAATCGACAATTATCAGAGAAATCTCTCTGCTACTCACTGAGTTTTATTGTTGTGATATTATTTGTAGTCAGGACATTTGGGTAGCTGACTTTGCCACATCTGATGGGTTTAGTTATGCTCCACACAGACAAAAAGACTGCATTATCCCACATCATGTACATTAACTAGACCATGAGAGAGCCATCTTTGATTCACCTGTTTTGGTAGTTTCATGTGGTTTGTCCTATTGTTTTGTAATCAGTGCAAATCACAACTTCTATCTGCATCCCCAACAATCCTAAGCACAGAAAATGACTAAAGACATTTAAAATGTTCTGTACCTTCCTGTAGACAGCGCCGATGATGGCAGTACGCAGACGCATGCCTGAGACGAAGCAGACATGAAAGTACTTCTGGAGGATGAGCGACTGCACACAGGTACATATGAAGAGCAGAGCGGTGTAGAAGTAACCCTGCCAGGAGGGGGTATTGGAGTTGTTGATGAAGTGGATCAGCAGCCTAGAGGGGAAGTGTTTACACCAAGCCATAATGAAATCACCAACATCATTCATTCATCTGCTCTTCAGAACCCTCTCAGAGATTGCTGAGCTTTGTTGCAGGCAAAAGAAAATGTTGCTGTTTATAATGTGACTGTACACTGTCTGCACCTAAAGTCTAATTTTGTTATTGGCTTTAGGTTTATGTCCCAGATACCGGCCCAAGTGTTGCTGTAAAGTCTCTAGGTTGTATGTTCCCACCAATGACCTCTGAGGGATGGTCTTCTAAGTCTGAAATGATATATTCTGTGTGGAGAAGTGGCCATTGAATTGAGGCCTAGCTTTTGCCTGTCCCAGACATGTATATTTCATGTTTACTTGACCCATTTAAGTTCTAGACTATGAAAGGTGCATGCATGAGCCCCAGATGCATCAATGACTTCTTCTCATTTCGTATGTATCAGATATTGACACAAGGCAATTTCATCCTATTAAAAGGTCTATATGTTTGAAAAAAAAAACAGAGGTTTTGTACCGGAGGATCTCAGGCCCAACGAACATGAGGACGTCCTGGATGAGCTTATAGAGGCAGGAGATGAGGAAGTAGGGCCCGAAGGTTAGGCACAGTGCCCAGAACAGGGAGGGCTCCTTTGTTTTCTGGGGGGTTTTTACAATCAAGATTTCAGACTCTTCCACAGCTTGGCCCTCTTTGCCCTCACTGTGTGTGACTCGCTTGGGCGAGGACAAAATTTTCTGTTCTGTCCTGAAAAGAGAGAGTAGAATTCAATTCAGTTCAATTTAATATTCTAAATACTTTGGAGATAAAGAACGCACAAATCATATCTGATTCTCCCATCAACAGTCAGTGGACTTCTAAAACTTGTAGTCCGGGGTGACGTTTCTACACAATGTCTTGTTATTTTAAAGTAAATAGAAAGAAAATGATGAGTTATTAGGTGTAGTGTATAACTACCAAGGCTGCATGCAAAAACATCTAATCAGC
Organism: Pterois miles; assembly: GCA_947000775.1. NCBI lineage: Eukaryota > Metazoa > Chordata > Actinopteri > Perciformes > Scorpaenidae > Pterois > Pterois miles. The sequence continues at coordinate 1,630,867 of CAMQGK010000020.1, read as the reverse complement.
ACCTCTATAGTATGTACCAAAGAGATGCAAAGTATTCCTGTTAAGCACATCACATCTGGTGGAATTGGTGCAGTTTTACCACGCTACAACATTTCTGTACATTTTCTCGCAGACTGGTCATTCTCTACTGTACTGTGCTCCTGACCTTTTGACCTTCTGGCATTCGGTGTTCCAGCGGCGCACCAGCTGTGGAACCACTCTCTGGGAGCGGTCCTTAGCGTTCAAAGACCACAGGTCCTTTTCCTCCAGTGGACGCTTGTAGCCCGTTACCATCAACCTGCAGACACAAGAAGGGAGGGAGGGTAGGGAGGAGGGGAGAGAGGAATGCAAATCCAGTGATCCAATACAAAGGATTCAGAAGAGTAATCTGAGTTACAGCTAACACAGGAGGGTCATGACTGGCAAAAAGGAGAAGACTATGAAAAGACCAGGGGGTTATAAATGCTTATGTGATGTGGTGCTCAGAGTACTCTTCTCTCTCATGTTTGAATAAAGTGCACACTTGAAAACTTGGCCTGCTTCAAACATTCATAAACAAGTTGGAACTCACTTTCAGATTAACACTGTGTATCTCATTATGTATTGTCTGTCTCACAGGCCCATTTGCTGCAACCGTGACGCAAGATTTCTGCCATGTAGATGTGTGTGCGGACAACCAGACTGGTTTGTAATTTTGATTTTTCCAGCTGAAGAATAAGACATAGGACAGCTTCATTTTCCCTCTGAACTGTAAAATTCCAGGGAATCCAGGGAATTGGGGCAAGTCAATGAACTGCACAACAATGCTCCTGTATTTCTAAAGCTCTCCATGTAATTTTGTACAACTTTAATTAAAGAAAAAAATGAATTAAAAAAAAACCCATAAGCCTCTGCTCCACCATGAGAAATACTTCTGACTGAGACCACATTTAAAAGACTTTTTAAAAAACAATTTAAAATTAATTTTTCTTATTAAAGTATGCTGTTCACTCAAACAATAAAAGAAATCATGAACTGCAACTCTTTATTGAATGAAAATGTGAGACAAATATATACTGACCAGATTTCTGACCAGTGTTTTAAATACTCACATGCCCATATGAACATTGAAACAGGTTTTGCTTGCTGTAATCATTCCTGCTGTCCATACTGGCCATTAAAAGATCCCTTCCTAACATGCTTCCAGTGGAAGTGATCGGGAACAAAATCCACAGTATTCATTCTGTGTAAAAATATATTCCAAAGTTTATCTGAAGTTAATACGAGGCTTCAGCAAATCAAGTGAAGAAAGTTACAGCCTGTTTAGTACAGAATTCCTTCTTTGAGTTTCCCTGAAAAGTGTCTCCCTATTACCCTGCAGTGGAGGGTAGTATCACAAAGAGGGAATTTCATACTTAAAAAAACTGACTTTTAATATCCTTTACTAACATCCAAAATGACACATGTATATTTTGTGCATTTCTCTTAATCTTAATCAATAGGACAACTGGAGAATGGAAACAGCAAGTAGAGTCTAAACCCTGTCATGACTAAAGTTGTTATTAGACTGCATTGTGTATATGACACACTGATATCCACACGTCTGGGTTATTAGTCATCTGCTTACCCGGTGATCCACCAAAAGGTTATTCTGGAGAGGAAAGAAGCTCCAGGCTCAGGGCAGGGATTCTGAAGACAAGAACATTACAGTTAGACCCAAAAGCTTTATTGATCCAGATTGAGGTTTTTAATCAGCATCTAGACGTCCCGCTCACCAACAAGGTCAGTCATGGTCAGTTGGAGCTGCAGCAGTGTCTGTGACACACTGGTTATGGAGGCTATTAAGCTACTTTGAAACCCTTAGCATCCTGAATGTCACAATTAGCACCAAAAATAAAATCACACTCCTTCTCAGAGTCATAATGCAGTCAAATCCGATAACCCAGACACCAAACACATATACTAAGATTCAGAGTGACTTACATTTCCAGAGAATATCATTATTATCTTTGAATAAACATAAATCCAATAGAGATTGCAGAAAAAAAAAGAATGAGTCTGAGATCTATGTCTGTCTATGTTGTCTGAAGGGGGCCCACTGTGTCAGACTTTGAAAATGTCTGCTATAGGATGGGAACCCATTTAGCCCCATTGGGGCTCCACCTGTGTTCATAGAAACTGAAATTTCAGGAAGGTCCTTTTGTGACAGAGTGAGAAACATGAGACAGATTTGCAGGGTGAGGTGGACTCACCAAGTCATTGACGGCCTGGGAGAAGAGAGGCTGCTGGTCCGCCAGGCAGGACAGGAACAGAGAAACCACCACCAGAGCGTAGTAGATATAGAAGGTGGTGTACCTCCACACAGAAACCGTCAACGGCTAATTTTAAAAACAGACAAAGCGTTTAACCCATAGAACTTGCTAGTGTGAGATAATGCTGTTTGCAGTATGATTGTTATACTTATTGTCTCTTCTGAGGGTAACTGAGTTCAAGGTCTTTGAAATTCCTAATTACATATGCTGCCCCAAACAAGTTACATATCTATATGTTTATTATTAACTCTATTAATGCAAATTTAGTTCAGCCCTGCTTGTTGAAGACTGACCTGTTCCAGGGCCTGGAAGATCTTGGACATGAAGGTGACTGTGGCACACAGCAGTGCTAGCAGCCAGAAGATCAGCATTATTCCAGATGACTGAACCCCTTTCATCCGTTCATACTGGATTAAGAAGGTGGCCAGCAACTAGAGCAGAAACACTTTTCAACACATTTATACACCATAACTGACAAAAACAATATACAAATACAGTTGCAAGAAAAAGTATTATTAACCCTTTGGGATTACTTGGATTTCTGCGTAACTTGGTCATAAAATGTGCTCTGATCTTCATCTAAGTCCCAACAACAGACAAACACAGCCTGCTTAAACCAATACCATACAAAAAAAATATGTTTTCATGTTTTTATTGAACACAACATGTAAACATTCACAGTGAAGGGTGGAAAAAGTATGTGAACCTTTGGATTTAATAACTGGTCGACGCTCCTTTGGCAGCAATAACCTCAACCAAATGTTTCCTGTAGTTGAAGATCAGACCTGCTCAACGGTCAAGAGGAATTTTGGACCGTTCCTCTTTACAAAACTGTTTCAGTTCAGCAGTATTCTCGGATGTCTGGTGTGAATCACTCTCTTGAGGTCCTGCCACAGTATCGCAGTCAGGTCAGGACTCTGACTGGGCAGCTCCAGAAGGCCTATTTTCTTCTGTTGAATCCATTCTGTTGTTGATTTACTTCTATGCTTTGGGTCGTTGTCCTGTTGGATCACTCATCCTCTGTTGAGCTTCAGTTGGGGGAGAGATGGTCTTAAGTTTTCCTGCAAAATGTCTTGATAAAATTGATTTTTCCGTCGATGACCGAGGCAGCAAATCAGCCCCAAACCATGATGCTTCTCCACCATATTTCAGTTTTTACAGTGGTGATGAGGTTTAGATGTTCGTGAGCTGATCCTTTTTTTCTCCACACATAGCGTTGTGTGTTCCTTCCAAACAACTCAGTTCTGGTTTCATCTGTCCACAGAATATGTTGCCAGTAGTGCTGTGGAGCATCCAGCTGCTCTTTTGCAAACTTCAAATGTGCAGCAATGGTTTTTTTTGGACAGCAGTATCTTCCTCCGTGGTGTCCTCCCACCAATTCCATTCTCATTTAATGTTTTACTTATTGTAGATTTGTCAACAAAAATGTGCCAGAAATTTCTGTAAGTCTTTAGCTGACCCTCTAGGATTCTTCTTCACCTCACTGAACGTTCAGCGCTGGGCTCTGTAGGTCATCTTTATAGGATGACCCAACTAGGGAGAGTAGCAGCAGTGCTGAACTTTCTCCATCTGTAGACAATCCGTCTCACCGAGGACACATGGACATCAAGGCTTTTAGAGAGACGTCTGGAACCCTTTCCAACTTCATACAAGTCAACTATTCTTGATCGTAGGTCTTCTGAGAGCTCTTTTGTGCGAGGCATGGTTCACACTAGGCAATGCTTCTGGAGAACAGCTAACTCAAAACTGGAGTGTGTTATTTATAGAGTAGGGCAGCTTTAAACAATCTCATCACACTGACTGAACTCCAGTTTGGCTGACTCCTGGCTCCAATTAGCTCAGGCTCATTTGCCTAGGGGTTCATTTACATTTTCCACACTGCAACGTGAATGTTTACGTGTTGTGTTCAATAAAAACATGAAAACATGTCATTTTTTGTGTGCCATTAGTTTAAACAAACTAAGACTGTGTTTGTCTATTGTTGTGACTTAGATGAAGATCAGAACACATTTTATGACCAATTTATGAAGAAATCCAAGTCATCCCAAAGGGTTCACGTACATTTTCTTGCAACTGTATTACTAGAAACAAACAAACCTATATTATTCTAGGCTTTCTTCCATGTAGTGTAATAACGAGAAAGTCGGCACATGTTGCTGACTGGTGGTCTACTTGAAAAAGTACAGTCCATAGATGAAAAACATTCCTACATGACGGCCCTGCTTTGTTCCAGTTTGGGCTACAGCTCTGCCACCTTCTTCACAATGTCAAAATTATCTTTCTATTTTGTTTAAGACTTAAATCTTGTCTTGAACACAGTGGATAGTTACATATCCTACAAAGCCTGGGAACGCCTTGGGATTCCTTTGGAAGAAATGAAGTAAATAGCTAGAGATCACAGTGTCTGGAGTACTTTCTTTAATCTGCTGCTATGAACCTGGGCGTGGATAAGTGTCAGAAAACGAATGGAGGAATGGACTGGAACCTTTAACAGTCCCCCTGTCGGTGGACTGTATTCAGCTGAATATCTATGATTAGTCAAGGCTTAGCTCCAAACCTTGTTGCACTGAAGTTAAGGTGCAAATTAAAATAACTAAATCCTAAAATCTCCTGAGTGTAACATGTATTTTTTTTAAACTAAATAACATCTAAATTGAACTAGTCATTTCCAGAAATAAAACTGCAACCATGTAAAAATGTATGTACTTAAAAAACTAAAAGTACACTAAGAACATCTACGTTCCAGAGCACTTCTATCATAATATCTCCAAACTAAGCTTCGCTCTACTCCAAAGAGAGGTTTGCCACTCACCATGGTGAGGCCCAGTAAGGTAGGACTGACTAGGAGGACGGGTGCAGGGACGCTGCTGCCATGACTTCTTTCCCAGAAAGAGAAGAAAACATCTGACCAGCAGATAATCCACAGCAGAAGTCCAACAGTCTGTGGGAGGAAGAACAACTCACAGCTCTCTGTCTGATGTAACACCTGTAACTCTTATTAACACTATACAGTGGATGTATTGATGTACTGATGCAAGCCTCGTACAACTATTTCTAAAACACACGAGCAATGTTCTTTAAGAAATATGTATCAGCGCTCAAGTTTTTTGCTCAGCTCCAGTAACTGATGAGATAACATCGAGAGGGCAGATTATCATGGTAAGCAGGAATAATAATAATAAACAATATGACACTCTCACGAATAGCTAAATGACTTAAATATTCAAGGCTCACATCACTCACAGTTTTAGCTTTGTTGATGTGACTCATACATATGTAGCCACGGTCATGGCTGCGGAGGTAGATGATGTAGATGGGGGCACACATCCAGAGGTAGAGGCATGGCAGCCACACCAGCACAGTGTTCTGGAAGCACTGGGTGAGGTCTGGGGTAGCAGTGTACCATGTACGGTTCCAATCCTGGTAGAGGAAAGAAGAAAGAAGAGGACAGGCTTTTATTATTATTATTATTACCTCCGCCAAGGAGGTTATGTTTTAGCTGGCGTTTATCTGTCTGTTTGTTTGTTTGTTTGTCTGTTTGTTTGTTTGTCTGTGTTCAAGATAACTCCAAAACTTACAGACGGATTTTGGTGAAATTTTTAGGGTGTGTCGAAAATGTGAAAAGGAAGAACTGGTTTAATTTTGGGGGTGATCCGTAAGAAATCCTGGATTCTGGATCACTTTGAAATTTTTGTTAACATTGGGGTAAATGGGACCCAAAAAATTGTTTCTCAATATCTCTGGTAATTGTTGCCCAAAGCTCATGAAATTTGACTCAGGGATTCACAATGTGTACCTCTATCAAATCCCAAAGGCTGATCCAGATCTGATCCAGATCTGATCCAGATGGCGGATTTTATAGCAATTTATATAAAAAATGGGGGTACTCTTACATTTTGGCCTACTGAGCATTTAATATTAGAGGTAGAGATTTCTAACAAGCGGCATCGTGTAGCTGAGACAATTCTGCATCTGAAGTATGTCAACGAATTTAATCTAGCTTTAATACTTGAGGAGATAGATCCAGAAGAAACCGCCAAGGGGGGAAACTATGGTGCATGGCGGAGGTCTGCGCTCTCCGAGTGCTTTTCTAGTTATTATTATTATTGAGATGTTATTAACTTAAACATTCCTGTGTAACTGAACGCCAGCTGAAAAATGACTTCAGTGCACCCTGGCATCATGACCACATGCAGTAACATGTAAAAATAAGCCTTTCCTTAACCTTTCAATCAGAACAGGTGAGTAAAACAAAGCTTTTCTACCAAACAGCAATGTTCTGCTTTGGCCACTAAAGGCTGAGTAACAACAAAATACTGACATCTGAGAGCTGAGCTGAGGTATGACCCCACAAAACAAACAAACAATGAGCTGAAAGAGGTTGGAAATGTTCTGTAATGTTGCAGATGGCTGAAAATATTGATTTCAGCAAAGTTTAGTGATTAATTCACTGTTCTCATTAAAAATATTGATGAATTCAGGTGTGTAAACGTAGAGTGCACACATTAGCAATGAGCACTGTCCATGTAATGAGCAGGCCAGAAATAACATGTACTGGGTTCTAAGTCATAATAATACAATATTATGCCATAACAGGGGTATTCAACTGAGATTAAAAGAGATCCAATAACTGAAATTTCCTCCCAGCATAGGTCTGAATGCCATATGTCTAGAGGTCGACCGATATTGATAAAAATGATAAAAATGGTCAATAATCCCCCCAAAAATACTTCAGTAAGACTCCAACACATTGAGGAACACCATAGAAAAAGTCATTCTGTGATTTGGTACAAAAACGTTTGACTTTTGGAGATTTCTGCATTTTTTTGCGATTGAATGGCGAGCACCTCTGTTGTGTAAATTGCTCAGAAACCCCCTTATTGTCAGTGTAGCTGGTAAACCATCCATCCTCTGAATGCTCTAGGTCTCCACCGCAAGTAAAAGTACTTATTCAGCACAACGGCCCATTTCAGAACAATACAGGTTACATCACTGACTCATAATTAGGCCTACTAGTGAATAAGTGTGTTCACAGTTCAATGCTGTGGCTGGCAAAAGAGGATTTTGTCCTTTTCAGGAATTATTAACCCAAATATAGATCTTCAAAGTAAGCTAAGTAATAAAACTAGAAAATGCATTTCCTGCTGAAAAAGTATGTGAATGCTATAGCTGAAATTTATTGCAAAGCATTGCTGAAAATGCAGAAAGGTGAAATGACTTGCCTAAAAATGTTAAAGCTCAAGTCCATTGCACTGCTCTGCTGAAAAACCTTGAAGTTGCAATGTTGGGGGCGGCAGTAGCTCAGTCTGTAGGGAGTTGGCTTGGGAACCGGAGGGTCACCGGTTCAAGTCCCGACATGGACCAAGAACTGAGTGTGAACTGGTAGCTGGAGAGGTGCCAGTGTACCTCTTGGGCACTGCCGAGGTGCCCCTGAGCAAAGCACCAAACCCCCAACTGCTCAGGGCGCTTGTCAGGAGCAGCCCCATCACTCTGACATCTCTCCATTGTTGCATGTTTGTGCATGTGTGTGTTCAGGTCTGCATGTACCGTGTATAAGTTAACAACAGAGTGAAAAAATTTAATTTCCCCTTATGGGACTAATAAAGGACTATCTTCTTCTTCTTCTTCTTCTTCTTCTTCAACTGGCAGAGTTGGAAGCTTAGCTGCATTACCTAAAGAAGTTAAGAGCTGAAATACATTGCTAGAAACACTAGAAGCTAAACTGTAATACTGTCAAAAGTGGTAAATTTGAATGTATCTATCTAAATATTGGAATATTTTGATAGTTGAATGCTTTCTGTAGCTCAAAGTATGCAGGAGTAGTCCAAAAAAGATGTTGAAGTTGTTGAATAAAGATTCAAAGACCAATATGGCGATTCACTGCAAAACATCGCTGAAACTGCAGAAATGTGAAATGACTCGCCTAAAAATCATTCAAGATTCAAGATCAAACGCATTGCACTGCAATGCCGAAAAACCTTGAAGTTGAAATGTTAAACTTGAAGAGTTGGAAACTAAACTGCATCATCTAAATAAGCTAAGAGCTGAAATATAATGCTGGACAAGATGAAAACTAAACTGTAATACTGCAAAAGTGGTCAATTTGAATTTTCTTGACGAGACGGAAAGAAGACATGCTGTACTTGAATATCAGACAGATGAACTGTATTGCTAAACACAGACAGAGATAAACAGACATCAGGCGGAATCAACCTTTAAAACTACAAGTCGTTAGACATAAAGCAGTATTTAGGTGGAATCAACTTTTAAAACTACAATTCCACAGAAATGAAGCAGTATTTAGGCGGAATCAACCTTTAATAGTCTAGAGAGTCTAATCAGCCAATCAGAAACACCTGTTTGTGTCTTAAAGTGCTGAGTCATGGTTGCAGTGAGACAGCATTTCCCAGTCAGTAAACCAAAAAAAACACCCACTGAACAAGTGCTGCAAACAGAAAAAACGAGAGATAGCGATTCGATTTTTGAGGAGAGCAGTAAGGAGTCTCTGATGAAGATCTAGTGCAAAAAAAATGTGCATGTAGTGTCAAAAATGTGTCCACGAGAGCAGTTTCAAAAACTTGTCCCAAAATTAAAATGGGCCTGAATGAGGGTGAACACTGGAGCTGCTGCTGCTTCCAGGCATCTAGAGCTAAATGTGCAAGTCTGACCGATTCCATAGAAACATGTCTGCAACCAGCACAAGCTGGCCAACATTTCTATGAAAAAGTTATACATCAAGAGAGAAAACTGTGAGCTTAGGAGCAATTTGTTAGGAAAGCTATTAAAGCTCATCTCCACTCTGATGTCATGCTCTCTGTCAGCTGTGATCATTACACGCAATACACACCCATTAGAAACTGTGACTGTGGAAAAACTGTAAAAGATACCACAAAGCTTAACGACAGCTTAATAGTTCAAAGTCTTGTAATCAGTTTAAAGTTTCAATGGTGTTTAAAAGGATTTGACGACTTTCTCCATTGAGTTACATTGTAAAAAAAAAATATGAAAAAGCTTAATATTTTAAAAAGTATAAATAGTTGAAACAAGAAAAGTCACAGCACCAATGTGCTTGATGAGCTGAATATTTTGATGGTTGAACGGAGTAGTTAGTCCAAAAAACGTACGGAAGACATGGTTGAAGTTGGAGAAGCTGAATAAAGATTCAAAGAGCATTGCTGTTGAACAGCATTCACAGTAATTAATGTGACGTTAATGCAGTAAGAACTGCAGGTACAAAGTACAAGAATCGTTATCTCAGACATGTTTGACAGCATGACATTTTCTGTTATCTGCCGGTATCCTCCAGACTGCTGCGGCATCACCACGCTGGGGTCGCCTGCATATCCATTCCCTGCCTCCCACAAGGACATGTTATGAGCGAAGGCAGCCCACATAAAGGACATGTATTTACTCTTTTGTATGGTTACAGATTTAAAAAAAAAAAATCAATAAAAAAAAAAAAATCAATATACAACACGTCCGTTGAGACACTACGGTGCAGCGCGTAATCAATAGCCTTAGATAACACGGGGGCTCCCCGGTAAGCGGTTAAACGGGTTACTGAGTGGAGCCACGACACTGTCAGCGGTATGTAGGACAGCTGCGATGTAGTTGGCTTCGGCCGGTAACTTACCGGGGTTTAGTCTGCTCTGTTAGCATGTGCCGGGTAGCTAATAACAACAACTGGACGGAGTTTTAAGATCAAGAGAAAGACAATACACTCACCCAAAATGGGTCGGAACTGTCAAGACTGCAGAACTTGTCAAACCCCATTCGCCGCGACGCAATGGAAGTTCAAGCCCTGACTTTTTGGAGTGTTTTGAAGCTCGGCTTTGGTTTTGTAACCTCACTGTGAAGGCAAAGCGGAAGGTGGCTTTCTCTTCTTCTTCTTCTTCTTCTTCGGATCTGGCAGACTGGACCTGCCTGGCTCACTGGACCTGCCTGGCTCACTGCTGCCCTCTAGTGGCGATGAAATAATCAGCGATGAGGATGTCTCACCGTCCCAGAGCAGCCCTGTAACACCATCACTCATAAAGGAATAACTGCACATAACGTAAACATGCAATAATTTAAATGTTAGAAAAGCTCAGAATGGAATAATCACCACATAATGTAAAAAAAAAAAAACATTGAGCATGTAATGTAAACATTGAGATCAGGTAAAATGGGCCACTTTTGATAAATTATTTCTAAGACTGTCAAAAAAGCAATGCACGAGATCTAATTATCTCTCTCTCTATCTCTCTCTCTCTCTCTCTCTCTCTCTCTCTCTCTTATATATATATATATATATATATATATATATATATATATATATATATATATATATATATATATATATATATATATATATATATAACTTGGCATGGTCTCTTAAATATCTATTTGTTAATAATTTAATTGTTTTGTTTGTATGGGTGTGGGTTTCTGCACACTAGTGTGTTCCTGCCGTGTCTGTGTCTTTCTTGGACTGTGTGTAGCTGTAAACCTTCATCATCATCATCATCATCATATACACACAGGCACATACAGGAAATTTGACCTCTGCATTTAACTCGTCCTCAGCACTGTAGGAGCAGTGGACTGCCATAAAGAACCCAGAGAAAATTTACATACATACATACTATTACGGCCAATTGTTTGTTCCTCTTCTTTTGTGCCGTCTTAACAGGGCTCTGCTCTCCGACTCTCGTGTTTTCTTGTTAAATAAATACAGGACATTGTTTCTTTCGTTTACCGATTATTGGCTGATTTATTTCGTTCATTTTTCAAATAAAATAATAACTTTCACAAAAATCGTAAACACAAGGTCGAAAGACCGTGCCGATGCCCCGTTCTGCCGCTGGCTGATACACCACACAGTCCGCCCACTTCCTCTTATAACATCTGCAGAGGGTTAGATTAATTACCAGGAACCTATATTCATATTATTTGCTTTCAAATTCCTAAAGAAAAATATATATACTGTACATATGTCTGTATGAGCTCAATAACATTAAATTTTAAATGCCAAATTATAATCAGCTTAAGAAATGGCTCTAACACATACCGTAAACAGGTTTACACATACTGTAAACCTGGTAAAGGTTTACACATACTGTAAACCTGTTTACAGTGACTGTTGTCAAATGTATGTATGCGTTGAGCCTTATGTGAGCCACTCAGAAGAGGTAGCGAGCTCGTAGCTCTGGAGCTACTTGGTGGAGACTGCTCATTTAAAGCAATGAGACTTTGTCTGTTTGATCTAGAGGACATTTCCATCAGTCAGTTCAGTACTGATGAAGCCTCGATCCCGACTACCAGATATCTAGAGACCTTTACAGAGATGATGAATTTAATTGTAGCATGTGAAATAATGTTATGTTAAATGCATAATTATTCAAGTTCTTCAGTACTTTTTGAATCCCTCCCTACATGATGCAGTACATGTACAACAACATTTTACAACTGGAAACACAAGTCATATCTGGGCTACTCTCGAAACATGGTGGTCGGCTCCATGAAGAGAAACTCTCCATATGTAGATAAACCAGGCTCATTCTGAGGTAAAAACACAGAGATTCTTAGTTTCGGGTGACTAAACACTAAAGAAAACATACTTAATATACATACATCCCCGAAATGCCACACAGTTCCTTTAAGTGAAAAAAAATATAAAAGTGTAAAGACCTCAGACACAAGAGCTGGGGACTCAAGTGCACGACTCACAAAAATGACGATGATGATGATGATAACAATATTTTAATAGTCAAATCTCTGATTAACAAAAGATGCTAAAAGTACAACACAAAATAACCTTACTAAGGTTAAAAAAATACAACTTGAAACATGGATCAAACCTGACAACAAGGCAACCTGGCTTGGAATGCTTGACATGACACACGAAGTGAACAAGATAAACCAGCACAAGACAAAAGGAGACAAGGACTATTTATACAAGGTGTAGAGGAACACATCATCTTCAAAGACAAATAGATAATCAATGTTATTGACTTCACCTGTCAGTGGACATAATAAGATAAGATAAGATAAGATATTCCTTTATTAGTCCCACAGTGGGGAAATTTACCCATTACAGCAGCAAGTGGATAGTGCAATAGAAGACAAGCATAGATTTAAAAACAATATTCATACAAATAAAAAATAATAATTTAGTATATACATAATAGAAAAAGAAAAGAAAAATAAAGAAAAAGAAAAATAAAGCCAGAAGTATGTCCATTATATCAATAAATAATTGTCCGGTTCCTATAATTCAAGCAGATGACATAGTTGCACATGAGTCCTTATTGCACGTATGTCCGGTGAGTTTGTTGTGAATGTGACTGTGATTGTGGTTTACTGGGAGCAGTGCTGGTTGTGGAGTCTAACAGCTGCAGGCAGGAAAGACCTTCTGTAACGCTCCTTCGTACACTGAGGGTGTAGCAGCCTGTCACTGAAGGAGCTCTCCAGAGCTCTGATGGTGTCTCTCATGGGGTGGGAGTCCTTCTCCATCATGGATGACAGCTTAGCCATCGTCCTCCTCTCTCCCACCACCTGCACTGTGTCCAGAGAGCATCCCAGGACAGAGCTGGCCCTTTTAATAATCTTATCCAGCCTCTTCCTGTCTGCAGCTGTGATGCTGCTGCCCCAGCAAACCACTCCATAAAATATGGCTGATGCCACAACAGTATCATAAAATGTTTTCAGGAGTGTCCCCTGCACTCCAAAAGACCTCAGTCTCCTGAGCAGATACAGTCTGCTCTGGCCTTTCTTATGGAGTGCAGAGGAGTTTGTTGTCCAGTCCAGTTTATTGTTCAGGTGAACACCCAGGTATTTATAAGATGTCATCATCTCAATGTCTGATCCCTGGATGTTCACCGGTGTTGGAGGGGGATGAGTTTGCCTGCGGAAATCCACCACCAGCTCTTTAGTTTTCCCAGCGTTGATCTGGAGGTGGTTCCGCAGGCACCAGTGCACGAAGTCCTGGGAAAGTTCTCTGTACTCCCCGTCGTCCCCATCAGTGATGAGGCCGACGATAGCAGAGTCATCAGAGAACTTCTGCAGGTGACAGGTTGGTGAATTGTAGGAGAAGTCTGCAGTGTAGAGCGTGAAGAGGAACGGAGCCAGAACCGTTCCCTGCGGGGCCCCCACACTGCAGACCACCGTGTCTGAAGTGAAGTCCTGTGTCCTCACATACTGTGGTCGGTTTGTGAGGTAGTCCAGTACCCAGGATGTTAGATGGTGATCTACCCCTGCAGTCTCCAGTTTGTCCCCCAGAAGTGTCGGCTGGATGGTGTTGAAAGCACTGGAGAAATCAAAGAACATGATCCTCACAGTGCTGCCAGGTTTCTCCAGGTGAGACAGAGCTCGGTCCACAAGGAAGATGACGGCATCATCCACCCCAATGCCAGGTTGGTAGGCAAACTGTAGTGGGTCCATGGATGGACTCACCACAGGGCGGAGATGTTGGAGGACCAGGCGCTCCATAATGTTAACATTATGGCTGATCTGAGGGCTGGTATGGGGTCCTGAAGGTGCAGTGGTCACCGCGGGTTACAGTTTGACCAGTTCATTACCTGCTCCACTTCATTCCACTATCTGGTGGGATTCACACTGTCTACACAGAAATTCACTTCTACTGTAATGTAAGAAGGCAGAATTTAAGCCAGCTAAGATTGCTCTTAAAATGTCTGAATTACACATGAAATCTTGTCATTTTGTCCGTTCCATGTCTTTTCAAAAATTACAAAGTAGATATAAAGAACGTAGAGAATATCTGAACTACATTATGTATTACATTATGTATGCTTGTAGACTGACATTCTTTGATTTTAATCCTCTTTCTGGGAGTGAATAGAAAGCTTTTCAAAACTGTAATAAGGAAATTTAGCTGTTTTTAATACTCTAGATGTTTCCCTGTTACACACAAAATTTGAATAAACACTTGATTTTCACCTGACATTGTCTTCTACAGTCGCCATTTGAATGATTCCTTTCTCAACTTGCCATTGAGTATGTGACTGGTTAATTAGTTTGCTAGTTTATAATAACCACCCTTTCCAAATGCTACAAAGACAGAATGAGAAACTGGTGCATATGTAGTCAGAGAAGCTAAGTCTGTTTGTTTTCTGACTATCATCCGCTGCGTGGCAGAAAAGCTGGGAAAGTGGCTGTACGCTGCTCTTTATCGCAAGTGAGGAAGTTAACCAGATGTCCATGTACATTTGTCAGACCAGCCAGTCTGTGTCCTTGCAGTGTTTTGACTTTAAAAACCCTGAAAAACACTTCTGATAAAGCATAAAGCTCATTTATGTGTCGCCTGTGTTTGTTGAATGGGCTCATTGTTGCCCCTTGTGGCTGTTGTGGAAAAATACACCTTGCGTCTGAGCTGGGCTTAAAGCCGCTATTATCAGTCAGCCAACCAGCACCTCTAAAGCTGAATAATTAATATGCTACATCTTGTTCATTCAGTCACTACACAAAACAAAATGTAAACCACAATAATGAGTTTTAGGGGTTAAGTTAGATGCTGTATTAACAACATCATTCAGTCAATCTTTATTATCCTCAATGGGGAAATTTGGTTTGCAGTTAGTGACATCAGTCATAAAACCAACAAACAAAACCAGAAACAACATCAACAGACCACCATTCTATAACATCCTTAGGCTGAACAATTTTAATGGTAGTTATAAGAAAACAGACAGTGTTTTAAAACAATAGTGAGATTGCTATATGAACACTGGAGCTGCATTTGATGTAATTATTATTCCACCTGTTAATAATGGCCATAACAGAACCCTCACTGATGCGCTTCCAATGTAAGTGATGGGAGACAAAACCACAGTCCTCTTTCTGTGCAAAAATACACCCTGATGATAATAATAATAATAATAATAATAATAATAATAATAATAATAATGAGACTTTAGCAGCCTGAGTAAGTTACCGTGACATTGTATGTTTCTTGTTTTATTTTGAAAGACTAACTCCTCTGTTTCCTGCTGCCTTGATAAGTTTGACCTGTTACCTGCCTGTTTGCCTGAACTGTCCTTTTCTGCCTCAACTGTCTGCATTTAAGTCCTCCTTCTTCTGCTGCCTGCATACTCCAGCTGTGACAGTTAAAGTCTGTATGGTATGAAGTTCCCTCTTCACAGCTCAGCACAGAGAGCACCCTGACCCTGATCTACACCTGTGCTATTAATTGTATGACTATAACAAGAGCGTCATTGTACATTGGAAGAAAAGAATCCTATGGTGGATTGTAGATGCAGTGAAATAGATTTACATGGCTGAAAATTCACAGTACACTTGTGAAACTGACCAACTAATGACAGATGATCAAGTTTGAAGAGACATTGTCCTACAGAAGTATTATCAGATCATTTATTGATAGGTGTGAGAAAGGTTTAAGGCGTGCCAAGTCTCAGCTTTCATAACAAGGTAAATGTGTGCTCTTTCAAAGCCATTGAAGTCAGTTGACATAGCAACTGAATATGCACCCATGTTGTCAACGAGAAGCCAGTCCCCCACATGCAACTCAGGAATCCAGTAGCTGTCGATTACTTTGTCAAAGCTGTCGCAGGTTGGACCCCAGATAACAGAGCGGTATCTCTGCTCACTGCTCTCAACAGCCTGTGTAGAGAACAAACATTGAAAAATCCACATCACATTGGTCATATTCTCCCACAATCTATTCCTTTAAATCTCATGTCTGACATCAGTCATTTTTCATTTTTCAGGCCAGATGGTGGGTGACAGCCTCCAACATGTTGTTCCACATCTTCCATCCATCCATTTTATGTGACGACTGATGGAGCAGGCAGCACTGGGCTCAAATGCAAAACTCAGAGAGCAGGTTGGAATACAAAATGCTGGGTCTTTAATAACAGAAACGGGTCGGTACACAGGTTGGCAGCTCTTCCAAGCAACAGTATCCAGAGCGGCAGGCAAAAGGCAGAGTCGATAAACAGTCAGAGTATCCACAGGCACGAGTAATCAAACACAAGGAAATGCTGGTACGCTATATCACACGGAACAAGACGAACTGGCACAGGAGGATAGGGGAACACTGCTTAAGTACTGGTGAGGGAAGTGACTAACTATGGACAGGTGGAAACAATCAGGGGCGGGGGCGACGATCAGACGTAGGTGACTGGTGAAGATAACTAGGTCAAGAGGAGGTGCTCAAATGTGAAGTGAAGGAGAGGTTAACATGCCAAAATAAAACAGGAAGTGCACCAAAATAAAAGCATGCAACATGAAACACACAGTAAACATAGTTTAAGTCCTGCGGGACATCACAGAACCCCCCCTCTAGGGACGGCTCCTGACGTCCCAGGCATGTCAGGGTGATGTCGATGGAACTCTCTGATGAGGCTGGGGTCCATAATGTTCTTCGCTGGAACCCACGATCTTTCCTCAGGGCCATATCCCTCCCAGTCCATGAGGTATTGTTTACCCCTTCCCTGGCGTCGCACATCCAGAAGGCGTTTAACTGTATAAACAGGGCCGCCGTCAATGAACCGGGGGGGTGGTGGGAGTTTGGAGGCTGGGACAAGAGGACTTTCTTTTACAGGCTTGATCCTTCCCACGTGGAACGTGGGGTGAATCCTCATGGATCTCGGGAGCTGTAACTTAACTGCTACCAGATTAATGATCTTGGACACGGGGAAGGGGCCTACAAAACGCAGAGCTAGCTTTCTGGACTCAACTCTAAGTGGAAGGTCTCTCGTGGACAGCCATACCCTCTGACCCGGTCTATACACCGGGGCAAGGGTCCGGTGACGGTCTGCTGTCCGCTTATATCTGGCTGCGCTTCTAAGTAGCATCTGGCGTGCCCCCTTCTAGATGCACTGACAGCGTCGTACGATGGCCTGAGCGGAAGGAACGCTGGACTCAACCTCACCCTCGGAGCGCACTGGAAGGGGGACAGACCAGAGGCAGAGCAGGGGAGAGTATTATGGGCGTACTCAATCCAGATGAGATTTTTGCTCCAGGAAGCTGGGTTTTGTGCCACTAGGCACCTTAACCCTGTCTCCAACTCTTGGTTTAGCCTCTCCGTCTGGCCGTTGGACTCTGGGTGATAGCTAGAGGAGAGGCTAACTGATGCGCCGAGCAGGGAGCAGAACTCTTTTCAAAACCCCGATATGAACTGGGGCCCCCGGTCCGACACGATATCCCTGGTTAGACCATGGAGACGAAACACGTGAGATAACATGACCTCCGCCGTTTCCTTGGCGGAGGGAAGTTTTGGTAACGCCATAAAGTGGACCATTTACCTTCTGAAGGTGGCAAACCAGTTACAAAGTCCAGGGATATGTCGGACCAGGGGCGGTGCGGAATGGGCAGAGGGTGCAATAGACCGGCAGGAGGCTGGTGGGAGGACTTGCTTCTGGCGCAGACTGGGCAGGCAGCAACATACTCCTTTACCTCCTTTTCCATGGCTGGCCACCAGAAACGCTGTCGAATGATGAACATGGTGCGGCGAAGTCCAGGATGACAGGCGACTCGAGCAGTGTGGGCCCAGTGAATCACCTGTGAACGTACACTCTCAGGAACAAACAGTCTATTAACTGGGCACCCCTCGGGTACCACAACATTAGCAGAGGCCTCTTTCACCTTCTTAACAATGTCCCAGTTCACTGCTCCTACTACACATGATGGAGGCAGGATGAAAGAGGGCTCGCTGGGGGCATCTTCAGGATCAAACAGTCAAGACAGTGCATCAGGCTTTCCATTTTTTGACCCTGGCCGATAGGACAGGCTAAAATGAAAGCGGTTAAAGAAGAGGGCCCACCTGGCCTGTCTAGAGTTAAGACGTTTAGCAGTTTTAATATACTACTACTAGGTACTACTACTACTAATATATTTTTGTGGTTAGTCCACACAAGAAAAGGCTGTTCTGCCCCCTCCAGCCAGTGACGCCACTCCTCCAGGGCCGCTTTCACCGCCAACAGTTCTCTGTTCCCAATATCATAATTTCTTTCGGCCGAAGTAAATTTTCTGGACAAGAATGCACATGGGTGAAGCTTAGTATCTTTAACTGAGCGTTGAGACAAAACCGCACTTTACCCTGTATACGACGCGTCCACCTCCATGACAAACTGACGTTGTAGGTCGGGAAGAGTGAGGATGGGCGCGGAGCAGTAGGAAGCCTTTAACCTATTAAAGGCTCCCTCCGCTTCAGGGGACCAACAGAACTTCACGTGAGGTGAAGTAAGCACATGGAGAGGTGCCGCTATGGTGCTAAAGTTTCTTATGAAGCGCCTATAAAAATTGGCGAAACCAAGAAACCTCTGAACCATCTTGCGTGTGTTTGGGGTAGGCCAATCAGCTACAGCACTGACTTTCACTGGGTCCATCTGAATAGTGTCTGGCGACACGACAAAGCCTAGGAATGAGACTGTTGGCACATGAAATTCACATTTCTCCGCTTTGACATACAGCCTGTTGTCAAGCAGCCACTGGAGGACCTGGCGCACATGGTTCACATGAGTTGGTCGTCGGGGGAGAAGATCAGTATATCATCTAGATACACAAAGACAAAGTTATTCAGCATTTCACGGAGTACATCATTTACTAATGCCTGAAAAACAGCTGGAGCATCAGTAAGTCCAAAAGGCATCACTAGATTTTCATTGTGTCCATTCGGTGTGTTGAATGCTGTCTTCCACTCATCTCCCTCTCTAATTCTGACCAGGTGGTAGGCGTTTCTTAAGTCTAGTTTAGAAAATACCTTGGCCCCTTTAAGCTGCTCAAAGGCTGAGGAGATGAGTGGAAGAGGGTACCTGTTCTTTATAGTGATGTCATTGAGTCCTCTGTAGTCGATACAGGGGCGCAGGGTCTTATCCTTCTTTTCAACAAAGAAAAAGCCGGCCCCTGCTGGAGAGGATGAGGGATGGATGATTCCGGCTGCTAGGGAGGCCTCAATGTACTCCCACATCGCCTCCCGTTCGAGAGCCGACAGGGAGTAAAGTCTCCCCTTTGGCAGAGCAGTACCAGGAGGTAGGTCAATCCCGCTGTCGTAGTCACGGTGAGGTGGAAGGGAGATCGCACAAGCCTTGTTGAAGACCTCCCTCAGGTCGTGATAACACGAGGGAACCCCGGCCAAATCCGGGGAAACTGGAGCGGAAGAAGCTGACGTCGGTGCAGTTGCAGGTGCAGTTCCTCTGCTCGCCACTGGAGCCATCTTGGAAACCCCCGGCCTCTCCGGGGAAAAAACAGACTGAACACAGGTTATAGAGCAACCCTTGGAAGCAAACCAGGAAGAAGAAGAAGAAGAAGATAGTCCTTTATTAGTCCCACAGTGGGGAAATTCAGTTTTACACTCTGTTGTTCACACAGTACACATACATGCGTCAATGGAGAGATGTCAGAGTGAGGGGGCTGCTCCTGACAAGCGCCCATGTTGGCCGCAGTAGATACAGCGACCCTCCCGCAGACAGCGCTGTCTCTCCTCCGGAGTCAGCTTGGTGCTGCCCACTTGTATGGGCTCTTCCGAACCTCCAGAGGGCAATGAAGAGCTTTCTGGTGGTGATGGCAGAAGTGAACGCCACCTGGGGCGCTGGGACCAAGACTGCCTCTGCAGGGCGGGAGGTGGTACTGCGGGTCTTCGTCGTTCCTTTTCCTTCTCTTTCTCCTTCTCTCTCCCACAACCGGTTATCAATATAGATGGCCAAGGCGATGACTGCATCAGGATCGGGGGGTAGGTCCAGCAGTGCCAACTGGTCCTTCACAGGGTCCGAAAGGCCGTGCAGGAATGTGTCAAGGAGTGAGGCATCATTCCATCCGCTGTCGGTGGCCAATGTGCGGAACTCTATAGCGTAATTGGCGACCTGTCTTCTCCCCTGGCAGAGACCCACCAGAGCGTGGGCGGCCTCTCTACCTGGTGTGGTATGATCAAAGATTTTTTGTAAAGTGTCAGTGAACAATTTTAATGATGAACATACCGGGGAGTTACGTGCCCACTCTGCTGTTGCCCAGGACTCGGCTCTGCCTGAAAGGTGAGTAATAATGTAAGCCACCTTAGCGTGCTCGGATGTAAAGTGCGCTGCTTGTAATTCAAAGTGGAGGCTGCACTGGACGAGGAAGGATCTACAGTTCTCAGAATCACCAGAGAATTTCTCTGGTTTAGCGAGGTGTGGAGAACTGGTGGAGAGCTGAGCAGGTGGAGACGTAGACAATGGAGCCGGTGGGGCAGGCGGAACTGGCGCTGGGACCGGCGCAGGACCGACGCCGGAACTGGATGACTGGTGAGTAACAAACAAATTCATCATTTGTTGCATCTGGGCTCCCAACTGGTTAACTTGCTCACCGATTGATGTGCGGAAGCTCTCCTGATGTTCCGTCAGCTGTTGGACACCATGGCGGACGGCGGTGAGCTGCTCCTCATGCTGGTGGAGTCGTTCTCCGTGAGCATGGATCGTGGTCTGAACCTGATCTGAGCTCGCTGAGTCCATTCTTGGCCAGTTCGTTCTGTGACGACTGATGGAGCAGGCAGGACTGGACTCAAATGCAAAACTCAGAGAGCAGGTTGGAATACAAAACGCTGGGTCTTTAATAACAGAAACGGGTCGGTACACAGGTTGGCAGCACTTCCAAGCAACAGTATCCAGAGCGGCAGGCAAAAGGCAGAGTCGATAAACAGTCAGAGTATCCACAGGCACGAGTAATCAAACACTAGGAAATGCTGGTACGCTATATCACACGGAACAAGACGAACTGGCACAGGAGGATAGGGGAACACTGCTTAAGTACTGGTGAGGGAAGTGACTAACTATGGACAGGTGGAAACAATCAGGGGCGGGGGCGACGATCAGACGTAGGTGACTGGTGAAGATAACTAGGTCAAGACGAGGTGCTCAAATGTGAAGGCAGGGAGTGAAGTGATCTGTAACGAGAGGAGAGGTTAACATGCCAAAATAAAACAGGAAGTGCACCAAAATAAAAGCATGCAACATGAAACACAGTAAACATAGTTTAAGTCCTGCGGGACGTCACATTTTATTCTGCTTATCAGGTCTGGTTGCAGGGGCAGCAGGCTTAGCAAGGAATTCTAGATGTCCCTCTTCTTTGTAAATTTCTCCACTGTGGGACTAATAAAGGAATATCTTATCTTATCTTATCTTCCCAGCAACATTTTTGGGGACCCTGAGGTGTTCCCAGGCCAGACGAGATATATATCTCTCTAGCATGGGTCTACCCCGGGCCGCTTTCATGTATAATTCAGCTGGCCGTGCCCAGAAAACCTCCAAAGGGAGGCATGCATCTTGATCAGATGCCCGAACTACCTCAGCTGGCCCCTTTCGACACAAAGGAGCAGCAGCTCTGCCACCTTCTGAGTTGGAACGTGGGTTGGAATGCAGATGGACTGGTTAATCGAGAGCTTTGCCTTCCGACTCAGCTCTCTCATCACCGCAAGGGTCCGGTATGGCAACAGCATAACTGCTAACCTGCTAACGCCTCTTTTAAAAAACTAGTAACAATATATACAGTATGTTGGGGACGCATATAGGAGCTGGTCTAGTTATTATAAAATATTAAAGACAATTATTAATATTAATTAAATTAATATTGACAAATTATCAATATATATTAATAACAGGGCACCAAGTATATTGGTACATAAGTTCTAAAGACATTAAAATGGCTATCAAAAGAAATTAATTATTAAAACAAGCATCAATTGTATTGAATAATATGATTTCATGTATATTAAATCATCCTCAGGGCACCACTCTTTGAAACAGAGAGAATGATGGATAAGACTATTAATAATTAAATATTCTAAACTATCAATTTGGAAATTTGATGTATAATTAAATTAATAACTGTAAACAAACATCACCATATTAATAGATAGTAAAATTGACAGATTTTGGAGTTCTTGACATAGCAGAGGTTGGCATTCACTCTTATGCAATATTAAAAAGACCAGCATGTATATTGCTTGTTGTGGAGTCTGCAGCTGCAGGAAGGAAGGACCTGTGATAGCGCTCCGACATCCATCATGGATGACAGCTTAGCCATCATCCTCCTCTTTCCACCTCCCGGGCGAGGGGGCATTCCAAGAGAGAACTGGCCTTCCTGATCACCTTATCAAGTCTCTTCCTGAGCAGGTGTGTTATCAAATATATTGAATAACAGATTAAGGTTCCTCACCCACTTTTGGGTGTGTGGGTGTAAATCCACCTCCAGCTGTTCTGATTTCCCCACGTTGATCTGGAGGCGGATGATGAGACAGACGATTGCGGAGTTGTCAGAGAACTTCTGCAGGTGACAGGTAGGTTAATTGTGGGAGAAGTCTGCAGTGTAGAGGGTGAAGAGGAACAGCCAGGACCATTCCCTGTGGGGCCCCCGTACTGCAGACAACCACATTGGACACACAGTCCCATATTCTCACATACTGTGAACGGTTGGTGAGGTAGACCAGTATCCAGGATGTGAGGAGAAGGTTGTCCCTAAGAAGTGCACTGGAGAAATCAAAGAACATGATCCTCACAGTGTTTCCAGGTTTCTCCAGGCGAGAGAGAGCTCGGTGTTGGAGGAAGGTGACGGGGTCGTCCACCCTGATGCCAGGTTGGTAGGCAAACTGTAGTGGGTCCATCGATGGGCTCACCAGGGGGCAGAGATGAGCAAGTACCAAGCGCTCCAGGGTCTTCATCACCCAACAAACATAACCCAAGAGTCTAAAACCAGGACAGGGCCTGTGTATTGGGGTTGCAGATGAGGGGGTTGCAGCAGTGAAGACTGGGTTGGGCTGAGCAGGTCTCTTATAAGATAAGATAAGATATTCCTTTATTAGTCCCACAGTGGGGAAATTTACTTATCAAATATATTGAAGAATAGATTAAGGTTGGTCAGCGTCTTTTGGTCCACCACAGCTCCTCATTCCCTGATTTAAAGGCCCACTTATTGTCCTTGAGGAGAGCCTTTATATCCGGATTAATCCAGGACTTGTTGTTGGAAAAACACCTTACAAGATCCAGTGGGTATGGTGTTTTCCACACAAATGTAGTCCACAATGTAGTCTGTGATACAGTCAGTGAGACTGTTTATGTCCTCCCTGTGAGAGTCACAGAGTTCCCCCCACACAGTTGTTCTGAAACAGTTCTTCAGAGCCTCATCAGTCTTGTTGGACCATCTCTTCACTGTGCGGGAGACAACCGGTTGTCTGTGTACGAGAGGTTTGTACACAGGCAGGATATGAACCAGGTTGCAATCAGATTTTCCCAGAGGAGGGAGGGGTAAAGAGTTGTATGCCTCCTAAAATAAATCCAGTGTTTTATCGTCTCTGGTGCAGTATGTGACATACTGAGTGAATGTGGCCAGAGTTGAGGATGAAGAGGCATGATTAAAGTCCCCAGAGATGGGTGCTGTGTCTACACACACATCAGCGTTAGCAGAGGGGGAACATAAGCTGCTA
The DNA here is from genome assembly GCA_947000775.1 of Pterois miles. NCBI lineage: Eukaryota > Metazoa > Chordata > Actinopteri > Perciformes > Scorpaenidae > Pterois > Pterois miles. Next base: position 1,607,188 of record CAMQGK010000020.1, on the reverse strand, counting down.
TCGTGATAATGTGCGAAAGTTCCTGCGGCAGAAAATAGGGCCTCATACCAACAGCTAACTTACTATCTTAATGTCCTTGCTGCAGAGGTGTTCTTTAATAGTGATGTGCCCAGAGTTACACCATCTATCGTTCACAAACACTGCAAACACTCTTTTCCTCTTACTGCTCTGCCTCGTCCTGTCTGCCCGCACCAGCTTGAATCCTATTCACTTACTGTGCATGTCGATAATATCTGGTTGTGTCATTAATTTAGATCCCAGTATCCCAAGCAATTGCATCCATATGGAACAATTTCACACAACAAAGCCAGCGTTAAGTGCAAATGCAGGAAGTAGTGTTCTCTTTAGCTGGACAACAAGTTTCCAGCAACCAAAACCAACATTTTTAACATTTGTCTTGTGTTAATTGCCTAACCCTAACCTTACCTCAACCATAGATTATTTTTATATAACCACAAACTTTGACTTTAACCATTCGGTAGTTGCAATGCTCAGATACTGTGGAAAACAAGAATGTTAAATAATTGGCACTGGATATAAAAAATAACAACAGTGTTTCGCAGAATTGTTTTTTGTGGTGATGGGGCTGTGGTGGTGATTTACCCTGTAAAGGTATGGTTCAACCTTAGTGTGGGCAGCACAATTCATAATGCAGCTCAGGGAGCCATATGCACCATCATTAATGTAATACATCATTGTTGGTCCAGGGTGGTTTTCCTCACCATCTGGAAAAAACACATGCAAAATAATGAAAGTTACTTAAAAAGGCAAGTATGTAATATTTTTGCAAATACGTAGAAAATAATAGGAAAATTATAATAATAATTACTTTTTGTCTATGGTCCCCTTCTACCACATACTACCAGGTATCTGGAGTTCTGTACAAAGTGAGTAACTACAACTCTACAAGTCAGGACTGTGTTCACTCAGAGGCTGAACATGGCTGTCTACTGAAGATGAATCCTGATGTAGTGGTGCATTGCCATGTTGTGCCATCAGACAAATCTGATAGTTGTCAACTACACCTCTTGTATTTAAAATCAAGATACATTTCAATACAAACACATATTGTGTAGTTATTGCTGCACTTTCAACATTCATATGGCATCAAAAAACATCTATATATTACCGGTATGTTCTTCCATATCATCTAAGATTACTCTTCTGGCAATGACATTTGCTGCCAGTGTGAAGGCTGATTCCACGAAGTATCGGCCTGGTTCTGCAATAATCTGGACCCCACTGTCAGACGGGAAAAATTCATCCAGTGCTCCATTAATGGCTTCTGAAAACTAGGAGGGAAAAACACAATGGGTTAATAGCGCATTTCACAGGTATTACACCTCTATTAATATTCCAGACATTTTGCTGACACTTTAATACAGAATAGCCTACAGTAACATTACAGTATCACTGACATTACAGAAACGTGTTTGTATGAAGTACAAGCCATGTAATTAAAGAGCCTGGATGAGAACCAAAAGGCAAAAGTTTGATCAAATGTCTCAAACATGGCATTAAATGTCTTGCTTGAGGTAGAGAGACCTTGATAATATCACACAACCACTAAAGATTGAAAGAAAAAAAGGTTTCCTTGAATGTTCCTTGAGGGAAAACAGAACACTTCATAAGAAAATAGTGACATGATTATTAGAATGCTGATGTGGTACACAACAATGAACAAGCACTACCTAACACTGTATATTTTCTTTATTTTACCTCTTCAAATTTCACATGACCGTCCTCTATCGCAGAGAACCCTCCACCAATATCCAACAGGCTCATCTGGATGCCCAACAAATTCTGAAAAACACATCAGTACCACTGTTACATAAGACACCACTGAACTGCTCCATATGAAAAGTGTCTTAACATAACTTCTGTTAGGATTTGATACTATTTAAAAGTAACTGAACTGAATTGAGCAAAGTACAACCAAGTGCGGAATAAGACATTTTCAAGCAACCAAAAAGGTTTTAACTTTCAAGACCTGAAAACACCCTGTGAAAGAGTTAAAGATCTATGACGAAAACGAACAATTCCCAGATCGGATAACACCGTGGTAGTGAACTGTCAGTCACAAGGTAGTCACACCTAAAAGCATACAATGCTTCATGGTCTATTTCACTCTATAAATGGGACCATACTATATTCACTTAACATCATGCTGTATTGAAGAAAACTAGCAATTGAGACCATAGACTCATGTTTGCAAAAAAAGTATATAAACCCTTTGGGATTACTTGGATTTCTGCATAAATTGGTCATAAAATGTGTTCTGATCTTCATTTAAGTCACAAAAATAGACAAACACAGTCTGCTTAATCTAATACCGCAAAAAAAAATATGTTTTCATGTTTTTATTGAACAAAACATGTAAACATTCACAGTGCAGGATGGAAAAAGTATGTGAACCTTTGGATTTAAAAACTGGATGACCCTCCTTTGGCAGCTATAACGTCAACCCAACATTTCCTGTATCACTGGATCATTGGTGGAGCTGAGGCAGCCTCAGGTAACACAGCAGAGCAGACAGCTGGTAGCCACTGACTTGGCACCCACCTGTCAATCAAGGCTGCCATGCTCTCAATCATGCCTCACTTTAAGTGTGAGTGTTTAAGTGGGTGAGTTGTATACAAATTACCCCCCTGGGGAAATTAGCTATAGAGACAAGAACTGTTTTTTGTACCAGACAATAAACATGTTTATTCCTGCTGTAAAGTTGAGCATGTTAACATGCAGGTCTATGGGGATTGCCTTGCTTTTGGAGCCAGCCCCAAGTAGGTGATTCGAAGAGCTGCAGTTTTTGGCACTGGATTTCTCAGCATCAGAGGTTGCCACTTGATTATAAGGGGACAGCCAATATCCAATAAGCTGGTGTTTTGGGTCCAGGAGGTTGTGGATATTTGGAAATTTACCCATTACAAAAAATATCTAAAGGCATTTTATATGAGCCAATTCATGCAGGTGTAGCTCCTCTGGAACTGGACTCAGAAATTATCAAAAAGGTCTTGGCAGTTAGCAATTGATCTGTTTAATTCCATATCAAAAGGAATCTGACCAACACCAAATTGGCAAAACTTTTTTCAGGAGTGGATGAGAATTATTGCAGGTGATCTGGGCACCCATAGCCAGGTATTTTCATCCTATCTGCAGCTGGAGGATTCTTGAACAGGGGATTTTAATACTCTTTCCAATCTGTGTTGGTGGATTCTAAACCTCTGACAGATATTCTGCAACACCATCTCATGTCAATTATAGTTCTTAGAGAGAAAGAAAATCAGAATCAACCATGAAGATTGTAATCAGTACATCTCTAGTTTTAATATGAAACTATGCAGTTCTAATATGAATAAACATGGGAACAGGATGGGACCAGATTCATTCTTCTGGGATTGCAGGAGGACAGGATTTTTTTCACCCTGTCAAAGGATTGGGATGTGATGAGAGTTTTTTTGTGAGAGTGGTAGGGAGTGAAAATACACTCCTTTGTCCTCCTCTAGTGTCATCCTAGAGGAGGACAAGCCCCAGCCAGAAAGTTGTTTCTACAACCCAAAAGCTTTTAAGTCATAAATGAGTCATATGAATGAATGAACCCTTTACAGCATGCCTTATTAGAGAGTGGGGCAACAATGTCAATAATCAATCAACACAAACACTACTCCTTGAAATAAAGAGCATTATTAATCATGTATATCACATCTACATTTACTAGTTTAACAGTAACAGTAAGAGGCTTGGTTACTTTTTTATCTTTATCTATCTTAGGAAATGCAAATTAAATTATCTTAGCAGCTTTTCCAGCTCCACTGAAGCAGAGCCTTCCCTCGTCTTGGTGATGAGGGAAAGTAAGTTAAACTTTGCTTTCCTCACCCAGATTTAGTCTGACTGTCACTGCTTTGTTGAGATGATTTACATCACATTTACAAATCACCACAACAAACTTGATCACTGGCTTTACCTCTGTGTAAATGTTGCTGTAGTTTATTACAGTTCTGTTGCTATGACGATGACTTACCGCTATATCAAAGACACATCGGGCATCTTCAATGGCCTGCTTGAACGCCAAACTTCCAGTGCACCTGCTGCCTACATGAAAGCTGACCCCAATGACCTCTAAGCCCAGCTCTCTGGCACGTTCCAGCAGCTTACCAACTGAAACCAGTCTGGCTCCAAACTTTGAATTGAGTCTTCGGAGTGATTTGGAATCATCTACTGCGATGCGAAGTACCAGTCTGGAAAGTGATTCCAAAAGTATTAACCAATACACTGACAATAATCTACTGTAGAAACAAACTTATTAATAGTTGTTCACTTACTTGGCTTTGGCATGACTAAGAGAAATCTTTTGGAGTTCATCCTCATTATCAAAGGTCATCTTATCTACTCCATGAGCACAGGCATATTTGATGTGCGACAGTGGTTTGGTTGTATGAGCGTAGATGATTCTGTCAGGTGTCACTCCGAGGGACAGGATCTGCTGGATCTCACCCTGTTTTGGACCAAAACATGTTTGAAATGAGTAAACTGAGAAGGAAACAAGATTTCACTATAACAAAGAAAACAGAGAACCAGATTATCTTTGAAATACTTCATCAGTACCTTGCTAGCACAGTCGAAACCTGTGTTCAGAGCACTCATCATCCTCAAAACTGCTGCTGTGTTGTTGCACTTCACTGCATAGAAAGGCTTGACTCGAGGTAAGTTAGTCAGCCATCTGAGGTGTCTTTCATATATACTGTCTAGATTTGCCACATAGAATGGCCCTTCATTGTCCTGAATGAATAAAACAAAGTTAACAGTTTATTCTGAAAATGCACATCTCAAGAACCTCAACTATCTCACAATAGTATCACACAATTACTCAGAGATTCATAGTAAGTGACACAATGTCTCTGATACTCACCACCGAACCAAACTCTTTTATTTTATCGTCTATGAAATCACTGATGGTCCTTCCATTGTCTAAAATGTCAATGTTACAATTCTCAGGGGACAAAACATGAATCACTGATTCATTTGTAGTTTGTGGTGCTGAAAACGTTGACAAGCAGTAAAAGACAAAAGTATAAAATGAATTAACAAATACTGGATCACAATCAAAATGAATGTTGTCTATGTTTATGTATAATAGTCTATATTGTGCAGTAGTGGAAGAAGTATTCAATCATTTACTTAAAAGTACTAATACCACACTATAAAAACACTCTACTTCAGGTGAAGTTCCTGTTTTCAATAGCTTACTTGAGTAAAGCCTTGAAGTATTAACAGCAAAATGTACTTAAAGTATCTAAAGTAAGAGTACTCATTCTGAGGTAAAATGTTCCCTGTCAGTGTTTTACTATTGTACATGATGTTTTGGGATTAATATTACTGCTGCATTAATGTGTATGTTGCATTTTACTGGTGTAGATGTTTAAGGTTGTGCTAAAGAATCAACTTGTCTTGAGCTCAGAGCTTTGTGATGATGTATTTTTCAGCTAATCCAAGGGAGAGCTGAAAATGATTTATTCACTGAAGAAGCAGGACAGTTTTCTCAACCCATAAAGTAACAATTCATTCTTCAGTTTATCAGAAACTATAAAATTTAAAATCCCCAAATTTGAGGATATTATTTGCCTTTTAGGTGTAGTGGATTAAAAGTGTAAAAATGCATGAAATAGAAATACCCAAGTATGAGCACCTTGAATTTGAACTATTTGAACTAGACAGTATTTGAGTAATGAACCAAAATAATACAAATGCTGTAGTCAGAAATGTAGCCATAACATTCACATTAAATATTACCCAGAGAAACTTTTTAAAAAAAAAATCTTACCGCTGTTCAAATACTCCATATTTTGCAGCCCTGAAATTCTCAAATATTATGTAATATACTGTATATAAGTATTATATCAGCGTCTGCATTGAACAGAACTGGAAGTAAGTTTGATAGCGAGTACTCGTTCAGTATATGTCCAAAGTGACAGGATGACATGCTGATTTTGTTTGCTCACTGGTGGCTTTTCCCACCCACTGTGTACTGTGAAACAAACAAACATCTTAACTGGATTCCCTCATCCCATAACATGGAACCATACTGTGTATATACTTAAAATGTTGGAAATACAGAAATTCAATTATATGTTAATTACATTAGGTCATAGTTAAAGATGTCCTCCCTAATTACACACATGAGGGGGTCAAAATATAAGAAACACCTTTGAATCTATCTATAAGGGAGGTGGGGTTGGATTGATGGATTGATGTTTATCTCATAAGCAAAGAGACACTCATATTTGTCCATTTTATGGCATGCAGTAATTAGATGTTTTTTGAACCTAACTGATGACCTGGGGGCGAAGTTACACCTTTAGCTAATATTGATTTTTTTCTCTCTGTTCTGTCACTGTGCTTTTCTCTATGATCAGGCCTAAGGGATTATTCCAGACCCTACATTAACCTGCATAGTTTCTGTCCAAGCCCACCCAAGCTTGAACCAAGGAAACAGTTCTGGATGTGAGTCTGATTTAAAAAACCTAAAAAAATATATTAGAATATGCATTACAAGCTTAAATAAGGTCTTTTCAGTGTGGTAACAGATATTTGTGACACGATCTCCAACATTCTACAGAATGTTCATGTTGTCATATCAGACTATAAGGTCTGTCTTAAAAAAAACAAGAAAAAAGGGACATTGTTGCAATTCAAGTCCAAAGGAATTCTGGGAAATTACAGCAGCAGTTCGGGCCAAATCCAAATCAGGTTAGGACAGAGAATCAAAGATCTATACTACAGTCTGTTTAATCTTTCTGCATGGTGATGTGATCTTAACCTGTCCAGGCACAACAGTCATGTCTCGTAAAATAAGTCAGGTTCTGCTCTGTAACAGACATCTATAACACCTTGTTCAAGGGGTTTGACATCGAGTCAACGTTAACACAAACTCAAAAAGCCTAGACCACCTTTACTCCTTGCATTAAAATGCGCCTCATATCCAGACTGTGTCTAGATATGCTTTAACCTGATTACATTTACGGCGGGTATTAATATGTCTTCAGTATCCACATTGAGATCTGATTGAAATCCAATGGATCTGTCCAGCTTAAACAACCGAAAGGTTGAAGTGAGCAAGTATGTATTTCCAGTCATGTAGTTGTTGTATGTGTCCCTAGTTTCGTTCAACTTCAGCTTCAATCATCCAGCTTTGCAGCTATGTTGTAACATCAGAGGCCCTTCAACCAAAAAACAAAGCCTGTGTTGCTTGTTTTGTCATTACTTAGCCATAGTTCCATCAAATGTAACTTGCTGACACATTCTATCTCGGGTTTGTTTGTGTTTGGCAGTAAGTTTGGTGATAATTTTTTGGTTAAATTGAAACAGTGACCTGCATTGCAAAGTTTCATTAAATTACTAATTTCTAGTAATGTTGCGAGATGTGCCGAGGCTTCGAAGCGTGCGCAGAGTAACGGAGGGGCGTTTCTGCGAAGCGCATATCAAGGCTTGCTTCATTTAGGGGAGGAGCCGCTAACGATGACGTCCGAAGCCTCGATGCCCGGCTGTACCACGTGACTGCTTCAGGAAGTGGTTCAGATTTTGCTGCAAGGTTTGACAGCATATAAACCCCTCAGGCTCAATGCAAAATGTGTTATGTGTTTTTTGAGATTTGTGGTCAGTTGAGAGTTAGGATAGCGTTCATATAGTCTGAAGAGTTTAGAGAGCAAGAGATAGATAGTTTGCAGATTTAGGAGAGTGAGGAGAGAAGGATAGGTAAGAGGATGGAGCCAGCTGGGACGAGGAGGATTTCCCCTGTTTGATTTGATTTCTCTAATAAGGTAAGCTAAATCTAACATTTCAGACGCATTAGGTTTGCTTATCAAGAACTGTATTTTTGACAATTTCTTGTTTTGTTCAAAGGTGAAAAACAAAAATTACTGTAACCCAGTTTATGTCACCTTGCTCTTGCAATTTTTTGCAATTTTCTGTTCCATGTAAAAGGGTGTTTTCAAAGGCCGGAGAGACTGGATCAAAAAAAAGAACTGATTAAACCCAAAAACGATTGAGAAACTGTTATTTTTGAATAAAAATGAATAAAAACTCCCGTCTTGTACATATTTGTCCAAGTTACACAAGCACTTTCACTGTCCTCTGCTTGTTTAAGCCCATGACAGAAAAACATTATCACACAAACTGCCATATGATACTACCATTTTGAGAAAATTTACCCACACAGAATACATTTAAAAATAATTTATTATACACTTATGAGATCATTTATGTAGAGAAATTATTTGGTCATATATTTTCTGTAATTCATATTCATTCCCAAGAGCCACAACAGACACAAAAATTCAATGCTTCCCACATTATGTGGTTAAGATACAGCTGCCTATGATTACACATCAGGCCAGTGGGTGGATTCATCTGCACATGAAGCTTCGAGAGATGAACCCTTTCTCAAACCATCTGGCTCAAGTTGTTCAATGTCTCATGAGGCTTCATCTCATCATCACTACTGACCTGCATTGTTAAGTTGCCTTAAATTAACAATTTCCCATACTCACCATACTTACCATGTGCTCCACAGGCAAAAGATAAGGTAAGATAAGATATTCCTTTATTCGTCCCACAGTGGAGAAATTTACAAAAAAGGAAGAAGTGCTTCTTCTTCTTCTGTCTCCTCTTCTCCACAACATTCACATCTGCCATTACAATATTTCCCAATGAAATACAATGCACTGTTTAGTCCAGTATGCCCATTCCTCATTCTTGTTATGATTTTCTCCTCCTTTTGATTTTGTCCTGCAGACTCTGCACCCTCAGCTAACAGTTTATGTTTATAAAATCTTCCTTTAAGGGCTGCACGGTGGTGCAGTGGTTAGCGCTGTCGCCTCACAGCACATCACAGCAAGAGGGTCGCAGGTTCGATTCCAGCTTGGGACTCTTCTGTGTGGAGTTTGCATGTTCTCCCCGTGTAAGCGTAGGTTTTCTCCCACAGTCCAAAGACATGCTGTTTATGTTAATTGATGACTCTAAATGTCCCGTAGGTGTGGATGTGAGTGTGAATGGTTGTCTGTCTCTATGTTGTCTGTCTCTATGTGCCCTGCGATGGACTGGAGACCTGTCCAGGGTGAACCCCGCCTTCGCCCAATGCCAGCTGGGATCGGCTCCAGCCTCCCACGACCCCTAACGGGATAAGCAGTTGACGATGGATGGATGGAAATCTTTCTTTACTTTCTTTCTTCCATTCGTCCTGCCACTTCTTTTGGAGACGCCATCTCTTTGAGTCACAACTGCACAACTTCAGTGTAGCACACTTCCCCACGCTGACCAAAATTAAATACATATTTCCAAACGCCAAGCTCTCTGTTAAAATGGGAGACTCTGTTAGCACTGAACAAAAGCAGATTGAGAACCAGAATGACCGACAGCCATCTCCGTGATGTCGTTTGAATCTCAACCACCAAAGTTACTCTGACCTGCCAGCTATCCGTCAGACGAAAGAGCAACATCACTGCTCCCACTGAGCGCAACATTCTTCCATTACAGGTGAGTTAAAATATACACACAGTTTTCATGTGTTAATGAGCCAAATTACTTTATAAATTCAGTTAACTAAAGTTGATGACAATGTTTTAACAAATATTAGTCGATATGTTAACAAGCCCAGTAATTTGTTTGTGTAACAAGCTTGAAATATCCACATTCAGAATTTCTCTTCTTGTCTCTCCTTTCATATTGAAGAGAGATAAGCATCCTAAAAAACAATCTGAGGCTGTCACCGAGAGAATGACCTTCCAAACTTTTTGTAAAAAATAAAATGAAACTCTACTAATGGAGAGCTGTGATGGAGGCTTTTTGTCTTCCAACATGTTCAATTATTAAATGCAATTTATCTGCATTTGATTGATTTTTTGAAGTTTGGACACCCCTGATTTAAGGTATTTGTTGAGTTACATTGTATACAGTTAAAGCTGAGTTAAATGTTTACTGTATATATTGTGTTACATGTGTAGCATGGTGGCACTGTAAATAAAACATAATTTTTTCACAACTGGATAATGTTTCCAGAGTCTGCCTCGTACACTTTAAGCCACTTTGGTCGGGCTTCATAACAGGCAGTAGTAGCGATCAAAGGGAAGGGAAGGCCGGGATCAGATTGATCAGATCAGAATGATCAGATCAGAATGCAATTACAACTGGAAACAGGAAGAAACTGCAGGAAGGACACACAGTTGGCATATAACACAGTCAGAGGGCCAAGACAGTCGCGACATTGGCAGAGCAGGTTGAGTTGCACTGGAGTACATGATTTTAGTTAGTTCTATAAATAAATAATTTGCAAAGGGAATTGAAACAGGTGATCAGAAGACTAATAACACTCAAGATTAATTTAAAAATAGATCAATAAATAAAAAGCAAGAAAAAATCAAAAATAACCCAATGCCCCTAACTTTTCCTTAAACCAGTCCAACAAGCCAGTGGTTACAGGGTTATAATATTTTGGCAGTATTATTCAAATGGTTAGTTATTTCTTGTATGGTAGCACTGAGGTCAGGTATCAACATATAACAACCAGTTACAATGACGAAAGTCTCTAGTACTGAATGTCTTGGTATAGTCATTGGTCTACCCGTAATAATGACAGTAAGGCTCGAGGCAACAGTTTGTCCGTTTCAGCACACATTTTGGCTAGTTGGTATTTCAGGATATCACTTTGTCTTTCTGCTAGCCCTGTGTACTGTGGGTGGTGTGGACAATGTTGTCTTTGTGTAATGCCCAATGATTAATGCTCTTTGGAATGCTGAATCTTGGAACAATGTCATTCAGCAGGCATTTCAAGTCACCTGGAAGTTCATGCTTTGAACCGGCTTGAGAACCTGCAAATACAATATTGGCAAATGCTCACACTTTAGCATATGAACAAAGTCTATTTGCAGAGCCTCAAAGGGTCCCTGAGGGACAGGATGTGTCAGCAGTTGTGGTCTGTACTGTTTTTTAGGGATTGTTGCACAGTGTGTTTGTTTCTCTTGTATTCTGTGGGATGAATCCACACACATACCAGTTCTTAGGGCTTGGGGTATTATCAGCTATCATTTTTGCCAATTGGATTTGCATGTGTTTGGGCTGTGGTTCACATGGTATACCAAAAGGCCCCGATTGTGATGTCTGTAGATTTCTCTGTTCCATGAATATAAGTGTATGAAAAATCCACTCAGGCCAACCCAGGCTGCGGATATGAGAGCTCTGCTTTCCCTAAGAATGGGTTGGATTAACAGCTGATGTTAGGTCACGGCATACAATCACTTCTGTTCCTCCTGAAGAGCTCCCTGACGTTCCTGTGGCTTCTCCAGTGGAGGGAACTGGATCTGCAGCAGAACCCAGGGCTCCATCCACTTCAGCCATCCCTGACCCTCAGTTCTCAGACTTGTCCTGCCTTCCCTCCTGCTACCGGGACCACAAGGAGGTTTTCAAAAGGCATGTGCCACCTCCCTGCCTCCCCAATGTCTCTGTGACTGCGGCATTGACCTCCTTCCTGGTACAGCTCCTCCCAAAGGCCTGCTGTATCCACTCTCCGCTCCAGAGAGGGAAGCCATGAAGGAATATTATCATCAGGATCATTCGACCCTCCTCCTCTCTAGCTTGAGTAGGGTTCTTCTTTGTGGATAAGAAAGGCAAGACTCTGCATCCCTGTATAGATTACAGGGATTATTAGATTATGTACATAGACTGAAAAACACCACCGTCAAAAACAGCCCCCCCCCCACATTTCCTCTGTGTTTGAACTATTGAAAGGTGCAAAGATCTTTAATAAACTTGATTTTAGGAACGCAAACCATCTAGTGAGGATAATGGAGGGGGGCGAATGGAAAACGGCCTTCAACACCCCTAGTGGCCATTATGAATATTTAGTTATGCCATTTGGTCTCACCAACGCCCCCACCGTCTTCCAGGCTCTAGTAAATGATGCCCTTCAGGACATGTTGAGTCAGTTTGTGTTTGTTTGTATATAAACCTGTCCTTAAAAGCTAGATTACACAGACACTTAGAGGCCCAAGTGCTCCTATTTCCATAGTAACAAAGATAATGAATACACACCTCGATTATACAGAGGTGATCACACAGACACACACGCCAAAGTTACATAAGATTACATGGATGATATTCAAACAGAGTAAATAATATAATAACTCCAACCATAGTAAAACAAGGAATAAGGTAAACTACTACTGGTACTAGTAAAATAATATATCACTTAGATTAGATAACTTCTCTTATCATTTGACGCTATATAAAAAAATGAATTGAAATTGAGACCAGCACTGAATTTATTAGATTATAATTGATTTATTAGTATTGTATCATGGTCTGGTTTTAAAATTTTCCTTGTTGAACAAAAATTGTAATTAGTTAACCTTACTTAAAAAAGCATGCAAACTGATTGCCTTAAAATGACTAAGTAATGTATAATAGGTAGGCACATGTGTACTAACAACTGCTTATTTAGTACAGTACACTTATATTTGAGTTTAATTAACTTAAATACTATTGTAGAGAGTACTTGGAAAATTTAGGAAAGTACTTGACTTGGTACAGACTACTCAGAATTACTATTTCAAACAACTACATAATTTCAAGTGAAATATACTGCATGTGTATTCTGAACAACTTATTTATTTAAGTTGGGCTAACTAATGTGACTGTTCTGCAACTTATAATTTGTCAGTTGTACTTATCTGAAAAGAACTCTGATTTACTGATGAAAACCATGCAAACCATTGCCTTAAAAAGACCAAGTAAGTTGTACTTATAACTTAAATGCCCAAAATAATCACATTTACAGATACACTGAATGAAATCAAATTTCAATTTTATGCATTTTGTAAAAAATTTAAAAAAAATCTTTCTTTTGTAACAACTGACATTTAAAACTGACATGCCAACAATACCGTTGAATTATTGAACTTCCTGTTTGCAGACTAATTTTGGAACAGGGAAAATTTGATTTTCAAAGTGCATCCTACTATAAAGAAGAGGCACAAAGGTGTGAAATAGTGGTGAGCCACAAAAGTACCACTGGCTTATGTCATTACATCTCAAAACTCACAAAGCACACTTAAAAAAAAAAAAAAAAAAAGATATTCCTTTATTAGTCCCACAGTGGGGAAATTCAGTTTTACACTGTTGTTCACACACAGTACATATACATGCGTCAATGGAGAGATGTCAGAGTGAGGGGGCTGCTCCTGCTCCTTAAGCTATTTTGAACTGCTCTTCCTACTCAGCATTTAACATAATAAAAATCAACCAAATCCACTGTCATAAACAGATGAGATCTAATACCAAACCACCACTCTAACTCAACAGGATATTTTTGAGACTTCAGTTTTGGTGAGTTTGTTCTGTCCCAAGCCAAGCATCACTCTGGATAAAGTTTAAAGTGTTTTTCATGGCTTTAGGATACTCCAAGTGTAGAGCATATGACAGTCCAAACAAGAGGCAAAGTGCTTGAGGTAGGTTTTGGATATCTTCCAATACCATACCTCCCTCAAAAATGATGGCAGTTGACACTGGCTCAAGGTGAGGATGAGTGGGAGAGAGAGGCACATCGTCATCGATGGCAGTCAGGCTTCCGCACTGTCAGAAACCGGTATAAAACCCAACAAAAACACAATTTCAACAGGGAAATGTTGATGAGCATGATCAGTTGTCACCGTGTCATCTGTTCTGCCTGCAATATGCTAAGCAGTTTTATCAACATTAGTAAGCCTTCAACATTTTTCAGCCAGGTCACTCACATCTAGTATCAAAGTCTTCCTTATATGCAGTTTCCTTCGCTGTCCTTGCTGGCTTGTACTAGCCAACATATATATGAGGGAGAGAAATGATCTACATTTTGTGCACAATACCAAACTGCAGTATGGCAAACAGGCTTGGAGCTGTATGAGTGATGCTATTAGCCTAGCTTATGTGTTGTGAGTAGAAGTAGACCTATTATCGGCCCATCAACCAATTACCGGGGCCAATTTTGCATTTTTGTGATTATCAGAATCAGTGATTACTTTTTTTTTTTTGCAATAGCTGATAGAACAAATTAATTTTAGAATGTGCTACTTCAACATATGAGGGGTGGAAGAAACAAAAATGAAATGATAAAAATGGAGGTGATAAAAAAATGCATGTGAATTGAAAAACGGGTAAAAATACATGTTGAGTGAAAAATTAATTGCTAAATTATCAAGTGATTTGATTAATTTAAAGCTAAATTGTGTTTTAAAAGTTGTGATTTGTTGAAAGCAATCATTTATCATATCATTTATCACGTCTTACATTCATCATTTATCATTCATATTGTGCTGATTTATCATTTTACACCACCCAACTGCATTTATCATTTACAGCAAGCAATTTTTGTTACCCCTGGTAAAAAAAAAAAAAAGAAATAACAAAAATTGCTTGCTGTAAATGATAAATGCAGTTGGCTGACAGGGATAAATCACCATTCATTTTTCATTTAAGATGTAAATTCGAGAACTTACAGAGCAGGTGTGGTAGAAGTAGCTGGCGTCATCACCAAGCAGAACAGGAGGCCTCGCAGGACAACCACCTCGCAGGACAACCACCTCGCGGGACAACCACCTCGCGGGACAACCACCTCGCAGGACAACCACCTCACGGGACAACCACCTCGTGGGACAACCACCTCGCGGGACAACCACTTCACGGGACAACCACCTCGCGGGACAACCACCTCGCAGGACAACCACATCACGGGACAACCACCTCGCAGGTGTGTATTGCTGTCACATCGTATTTCTACAAATGGATAATGAACAAATAAAGTTCAAGATTATGCAACATTCAAAAGTTACAGTACAAAAGCATTTACCAAAATTAGTACTATAATACAAAAAATACAAAAAAAAATACTATAATACAACACTACTTAAATACCCAAGACAATATAAGTAGCAGCATAACCTCTATAGGGGTCATTATCTATATACTTAAAAAATAAATATACTGATGTACTTTTGTCATACAGTAAATATTATACACTATCTTTCCCACACCTCCCTGTCTGTTAAAAACCACACTGATGTCTGGTCACCTGCGGCAGAGACACTGATGAATACAACAATGTTGACAACAATGTTGGTTGATACCATTTGTTACACAGATTTGGTCCTAAATTTAACCATTTATCACCCATCCAGAATTGATAAAAATGATCAATGTTCCCTCCAAAATACCACATGAATACACCAAGACACCATAAAAGTCTTGCTGTGATTTGGTATCAAATATGTTTGACATTTGGAGATTTCTGCAAGAATTGCATTTTTAGGCAATTAGATGTTGAACGCCTCTATTCAGGAAACTGCTCAGAAACCCCCTTATTGTTAAGATAGAAAGGACATAATGATGTTAGTGGTCTCTAGTTTGTGGCTGTGATTATCCAAGAGTTCACTACAGGTCATTTTATACTGTGAGGTCAAGTGTCATAAAATGGTCTCACTACAATGAAATGGCTCCTATGGGGACTAACATCATCACACGATTACAATTGGGTCCATTGAATCCACAAAGCTACACTTAGCTTTCCAATCATGTGCAGTTTATGTAATTCTAAGACTCTGAGGACTCCAGGGTGCAGATATATTCAAATACACCTTTTTAGAGTAGGCAAAAATAATAAAATTGCATGTGATTATCATAAAGTGGGCATGTCTGTAAAGGGGAGTCTCGTGAGTACCACGAACTTCATTCACATATCTGGAGGTCAGAGTTCAAGGGACCCCTGTGAATATGGCCAGTTAAAACCAGTTTTTCCTCGCCAAAATTGAGTGTAACTTCAGATCATTATTTAACCTCCTTCCCAACAAGATATCATGACATGGTACACACACGTGGCTTAGAGTCTGCATGGCTGAGTTGTACCAATCACAAACAAACACACATACATACACACAAGTGGGACTTTTACTAGATAAACACATGCATGTGTGTCCATGTGCCTTTCTACCCTCCACACACACACACACACACACATGCACACACGCACACAGAAGATACATCAACATGATGAAGGAACACAAATGCATTTTATTGTTTTTACAAACACATCATTTTGTACTTTTTTCAATTCAGTACGGTCAAAATTATGTTTATGTTACACACCCAGAGAACCATTTCATAAGGATAAAGATGTCTCATCACTCATTGCCACCCAGGGGCAACAGTATCAGCAGGAGACCCCAAATGTGGCCCTTTTTTGCTCTCTTGCTCTTTTCCGTCCTCAGTCCCTGCTGCTGCAGGAAGTCAGCCTGGCCTTCTCCTCACCTCTGACGACAGTAGGACACTCTGCTGACCTGCAAGAGGATAGCTCTACAGCTGAATTAGGTTAATTACACAAGGAATCTCTGAAGATGACAAGGACACGAGTGCCTGCCTTCTTAAGATTCCTGCAAGTTAGCATCAGGGACTACCACAAAGTCTGCCAGCTAACTCTGCAAACACAGGAACAACGCAAGCAGCACCAAGCTGCTAACCCTGGATAAACAAAGGATCGGACTGGACCAGTTTCCCTCCAAACTGCACAAATGAATTTGAACACAGCAAAGGCTGCATCTTGGACCCTGGAACCACAGCCTTCTCAAGCCTGGCTCCTCCAACTTCCATAGATGCAACTGCCAGTTTTTCTTTCATGAACTGGATAACGTACTGGGCTTAACTTAGCACAGCAGTAGCACAGCATATTGCTGGGCAAGACTGTTCTACTTGATTTCTGTGAATGTACATATATTGATTTGATTTAGTGTCATTCGTTGCTGTGATATTGTTGTAGTCAGGATATTTGGGTAGCTGGCTTTGCTGCCTCTGATGTGTTTAGCTACATAGACACAGGGTCTGGCATGTAAACTAACCATCTTCTCTAACCCACTGCATGATCCGACACATTAAAACCACTTACATAAACTGAATTATTTTAAACCTAAACACACACATTCAGAGAATCCCAACCCCTACATCGCACAACCCTTTGTCCTCTAAGCACATTGCCTAGAGAGCCCATGTGGGGCGGCCATCTTTGATTCAGCCATGCAGACAAGTAACCAGCCATCTCGTCTTTGTCCCTCCCCCTTCTTCTCTCTCTCACTTTCTCTCTCTCTCACACTCACAATGTGTTTTGTTAGATTAATCCATCCATCGTCAACCACTTATCCTGTTAGGGGTTGCAGGGGTGCTGGAGCCGATCCCAGCTGGCATTGAGCAAAGGCGGGGTTCACCCTGGACAGGTCACCAGTCCATCACAGGGCACATAGAGACAGACAACATAAAGATAGACAACCATTCACACTCACATCCACACCTACGGGCAATTTAGAGTCATCAGTTAAACTAAACAGCATGTCTTTGGACTGTGGGAGGAAGCCGGAGTACCCGGAGAAAACCTACGCTTACACAGGGAGAACATGCAAACTCCACACAGAAGAGTCCCAAGCCGGATTCGAACCTGCGACCCGCTTGCTGTGAGGCGAGAGGCCCCACCGTGCAACCCAATTGATAATTATATTTAATATTTTATGATAACTAGAGTAGCACCAACAAATAATAATTCAACTCTTGATCTACTTGTGAAAAAATTATAGTACTGATAATAAACAGTAAGATAAGATAAGATAAGATATTCCTTTATTAGTCCCACAGTGGGGAAATTCAGTTTTACACTCTGTTGTTCACACAGTACATATACATGTCAATGGAGAGATGTCAGAGTGAGGGGGCTGCTCCTGACAAGCGGGTTTGGTGCCTTGCTCAGGGGCACCTCTGGCACCTCTCCAGCAAACAGTTGGTCTTGGTCCATGGGGGACTTGAACCGGTGACCTCTGCGTCCTAACCCAAGTCCTTACGGACTGAGCTACTGCCGCCCACAAAGGTTTAAGGTGTGCCATGTCTCAGCTTTCATAACAAGGTAAATGTGTGCTCTTTCAAAGTCATTGAAGTCAGTGGCTGTACTAACTGAATATGCACCCATGTTGTCAACGAGAAGCCAGTCCCCCACATGCAACTCAGGAATCCAGTAGCTGTCGATTACTTTGTCAAAGCTGTCACAGGTTGGACCCCAGATAACAGACTGGTATCTCTGCTCACTGCTCTCAACAGCCTGTGTAGAGAACAAACATTGAAACATAAAATCCACATCACATTGGTCATATTCTCCCACAATCTATTCCTTTAAATCTCATGCCTGACATCACTCATTTTTCCGGCCAGATGGTGGGTGACAGCCTCCAACATGCTGCTCCACGTGTTATTTTAAAGAACTAATGCATGAAGATGATACCAGGATACCAGCAATTACATCCATATTCAACACATCAATATTTATGTCCAGTTCCAATGTTAAGTGCTAATGCAAGAAGTAGTGTCTTCTTGAGGTGGACAGTAAGCTTCTAGCAGTCAACCTAAAATGTTTAATGTTAGCCTAACCCTAACCATACTGCAACCACAGATCAGTGATACATCCATAACCTTTGACTTAAACCATTCAGTAGTTGCAATGCTCAGGTATTGTGGAAAGGGAGAATTTTAGTCCCCCACTGACTAGTGGGGACTAGTCAGACTGTAGCGTTACGAACTGATGAAGCCACTTGGATAAGGGGCGTAACGTCTTCAGAGACAAATCTAAGTCCAGTTGCCTTCGATTCAATTGTTGCCAGACTGGACATTAAAAAACTTAATCTTGTGTTTTGCTGAATGGTATTAATGTTTATGCTTGTATGTGCTGATAGGGCTGATATTTACCCTGTAAAGGTATGGTTCAACCTTGGTGTGGGCAATATGATTGAAGATGCAGTTCAGGGAGCCATACCCTCCATCATTTATGTAGTACATCATTGTTGGTCCAGGATGGTTTTCCTCACCGTCTGAAAAAAACACATGCAAAATAATGAAAGTTACATAAAAGGCAAGTATGTAATATTTTTGCAAATATGTTGAAAATAATAGGAAAATTATAATAAAAACTATGCTTTTTGGCTATGGTCCCCTTCTACCACATGCTACCAGGTATCTGGAGTTCTGCACAAAGTGAGTAACTACAACTCTACAAGTCAGGACTGTGTTCACTCAGAGGCTGAACATGGCTGTCTACTGAAGATGAATCCTGATGTAGTGGTGCACTGCCATGTTGTGCCATCAGACAAATCTGATAGTTGTCAACTACACCTCTTGATACATTTAAGCACAAACACATTGTCTAGTTATGTATATGGATTTTCAACATTCATGTGGCTTCAAAAGACATCCATACATTACCGCTCTGTTCTTCCATATCATCTAAGATTACTCTTCTGGCAATGACATTCGCTGCCAGTGTGAAGGCTGATTCCATGAAGTATCGGCCTGGTTCTGCAATAATCTGGACCCCACTGTCAGATGGGAAAAACTCATCCAGTGCTCCATTAATGACTTCTGAAAACTAGGAGGGAAAAACACAGTGGCACAGACATTTAGCTGACACTTTAATACAAAATGACATACAGTAGCCAGTTTCACTGATATTACAGCTAAGAAAGGTAAGGTTTCTGCATGTGTTTCTATGAAATACAAGCCATGTGATTAGAGAGTCTGGATGAGAACCAAATGGCAAAAGTTTGATCAAATGTCTCAATACTCAATACTTGCTAGAAGTAGAAAAACCTTGATAACAGAGACATCACACACCACTAAAGAATAAAGAGACAGCTTTCCTTGAATGTTCCTTGAGGGAAAACAGGACACTTAATAAGAAAAAAACCATTAATAATTACAAGAGCTACCTAACACTGTATATTTTCATTTTACCTCTTCAAATTTCACATGAAAGTCCTCTGCCGCAGAGAATCCTCCACCAATATCCAAGAGACTCATCTGGATGCCCAACAAATTCTGAAAAACACATCAGTACCAGTCTAATAATGCACCATTTATAAAGGGTTTATACATTTTGAATCATCGACGGCCTATTATTTTGAAATCCCAATTGTCCAAAAAATTCCCCATTGAATCAAAAGCCCATTTGTCCAACAACCCGTTTTTCCCAAAACAAATGGCCATTGTTCAGAAGACCTACTGGTCCAAAAATACACTCCTCTGCAACAAACAGAAGCACATGGCTAATTAATATAACAAATGATGTCATCGGACCTTCCCGATCTTTTTTTCCTTCTGGGGAGGCATGACCCACCCTACTCTTCCTCTACTAATTGCCATAATTGGTTGGGTTGGTTAGGTTTAGGTACAAGGATCGAGATTGGTTAAGTTTAGGGTAAGAATATCAGGGTAAGCCAACCAAAGGCAAATTAGAAGAAGAAGAGGAAGACGAAGAAGAAGAAGACACCCTTCATTGATCCCTTGAGGGGAAATTCAATTTTTTCACTCTGTTGTTAACTTATACACAGTACACACAGACCTGAAATACATACATGCACAAACAGGACCTATATACATGCATTAATGGAGAGATGTCAGAGTGAGGGGGCTGCTCCTGACAAGCGCCCTGAGCAGTTGGGGGGTTTGGTGCCTTGCTAAGGGGCACCATGGCAGTGCCCAAGAGGTAAACTGGCACATTCAGTTTCAGTTCACATTCAGTTTTTGGTCCATGGTGGGACTTGAACCAGTGACCTTCCAATCCCCAAGCCAAGTCCCTATGGACTGAGCTACTGCCGCCCCCAAGGGACAGGCAATGTACTTCTATCATGACTGCTACTACCTGATACCCAATACCGTTCTCAGGTACTAATATTTGTACCTGTAAAACAATGCTGATACAGCCCCACCCAATACCATTTTACAGCAATGTGATATTAACAGACAAGTTTAGGGCCTTGCACGAAAGGCTGCTGTGGTTGCAGTGCCGCTCAGCTGCAATGAATTATCCAACACACAAACAGGCAACTGAGTCTCCAGTTCACCCATCCAGGAAAGTCTGAGTCACAATGTTGTGTGCATTGTTGTGAACACATGCAGCCACTTTAATCTCCACCGCATCAATTAATTGAGCTGCAAGGTTGTCAGCAGTGTGTCTGTCAGCATTCTCTGCTCGTCATCAGCATTCTGATGACGAGTATGAAGTTAGCAGTCACATTATAACCATAAACCTAGCTGTGCAGTGCGTGTACAGTTTATTTGTCTGTGAATACATACATACTATAACTCCTCAAGACATTTACCGAAAACAGTGAAGGGATTAGTCCATACACTGTATTTAGGAAGTTGATGTAATCATCATGACATCATTCATTGGTTTATGGACTGCCGTTTTGAGGCCTTGAGTTTAGCATTTTGGCCGCCTTAATCTTGGGCCATTGCCATGTTGTTGTCTTTCCAACCAGAACTGATATGAGAGGGTGGAGCTAAGTACAACCAAACCTTACATGAGACATTTTCATATGACCAGAAAAGTTCAAATTAACTTTCATGAACTGAAAATACCCTGTGAAAAGGTTAAAGTTCTACAACAAAATCAAAGAAAACTCCCAGACTAGACAGGCTGTATTAAAGAAGATTTGAAACTAGTGATTGAGACCATAAACTCATGTTTACAATGTTTGCTGAGGTAATAAATCAAGTGAGAAGTAGGCTCACTCACACAGTAGGCGTAGTTTGGTTTGGTTGACAAATGACAACAATGGGCCAACTGACCAATCAGAGCAGACTGCACTTTTCAGGAGGAGGGCGCAGGAGTTCAAACAGAGTGATTCAGATGGAGGTGAAAAGTGGTGCTGGTATGGGAAAAGTAAAGCATATTTTGAACATTGAAGCATGTAAGGTAGGGCTGCCAAAGTTAATGTGATAATACTGCATTAACGCAAATATCATCAAGTGTCATATGAAACTAGAAAACCTAAGCAATTGCTTGTCCATGTCATACTAGCTTGTTGAGAAGGAGGCCAAATAACACACCAAACTTGCACTACATTTTGGTGAGGAAAAATTATTATTGGTATTTACCTCTCCCCTCCAGATGAAAAATGGTTCTGTGGGTATCCACAAGTCTTTACAGACATGTCCACTTTATGATAATCACACGCAGTTTGGATCAAGTCATAGTCAAGTCAGCACACTGACACACTGACTGTTGTTGCCTGTTGGGCTGCAGTTTGATATGTTATGATTTGAGCTGATACTTTTATACTAAATCTAGTACCTATGAGGGTTTCTGGGCAATATTTGTCATTGTTTTGTGTTGTTCATTAATTTTCAACAATAAATCAATAATAAATCAATCAATCAATCATCAATCATATATATATATATATATATATATATATATATACACATACATAGGGGAGGCGTCAGTCAGACCCGGACAGAGCACTGCTCCAGGAAAAGGGACTGGTTGCGATTTGTGTGATCACATTTGTGACGATGCCTGTGCATAATGATAACAAATGAAAGCCTGTCTTTGTAACGAATTCTCCCAGTTAAACAAGACTGTAAGATGCATATTCAATAAACATTTATATCTTACCATACAGCGCTTTCTCAGTTTTATCCAAATTATTTATTTTATAACAAGTATTCCTTAGTTTAATATCCATACATCGTTTTAGTCTCT
Organism: Pterois miles; assembly: GCA_947000775.1. NCBI lineage: Eukaryota > Metazoa > Chordata > Actinopteri > Perciformes > Scorpaenidae > Pterois > Pterois miles. The sequence continues at coordinate 1,584,603 of CAMQGK010000020.1, read as the reverse complement.
TCATCTTCATCTTCAACCGCTTATCCGGGGTTGGATCGCGGGAGCAACAGCTCCAGCAGGGGACCCCAAACTTCCCTTTCCCGGGCCACATTAACCAGCTCTGACTGGGGGATCCGAGGCGTTCCCAGGCCAGTGTGGAGATATAATCTCTCCATGAAGTCCTGGGTCTTTCCCGGGGTCTCCTCCCAGCTGGTCATGCCTGGAACACCTCCCGGATCGTTTTAGTATACATAATATATAAATATATATTTATTAAAAAAAAGTTAGTAAGAGAGAAGCCCGGCCCGGCCCGGCCCAACTCAAACGTAATAATTGACATTTTGGGCTCGGGCTCGGGCTAAAGATCTTACCTCTAACAGCATATTTGCCCACTCTCATGTTGATAAGAGTATTAAATACTTGACAAATCTGCCTTTAAGGTACATTTTGAACTGTAGACAATCATGTGATTAATCATGATTAAATATCTTAATCGACTGGCAGCCCTAATGTAAATATGTTCTTGTAGAAACCTAAAAATACCTGAATTGAGCAAAACAGGTCCTCTTTAGTACCACTTCCAACTTGTGTGTTAATGTATTCTAACCCTCTGGCAGGCAAATCCTGCACCATCATCTTAAGTCAATTAGTAGTTATAGCAGAGGAAATCGAAAATGCCAAACTTCTCCCAGGATTGGAACTGGAGAGGAACTGTCAGGACTATGTCATGGGATTAGGATGTGATGCACCAGGAGTGAAAAATGCACTCCTGTATAACCCTCTAGAGGAGGAAAAAACAGATTTGATTTTTTTACAACCCAAGATCTTATAATTCAAAACTGACCTATGAAGCATTAATAGTAAATGAGTCATATAAAGTTCCAACACATGAACCCTTTATAAAAAGTGCCTTATCAGAGTGGTACCACAATGCCAATCAGTGGATCAACACAAATATGATTCCTTGAAAAAAAAAAATCATTATTAAACATATCTTGCATCTATTCTGTTAGCAGACTTTGTTACCTTTTAAAAATATTTATCTACCTAGGTGCCCTACTCCACATTCACACTAATACACACATTTGTACAAGCTGTCCAGTCCAGCCACAGTCTGATCTGATGGTCCATGAGCAGCTCCACTGAAGCAGAGCCTTCCCTCGTTTTGGTGATGAGGGAAAGTAAGTTAAACTTTGCTTTCCTCACCCAGATTTAGTCTGACTGTCACTGCTTTGTTGAGATGATTTACATCACATTTACAAATCACCACAACAAACTTGATCACTGGCTTTACCTCTGTGTAAATGTTGCTGTAGTTTATTACAGTTCTGTTGCTATGACGATGACTTACTGCTATATCAAAGACACAGCGGGCATCTTCAATGGCCTGATTGAACGCCAAACTTCCAGTGCACTCGCTGCCTACATGAAAGCTGACCCCAATGACCTCTAAGCCCAGCTCTCTGGCACGTTCCAGCAGCTTACCAACTGACACCAGTCTGGCTAACTGAGTTTTACCAGTGATTCGAAGAGAAATCTTTTGGAGTTCATCCTCATTATCAAACGTCATCTTATCTACTCCATGAGCACAGGCATATTTGATGTGCGACAGTGGTTTGGTTGTATGAGCGTAGATGATTCTGTCAGGTGTCACTCCGAGGGACAGGATCTGCTGGATCTCACCCTGTTTTGGACCAAAACATGTTTGAAATGAGCAAACTGAGAAGGAAACAAGATTTCACTATAACAAAGAAAACAGAGAACCAGATTATCTTTGAAATACTTCATCAGTACCTTGCTAGCACAGTCGAAACCTGTGTTCAGAGCACTCATCATCCTCAAAACTGCTGCTGTGTTGTTGCACTTCACTGCATAGAAAGGCTTGACTCGAGGTAAGTTAGTCAGCCATCTGAGGTGTCTTTCATATATACTGTCTAGATTTGCCACATAGAATGGCCCTTCGTTGTCCTGAGTGAAGAAAGCAAAGTTAACAGTTTATTCTGAAAATGCACATCTCAAGAACCTCAACTATCTCACAATAGTTTCACACAATTACTCAGAGATTCATAGTAAGTGACACAATGTCTCTGATACTCACCACTGAACCAAACTCTTTGATTTTATCGTCTATGAAATCACTGATGGTCCTTCCATTGTCTAAAATGTCAATGTTACAATTCTCAGGGGACAAAACATGAATGACTGATTCATTTGTAGTTTGTGGTGCTGCAAAGGGTGACAATAAAATGTGAAGCATTTAGAATATTAACGTTTGACACTGTAAATTTTTTTTTTTTTGTCTGCATTTATTCTCATGGTTTAACACCACAGTGGGCGGTGTCAGCCTTTTATGAGATTGATGCATATTTTAGTCTTGCAGTAAGATGTCTTAATGTTTTATGCGTGTGTGACCATCACCTGCCCCCTCTGGGAATTAAGCTGTCATTCTTTATTAGATTTTCCTAACCTGTGCCAGAGAGGGCAGTGCTGCACCGCAGTGAGCTGAGGGGAAACAGACGATAGACGAGACGAGACTAGACGGACTGGGAGAGTACGGACAGGCAGGCAGTGTTATGTATGAGTGTAAGCTGCTGTGTTATTCCTGACAACCAACACCTCACAAAACAAAACAAGGGATCGTAAAAAGGACAGTATTGAACACCAGAATTGTGGAAGTTCTGATAGTGTAGAGTAGGCTGCCAGAGGACGCAAGTGAGGGAAGAATGTGTAGAGGGCCTGAGTTTAGTGTGAAGTGTGAGGTATAATTCAGCGCATTCTGTCGGGTCCCGCTAGTTCTCAACAGTGGGACTCGACAGGAGCTGGTAAGCCCTGAACAAACATGCATGTGTGGTGGACACCAAAGTCCTGAGCGGCTAAAGTGGCCTAGCACGGCCCGGATGGTCAAGCGCCCCCCGCCCCACGAAGCGGGAGAACCCGGAGGCCCCCCCAGAAGAGCCACCTGGGCCACAGAGAAACACAACACAAGGGGTGGGCCGGAGGGCAACAGTGGATGGATACTCTGCGACCAGCCCCGATCCAGCGACCCAAGCCACCCAGATCACCCCCCAGGTTGTGAGTGTGTGTGATGCATTAAAAGTGGAGAGTGGGGGAGGCCAGCAGGAGGGGGGGTAGGGGGGGCACAATGCCGTGGAGCACTGCAACCCACCCCACCCCATAAACCGCCAGCCCCCCACCACCTATCCATAGAACCCTGGCTGTTGTGGTCCTATATGTGCCTAAAGAAATTATATACAGTGAGGTGTGGGATGTGTGAAGTGCAAGTAAGAGGCAGGCTGGTGCAGGTCCAGCCCAAGGCACAGGAGCCGGGAGAGAAGCAGAAAAGTCACAGGCCGTGTAGCGCGGGGCCCCAAGAACCAAGAGGCCAGGGACCAGGGGGGACCATGAAAACCAACGGGACCCGAGACCACTACGACCCCCAGGAGCCGCAGCGGCGGAGAGGCGCCCCAGCCGTCGCAAAACATGCACCACCGGCCAGCCACACGCAACCCAACCCAGAAGGGGGAAAGGGACGCCCCCAAAGACCCACAGCCCACGAGTGCCATGCACATCCCAGGAGCATCTGTGCCGAGGAAGCAGGAAGCACATCACCCACCCCGCCCCCACACAACCACCCACTGGAGCCGCACCATGCCTGGACCAAGGCCCCCAGCCAGCAGCGTTCAATCTCCGGTGACGGCATACATGCTCGGAACAGGGCCTGTGCGCAGGCGAGCCGGATTCCCCCGCCAGCACACAGAGCGCCCGGAACCCACAGCCGACCCCCACGAAGCGGCGGGCCCCAGGCACCCCCGAGGGAGGAAGAGGGGCGAGGAGGAGCGGGCAGGCAGGAGAGGGAAGCAGAGGAGGGAAGGGGAGCAGAAGGCGGACGGGGGAGCAGCAGGAGGACACACGCACCCCACACCCCCGGGGCCAGCCAGAGCCCCCGGGAGAGACCAGCCACCGACCCCCCCAGGACACAGGGAGAGTGAGGAGACTCAGCAGCCCTGGAGCACCAGAGGAGAGGCAACGGACACACCCCACCCCCGGGGGGGAGCCAGTGCCAGGCGGGTCCCACAGAGCCAGACAGCAAACCCAGGGACGAGAGGGAAAGTTCACCCCTAATGCATGCACCCGGCCTTGGAGCTCCTGGCACCATCATTCCTTGATGAGGAGAAAAACAACAACAACAACAACAACAATAACAGGCACAAAAAAAGAAGAAAAAAAAAAACTGCAACATAGCCAAGGAGACATGAGCTAAGATACAGACCATAGGCACATACAATTTATGAGAGGAATGGCATACACTAACAGACAAAAGGAAGCTATGGAGTTATATTTAAAGCTCTAATAAATGGAGACCATTTCTTTGTAAATGATGCCAGTTGGTTTGTCCAGATAGCAGATATTTTCTCAAGAGAAATGTGTTCTATGAGGAGGTTCAGCCAATGGGTGATGTTGAGGGCTTTCTTATCCTTCCAGTTTACCAGAATTGTTTTCTTGGCAATAGCAAGAGCTACAAGTGCAGGTTGCAATTGATGGCCTGGTAGGGCTGTCAATGTTAGATCACCAATTAAACAAAGGTTTGGAGAATGTGGGATCCTGCAGTCCAAAATAGTGGAGAGTTTCTCTGTGACTGTTGCCCAAAACTGATAGACAGGTGAACACAGCCAGAGAGCATGGAAATACGTGTCGGTCGTGTTTTGAGTGCATTGAGTACATATGTTGGATTGCGAAAAGCCCATTTTGTGCAATTTATATTGTGTTGAGACACAGTTTCTGAATACAGGCTGCGAATTTCTCTGTGGATTGAGCCTTTCGATACACAGTATTTACACTATATAGCACTTAAACAAGCTTTATAATATATAATAATAATAATATATAAAATACTTGAAACTCTTACTTTTTGCAAAGAGGGCCTTTAAGTAGAAGAACTAATACCATATAGTGAAAATACTCCACTACAAGTGAAAGTGCTGCATCCAAATCCAATGTACTTAGAGCATTAAAATTAAAAGTACTCATTGTGCAGTAAAATGTTCCCTGTCAGTGCTTTACTAGTACATAGCATATGGTGTTTTTTTATTAATGCTGCTGCAATAATGTGTATGTTGGTTGCATTCTACTGCTGTAGATGCTTCAGGTTGTGCTAATTTGAACTACTTTATATACTGTTTCGTAGCTTAATTTACAGCATATTATGTCAGATCATCATATGTCCTGTGAGAACCATATATCTCTAAAATGCCAACTTTATTTCTATCCTCTCTGTCCAAAAAGGAGCAATTAATTCTTCAGTTTATCAGAAACACTATCATTCAAAATCACCAAATTTGGAGATACATGGTTTTCACTGCACAGGAAGGGTATGAAAAAAATATGTGAATATAGTGGAGTAAAAAGTACAAAATTTGCCTCTGAGATACAAGTAAAGCTTTATCTTTTAGCAACTTTTAAAATGCACTGTCACAAAGTGCCGTCTTCACAGGACGGGTTATGAGAAGCCGCTTAAAGCAGACATTCAGACATTCAGCAGCTCTAATAGATTGGGGGAGGTGATTGCAGTGGGTTGTCACTAATACAGCAAAGGCCCGATCACTTATTGTGTTGCAGTTTGAACAGGGAGTGGATAAGACACTAGAGACTGGAGGATCGGATTGGTCTACAGATAGAATAAGGAACTAAATGTAACTGGGGCGGCAAGGTCATGCAATGCCTTATATGTAATTAGCAAGATTTTCTAGGGTATATCCCAAGCCTCTAATTTGTTGTTTGCTCGCTCCTCGCTCAAACCAGAAGTTGTTCTCGTGCACCATCTTGAAGAACATCCCAAAGCTCTTATTTCTTCACGAAGGACTAAGGATTAAGGGTTGAGGAGCGAGGAGGGATCTCTGAGGAGCCATGAGCGAGGATACACGAGAGAAGCCTTCATGGAAGTCTTTTACTGGCCGACATGCCCCCTTATTGAATATAGTTATTGATCGGACCCTGCTGCAGTTCGGACCGATCTGATGACATCACATCTCAACATCACTGGAGTTTTATACCATAACAGAGTAAACATTTTATATTTTAGTTGTCTTCCAATTCATCATCTAGTTAAAATCTGAGTTCATGGTTGGTGTGAACAACAGCAGAAGGATCGACAGTATCTGTCCACACACTGCAGCTGAAGCAGCCTGTAACTGAAGGAGCTTCATAAGCCCTGACAAACACTTTGTTAGTAACTTTCTGCCTTTTAGAGCTAGATTTTTCTGCTCATGATCTGGTATTTCTCCCATTAACTTTTATTAAGGATACAGTAGGAGTGTCTGTCAAGCCTCCAAGCAGGACTCAGTCCACAGTATAAATACAGACTGCAGCTGTTATTCATGTGCAGCTGTTTGTTAAACAGATAAGAGGCTCCATCAACTCCAGCCTCCATCAATAATCTTTACACACAACTGATCCAGCTGTGATATGTTGCTGATATGATGTTAATATACCAGCAACATTACTGCAGTTTCAAAGTCTAGACATCTCTAGAATATGTCAGTATGACAGAAAAGGTGACCTTCTGACTCTTTACTGACATCATATCAACATAATCATGAGCAACATAACTACACTTTTGATGTCTGTATCTGTAGAAAATGCCATGGACATGAAAGATTTATTTTTAAATCAACACTTCCTGCTTTAATTCCCCCTCAACACAACCCCTCAATTATTTTTTTTTCCTGTTAGCAGAACTCCTTCATTTGTTATCACAAGGATTTTATTCTGAAATATTTGCAGGACAAACATGCAGTGACTCACAAGGCTCAGAGACTGAATAAAGTACAGGATTTTAATTGTGGATTATAACTATTATTTACAAATTTCCACACAATTCTTGACCTATTTCTGTTTAAAGTAAATAGAAATTACATTTATAATGCAATGAAACGGCCCTTATGAAAGTCAGACTCTGCAGAAAGAGCACCAGCAGCAGAAACGATGCAGGAGTGCAGCTGACATGCAGCTGGTGTGAACAAGGGATGCGTGAATCATGCAGCCGCTACGCACTCCTCACACAGCTGGTCTGGCCCAGGCGTAGGAGGAAAGGAAAAGACTTAAGTGGGGGAAACATGGATGTAATTAAGAGATGGGATATACCCATAGTTTAGGTTTAGTTTATAAAGTCTAGTTTTCGCTCAGATCACTTGAATTAGAATATGCTGAAAGGTTATTATGGAATGATACCAAAAACATTGTGCCTACTGCAGGTTTAGGTAGACAGTATTTGAGCAGATGTTACTTACATTTCACCTCTGAAATTATGCCATGTAAATAGTAATGAAAAATGGATTCATAACATTTACATGCCTCACATATTATATAACAGAAAAGACTTCTTTAATCTTACCACAGCCCAGATTCTTCTCCATATTTTGCAGCCCTGAAAATATCAAATATTTTCAAATGAGTTTAAGTATTATAGCAGTAATACTACTCATGTCCAAAGTGAAAATGCATAGAATGACATGCTGGTTTTATTAGCTGACTGGTAGCTTTTCCCCACCCACTGTTTTAAAAAAATAAAAAAAAAACTTACCTTACCTTTATAATTCTATACCAGACTGGTTTTGCATGAGAAGACTGTACCACATTATTTATACAGCAAGCTCTTTGTCCAGTGCTTTAAGAGCTGGTTATAAGCCTAGAATACTGCCAATTACATTACTTTAACTGTCGCATACTGCATACTTCTGGGGACCGCAGTATGCAGTATACTGTATACTGTGCACTGTACTCCTCCGAATACAGCCATGACCAAACAGATTTGATGACGCAGACTCATCCCTCTGTGCCTGTATAAAAACTATGAATCAAGTTGGCTGTGCTCGAGACAGCTCAGCCGTTGCATTTTTTGTTGATGCAATAAACCTTTAGTGGACTGAGGGCTTTGCTTTCTTCTCATTTTTTGCAAGTTTTTGACAAAAGATTTGATTTATATTCAACATTTGTGTGTGATCTCAGGTTGAGTGAAGAAAAATCCACTACAATTGCCATATCCATCACATTTTGATGAATCCACACTAGGGCTATGAGTCGATTAAAACATTCAATCATGATTAATTGCATGATTGTCCATAGTGAATCACTATTAACTGCACATTTTTTATCTGTTCAAAATGTACTTTAAAGAGAGTTTTATCCTTTATTTAACACCCTTATCAACATGGGGGTGGGAAAATATGTGGCTTTATGCAAATAAATGTATATATTTATTATTGGAAATAAATTAACAGCACAAAACAATGATAGATTTTGTTCTACCCCCCCACTGGTACTGCATTTAGTATAAAAATTACGCTCCAATCATAACATGACAAACTGCAGCCCAACCGGCAACAAAAGCTGTAAGTGTGCCGACTTCACTATGACTTGCTCCAAACTGCATGTGATTATCATGAAGTGGTAATCTGTAGTGATGTGATGTGATGTCTGTAAAGGGGAGACTGGTGGGTACCCAGAGAACCCATTTGGAGTCCTTGGATTTTTTTATTTTCATATCACGCCAGTATATTCGTTCTAGCTTTAAAATGAGCCCACTACCACCTAAAAATCATAAGTTGCAGTAATGCGTTAGATAAATTAGTGGTGTTAAAATTGGTTTGCATTAACGCTTTGTTATAGTGTTAACTCTGACAGCCCCAATTCATGCACATAACAGTTCTTAGGGTTGGGCTATTATCAGCTACGACTTTTACCAATCGGAGGTACAGTATGTGTTTGTTGAGGGCTGCGATTCATATACATAATATGTCTTTCTGTCTTGGTATAAAGGTCCCATTGTGGCGTATCTAGATTTCTCTGTTTGTTATGTATAATCCACTCAGGCCAATCCAGGCTGTGGTTTTAACAGTTGACGGTAACTTAGATCTTCTTCTGGGGCCTGCATTGATTGTGAGGGACTGGATAACAGGCTGGACTCAAACGCATGACAAGGAGAGCAGATCAAAGTTCACAATAATCTTTAATAAATAGGCAAATGGTCGGTACACAAAAGATCAGTCCAACAGGCTAACAAATCCAAGTCGCTAGGCAAAGGCAGGGTCAAAAAACTAGCAGATAATCAAAAACACGAGGAGTCTAGATCACTGGGAAAAAGAACACGAGGACGCTTGCACTCTAGGAGATACAAAGACGAACTGGCACAGAAGGGAAGGGGAACACAGCTTAAATACTAAAGAGGGGAGTGACTAACTATGAACAGGTGGACACAATTAGCGCGGGGAGACGATCAGACGCAGGTGAGGGTAGTTGGAAAGTAGGTCAGGGAATCTCATTCATTCATAACACGGAAGAACTGGAGGGCAGGAAGTGACGTGCTCTGAAACGAGAGGGACAGTTAGTTTTCAAAGTAAAACAGGAAATGGACAACATTCACAACCACAAGGACAAAACGTAACTTAACCATCTCGGGGCGTGACATTGATCCTCTGCTCCTGCATTCCTCTTCACTGGATACAGCACAATTTGCCTATAAGTTTGTCAAATATTTGTCTAGCATGTGATAGCTGCAACAGGTAGCTAGGTTAGTCCCATAAGCAAACATTGACACGTCTGGTCATGCTCATTTTATTGACAGAGGTACTACACATTTACACATAATTTTGAGCTGTAAAATAAATGATATGACTGTATTTTGCTGAAATACATTAATGCAGGTGTTAATAACATTTCTTACCAAGTTTATTAAAATCTGAATTTGATGGGTTGAAAACCGCACGCCATCCACTGTTTAAAATCAACCCTGACTCTTACAATGAGAATGCTGATATGGAGTAGACCGTTTGTGTCTAATCGACATCAAGAAATGTTTATATATATGAAAATAGAACATTGAACGTTGAACGTTGATTGGTCCGTTGGTGAGTGTCTGTCACAGCAGCAGTCTGTCACAGCTGTGGCAGCTTTTTGACCCGTTCAACATGTTGAATTGGTGGTGAGAGAAATCACTCTGGCATGAAATGAATGAGTGCATGTGCATGCACAAAGTGAGCACAGCAAGCAAAAGGGTAATGTCAGGAGGGCACACAGAGGGCTCATCTCCTTTTCCATCTTTATTGTTGAGTGAAATTCAGGATGGCACCTACAGCAAACATAGGAAACCTGCTACAAGTGGATATGAATCCCATTCAGATTGAGCTCAGCATTTGCTGAACTTTAAAGGAGTATGGAAGAATGTCGATGTGGACTACGGCATGAGATCCGCCAGCCATATCCTAATGATGTTTTAGTCCGCATTAAATCTTTTCAGAACCATGTCGGTCACATACAGATGATTCTGAGATGGTACCAGCAACACGGCATCAAGCTCACAGCAAAGAAACGTGAACTATTCACAGATGAAGTGAGATTTCCGGGTCTAAAGAGGGATACACAATGGACCCAGCAAAAATGGCCCCTGTGCAGGTATTAACACTAGAACTGCCAAGCTTTTTAGGAGTACAACAGCATTTCCTCCAAATCCTTTTCCAAAGAGCACCTGTATCTTGTTGCTCTCACTGATCACCATTAATGCCTCATCAGTCTCCATCTCCATAGGTGTAGGGACTGTAGGTGTAGGGGCCATGCTAGTTTTCTCGTACCTAAATTTAGTGCAACTTTGGATTGTTATTTAGCCTCTTTCAAGTTAGTATGATATGGTTGGCACTAATGGGTTCCTTGGATTTTCTATTTTCCTATGATGCCAGTATATTCTCTCTAGCTTTAAAACAGCCCACTACAACCTAAAAATTGCAAGTTGTGTTAGTGCATTAAATAAATTAGTGGTGTTAAAATGAATTTGTGTTAACGCATTATTATCGCATTAAATATGAAGTTAGTTAAAGTTAATTCACACATGCAACAGTGTGGGCTATTACCAGCTACTGACTGCCAACTGAAAGTATGTGTTTGTTGAGGACCGTGATTAATATGCATAATGTGTCTTTCTCTCTTGGTAAAAAGGTCCCATTGTGGTGTGATTTCTCTTTCTCTCTGTTATGTATATTCCACTATATGATCCAGGCCAACTCAGGCTGTGGTTTTGCTCCTCTGCTCCTCTGCACTAGATACAGCACAAATATTAAATATTTGTCTAGCATGTGATAGCTTCCACAGATAACAGTCAGTCTCATAAGCAAACAATGACATGTCCTGTCATGCTCATTTTAGTTGACGTAGTCAAAGAGGTACTGCACACATAAACATAATTTTGAGTTGTAAAAAATAAATATGACTGTACTTTGATGAAATACATTAATGCCGGGGTTATTGACTTATTTCTTACCAAGTTTATAGTTATAATTGTAATATATTTGCATTTGATGGTTTGAAAATGGCACCACTACTGTTTTAAATCAAACCTGAATCTTGCAAGGACAATGATGATATAGAGTCGACCGTATGGGTCTAATCTACATCATGACATTTATATAGTCTGCCCTTGTTGGCAGCTTTTTGACCCATTCAACGTGTTGAATCGGCGATGAGAGAAATCACTCTGGCTTCTCAGCTGAAGCGAATGAGTGCACACAAAGACAAAACGAGTGAGAAAAGTCAGCAAAAGAGTAAAGTCAAGAGGGCAGACACAGAGAGCTCATCTCCTTTTTCATCTTTATCTCTCAATACGCAGATATTTTCACAAAAACATGGCCATCTGGAATGAAGCTAAGCGGTGAATGAGAGTGGTGTGAAAATGCTTAGCAAACGCTGTTTTGTTTCACATATGCATCATAACAACGGCTTGTGTATCTGCAGTCCTCCGTCTTCCAGTTTCCCTTTTTGAATGACGAATACAGACTACGGCTGCCTGCTGGTGTGGAGAGTTAATTCCTCTCACACAGGCACAGAACATACGTAGTATTTGGCCATTGGCTGTGGTCTTATGGTATGTTCAGGTGCAACTTCTTGGCCAAGACACTGGAGACATGACAGAAGACATGAGTAATCTGTCCCCCCTTCCTTTAAATGGTGACGTCAAAATACAAGACAAAAGTATACTGTACTGTAAAGGTGGCAGCGGCCATCTAGCAGTGTGTTTGTTAGTAGCATCTCTGGCCCATATCTGGCCCTGTGTACAGTCACAAGGAAAATACCTGGAGCTGCATACTTCATACTACAGTACCTCTCCCCAAACACCCTGGAACTCAACAAAACTGGAAACTTCACCCAGGCCCATACAACCTGTGTGCACGAAGATGATCAGCTGCTGCTACCAGACAGGTAGCTGTGACTGAACTGAACAACCTGAATTTCTTGGTGATTATTGCTGAATCCTTAGAGGGGTATTTTTTGTTTGACTCTGAACTGGTCCCTGCTGGAATGGAGAGTTATTTCCTCTCACGCACCCGAAGAACTTGCATGCTAGTGGGTCGTTTGGCCGTAGTTTTTGGAGTATCTTCAAGTGTAACTTCTTGGCAAAGACACAGGTGACGAGGCGATGCAACGTCAAGACGTTTAATTCATACCAGCTGAATTGCTCTACAGTAGAAAAAGAAGCTCTGACACTGATATGGGCTCTTAAACATTTTGATGTGTACTTGGGTTCTGGTGTGGTGCCTGTGGTGGTTTACACCCACCACAGTCCCCTGACTGTTCTCAAGTCTCTGCAGTGTCCAAACCAGAGACTGAAAAGATGGTCATTGTCAATGTGGTGGCAGACACTTTGTCTAGAGCTCCGTATCATTATGAGTAGTCTTTGTGTAACATCGTGTAACTACTCTCTGCATTCTTGTCCCTTCCTTTACCTCTTGATTCCCTTCCCACTAGTACCAAGTTGACACTGATGAAGCTCTGGTACATCTTTCTAAATTCAGATTTATAACTGCAAAAATGAGTGTGGAAAGACATCTTATTTGTTGAAAAAATGTAATGTATTCTAATAATTGCTGTCAGTTGTGATTAAACATTTTCATTGTGCGTACTGATGCACTTGACATTTGGCGGGTCTGTCCCTGTGTGTGTGTGTGTGTGTGTGTGTGTGTGTGTGTGTGTGTGTGTGTGTGTGTGTGTGTGTGTGTGTGTGTGTGAGAGAGAGAGAGAGAGACTGTACCTTAAATAACACACAAGACAACTTTAAGTCTCTGCATTGATCGATTATGCCAAACAGCTGATCTTCCCCCAGTGCTTCTCTCTGTGATTCATCCACACACATAACTACGCTACGTTCTTATATCTTATATCATAGGAATATGTAAACAAAATACAGTAAACCCTAATTTATCCCTGACAGTAGTTTACTAACTAAAATGTGTGGTTGAATTGTATCTAAAAAGTGAGGGGATATCTACAAATAAAAGCCTTTTGTACCTTCAAGATGCTTGCACAGGTAATTACGTAAAGTAGTAGTAGCATCATCCACCCCTGTATTAGCCTGATATGCAAATTGCATGAGGTCGAGCAGGCCCTGAACCATATCAGTCAGCATTTGATTAACCAATCATTCAAAAGTTCACTAATGAGGTCCAATCCACAGGCCTAAGGTCATTGAACTCTTTTGGGGGGTTGTTCTTGGCCAACAATAGATTCCTTCCACAGTTTTGGTACCCTGTGCTGGGAAAGATCAGATCAGCACAAACATTAAGAAATTTGCCTGTGATCATGTCAGGCCCAGAGCGCTTTCTGATATTACATATATTGAACATGATCTCAGAATAGGCACTTCAGTAGAGTCACTCAACATATCAAACAAGTCACTATTACATTTGTGAACTCATGTTCATCATTAAAATGTAAGTAAAATACATTCAGTGCATTTGTTAGCTCTTTATTTGAATTTAAATCATCAATAGTGATTGACCTATCATTCTTATTGTCCAGGCTTGTCACGGCTATCATGTCATTCCACACTGCTTTTAGGTCATTACTATGAAATTTCTCATATGTTCTATTTATGTATTGGAGTTTGGCCCTCTTAATTTCATATCTCACCTCTTTTTTAGCTTCTGCCGTGTCCGCATCCTCACCATGTAGAATGGCATTATGTTTCCTGTGCAGTGCATCCTTTAAGAAAGAAAGAAAGATATTCCTTTATTAGTCCCACAGTGGGGAAATTCAGTTTTACACTCTGTTGTTCACAGTACACAGTACATAGTACATATACATGTCAATGGAGAGATGTCAGAGTGAGGGGGCTGCTCCTGACAAGCGCCCAGAGCAGTTGGGGGTTTGGTACCTTGCTCAGGGGCACCTCGGCAGTGCCCAAGAGGTAAACTGGCACCTCTCCAGCAACCAGTTGGTCTTGGTCCATGGGGGATTTGAACCCGGGTCCTCCACATCCTAACCCAAGTCCTTACAGACTGAGCTACTGCCGCCCCCAAAAAAACTTTACTGCTTTATTTAACCAAGGTTTATTATTTGGAAACACCTTCACGTGTTTAGTCGGGATGATTGAGCGTTTTAGATAAAGAATATAAGAGGATATCACCTCAACTCTCTCATCCAGATCAATAGTCAAATTGTTAAAAACATTCCAGTCTGCTGTCAAGGGCTACCTTGAGTTCCTCAACAGTATTTCTCGTCCACATCTCCACCTCTCTGGTGGCTATTTTACCCATTTTAAGTGGCTTGTAGGGTGGAATAAGAAGGATAGTGTTGTGGTCCAAAGACCCAAGAGGGGGCAAGGCTACAGACATACACACCGTGGACTGAACCGTAACACAGATCAACACTCTTGTTCAGTCTGGTAGGGCAACAAATAATATATACTGCTAAAATTTGCTCATTGATTTCAGATTAGAATGATTGAAATCACCAAGGGAGCATCAGGAGAGAGGGACTGTTTTGTGTAACCTTGTGAATGAGAAACACTGTATTCTTTACACAACAGTTGGGGAAATTTGCAGTGTGATATCGGCGCCTCTGTCAACTCTCAGCAGTGTCCGAAAACCGCTGAGAGTTGAGCAGGTCTCCAGGTCCACAGGAGTAAGCAAGATCTCAATGAAAGCCATGATGCATGCGTCTCTGAATTCTCCAGATGAGTGATATTTACTTGGATCTCGTGTACCTTATTGCTGATGGACTGGGCATTGCAGAGTAGTATCAAAGTGAGGGGCATGTGATGGAGATTCAGACACTTAAGCCTCTGTCTGACCCCTCCCCATCTTTCCCGTTTCCACCCTTTACATTCATCCTGTGTATTCAAGTACTCACAGTGATGGGAGATGTCCATTAGACGGTCTTCCGTAAGTAAATCCAAGTGTATATGTGGCTGCTGTCGATCCCTTAGATTCAGTACTAGATCCGGCCTGTATGCAAGTGACAGGGATTGAACAAACACTGAGCCACGGCAAACAAAGCCTGTGATGATAAAACACAGTAGCTCCATTCCAAAGAGTAGCAATGTACAGTACAACTGACGTAAATGTTAATCTTAATCAGATGTTTGCTTCTTCAAAAACAACATTTAAAACAATACAAACAAGACAAGACAGGACCACTACTGCTTATTGATGCTTGTGCAGCACCATGCCAACTGCATATGCAGAATAACGTTAATATTTTTTTATCTGAACTCTTTTGCCCTCACTGCCCTCGCCCACAAGACGTGACACCCTTGCATAAGAAGTACTTTCTATGGTGTGTGACTTTCAATTTAGTATAAACACTTCCCTTAGAACTAGGTTTGAATTTGAACTGACAAACAGCTGTTGCAACTTCAGGTATGGACTGTGCTGAGATTTTGCGGTGGGTAGAAAGTAGGGGTGGGACGGTTCATAAAACTTGTGGTTTGGTTGAGTCCACGGTTTGGGGTCACGGTTTTCAGTTCAGTTCGGTACATTTATGGTACAGCAGGAGGCCAATTTCCAACTTCAATTTAAACATGCTTTTCATTTATTTGGCAAAGTAGGTCAACAACTGCTTGTCTGCAGGCTAACATAAGGAACAAAACGTTTCTTCACTGTCACATCTTATATGATAAGATAAGATAAGATATTCCTTTATTGGTCCCATAGTGGGGAAATTCACAAAAGTGGGGAAATTCACAGTTGTCCAACTTATGGTTGGATCTAAAAGAAAAGTGCCATTGTGTTATTCAAAATTAATTAATAAATAAAAACAAACCATCAAAAAAAAAGGTCAGCATCAGGTCAGCCAGTACTAAAGCTTTTTAAACAACAGTAACATAAACCAGGCAGCACCATATGAGGAGAATCTGCCATGTGTGATAGCACTGCTCAATATTCCAATGATGATATGACTTGTGATAAATAAACAAATATTGAAGGAGGAGCTGCTTTGTCTCAGCCAGCTTTAGTTTACTACTAAGATACGTGACAAACTAACCTAAACAGTCAGACTACAGAGCCTACTGCCAGCTTTAGTTTACTACTAAGATACATGACAAACTAACCTAAACAGTCAGACTACAGAGCCTACTGCCAGCTTTAGTTTACTACTAAGATACGTGACAAACTAACCTAAACAGTCAGACTACAGAGTCTACTGCCAGCTTTAGTTTACTACTAAGATACATGACAAACTAACCTAAACAGTCAGACTACAGAGCCTACTGCCAGCTTTAGTTTACTACTAAGATACATGACAAACTAACCTAAACAGTCAGACTACAGAGCCTACTGCCAGCTTTAGTTTACTACTAAGATACATGACAAACTAACCTAAACAGTCAGACTACAGAGCCTACTGCCAGCTTTAGTTTCAGCTTGTGCAGCCAATGGTTACGTTGCTCCTAAACTTTATGAGGATAATATATTAATAACACGGAGGCTCCATAGTTCGGACCCTTGTCAATAACAGCGTATCACCACTTCACTGCTACTGTTCCACCCTTCACAATAAACTCCCAAACACAACCACTGATCACTGCTGACTAGAAGGAACTAGTCATTTACTTACACATGTTTACTATTCACTGTAAGCTGCCAAGCTAACGTGCGGTAGCGAGTTAATAGCTGTGGTAGTGTACACACAGTGGCGGTGGTTGACAGACAGGTGCAGTAAATCTGGTCCACCCTCGCTGAAATTGAGCCAATCACAACACACAACAGTTACACAGCGCATGTCTTATGCCACATACCCCTGTCTGCCATGTCTTAGCCTCTTTCCATAGGCCTTGATTTCTAGTGTGACAATAAACACGATGAAAAAAACACTCACAATCGGCCTCATAACCTATTTCAAATGAACCGAACGGTACATACACGAACCAAACCGCGAGCAAACTGAACGGTTCGGTTTTTTTACCTGAACTGTGGCCACCCCTAGTAGAAATAGAACAAATATAAGTAAAAAAAAGTTATTTTTATGAAACGGTCACTATATGCTGATAGTAGTGCATGAGAGGTAATCTGAAAAAAAAAAAATCATGTTCCTCTGTGTCCTCTGGTGCTTCTAATGGCATCTGCAAGATTCATCAGACCAGAAGAATACAACCAATAAGAGCTGAGCTGAAGTCTGTAATCCAGCAGCCATCTATGAGTGAGCTATCAGTCACTCTGAAATCCATCCAAACTGTCATATTAGGCAGTGCTGATCAAATATAAATCAGTATTCTGTGGCTGTAATGACTATTTCAATATGCTGAGAGGTTATTATGGATTTTTTTGCCCACTGATGCCAAAAATATTCTGCCTACTGCTGGGTTTAAGGCAAATTAGTTCTACTTAATAGTCAAAAACCGTTTTGTGCAACAGATGAATTTAAATGTCTATGTGAAGTCTCACTGTCAGTTTAAGTCAAAGTTTATCTTCAAATATTGTGAAACCACTCCCAGTTAAGAAGCTTTATTGACAATGTTATTTTTCATGCCTATGCAACAGGATAAGGTGTAGCCCTATCTCCCTGTTTGCTGGAAGACTGCACACAGGGCAAGCTGGTACTCTGTAAAAACTGATAATATGGGTAAGTTCAGCTACAATATTTTCTTACTATATATCTTCCTTTCTAGGTTACATTATTGAATTTGTTGTCTGAGATATATTCTATATACACAAATTAATGAGCAATAAGTACATTCTTTTTTTCTAAATGTCTTGATAGAAGTGTTGAGGAATAAATGTTTAGTATATTTTGTTGCTGAAATTGTTGAAATTTCAATCAACATTATATATCTAGGAATGTCTGGTGTTGGTATTAAATGAATACAAGCAATAAGAGAGACATATTTAAAAATAATTTACTATACAGACATGCACAATTCATACAAATGAAACAACATGTACAAAAACAAAATGAGTATAGACAAAATGAAGATAAAGACAAAAGTTTAGTTTTTCAGAGCACAACACCATAACGTCACCCTCACCCATCTGTATATGAATGGACAGAGGAGGGTGTCAGTGCTACAGGTATATAAGAACATTATACATTCTGATCTTAGTCAGTTAGTAATGTCAAAAATAGCGATAGTACAACATAAATTACGGTAATACTAATGAATTCTGACTTACTTTGATTTGGGGCATAATTGTGCTTTAAGCTTTTGAACTACAGTTCCTGTGAATTTGGGACTTTGGAAGATGTAAAAGCATTAAAAGCATTATGTTCCTTGGAGACAGCGAGTTAGCCGAGGGCTACAACTTGAGCCTCATTTGCTTATTAGCTTGTATTTATTATCTTTATCTTATCTTGTATCTTAATATCTTTGTAAATTGGCAACTTTAATATGTTGAATTATCTATCAGTACCCGTTTGTTAATGTAGCCTACCTATGGATGTACAGACAGATGGATTACCATGATACTGAGGAAAAATAAAAACATGATGATGAGTTGGAGATGGAGTTTTTTGGCTTTTATTCTTGCTTGACATTGTTATATGATATAAATGATGTGAACTCTTTGAACTTTGTATACAAAGACAAATACTGTACATGTCTGCTGTGTAACCTAGACCTATTAACCTGGTTGAGAGAGGAGGCCCAGCTGAAGAAGATGGTCCTGGTAATTGTGTTTATCGCCTTGCTCTTGGATCATATGCTACTGTCGGTGGTTGGTAGGTTCAGACATTCAGCCTGTTGTGAAGCACTTTATCTTGATACTTAAACAACCAGTGGCAGAACATGGTGAAGAACACTCACTTAACACTACTGTGTGAACAACAGAGTGTAAAAAACTGAATTTCCCCACTGTGGGACTAATAAAGGATTATCTTTCTTTCTTTTCTTTCTTTCTTAAGCACAGTGCAATTTTGTAGGGATGCACCAGTCTGACTTTTTCAGCCCCGCTAGTGATACCTGGCTTTGGGTATTGGCTGCTGCTGCTACTGATACAGCACCAATGCAGGTGTTTAATAAATAAGCTGTGTGGAAGTCACTGGGATCATTCTTTTATGTGTGAGACAAAAGGCAACATCATGCTTCTCTTAAACATCACTTTGCTAACTTTGCAAAACAAAATATAACTAATAAATAAATAGATATTTATTTTCTGAATTGTATGTGTTATTAAAATAAGAAATTATGCACCAGCGACTTGGTAAAATTTCAGAATTAACAGGAACTGCGATTTAAGTCTAAACCTTTTAAATGCAGCAACAAGTTGGTAAAAACTTAAAAGGGAATTATAATTCTAGTATATAATTTGTATAGTATATAAATAATAGAATTGAATTGAATAGATTGGCCCCATTGTCTCAATCCCCAGTCAAGCTATTTGAGTTGGTACTGGCCTGATATCTGATGTTGGTGCATCCCCACAATTCTGAGATACCTCACCTGAGCTACAAATCAGACCACATTTATCTGCTGAAGTTACAAGTTACTTTACAAGTTAAGGTGATACACGTTACATGTAAAACATCACTCATCAGTGATAATATACAATAATGTAATATATAATCGTATAACACTAACACTGCATGAATACTATTTTTGATACTTTGAGTACATTTTGCTAATAATTATTTTATAGTACTTTTATTTAATGATGTATTTTGTTTCAGCAGATACCAGGATTTTTGGACTCCATATATTTCAGTTTAACGAGTTTAAATAAGTAAAGGATTTAATATTTCCCCACTACAATGACTTATTCTTATTGATTTATTCTTCATGATTTTGAAAACTGGAGAGGGTTTTATCTCCCATTGACATTTGCACTCACATCAGTATTTTGAAGATCCCTTAAATGCAATACAGTGTATTCTTATGACTAACAAAAGAATGTTTTAAGCAATACTGTTGATGTAAAATGATCTGTTGATGGATAAAAGGGTACCTAGTACCTACATATACAACACCAATTAATATCATATCACTGCATATCATTTTTGGGCATTTTGTTGAAGACACAAATCAGATTTAAAACATGATAGAAATATTTTGCTGTACTTTATTTTGTTGACAGTGCCAATCCTTCCAAGTTACCTGTACAGGACTGGCCAGGCTACCACCACCACTTCTGGCAACAGCACTGACTTAATAGTCCATCCTCCTACCATCCAGTTACTCAATAACAGCTTAGTGACTTTGGGGTCCACATCTGCACCTCCACACCAGAACTCATCTCTCTCCAGTGATCCCACCGTGGCCCAGAAATTCCCTGAGTCAAACTGCTCTGATGCAGATTCTCAGCTGGATGAAGTAAACATCAAAGTAGGACTGCTGTTGGCCTCCAAGTCCACCATACAGCTTATGATTAACCCCTTCATTGGGCTACTTACTGACAGGTGAGTGACGATTACTAAGATTTATCAAGTTCATAAACATATAACTCAGTTTTCCCTCCCTATGTACATTGCACAGGATTGGATACCACATCCCAATATGCATTGGTTTCTGCATAATCATCTTTGCGACCAGCTGTAAGTATTGCTTTAGTGCATCAGACAACAGCTCTGAATGACACTCACATCTGTATGCCTCTGCCAACCAGCCAATTTGCAGTTTACATCCATGTTTGTCCAAAACATCATCCATCCCTCCATCGTCAACCGCTTATCCCAGGGGGCAAAATGTGTTTTGTGAGGTCACAGTGACCTTGATCTTTGACCACCAAGCACTAATCAGTTCATGGAAATTTATATAATAAACATTAAACATAATGCAGGCACAGCCGTTGCCGACATGGAAGCATAACTTCGCCCCCTCCTCTTAACTTGAATGAGTCCACTTTGTTGACACACGAGAGGGTTGCCAATGCAGAGACCTAATAGAAAAAAGCTTGTCCAGCCAAAAAAATGATTTTTGTCATCAGCCTGTGACGTCATGTGGCAAGGTCCTGCACTGACAAATCAAAGACATGCAAGCACACGGTCCTGACAGATTACTCTGTCATGTAAACACCTCTACCCCACAACCATCATGACGAAAAACAAAATGATTCCAGTGGTGATAACTTTGCACAACCTGATTTATAATATTATAAACACCTTTGTGCTGTTTTGTCTGCAAAGCCTTTAAGCTCATGTAGCCTGCTTTCTTCTCAAACTGGACTACTTGGATCACATTTCATTTCATAGTCTTAGCTAACATTACTGGCAGAGATTTAAGAACCGGTAATGTTAGGTAACATAACTGGCAGAGAGATTTAAGAACCAGCAACATTTCCATAGGCGCATCTAACAAAGTGCTCCGAGCACACATAACACACATAATTTCATGATCATCGGTGTCAGGGCCACAGGCTGGTAGTCATTCAGCCCTGTGATGGCAGAGGACTTGGGCATAGGGATTATGGTGGCTGTTTTCAGGCAGGAGGGGACTGTGGCTTGCTACAGCGAACGGTTAAAGATGTTGGTGAATACTGCAGCAAGCTGCTGAGCCCATGATTTCAGCACCCTCCCTGGTATGCCATCCGGTCTTGGTGCTTTGCTGGTGTCGATGCCACGTAGGACTCGCGGTACCTGGTGTTGTTGGATAACAGGGGGCTGATCATGCTCTGATGGTGTCAGCTGTGTGTCTTCTGCCTGTGTTGTCCTCTTCATAGTGGGAGAAAAAGGTGTTGAGCTGGTCCGAGAGAGAGGTGTCGGTGGGGGATGGGGTGTTGTGGCATTCTTTGTAATCTGTGTTGTTCTGGATGCCTTTCCACGTGGAGTGGGAGTTGTTTTCCTTGAAGTTGGCCTCTATTTGCTCTCTGTAATTGGTCTTAGCAGCCCTGGTGCCTTTATTCAGGTTCTCTCTAGCCTTCCTGTAGGCCTCCCTGACCTTAGTCCTGCATCCCTGGCCTGGAGTAGTGCTCGGATGTCGGTGTTCAACCAGGGTTTTTGGTTAGGGAATATTTTCACCTGTTTCCTCGCTGTCACATTGTCCATGCAGAAAGTGATGTATGACAGTACAGAGGATGTGTGGAGCTCAATGTCTGGGTCTTCAAAGAGCTCCCATCTGGTGTCCTCGAAACAGTCCTGCAACGATTGTGTGGCCTCCTCAGTCCAGCACTGCACTGTCTTGTACCGTGGTTAAGACCTGCAGATGAGGGGCTTGTAAGCTGGTGTCAGGAACAGGGAAAGATGGTCTGAATGTCCAAGGTGGCTTTGTAGGCTCCAGAGATATTGGTGTAGACCTGGTCCAGTGTTCTGCCCTTCCTTGTTTTTTATGTCCACATTCTTGTAAAATCTGGGGAGCACAGTCTTTGAGTTGGTGTGATTCAAGTCACCAGCCAAAATGCAGAAGCCCTCTGGGTGTTTGTTCTGCTGCCTGCTGATGCTGTCATGCAGCTTGCTCAAGGCGGCATTAGCATTAGCTTGCGGGTGGATATATACAGCAGCTACAAACACTTGAGTGATCTCCCTGGGCAGATAGAAAGTCTGAACTTCAACAGTAGAAACTCCAGGTCTGGACAGCAATGTCTCTCAATAACGGCAGTGTCGTGCTCCAACTATTGTTAATATAGATGTACACACCCCCTCCTCTCCCCTTACACACCCCCTCCTCTCCTCTTACCTGAGTCTGATGTGCGGTCTGCCTGGAAGATTGTATGGCTTGCTACCTCCACAGCACGTCTCCGTTATCATCATGATGTTGCTGTCTATCTGGTTGTTAATGTCCCTTAGTTTAATTTCGTCCATCTTTGCTAGGGAGCGGGCGTTGGCGAGAAAAATGCTAGGAACTGCTGGTTTATGCAGAGTGGCAGTTAGCCTAGCTCTGAGGCCAGCTCGCTTACCCCACTTCAGGCATCTTTCGCTGCGCCGCTGTCGCCTCCTCTCTGTCCGTTCTCACCAGCGTATCCTCTCCAGGAACGAGTCAAACCCTCCGGGGTCCAGCCGGTCCAGCGTTGTTCCAGGCTGGTAAGTTCAGTTCGTGTGTCAGTCCTTCTCGGTGTGTAGCTGAAGAGGAGCTTCAACATGCGCCGCCATCTTACTTTCTACTTACTACTCTACTATTTCTAAGTCATCCTCTGATTTTCATCAACTAAACATTTCCCACAGTTATGTTTATATCTATGACAGTACAGACAGTAGTGCCTGAGGTAAACAGTTGGGGGACTTCGGCATCAAGAACGCCCGAATCTGTCTCGTCATTATCCGAGTCAGTCTCGTTGCTGTTACTTAGCTGTTCAGTGATGATTCCTGCCTTCATGATCCATTGGCAGATAGTGGAATAACTCGCCCCGCGTTGCCTCCCTGTCTTGGTGAATGTGTGTTTGCCTTCTGTCATCCAACGCTCCCACGCAGCTCGCAGTTTAACTTGGAACGACTTGTTGACACCAATATCTAGCTGTTGGAGTTCTTTAGTTAATCCACCCAGAATGACGGCAAGCGCCGCATCACTTCCGTTTTGTTGACAGTGTCGGTGAGATGGGCACGCATGGAGTCGCAGATCAATAGGGGTGGAGCGTTGCGGAAAAAAACGTTCGATCTCTTGATTTCTCCTCCTCAAAAGTCGCTGATTTTCATGTCAAGCGCTACCGCTGCTGCCTTGAGTCAAACAGAAACTGTAGAGACCTGCTGCTTTCTGTTGAATAACCCACTGTTCTTTGTTCCCTCGGAAACTCTGTTTGGTCTTCTTTACATGGCATTGGTCATCTTCTTGCTTCCTCCACTTCTGTACCATTGATTCATTAATATTAAATTCTCTCGGTGCTGCTCTATTCCCATGTTCTGCTGCCTGACTGATAGCCTTAAGCTTGAAATCCACATGTCATTTTGGGCTCCTTATACACACATGATAATGTTACGGTGCCAATCTGTCGAAGCACAGTAACAGTAGTATTACTCCGT
This sequence comes from Pterois miles, assembly GCA_947000775.1. NCBI lineage: Eukaryota > Metazoa > Chordata > Actinopteri > Perciformes > Scorpaenidae > Pterois > Pterois miles. Next base: position 1,560,489 of record CAMQGK010000020.1, on the reverse strand, counting down.
GAGGCGCCTGACTACTGTCAGTAGTATTACTCCGTGAGGTGTCTGAATACTGTCAGTAGTACAGTGTAGTACAAGCATAATTAAAGTGAGGCTGCATCAAAACTGAGGCTAACATTTTTGAGTTTCCCTACCCAAAAATTAGGCCTTATGTGCCAGAAATTGGATTTTCTGGTTTACCTTGGTAACTCTCCATCCAGGAATCTGTCTAGCTCACAGCGCAAGTATTTAACATGCTTTGGCAGCAATCTGAGTGTCTCCCACTGTGATAGTGAGCTCAGAGGACCTACTCAACCTTCTTTCAGAACCAAATAATGTTGATTCGGTTTTCCCAAGGTGCATGGATAATTTATTTTCTGAAAGCCAGTTACTGATGTTTTCCAACTCATCACTGAACTGGTCCTCAACAATATCTTTGTCCTTATGGGAAACCAATAAAACTGAGTCATCCACACAGAGAAAAAATGTACATTAGCGAACAGAGACAGGTTTCATATCATGTAAAATAGAGAGAGCAATGGACCTAGGACACTTCCCTGTGGTACACCACAGTTGATTTCTCTAGCTTCAGATAACGTACTGTTAATTTCACCTCTTTGATACTTCTCAAATATGACCAAAACTACCTTCAAGCCATGCTATAGACTACTCCGGGGAATTACCTAAAGTAAACAAGTCAGCATTACTTCGGTGGCATCTCCCTACATTACACACACATTTGAATGCAAGCTGTCCTAAGAAGTGTACAATTTAACTTTTTACTTTTACCTTTACTTTCTATGTAACGTTACAGCGATGTCTAGGAGTTTGGGAAGAATCTGAGCTCTTCTCAGCTGCCTAACGTTAGCCTAATATGGTGAAATAAGTCACGTTAGGTTAGGTTAGGTAGGGTAGCTCACACTAGTGGACACAGAATCTTAGTTAACGAAATCAACTGACAGTGGCATAAATTGGCACCCTAACTAGGGCAACCCAGTGACCACAAAGTAAATATCATTCATCAATCAGCATCACAAAGAGAATACGTACAACTGTGTTAAGTGACTCTCAGCTAAATGCATCATGGTTGCTCATAGTGACAGCAGCTGTGTCCTTAAAAGCTTTCAGTTTGACTTTAATCCATTTTGAATGCATACTCATTTGTGTTTATTATGTACATAGAAAATGTATATAAGTTACTACGAGAAACCATGGATGCTTTTGACTAATAGTCACCAGGTAACTGGTATTCATAGTTTTAATTTTCAGACATTACTGATTTCATTTTTGTATTTGTCAGTTTCTATTGATTAAATTAACATTAGATACTTAACATTAACATTGCCATTACATACATTAGAACTTTTTTGAATGGATGAAAACATTCTTTCTACATTCAGACATATCAACATTTCTCAATGTTTGTGGTTTTTACCACATTTGTTCAGACAAGCAGTTATTTCTTTGTGCATTATCAATCTAAATCTGTTCTTGTTTTTTGGAAGTGTTTGCCTTTTCATCTAACTACATCTTACTGCTGCTGGCAAGATCAGTGCAAGGTGCGGGTGGATCCTGCTTGTCTGTGGCAGGTCAGATATATTGAATATTTTAAAATATTGATTAGAATCCGCAAAATCAACACGTACAATTTACTGAAAAAAATGTGTGGAATGTCATGTTCACATTCAAAGAAATTTCACTTAATACTTAATTCAGTTCCACTCATTTTTCTCCTTCTTATTGTTATGAGTATTATTCATGTTTTGCAGGATTGGGTTGGCTGGCTGATGTGTACAAAGATGACAAGGAGAGAGGGCGTGCAATGGGTATATCGTTCACTGGTTTGGCCTTAGGATTGATAGGTGTGTATAAAGACAGCCACTAGGTACACACTCAAATAGAGCTTTTGGGTGAAAAGAAGGAAAAAAATGCAAACCAGCTTTTCAAATCTGCTTGACTATCCAGCAAAAAATGCTTTTCACTTGCACACTATTAGGCATGGCTAGTTTGTGAACCCAAGAGCAGAGCACAGAGACTGAGGCAGGTAATAGATGCAATAAAGAAATTATTTACGATACTTACATTGGAAGGGTGAGTCTCTTGTTCAAAGGAATGCAGAGTATTATCCATAAGCTGGGTGGAACAAGGCTGGTGAGTTTGCAATCCAGTAAATGCAGGAGTGGAATGTAGGCAGAGGAAACAGGTATGAGTAAATCATACAGTATACTTCTAGCCTGTCAGGCTGGAACTACACTGACTGCGGTAACAGATTCTACAATCTGGCAGTGTGGTGAAGTTGAAGCCCAGTTTTTGTGGCAGAATTGATTGAAGATGATTAGCAGCCGCAGCAAAACCCCCCACACACCTGATCCAAGTCCAAACAAGCACAACACAAACACACACACACACACACACACACACACAGAAAGAGAGAGAGAAACCTGCTGTCTAGAATAAGGCAGAGGGCCTGACAGTAGCCTCCCCTCTACGGACACCACCTGGCGTACATCTGGGTTGGTCTGGATGTTACTGATGAAAATCCCAGACCATAGACACATCTATGAGGAGGGAGGAGTGGGAAGAGTGGGTGGGCACAGATGGCTGGAGGAGACAGGTTTGAGTTGGGAGACATGAAAGGTGAGTGAGGTGAATGGCAGAAGGGTTAACAACGGACCCAACTTTAAATGGACCAATAAATTGTGGAAACATTTTCGTAGATTCCACTTTAAGAGGGAGACTTTTTTTTTTTAATTGTGTCATACCTTCTGTCCAGGTGTGTAGCTGGGAGTAGGGGTAGATCGACGATTAGCCTGTCTTGGCTTGTCTCCAAGTCTTAAAGCAGCACTGCATATGGGCCTGGACTGGGGGAATAGTCAACTCCTGTTCCTGTGCAGGAAACAAGGGACGTTGGTATCCAAGAGAACAAAGGAAGAGTGACATACCAGAGGAGGCACTGGGCAGGGTGTTGTGGGTTATACTCCACCCAGGGAAGTAAGCTCCAGAGGGATGGCTCAGAGGAGGTGACCCAGCAGAGGGTGGACTTGATGGACACTGATTTGCCCTCTCTGTTTGGCCGTTGTTCTGTGGATGACACCCAAAAGAAAGGCTGGTAGTGTTTCCCAGGGTGGAACAAAATGCTCTCCAGAACTGGGAAGTAAACTGGGGTCCCCCGTCAGAGACAATATCACTTTATTGAAAAACACAGAGCTGATAAAAGCATTTGGATTTGGACTTGGCAATATGAATTAAATCCTCTATCCCAGAAATATGATTTTATATTTTAATATCGATAAAGTGTGTATCATCACATCATACAGTAAATCTTCTGACAAGTGAAGAGTACTTCATTACATCAATGCCGTAATTATACGATAATACATAATGGAGGTCTGAATACTAGACATCTAATTGAAGGGTGATTATTCCATTTATTATATCATGCTTTTAACTCAGCTCTCTGTGTTTTTCACTGTATCTTATGTCTTTCATATGCTGAAGCGGGTGCTCCGTTTGGCAGTGTGATGTATCAGTTTGTTGGGAAAATGGCTCCATTCCTGGTCCTGGCTGTCATCGCTGTGTTGGGTGGAGGTACTGTGGAATGTTGTGCATAACATGAAACACACAATCCTCCTCAAAAGTATTATAATAAAACAGTTATGTGGTGTTTATGACTCAGACTGTCCTGTCCACACACAGGTTTACATGTCCTCATCTTTAAACCAAAACGGGTGCAAACACAGGTACAGTGACATACTCATTTAAAGGAATACTTCAATGAAAACCTGTGTTCTGAATATCAAATATTGACCCCCTGTAACATCCCTGTACAAATTGTCAATTTAATTTTCATTTTAAAGCAATCAATAATTGAAAATAAATTCTAAAAAAAAATTTCTACATTATAAATTGATCTTACAAATAAAAAGATTTTCACTTTTTTTTTTTAACCTATCAACTGTTGGATTAAATAATGGGAAGTAATGGTTTCCAATGGTGGCCCAAATAAACTTCAAGCTAAAAAAAAATGAAATTAACTGAAAACTGATCAACTCATTAAATAAACTGAAATTTAAAAAAGATCCTGGTGAGTCTCGATAATGGTAGTTTTTACTGGTCACTGTAAGAAGCAATATCATTATTATTTTATTTCCATTCATGTTAAAAGGTATTAACTACAAACTTAATGACTGAAACTGTTACCTCTAAGAAATATGTTTATGCTTCTCTATGCAGATGGGAAAAGGGACTCCACTGCTGACTCTCCTGAGGGATCCATACATTCTCATTGCCACTGGTATTTTGAATCACTGAAATGGCCAACGGTATACATATACAACACAGTTCATGTCATCTGGTATGCTCTGAGCCCTCCATACTTGTCTTCACATTACAGACACATACTGACTGCCAGGTTTTCCAAAACCACACTCAGTGCTTTTTCACATCTGAATGTTTCTTTGAGCTACACATTGACTCTTCAGAAGCCTAAGGGTGACAACACGTAAACTGTGTCCATATTTTATTGTCTATGAAATCAGTCAATCTCCGGGGCTGAAAAAATAAGCCAAAGCAGAATGCCAAAAATTGCATTTCATCAAATGGACAATAACATACTTAATACTACTAGTAGGAGGAGTGGGAGCATACTATGTGATATAATAATCAAGAAAACAACAAATATATTCTATTTACTCTGCTTTCCAGGAGCCATATGTTTTACAACTCTGGTTATTGCAACACTAGAGACAACCCTTCCTATCTGGATGATGAAGACCATGTGTGCCAGAAAATGGCAGCTAGGTATTCAAGATAAATTTATGTTGTGCTTGTCCATAGTATACATACTCATGTCTACACTGCAATTGTGCAATTCACTGAGTTCTGCCAAAGAGTACCCACTTAAATGCACATAGATTAAGACAACTCTGAGATTAATTAGCCATACAGTGATGCTCTAATCATGTTCTAAACTCATGATGTGAACACACGGACTTCCATGGCAGTTTACCGGACAGAAATTTATCAGGTTGATAGCTGAAGCTTTTAACCAATCACTTAAGATCATCCTCCGTGATTTAAACATAAATACATTGACATGTTTTCATAAGATAATTTCCTGTGAAAGTGTTTGCTACAAAATATGTGAGTCAAACTGTATTTATTTACTGTACTTTTATACCGAACATATTTCTCTGTTACTGTCTTATTTCTGGGTTGCACGGTGGTGCAGTGGTTAGCGCTGTTGCCTCACAGCAAGAGGGTCACAGGTTCGATTCCGGCTTGGGACTCTTCTGTGTGGAGTTTGCATGTTCTCCCCGTGTAAGCGTGGGTTTTCTCCGGCTTCTCCGGCTTCCTCCCACAGTCCAAAGACATGCTGTTTAGGTTAATTGATGACTCTAAATTGCCCGTAGGTGTGGATGTGAGTGTGAATGGTTGTCTGTCTATATGTTGTCTGTCTCTATGTGCCCTGCGATGGACTGGCGACCTGTCCAGGGTGAACCCCGCCTTCGCCCAATGCCAGCTGGGATTAGCTCCAGCCCCCCCCCCCCGCAACCCCTAACGGGATAAGCGGTTGACAATGGATGGATGGATTGATGTCTTATTTCTTCACATGGTGTCTTTGTGTCAGGCGCAGTCTTCTTGACAGACAGCATATCGTACATCATTGCATCCAACATCTTTGGTCACCTGTCACAGAAATACAGTGGAAGGTATGTTGTTGTGAGTCTGACAGCAATGTAACCTGTTGTTTAAGTTCCTTCATGGTTTTGGTGCCAAATACAGAAATATTGGTTATTATACTGTTAACTTCTTCTCACAGTTGGCTTTGTGCTTGTATTGGAATGATCCTGGCAGGAATAACCACCATTTCTGTGAGTCTCCAAGATTAAGTAAATATTTGTAATATGTATTAGTTATATCAATTTATTATTTTTTTAAACTTAAACTTTATTAGAAAAGTCATATACATACATTACATACATATATGCATACATAAATAAAGATACATACGTGAAATTTGACCCATCCTAAGCATTTAGGAGCAGTGTTCTGCTGTAAAGCACTTGGGTAGCAACCTGGAGTTCAGTGTCTCGCTCAAGGACACTTCGGCATGCAAACAGTAGTAGTTGGGGACTGCACTCCCAACCTTGTGGTTAAAGGATGACTTGCTAAAACCACACATATAACTATGCTATTTTATAGCCACAGTTCTAGAGATACAGGAGCAGGTGCCCTCAGGTGGACGGACTGGGGGCAGGGCAGATGGGCTGTACCTTTCCAGAGGACGGCCTAGAAGACAGAGAGCTGATGAGAAGGACCATAGGCAGGACCTCACTGGAACTTGGCCTGGCTGTAGGTAGGGCCAGTGGTGAGTTGGACAGGGTCTGGGGACTGCTGCAGCTACATTGGGGGCCACTGCAGCCCAGCAGGGAATGGGGGCTGCTGCAGCTGGACAGGGGGCAACTGCAGCCTAGCAGGGACAGGTGTTGGCCGGACCACCAAACAGACACAGGGAGCAGCTGTGGGCCTGACTGCTGACTGGACATGGAGAACGGGGACTGGCTTGAAGTCGGCTGGGACCCTCGACAGGAACTGACTTGAAGTTGGCTGGGACCGCTAACACAGAAACTGATTTGTAGTTTCTGTGACACAGGAACTGACTTGTAAATGGCTCGGGCCCCCAACTCAGGAAAAGGCTTAGCTTCGGCTGGGACCACCAACTCAAGAACAGGAAATAGTCAGTAAAGACTTTTGGTCGCTGGGCAAGGGAGACTCTGGCTGAGCCATAGGCTTACAGGCTGGAGGCTAGCGAACTGGGTGCTAACAGGCCAAGGGCTAGCAGGCTGGGGTGAAGGTTCAAGGTTCGCTGGCTGGGAGGCAGAGAAGACTGCAGTGACAGGCTCAGGAGAAACAGGATCTCAGGGTCCTGCTTCTAGAAGACAGCAAGGGACTCCAGGACTTCACTAAAAAACACCTCCTGCATCACCCCAAAGTCATGTCTGGAAAAGGGCAGGCAGGGCTGCTGACTGTCTGCTGAGTCCATTTGTGGTTAGTTTATACTGTCATGACTGGAGTATACAGTGTAGGCAGCAGAGGAAGGAGGACTCAAATGCAGACATTCGAGGCAGACAGGTAGTTTTAATAGAAGCTTACATGCAAACGTGACAGAAGTGAGGAAGTGGGCAGAGAAACCTTGGTAACCACAGAGCAGGAAGTGGGAATGTGGCTGACGAGGAGGGACAGGAGCAAATCATGACTAGTACAGATAATAATTATAGTATTATGTAAGAGTCTGTATGTACTCAATAATTACATTTATTTACAGTTCGTAATCTAAATTAACTGTTATGTCCTGCAAACATCCTATTGTGACTTTTGTTGTGATTCTGCATGTTTGTACACAAAAAATAAGAAACAAGAAATGAAATGTGAATAATGAATGTGTACACATTTGTCTAAAATCTTGTCAGGCTTCAATCCATGATATTTCTTTCTTTATATTTCAGTTTGGATTTTCCAAGAACATCTATCATGTGCTTGTTCTGAATGCATTTGTTGGCTTTTCACTTGGTAAGCCATGCCTAATTTTTGCTGTATAACTAACAACCTACTTGATTGGTTGGTTGAAATAATGACTGTTAATGATTATGTTTCTACCAGGAACCGTGGACTCCTCAATAATGCCTCTCATGGGTTACTTGGTGGATCTGAGATATGTGCCAGTATATGGCACAGTTTATGCTATTGCTGATATCGCAGTCTGCATTGGATTCTCCGTAGGTAAGTACAGTAGTTGCTTGTAGTGGCGAATCCACACCAAATTTATATCGGACTCTGCTATTCCCGTCATCTCTACAAAGACTTATAGCTCCTTTTAACTAACTTGTGGTTTTACAGCCTTTAGCGGTGCTGATACATGTTAGTGTTTGAAGAAGGCAGGCTAGCTTTTCCCCATTTCCAGTATTTGTACTAAGCTAGGCCAACCGTCTGGTGGTGGTAGCTTCATATTTACTTTCAGCTGTTCTACTGGCAACAGCCCCAAATACCTGAATGTTTGATTTTTGTTCTATTTAGATTTTAATTACTGTCTCTTCTGTCCAAAGGTCCGGCTATTGCAGGTCCCATAGTGGCATCGATTGGCTTCCCCTGGCTCATGGCCATAAGTGGAACAATAAATATAATCTTCGCTCCACTCTGTATTTTCCTTTCTAGTCCACCTCAGCGGGAGGAACATGCGGTGAGAACTGGGAAGAATAAATAAAAATATATTTGTTACATCCCAGTCACCAGGAAAACATGTTGGCATTGTATGTTCCTGCAAACCAGGGATATGTTGAATGTGGATGCTTTTGCATTCAGTCAAGAGCTTGTGAGGTAGTAAAACAAGCAATTAACTTAATATATCAAGTGAGCGTTACCGAAAGCAACTCATTCTCATCTCAGCTTGTCACATACTGATGCTTCAGTCGCAGTAAACATCGGCGTAATGCTGTTTTTAAACCTTAGGTTTAGACGACTGTGACACCCCTCTCCCAGTATTGGAGGCTGCCCTGGCCAACCTCAGTCGGCGGTTGGCTGATGAGGTACGGCCGTCAGCTTGATTTAGCTCATCTGGGCTTTCCGGGCTATAAAAACTGCCCCAGTGATAAATATTCGCTCTCTCTTCCTACAGACACATCCATCCACCAGTGTTTGGTTCTACAGCTTCAACACCTCCATAGCACATAAACTACACATTCATGAACTATATTCATATGCTGATTTGGACATTGATTTGGGTAGTTTGTTTAAGTTAAGATAAGATAAGATAAGATGAACCTTTAATCCCCGGAGGGAAATTCGGGTGTCATAGCAGCAGCAACAACAGTACAGATGAATACAGCATAGTAAATAGTAAAAGAGAAGGTGCAATGAAGGAAAGAAGGTGCAATGAAGAAAATTGACAATAAAATAAATAAGTAACAGTAATAAGTAAAGTGCAGCAGGTGGTGGGTATTGTATATGCATAGCATATATATATATATATATGTAATTATATGTAATTATATACATTTGGTCCAGGAATAAATATGGAGCAGATGATCAGAGTCACATGGGTTAGGGTTAGGGTGATGGCCACCAAAAGAAAGGACTGACCCAGATGGTTTGTAGTGTGCCGAGTAACCTTAGTTTAATAAATTATGTTTGGTTTATGTTGTTTGTGACAAAAAAACACCAACTAGCTTGAGGAAAATACAGCATGAATGGGATTATTACCGTTTTTGTACAGTGAAAATGTGACTTGACATGAACACAGGACACAAATGAACAGCTGACTGGAACATGAATGTGAAACTTAACGTACAGAAAAGAAACAGTCATCTCCTGGATGAAAAACTTGTGTTATTGGACCACATCCACTGTAACCACACTTTCACCCAGGAGACCGCTGTTTCGCTGTTTGTGTCTAGTGTGAAACCAAATGTAATCATTTACTTATTACATACAGGAAAATCTGTTCAGGACCTTTGGTATTTATTTCACTAATGTTTTTATGCTTCTGTTACATTGTAGCACTCTAATTTTAATACAAACAATGATCATTATCTAACACTGAAAATCTTCACAACATTTAACCACATGGTATTGTGCATTGACACACAAGGACAGGAAGTGCAGTGAATCTGAAATGAGATGGAGGGTTAGAGATTTCAAAGTAAAACAAGAAGTGAATAATGAAAATGAAAAGACAACAACAAACATAACCTAAGCATTGACGAGCGTAACACATTCAACGTATCCATGGTTTGCAGAAACATAACAAAAAACATTTTTGCTGGCGACTGGGTTGCCTGTTATACAGACTGGCAATTGCTTATAAAAGTAAATGTTATACTTTATCCAGAGCTTTATTGTGTTTGGGTGTTATTAAAGTGTTTAGCCACTTAGAGTAAGTCATTAATCTTCTTGTCTTGTGTTCCAGCGGACATTATAAGGAAATTAAGGAAGCTCAACCTGAGAACCTGGAATCACCCTGTATGTAAATTTCAATTCAAGTATTCTTACCATGTCCATGGAGCTGACCTCTATGGAAAACCACCACCACCTCACTCTTCATGAGAAAGAGCCACACTAGCACCTTGGCCTTATGGATGGCAGTGCTGGCTCAACACTTTGGTCCAGAGTGAATATTTTGACAACTATCAGGACTGCCATGAAACATAACAACTAAGATAACATAACAAATCAGCATGTGAGCGCACTGGTGGACTCAAGAGTAGGGGCAGGGGGCAGTGCCTCCATCTGCAAACAAACCTTCTTAAAGGTGCCTTCTTGGATGCCCCTATAGGAGATAAAACATGGTGACATGTCAACTAGGATGGCCATCCCATAGAGGAAAGGTGATGACATTTCCTCTAGGATGGCTGCCCCACAGAGGAAACATGCCCTCTAGGGTGCCCTCGACAAAATGTGTTGAAGTGTCCGATGGTGCTTTTGCAGTAGAGGAAATTGGGAAGCAGTGCTCTCTAGGCTGGCCTTAAATTTGAGAAAATGTATATGCAGCCCCATAGAGGCTGTGCTCCATGATAGAAAACTTTCTGTGCACTGGTGCCCACTACATGTAGTTGATCCTCTTTGTATTTTTTCCTCCCTGCCACTCAGACAGTCTGAGCGTGCCACTGTTTGAGCACAAGCCACAATACCTTTAAACCCAGACAGACAAGAAAAAAAACAATATAAAGGGAGTAAATCATAAGCACAATATTAATAATATAGATATTTTTAAGAAATAAAATGTCAAACACTATCATAATGTCCTCCAGAGTGGCCATTTGCTCGTAAAATAAAAATGACAAATACTGAGACAGTCCTATTACTTATAACTAGCTCATACCTAGCTGCCCGCTTGTACATTTTACATACGTTGATCTCTTCTTCACAGTGCGACTGTGTGTGTGTTCGCTCAGTAAATTCTATTAGATCCTCAAGAATGTCCTATCTCATATCACTACGTTAGATTGTATGACACCATTTCGCCACACTGCATTTGGGCTATCAGCTTTTTCTGATAAAGCCACAAATCAGTGGACCACCCTGCCTGATGCTGTGAGGAGCTACACCTATATCAGCACTTTCAAAACCAGCTTAAAAAGTCTGTTAAAAGCTGCTCAGCTCTGCACTCACTGACCTTTAATTCTATCTAAAGGTCTTCATGGCATTTGTGATGTGCTACTGTGAGTAGCTTAGAATAAAATAGTGTGCAGTCACTCTCTTAACACCACAGTTGTCTTTTTCTGAGTTCTTATGAATTCTCCTTCACATCTTTCCTTGACCTCATGCTTTCTGCTTGCTATTGAGGTCAAGGAAAAGTGGTTAGAAAAAGACAATAAGTAATTTTTTGAATTTTCGACCACAGCCCGTGTCCCCAGCTTGTGTGTGTGTGACCTTTTCCTGCTGTCTACCTGGGACCTGTACTACTACTGAGCAAGGTTTTAGGGTTTGCAACTTCTGGGTTAACCCTGGGTTTTCAGTCCGTGATTCTCCATGGTAACTTATGCTGAACAGCAGGTTATGTTCCAGATAAACGATCGACTGACCAATCAGAGCTTTGTGCACAGATTACATGATAATATTACACAGATACATCATAATGCAGTCTAAGCACAAGACAGTTTAAACTGAAAAATGCGGGAAGGATGGCTGGCTGTATGCTATGGGTGCTCACCACTTTGAATTATGTTTTCCTATTTATTTTTTTATTTGCTCTCAAGTCTGTTTCACACCGCCGGAGATGGGAACGCAGCTGAGAGAAGGCTGAAATAGTCCTGCTTCATTGGGAGTGGACATAATGACATGTCATCCATTCATCCATTTTGCTTCTGAAATATGTTTATATATCACTGCCCCATCTAGACGACCATATCCGGCTGTTCATTTGCATATTCTGTTCATTTGCATATTCACACATCTGCATTTTTTTTTTCTTTTGTCAGCTTCAACTGTGTAAATTTTAGTCTGGATTATGTGTTTAACTTCTTTGTATTTGTCTAATATATTTGCTTTTTGTAAAATGTTCTGCTCTGCCTGTCTGTCTGCAAGTCTGTGGACTTGTCCATGTTTGTGATTGGTCAGATGCTCCAAACACTACCCTGTTCATGTGAATGCGCTTGTGGCCAGACAGAGAACCCTTGGTTGATTTATTGAGTTGTTAAGCAGTGTCGTAGGATCACTAAGCTCTCATTTGTTATGGTTAGTTAAGCCAGATATTGCAAAGATACGCTGGGTATGTTGAACTCGCTTCGTAGTACAGGCCTCTGGCTCTCAGCTGACCTACTCACCTGCTGGCAATCAGCTCATCACCTGCCTCAGCTCACACACCTGCCATTGGTCAGCTCTTTGTCTCTACAGTAGGCTGTATCTACCCAAGCACCTCCTCCCTCTCACCCATGATGTCGTAATGAATGTCAAACAATATGATGGCCATGAAGGCCAGTAAAGAAAAGCCCTTAGTCCGACTGACTTGAAATTTGAAATGCATGTCCAGCTGAATGTGCTCTACAAAAAAAGCCTCTTGAATCATTAAAGTCCACCTGACAGACTTTCCGCCTCTTTGATTTTTTTGAAAAACACATTTTTTACATCTCCCCCTAGATGTACACTTGATTATTACCAAATTTTCTGAGGATCATTATTACATTACTGAACGTTCCAATCAAATTGACCACTAGGGGGCGCTAGATACCAGACAATACATCAAAAATGATTAGTCCAATCAATACAAAACCTACAGGCGATGTTTTGTAACAATTTTGAACCACATGTGTAAAACTGTTTAGAAAAGACTCCATAGGGTGCATCACTAGATCCAAATGTGTGCATAGACATGATGCGAATTTCGCCATTAAATCAATGAGTTTGTCCAAACATCACCAAGACTGTGCTGTTGAAATGTCCCCAAAATGCCAAGAAATATGACTAGTGGGACTTTGAGTGTACAATTACTGAAAGGCTGTACACACTGTAATGATGAAACAAAGGTGTGATTGGTCTCATGCCTTCTTCACACAGAATTGAAGTGGAAGTGTGAAGCCCAAAACCTAATCATTGTTGCTTGTGACTTTGTGCTTGTTTTTGTATGCTCAGTCACTCACCGTTGTCATCTGCCTGCCTTGCCTGCCTGCTCATCAGCAACCCTCCTCGTCCCTGCTTCGCCCAAACCCAGCCACCCCCCAGCCATACCCTCATCATTCCCTCCTGCCGACCTCCAGACATCCTTTCCCCATCTCCACCTTCCACCTCACAAATAAATTCATTCTCTTTCAAGTGGCAGCACTCAGTATATTTTTACCATTACTGGGCAAAAATTCCATAATAACAGCACACCAAATGTAGACACGCTTCATTATATTTGTGGAAGTAGTTCAAGAAGTACTTGGTCCAAAAATATAATGTTCATGATTTACTTATGGATCAAATGTGTTTTATCACACTATAAAGTTAGAAAACAATGCCTAGTCTTGGTCCCTGGAAAGGATTATGACAGGATTATCCAAAAAAGTACACCATAAAAGTACTCCATAATGCTTGCTCTAGTAGTCTAAGACGCACTAAGTACAATTATATCGGACTGATACACTACAGAATTTCTTTTTATCTCAAATTGAGACAAAAAAATAGGGCCCAAGCACCAACAATGTTGGATTGAGGACCTGTTTATTTTTTTTCAGCAATTTACCAAATTTTCTGTAGATCATTACTGGATTAAGCTTATCAAAACTTGCATAAAGCTTCTTGACATCTGATTGCCTTTTCAAGATATTGCCCAACGAATGTTACAGAGGGTGGGGCTTAGCAGGAAATCAGCCATAATTAATTGACCATTAGTCAAATCATCATAAATCATGGTAGATATTTTTAGTACATGTCTGGGAATAGGCGAACAGAAGCATTATGATCTCAACCCATAGGTGGTGCTAAAAGTACTAAAAACTTGTACCACAAAACCTGGTTGATAGAACTTCACCAAATTTGGTGCACATTCTCTTGGGGCAAGTATTAACCAAGATCTGAACTGTGATATTGATTGGTGCATGTGGCATGGCCTACTTAGCATTGTATGCTATATTATGCTTTTGCTCAATTTGCCCGAACAAGCTACAGACATAAAAATTTGATACCATAACTGCACATGATGTTGTGACGGTTTCAATGGCAGACAGGTTTGGACTCAAATGCAAAATCACAAACAGCAGGTTAGGATGAAACAACGCTGGGTCTTTAATACAGAAAAGGGTTCGGTACACAGGCAGGCTTACTTCACAGGCGAACAAATCCAAAGTGGCAGGCAAAGACAGAGTCAAAAAACGAGCAGAATGACAGGCACGAGGAATCAATACTAGTAAGAATACTGGAACACTGTAACACGGAGGATAACAAGACGATCTGGCACAGGAGGAAAGGGAGACGCTGCTTAAGTACTGGTGAGGGAAGTGACTAACTATGGACAGGTGGACATGATTAGGGGTGGGGGCGACGATCGGACACAGGTGACTGGTGCAGGTAACTAGGTCAGAAGGAGGTGCTCAAACGTGAAGGCGGGAAGCATGCAGGGCAGGGGGTGATGTGAACTGCAACGAGAGGAGAGGTTAAACATGTCAAAATAAAACAGGATGTGCACCAAAATAAAAGCATGCAACATAAACACACAATGAACAGACTCTAAGTCCTGTGGAACGTTACAGATGTCCTAATGCTTCTCATAAAGTATGGTCCCAATTGGCTCCTTGGTGGCACTATAACATTTTCAAGACTCGTCCACTGACTTGAAATTTGACACATGCTGAATATGCTCTACAAAACAAGATAGAAATTATTGGACCAAGCTGATCAAAAGTTGCATAAAGGTTGTTGAAATCTCATTTCATTTTCAAAATATTGACCAATGAACAGGGCTGTACGGTGGTGTAGTGGTTAGCACCGTCGCCTCATAGCATGTTCTCCCCGTGTCAGTGTGGGTTTTCTCTGGGTTCTCCGGCTTCCTCCTACAGTCCAAAGACATTATTAATTTTAACTGATGACTCTAAATTGCCCGTACAAGTGAAAGTAAGTGTGAATAGTTGTCTGTCTCTATGTGCCCTACGATGGACTGGCAACCTGTTCAGGGCGTATCCTGCCTTCGCCCAATGCTGGAATTGACTCCAGCCCCACCGTGACCCCTAACGGGATAAGCGGTTGAAGATGGATGGATGGATGACCAATGAAGATTAAGAGGGTGAGGCTTCGCCAGAGACTGACCATGTGGGCGTGACTTAGTTAGCATTTTCTGCTGTATTATGCTGTTGCTGTATTTGCTGTAAGCTGGAATGAGCTCGAATCATGAAACTAGGTAACATAACTGTACATGATGTAACAATACTTCACATGAAATTTTATCCCAGCTGGCCACATGGTGACGCTATCATTGACTGCCAAAAAAGCGAAACATTTTAAAGCCGGCCCCCTCAAGCTTTAAGTCCGACTTGACTGATTTTCCATCATTTTTAATTCATTCAATTAATCATTTTACATCTCTTCCTAAACTGCGCATCCAATTGTTATCAAATTTTGTGTGGCTCATTATTTGACAAAGCTTATCAAAAGTTGCATAATGCTTGTTGAAATCTCATTTCATTTTCAAATTATTGACCAGTGAACAATAAGAGGGTGGGGCTTCACCAGAAATTGACCATAATTCATTGACCATTATTCCAATCATCATAAATCTTGCTAGATATCTTCAGTATGTGTTTGGGAATAAGTGTACCAAAGCATTTTGAGCTCAACACACAGGGGGCGCCACAAATAGCAAATACTTGAATCTCAAAATCTGGGTGACAGAATTTCACCAAATTAAGTGCACATTAAGATCTGAAATATCATATTGATTGCATGCATTGATTGGTGCATGTGTGTTACAACATCCAGGTCTTAGGATCTGTGTGGTGTTTCTGTTTTGCATGCTGCACTTCTTGTTTTATTTTGGTATTCTAACTTTTCCTCTCGTTCCAGATCACATCACTTCCTTCCCTGCATGCTTCCCACCACTACGTTTGAGTACCTCCCTCTGTCCTAGATTCTGCACCATTCACCTGCGTCTGATTGTCTTCCCCCCGCCCTGATTGTGTCCACCTGTGCATAGTAGGTCACCCCCCTCACTGGTGTTTAATGTGTGCTTCCCTTCCCCTCTGTGCCAGATGGTCTTTGTTCCCTGTGAGAAAGCGTTCCCGCCATCATTATTCAGTAAGACTCCTCGTGTATATTGATCTCTGCCTGTTTTTTGACCGTGCCCCTAGCCTCGCGTTTTTGGACTTGTTTGCTGTACTTTTGTTTGTGTACCGATTAAAGACTGTTACTTTTTGACTTCTGTTTTTGAGTCGTGCTTTTGAGTCCAGTCCTGCCTGACTTGAGCCTAACAATGTGTGCTTTTGCCTATTTAGCATTATATACTATATTATGCCTTTGCTTAATGTGCAGTGAGTTGGAACGAGCTAGAGACATTAAACTTTGTATCACATGCCACACAGTAGGGGAGGAGAGAATTGGACTTTTGAGCATAAGTATCTTCTGCCCCCCCACCAACACATCACCTGCCCTCTCTTAGACACCCACCTGACTGACTGTCTTTACTATTGCTCTATTTCCTCAATCATACTATTATTCACTATAATCTAATATAATATAATGTAAATATACTGTAAATTTCTCCACTGTGGGACAAATAAAGGAATATCTTATCTTATCTTATAATATAATATAATATAATATAATATAATATAATATAATATAATATAGCCATTCTCTATGTTCCCCCCTTGGGATGTGCATAATCAAATCTAATAACAAGCACAGTTTTGCATTAATTCTATCCCTGCACTGTTTACTGGTAACTTGTTATACCTTTGCACTACCACAAGAAGAAGAAGAAGAAGAAGATCAACCTTTATTAGTCCCACTAGGGGAAATTCAATTTACACTCTGTTGTTAACAGACACAACGACACACAATCTACCATATCATATCATAGTCATGGTATCAAAAGGCCAGTCCTTGATAGGCCTCGAGAATCACCTCACATGCCCTCATCCATGTGTGATTTTTGATTTGTGATCTACCTATAAGGGCGTCTACATGGCAATATTGACTCAGTCATAGCGTCACCTACTGGCAACAGGAAGTCATCATTATGTGACAAACATCGTCCGATTCACATGAAATTTACATCATGTGGTCTACACTTGATAATGAGAAACATAATGCATGTTCAGCGTTTATTCTGTAACGCCACATAGTGGACACAGGAAGTAATGAAAATTTTGCATTACGTTACATTTTCTGTGCCACTCAATCCCTGCAGGAAATAAGGTCTAACTTGTGTGAGCAGTGTCCGATGGTAAATGAAATGTATGCCGATGTGATGTGTCGATCGTCATCCTGCCAGTAACCCCGCCGTGTGGGAGGGAGCAAGGGTCAGTTCATCGCTGCTTGAAGCTTTAGTTCAGCTTGTGTCTTGTGAGGCCTCCTGGTATTCAGGGCCCGGGGCTTCAGCCCAGGTAAACCAGATAGCAAGCATGCACACATATGCAGCAGATATATCAATTTATAATCAATTTTATACCCAGAGATTATTTTGTTCTTTTTTTTTTCAATTCAACATGGTCAAAATAATGTATACATTACATATCCAGAAAACCATTCATTGAAGATGAAGATGATGTACGACTACATTTAATATTTAAAATTGATATGTATGATATATTTTCAAAATAAATGCTACAAGAAAATAATAATAATGAAGAATAGCTAGTACGTAATGTTCCTTCCTGCTGTAAAGCACTTGAAACCTCAGCTGAGATTCTGAATAAACATCAATGCAACACGTTACTGATGCTACTTCGATTAGAGATTACAGAATATTTTTATTAGCTAAGGTACACTAATAAGATACAATAACAAGGTTGGTTAATGTTAAAATGACATATTTAATATAATCAAACAAATCAGCAATGCAGATGCTTGAATTTTGAATGAACAGTGATATCAGCTGATTCAATTATTCTGAGTCCCCCATATTTCACCCTTTTGTTTCCCTTTAAACTAGCTCACTTCTTTTTCCGTTTTTTTGTAGAGATGATGATGAGGAGATAAAATGACATTTTGCAACATTAAAATATTGGTTGTGTCAATTCAGCAGCACCCTGACCTTGATTACCTAAATCTACGTCTGTGCTATCAACTCTATGACTACAATAAAAAACAATCTCTGTCCAATGTTAAATACCTGTTTGCTCATGTCTGTATAGAGCCATTGTTCTACAGAAGTATTACCAGATCATTACTGGATAACACTGTAGGTGTGAGAAAGGTTTAAGGCGTGCCATGTCTCAGCTGTCACAACAGGGTAAATGTGTGCTCTTTCAAAGTCATTGAAGTCAGTGGCTGTACTAACTGAATATGCACCCATGTTGTCAACGAGAAGCCAGTCCCCCACATGCAACTCAGGAATCCAGTAGCTGTCGATTACTTTGTCAATGCTGTCGCAGGTTGGACCCCAGATAACAGACTGGTATCTCTGCTCACTGCTCTCAACAGCCTGTGTAGAGAACAAACATTGAAACATAAAATCTACTTCACATGGGTCATATTCTCCCACAATCTAGTCCTTTAAATCTCATGTCTGACATCACTCATTTTTCAGGCCAGATGGTGGGTGACAGCCTCCAACATGCTGCTCCACATGTTATTTTAAACAACCAATTCTCACTTAGTGTGCATGAGGATATCAGGTTGTGCCATTAATTTAAATCCCATCCCATCCATATGGAACAGTTCCAAACCTAGATTAAAGACCAAAACCAAAGTTGCTAATGCAGGAAGTAGTATCCTCTTGAGTTGGCCAGTAAACTCAGTAAAGGTTGCGGTCTAAATGAGGTCTCTCACCGACCTAAAATTAGTGTTTGCCTTTCTATTAACCACAACCATATCTCCTGATCACAAACAGGGCTGGACTGGGACTAAAAATCAGCTCTGGCATTTTAGCCCAAACTGGCGCCATCCCATCCACCGCAGGTTTTAAATTGTCTTACATATTCCACATATTTGTGAGTTGTTTCTAAACAGAGAGCAAGAGAGACAGACAGACACAAGCAGACATACAAACAGACAGATAGACAGAGGACAGACAGAGGAGAGTACCGGCAGTACTGCTCATCTCTCATAGCATATGTTGAGCCAGGCAGCTAGCCCATAACTTCTGTTTATAACAAGCTTTTCACTCCCTCCCTCATCTCTCTCCCTCCTCCTCACTGTGGCCAACCACAGAGTCAGAAGAGGGAGATGTTTAAAGATGTGACTGGGCCAGTCACATTCGCTGATTTGCCTGTTTTATCGTCCAAAAAAGAGACATGTTAGCCAAAAGACATATCAGGCCAACAGGAAAGTGCCCGGTATGTCAGATGGCCAGTCCAGCCCTGATCACAAAGTTTGCTAGTTGCCAATCTTTAACCATACCCTAACCACAGATTATCTAATCACAGCCTTAGACTTTTACCATTCAGTAGTTAAATACAGTACTATGGAAAGCAAGAATTTAATATTGTTGGCATTAGACATAAATTAAAAAAGCATAATCTGGTGTGTTGCAGAATTGTCCAATATTGATGTGCTTATGTGGTAATAGGTTTGTTATTTACCCTGTAAAGGTATGGTTCAACCTTGGCGTGGGCAGCATAACCGATAAGGCAACTGAGGGAGCCATATGCTCCATCATTGATGTAGTACATCATCGTTCTGCTGGGATGGTTTTCCTCACCGTCTGGAAAAAGTTCATGCAAATTGATGAAAATTAATAAAATGGTAACTGTGCTATGTCTTTGCTAAGATGTTGAAAATTATATGGAAACTATAATAAAAACAATGCTTTTTAACTTTGGTCCCTCTGCTCCTCGACCACATGCTACCAGGTATCTGGAGTTCTGCACAAAGTGAGTAACTACAACTCTACAAGTCAGGACTGTGTTTACTCAGAGGCTGAACATGGCTGTCTACTGAAGATGAATCCTGATGTAGTGGTGCATTGCCATGTTGTGCCATCAGACAAATCTAATAGTTGTCAACTACATCTCTTGTATTTAAAATCAAGATATCTTTCAAAACAAACACACATTGCAGAGTAATGTGTTAATACTGTATACTCAACATTCATGTGGCTTCAAAAGACATCCATACATTACCGGTATGTTCTTCCATATCATCTAAAATTACTCTTCTGGCAATGACATTCGCTGCCAGTGTGAAGGCTGATTCCACGAAGTATCGGCCTGGTTCTGCAATAATCTGGACCCCACTGTCAGACGGGAAAAATTCATCCAGTGCTCCATTAATGGCTTCTGAAAACTAGGAGGGAAAAACACAATGCAGGTATTGCAGATATTACACTATTAATACTCCAGACATTTCACTTAAATGTTATTACAATATGACCTACAGTAACTAGTATCACTGACATTAGAGGCAACAAAGGGAAGGATTGCCGTATTTATTTTGGTTTTTAGAATGCTATGGTGCTACACAGTAATTAACAAACACTACCTAACACTGTATATTTTCTTTATTTTACCTCCTCAAATGTCACATGAAAGTCGTCTCTCCCAGAGAACCCTCCACCAATATCCAAGAGACTCATCTGGAGGTCCAACGAATTCTGAAAAACACAGCATTACCACAGTCTAGTAAGGCACCATTTGTAAAAGGTTTATAAATTTGGACTCACCGTGTGGGGGAGTGCCCATTGCAGTGTATGTACAGTTTATTTGTCAATGAATAAATGCTAAAAATCCTAAATATCCGTGAGAAGACTCAAGCCAAACTCCAGTGTCTTGTTTGCCAGCCACCTGCTGATTAAAATGAAGGGGGTCAGCCCTAAAGCTAGCGGCAAACTCCAGCTCAGCACACAGATAGGGATGGGTGACGGGATGTTCAGGGGTTGATAAAAAGTCCACATAGGCCACATAGAAGTGGTGTACATCATCTGAAAGCTGGGAAGCTGAAGATTAATCTGTGAGTGATGCTGTTCTAGTCATTAATAGGAAATAGAAATTAAATAATAAATTAATTAAAAATAAATTGTTAAAAGGTGAATTTCCTCACTAAAATGTAGCATAACTTCATCACGTTATTAGCGATCTTCCTGACAAGCAAGCATAAGAAAGGATTTCTTAGCTTTTCTAGTTTCACAGGATATCATGATCTTCCTTGAAAATTGGCGAAGCCTGCCGGGGGGCCATCGGAGGTTTAAAGGGTTATGGTTGGCTGACCTTTGAGGTGGTGCAGGAATGAGTTTTAAACCCAGAAATTAGTTAGTAACGAGTTAGCATTTTATTCCCTCGTCTGGTAGTCAATGGGTTTTTAAGAGAGACTATAAAATATCAGCTCACCAACACATATGCCTTTATAGCCTCGTTGAGTATACTTGCGCTCGTGCAACCATGGTGTAGTTTGTTTTTGGCCTAAGCTTTTTACTTCTGGCAATTGTAGTCACACTTCAACTTCACACTTCATCATTTTCATCATTAACATTTGTATCATATTAGTATCATTCATCACATTTGTGTGCCACAGGGTTTATATTCTGCAATAATCCAAAACCCAATGGGAAATCCCAATGGATTTTTGTCGAGGGAACCCGTAGTATTCTAACTTCTGGGTTGGTCTACAAAAATACGTCATCCCTGCACTTGGGGCGGCAGTAGCTCAGTCTGTAGGGAGTTGGCTTGGGAACCGGAGGGTCACCGGTTCAAGTCCCGACATGGACCAAAAACTGAGTGTGAACTGGTAGCTGGAGAGGTGCCAGTTTACCTCTTGGGCACTGCCGAGGTGCCCTTGAGCAAGGCACCAAACCCCCAACTGCTCGGGGCGCTTGTCAGGAGCAGCCCCATCACTCTGACATCTCTCCATTAATGCATGTGTGTGTGTGTTTGTGTGCATGTACCATGTATAAGTTGTGTAAATTGAATTTCCCCACTGTGGGACGAATAAAGGTAGATCTTCTTCTTCTTCTACTCTATTCTACTCTAAGTGACAAGCCACTCTGAGTTTTGCTCACCTTTTTTATGTCTGATATTTAAACAGTTAATTATTAACATCTCTAGTGCAAACTGTACTCCGTTAGCATCAGGAAAACACAAAGTTGAATGTTAAAATGTCAGCAACACCATCAGGTTTTACATTTTTAATTACATTCGGAAAGTGAGGAGCATTTGAAGAAAACAAAACATGTTTAGAACTGTAATGGTATTATTAATTACTCATATTGGCACTCAGTATCAGCATGTACCCAAATTTATATACTTGTATGCGTATCCTCGTGAGCCGTGAAGCTCAAAGTGGTTGGCTCTGGCCATCGCCATCTTGGCAGTGATGACTCTGCTGTAAAGTTGGACATTTAACATGCAGGTCTATGGGGACTGACTCGCTATTGGACCCAGCCTCCAGTGTCGGTTCAAAGAAATGTAGTCCATGGCACATCTACGTTGGCTTCATTTCTCAGCACCAGAGGTTCCCCCTTGATTATTAGTGGGCAGGCAATATCCACAAGTCAGTGTTTTGGGTCCCTTTATGTGAGACAATTTATCCAGCTGTATCTCCTCCCTTAGACCACAGCAGCAGTGGAACAAGGAACTGGACTCACAAATGTCAGAAAGGTCTTGGTAGTTAGCAATTAGTCTGGTTCATTCCATATCAAAAGGAAGCACCAGCACCAAGTTCCCAAAACTTTTTTCAGGAGTAGATGAGAACTGTTTCAGATGCAGGTGTGATCTGGGCACCCATAGGCGGGTGTTTTGGTCCTATCTGCAGCTATGGGATTTTTGGACAGGCAATTTTAATACACTTTCCAATGTACATGTTAATTGATTCTAACTATCTGCAGTCTGCAACATCATCCTATAGATATAGAAAATCAGAATCGACCAAGGAAATTGCAATTGGTCCATCTCTACTTTTTAGATATGATTATGCAGTTCTAATATGAATAAACATGGGAACAGGAGGGGACAGGATGGAAAATCCACTCACGTGTCACCGTCTAGATTCATCCAAAAGGACAATCATCACCAGAAAGATTTTTCTACAACCCAAAAATCTCATTAATGTTCCATATAATCATGTTATAATAACTGACCTAAAAAATGATAAGTGAGTCATATAAAGTCATGAGTTACAATTTATGAACCCTTTATAAAGAGCTCCTTATCAGAGAGTGGTTTCACAATGTTAATCAGTGAATCAACACAAACATTATTCCTTGGAAAAACACATATATTGCATCTACATTTATATATTTAAAAGTATTCTGGAAGCAGTTTTCTGTCTGGTTATCTTTAAAAAAAATCTTTTCTAATTTAGGAAATGCAGTGCTAACTTTTTTTAGGAGTCCTCTGCTCCACATTCACACTAATACACACATTTGCACAAGCTGCCCAATCGAGCCACAGTCTGATCTGATGGTCCATGAGCAGCTCCAGTGAAGCAGTGCCTTCCCTCGTCTTGGTGACTGTTATAGTAGTTTAATCCCATCCAGTTTCCCCAGCGTTTCCCTGTGTTTTCCCTTCCCTTTTGCTTGTTGTTTTGTCCTCCCTTCTTAGTGTCTTTGTATGTGTGTGTTTGTACAGGTGGGCCTGGCACAATCACCACTCATTCAACCTCTGCAGTATACGTACCTGGGATTCCTTCTATACCTATGCCAGATCATCAGTCACTCACCTGCCACTTGCCTGCTGTGCTTCCATTTACTACCATCTACCATCTCCTGATAACTACACCACGTCGTGTTAACCCTCTGAAGGTTCTGTGGATCTCGCTCCTCGCCCCCTGCCAGTTTCTCCACCACCATGTTCCCCAAGCCAGGAGCCCCTCTACTTACAAGCCATTACTAGAAATATTAACAAGTACATTTATTTAGTAATAAACTTCTTTGGGACTGATTCCAGACTGCATGTGTTCTGCTGTTGGGTCCACCTTTTGCCAAATCATAACAGTGATGAGGGAAAGTAAGTTAAACTCTTTTTGCTTTCCTATCCCAGATTTAGTCTGACTGTCACTGCTTTGTTGAGATGATTTACATCACATTTACAAAACACGACAGCGACCTTGATCACTGGCTCTGTGTGAATGTTGCTGTAATTTTGTACAGTTCTGTTGCTATGACGATGACTTACCGCTATATCAAAGACACGTCGGGCATCTTCAATGGCCTGCTTGAACGCCAAACTTCCAGTGCACCTGCTGCCTACATGAAAGCTGACCCCAATGACCTCTAAGCCCAGCTCTCTGGCACGTTCCAGCAGCTTACCAACTGACACCAGTCTGGCTCCAAACTTTGAACTGAGTTTTACCAGTGATTCAGAGTCATCCACTGCGATGCGGAGTACCAGTCTGGAAAGTGATTCAAAAGTATTAATCAATACACTGACAATAAGCTTATCTAGAAACAAACTTATCAATAGTTGTACTTACTTGGCTTTGGCATGACTAAGAGAAATCTTTTGGAGTTCATCCTCATTATCAAACGTCATCTTATCTACTCCATGAGCACAGGCATATTTGATGTGCGACAGTGGTTTGGTTGTATGAGCGTAGATGATTCTGTCAGGTGTCACTCCGAGGGACAGGATCCGCTGGATCTCACCCTGTTTTGGACCAAAACATGTTTGAAATGAGCAAACTGAGAAGGAAACAAGATTTCACTCTAACAAAGAAAACAGAGAACCAGATTATCTTTGAAATACTTCATCAGTACCTTGCTAGCACAGTCGAAACCTGTGTTCAGAGCACTCATCATCCTCAAAACTGCTGCTGTGTTGTTGCACTTCACTGCATAGAAAGGCTTGACTCGAGGTAAGTTAGTCAGCCATCTGAGGTGTCTTTCATATATACTGTCTAGATTTGCCACATAGAATGGCCCTTCATTGTCCTGAATGAATAAAACAAAGTTAACAGTTTATTCTGAAAATGCACATCTCAAGAACCTCAACTATCTCACAATAGTATCACACGATTACTCAGAGATTCATAGTAAGTGACACAATGTCTCTGATACTCACCACCGAACCAAACTCTTTTATTTTATCGTCTATGAAATCACTGATGGTCCTTCCATTGTCTAAAATGTCAATGTTACAATTCTCAGGGGACAAAACATGAATGACTGATTCATTTGTAGTTTGTGGTGCTGAAAACGTTGACAAGCAGTAAAAGACAAAAGTATAAAATGAATTAACAAATACTGGATCACAATCAAAATGAACGTTGTCTATGTTTATGTATAATAGTCTATATTGTGCAGTAGTGGAAGAAGTATTCAATCATTTACTTAAAAGTACTAATACCACACTATAAAAACACTCCACTTCAGGTAAAGTTCCTGTATTCAATAGCTTACTTGAGTAAAGCCTTGAAGTATGAACAGCAAAATGTACTTAAAGTATCTAAAGTAAGAGTACTCATTCTGAGGTAAAATGTTCCCTGTCAGTGTTTTACTATTGTACATGATGTTTTGGGATTAATATTACTGCTGCATTAATGTGTATGTTGCATTTTACTGGTGTAGATGTTTAAGGTTGTGCTAAAGAATCAACTTGTCTTGAGCTCAGAGCTTTGTGATGATGTATTTTTCAGCTAATCCAAGGGAGAGCTGAAAATAATTTATTCACTGAAGAAGCAGGACAGTTTTCTCAACCCATCCATCCATCGTCAACCGCTTATCCCGTTAGGGGTCGCGGGGGGCTGGAGCCGATCCCAGCTGGCATTGGGCGAAGGCAGGTTCACCCTGGACAGGTCGCCAGTCCATCGCAGGGCACATAGAGACAGACAACCATTCACACTCACATTCACACCTACGGGCAATTTAGAGTCATCAATTAACCTAAACAGCATGTCTTTGGACTGTGGGAGGAAGCCGGAGTACCCGGAGAAAACTCACGCTTACACGGGGAGAACATGCAAACTCCACACAGAAGAGTCCCAAGCCGGAATCGAACCTGCGCCCCTCTTGCTGTGAGGCGAGAGTGCTAACCACTGCACCACCGTGCAGCCTGTTTTCTCAACCCATAAAGGAACAATTCATTCTTCAGTTTATCAGAAACTATATAATTCAAAATCCCCAAATTTGGGGAAACTTTGTTTTCACTGAACAGGAAGGGATTGAAAAAATCTGAAAAGTAAAAGTAAAAAGTAAAGTGGAGTAAAAAAGTACAATATTTGCCTTTTAGGTGTAGTGGATTAAAAGTGTAAAAATGCATAAATTTGAACTATTTGAACTAGACAGTATTTGAGTAATGAACCAAAATAATGCAAATGCCGTAGTTAGAAATGTAGCCATAACATTCACATTAAATATTACCCAGAGAAAGTTTTTGTTAAAATCTTACCACTGTCCGAATACTCCATATTTTGCAGCCCTGAAATTCTCAAATATTATGTAATATACTGTATATAAGTATTATATCAGCGTCTGCATTGAACAGAACTGGAAGTAAGTTTGATAGCGAGTACTCGTTCAGTATATGTCCAAAGTGACAGGACGACATGCTGATTTTGTTTGCTCACTGGTGGCTTTTCCCACCCACTGTGTACTGTGAAACAAACAAACATCTTAACTGGATTCCCTCATCCCATAACATGGAACCATACTGTGTATATACTTAAAATGTTGGAAATACAGAAATTCAATTATATGTTAATTACATTAGGTCATAGTTAAAGATGTCCTCCCTAATTACACACATGAGGGGGTCAAAATATAAGAAACACCTTTGAAATAATGCAATCCAGTACAATACCACTATTTGTCGCCTCAAAGCTAAAACCCATAGTTGAAACAGTCAACAAAAAAAGCCCAAAGTACACACACACACACACACACACACACACACACACACACACACACATCTACCTATTATCTCATAAGGAAGCAGTGACTCATGTTTCCCCATTTTATGACATACAGTAATTAGATGTTTTTTGAGTTGGAAACTAAATGATGACCTGGGGGTGAAGTTACACCTTAAGCTAATGTTATATTGATTTGTTCCATTTATGTTCTGTCCCTGTGCGTTTCTCTGTGATCAAGCCCAAGGATATCATTCCCGACCCTACATTAATCTGCATAGTTTCTGTCCAAGCCCACCCAAGCTTGAACCACGGAAGCAGTTTTGGACCTGAGCCTGATGAAAACCCTAAAAAAATATATTAAAATACACTGAACAAAAACATACACATAACACTTTTGTTTTTGCTTTTGAGTGGACTTTTATTATGACGAGCCTAAGGCACAGCTATGCAATAATCCTGCTGTCTAATCAGCATCTTGATATGCCACACCGGCGAGGTGGATGGATTATTTTAGCAAAGGAGAAGTGCTCACTAACAGATTTAAACAAGTTT
The DNA here is from genome assembly GCA_947000775.1 of Pterois miles. Classification (NCBI taxonomy): domain Eukaryota; kingdom Metazoa; phylum Chordata; class Actinopteri; order Perciformes; family Scorpaenidae; genus Pterois; species Pterois miles. Next base: position 1,533,054 of record CAMQGK010000020.1, on the reverse strand, counting down.
GTGAACAATATTTAGGAAAAATAGGCCTTTTGTATACATAGAAAAAGTCTTAGATCTTTGACTTCAGCACATAAAAAATGGGAGCAAAAACTTTGTATCTTCCTATTCAGGCCACCTCTGCAGGAGGAACATTTGGTGAGAGCTTGGAAGAAAAACAAATCCATAAAAGACCCTCTTTACTTCAGATGTAAGTGTAATCAGGTTAAATCATATCTAGATACAATCTTTATGTGAGACACATTTTGATGTCAGGTGTAGAGGAGGTTAGAAGCACATTTGGTACAGCCCAGTGGCCAGGAGAAAATGTTGGCATTCTACATTTCTGCAAACTAAGGATGTGTTGAAGGTGAATGTTTTTGCATTCGGTCAGGTGCATGTGATGTGGTACAATGAGAAACGTGCAGAACAAGTGATGTTGAACGTTGAGTGACTCTCAGTAAAAGTTTTGTAGTATGTAAGCGAGAGAAAGTCCACTAAGGGTGATCGGGAGGGGTGGTAGTAGGGTTAAACAAATAGAGTACTTTCACCTAGGAGCTGTTTGTGAAAACATAAGAACCGACTGACTTTACGCTTTTTACGTAACGTGTGATGATGCAGGTGATATCAAAAAACAATCAGCGTCTTTAATGTCCAGAAAAAGGTTCATACACAGAAGGTCAATCGTAACAGGCAACCAATCCAAAAACGTCAGGCAGAGCAATGTCAAAAAGCAGGCAGAGATTCAAAATACACCAGGAGTCTAAACACGAGAGAAGAATGCTGGTATGCTTTTCACGAGGGACAAAGACGAACTGGCACAGAGGGAAAGGGAAGCAGACATTAAATACTAGTGAGGGAGTGACTGACGATGCACAGGTGGACACAATCAGGGCGGGGAGAGGACAGTCAGACACAGGTGAATGGTGCTGGAAACTGGGTCAGGAGGAGGTGCTCAAACGTGCGGGCCGGAAAGCATGCGGGCAGGAAGTGAAGTGATCTGAAACGAGAGGGAATGTTAGAATACCAAAATAAAACAGGAAGTGCAACATGCAAACACAGAAAAACAAACATGATGTAAGATCTGACGGTTGTGACATAACGTTGCTACACTTGTTTTGTAACGTAGTGCAAGAAAATGCGCTAAGACCGGTTGTTATTTATTTGCACTGGTTACATTGTTAAGGTTGTTTTTGCGTTATTATTTTCACACAAACTGTGTTCTTTTTTCTACCCTTAACCAAGATGTTTTGTTACCTAAACTTAACCAATTGTTTCACAATGTTAATCACATGGTTTTTCAGCCATGAAATACAATTTATATTATATTCAAATCCACAAAAATACAAAGCGATCTACAAATACGCAAAACGTACTTGTAAATGTGTATTTTAATTCCACCTAAATATGCTATAGGGTTACATGTTAAGTGATAAATTCACATTTGTACATCAATTTGTACACGTAGAATATTTGCACATTTGCAGATAGCTTCCTGAGCATTTATGGGCCATGTGACATTTGCAACTTCCCTCCTGTGTGTTTATCTAATTTTGTACAGTTCATACTGCAACAGATTTGTATAAAAGATTGGAAGGTGGCGACATGCCCTCACATGAGCTGATGGAGTTAGAACAAGAGTCAGTCCCACCACCAAGAGACAACCAACAGCCTGAAAGATGATCTGGAACATCTTTTTTTAACCCAGTGGTTGTCTTGTGTGTGAGGAATGAATGGATGAATAGCAGCAGTAGATGCTGTTAACCTGCATGGGTATAGGGATGGATTTTCTCAGTGATTGTTAATTCACACTACAACTATCAATGATCTTATCAAGCAATTCAATAGTCTTCATTTCCTGCTGTGAGGTGATCAGTACAAGGTGTGGTTCCATGGCTGATGAAATGACCATAACCCTAGTGACTGTCCTTCTCCTAGAGTTGGAGATAGTATTTGTGATATTTTGGAGATTTTGTCTGTGAATGTATGATGTGTTTTCAGTGACTCCAACTATAGAAGACTGTTACAGTTACTCAGCCAAAGAAGCAAACACTGTCATGAGGACTTTTAAGCTCTTTGCTTGTTTTGTCTGACCTGGCTTCCTGTCCCTGTTCAGCATTTCCCCCAGGCCATGTAGTCCAGCCTGTTCTCATTCCCAGAGTGTAAATTACCGAGGCTTTGTCACGCCCATCAGCAAGTGATTCCAATATACAAGGCATCCTCTGACACCAGCATGAAACAAACCAGGCTTAGTGGTGCTGTGGTGATGTAGTTTAAAGACCGAAAGACAGTCAGGGTGGTTGGGAGAGGAGCGGGAGGGGCCCAACAAACATAGGGCTTTCATCCAGCAGACCGCTATTCATGTCTCATGTGTTAAGTTTCATTTTCATGTTGCAGCCCTGGAGAGGGTAAAATCCTCATCCATAGCATCCTCTGCACTGCACTGGGTTGCCAATGTAATATGTAACACCAGTAAAGAGAAGGAAAGAAGGAAGTCCCACAGCTAGAAAAGCTGAAGTAGCAGTCTGTGGTTCTCCTGTACATCGCGTGTATTGGAAATGAATGTATTATTCCATTATCAATAAAACCCAAAACACAAACGTATCATTCCTTTAAGCTATGGACTGTAATAACTAAAGTGCATTTTCTTAAAGAAACTAGATAAAATGAGCTAAAAAACTAAGATAATTATTTTTGCTGATACTGCAGTCTCCCTGAGCTTTCTGTGAAGATTACCCAGAGACAGAGGACAGTATCTGCATTTCTTCGTTATTCTGTGGGTTCTATGGCAATGATTTTTTCGGGAGTACAACTATGAATGCATTACAACCTTGATATCTGTTTTATGGTTTGCAGTCCAGCCTGAAAACTTTAAACGCTTTCTCTTCTTTCGTACTGCACTCTGTCTTTGCAGTGTAGTATATCACACTGGTCTTGAATGAATAGAGAATTTGTTTTTTTATTTCAGCCTAAAAGCCACTCAGGCAATGGCTTTTTTTCCTCATCACTCATACACGCTCTTGGAAGTGGCATATTTTTTTTCTAACCTTTGGTATTATTGAGATTTTTTGGGCATTTCTCGGCCATAACAAAAGATTTATTTTTGTATAATAAAAATAAGAAGAACTTTATTTAACTAGGAGAGGGCCTCACTGATTAAAAATCCAGAGACCTGTACTACAAAGCAGGATTTGCACTTCATAGTTTTCAGTCCTACGGCAGTGGTTCACTTCTTACCAAGGTAGATCACCATGGTAACTTATGCTGAACACCTAACCTGTTCCAGAGCAGGTTCTGTTCCAGATTAGACATCGGCTCATATAAAAGCACAGCCTACTGACCAGTCAGAGCATGGTGTGCAGATCTATCTTATTACTGTTCTACTTATTTATTTTACTGCCAATTCCCTTCATTGCACCTTCATTGCAATTTTTACTATATTGTATTCATCTGTACTGTTGTTGCTGCTGCTAGTACACCCAAATTTCCCTCCGGGGATTAATAAAGGTTCATCTTATCTTATCTATGATGATATTACACAAATAGGAGGTTGCAGTCATAGTCCAGGCTAAAAGCAACACAGTTTAAACCGACAATTGCAGAAAGGACAGCTGGCTGTATTCTGTGGTTGCTTGCTCCTTGGATTTATGTTTTTATATTTATTCTTTTATTTTGCTGTCAAGTCTGTTTCACACCACCAGAGTCGGGCATGCAGCTGAGAAATGGGTTCGAATCCAGCCTGGGGCCCTTTGCTGCATGTTGTCTCCCCTTTCAGATCACTACCAATAAAATGCTTCAAAAACAGAATATTTAATAAAAAATAAAGGTGGAGTATTATATTATTATTATTGTATTATTGGTATTTTTTTTATTATTTTTCAGTTCAATTTATTTTTATATAAGTTACAGTCATAATAGAAGTTTTCTCAAGGTGCTTTTCATATAGAGCAGGTCTGGGCCATACTCTATAATTTAGAGATTTAGAGAAACAAGAGATCCCCCATGAGCATGCCTTGTTATACAGCAGTGGCAAAAAACCCTCCCCTTTAACAGGCAGAAACCTTGGGCTGAACCCAGCTCTGGGTGGGCACAGCAGCTATAGGGGAAGTAGTAATACAAATAGGACTAATAATAATCAATAGCAGTGCATAATAATAAAATGAAAAATTATTTAACTTGCCTTTAACTTGTCTTCAATATTTTACCATACTTCTTTCCTTGCCGCTGTAGTCATGGAGACATTAAAATTGGTTATTATAATGTTTGTTTTCCTGCTATTTAATTGTTGGCTCCTGTTCCACTGAGAAGAAAGTCTCTCTTTCTGTTTACTTAGACATCGTAATTATCATGAGAAAATCATTATCTGTTATCAACCTGTCTCCCTTTAGAAGAAGAGCATGCACACGCAATTATCCAAACAACTTATGTCGGATTCAAGTTAACAAAACTGTTTTGACTCAGCCATCGAGGAATTTTACCAGCCTGCAAACATCCGGTTACTTTGATCCAGTTAACAGGACATTAGCTTGGATTAGTTGAACCATGTATGAGGAAAGGGGCTCTGTTTAGCTGTAAAATGAGAAAGTTTGTGATGATGCTGCCTTTTGAAAAACAAAAGCCATGAACTTGCGTGTATTAAAATGCACGCCATCCCAGCTACCAAAAAAAAAAAGAAAAATACAAAATTGGATTATTGTCCTCCATGATAAATGAAATACTACTTAGCTTATGACTCTGGAACTTGAACCTGCATAGAGGCTCAGATACCAATAGCCATACAAAAAGCATAATAAAATTAGACAGTGTACATTGCATACAAAGTGCAATGCCTTTCATCAGGCCCAACACCTTTCTGAGGATTTTGCAGTCCTCCTGTAGTTCCTTCTCTTGTTCCCTAAGCCTCTTCAACTGAAAGGAAGCAGTATCAGAGGACTGCCCTGAGGACTTCTCCTCAGTAACTGGGTTAAATTGACACAGAACAAAAGTAAATATTTGTCTTCCTCAAAAGAAAATAATGAGATTTATTGTATGATCAGTGTGTATGCCCAGGGCTGGCTTAAGGCATAGGCCATACTGGTGGTCGCTCAGGGCCCCACCTTCTGATAATAATAATAATAATAATAATAATAATAATAATAATAATCATAATAATAAATGTTGGTGGGTGCCATTTTTAATTTTCTGCATTGAGATAGCACATTAAATAAAATAAATGTTTCATCCCTGTAACTCTCTTTCTTACACTTTTTTATATTTGTTAATAAAAGTGTAAATTGTACAAACTGATTAAACACTTTTAAGCCAACAATATCAAGGACCACTTATTTCATTATAAGATAGACATACAGTTATTTATGAAAACAAATATCTTAATTTTGTCTTAAAACCATTGTGATTTCTTAATAAAACTAGCATGTCATTCCAGCATATTTCCCTTTGGACGTGTGAGAGTACTTGCTATCAAACGTGCTTCTAGTTCTGTTTCATAGAAAAGCTGCTATAATACTTATAGTTATTTGAAAATATTTGAGATGATTTCAGGGATGAAAAATATGGCAAAGGATTTTGACTGTGGTAAGATTACAAAAAACTTCCCAGGGTTATGTTTCTATGTGATGTGATGTGTGAGGCATGTGAATGTTTTTACTACTATTTTCAAGTTATTAATTCAGTAGTGAAATGTAAGTACTTTTAATCAAATACTTAAATAGTTCAACTTTAGGCTGCTTGTACTTTACTTATGCCACATATACATCATATACAGTATGGAAGTAAAACTGACAGAGAACATATTGTACTTTTGATACTTTAAGTACATTTTACTGATGATATATACTTTTACTAAACTATGGTTTTGAATGTAGGACTTTTACCTGTAGTGGACTATTTTCATAGTGTGGTAGTACTTTGAAGTAAACGATCTGAATGCTTCTTGTATCGCTGCATAATATAGACAATTATCTATAAACAAAGAGAGATAAAGCTGATTTTGATTGTGATCCAGCAGCCTTAAATTAACAATATTTCTTACTGCTTGTCAACGTTTGCAGCACCACAAACTACAAATGAATCAGTCATTCATGTTTTGTCCCCTGAGAATTGTAACATTGACATTTTAGACAATGGAAGGACCATCAGTGATTTCATAGACGATAAAATAAAAGAGTTTGGTTCGGTGGTGAGTATCAGAGACATTGTGTCACTTACTATGAATCTCTGAGTAATTGTGTGAAACTATTGTGAGATAGTTGAGGTTCTTGAGATGTGCATTTTCAGAATAAACTGTTAACTTTGTTTTATTCATTCAGGACAACGAAGGGCCATTCTATGTGGCAAATCTAGACAGTATATATGAAAGACACCTCAGATGGCTGACTAACTTACCTCGAGTCAAGCCTTTCTATGCAGTGAAGTGCAACAACACAGCAGCAGTTTTGAGGATGATGAGTGCTCTGAACACAGGTTTCGACTGTGCTAGCAAGGTACTGATGAAGTATTTCAAAGATAATCTGGCTCTCTGTTTTCTTTGTTATAGTGAAATCTTGTTTCCTTCTCAGTTTGCTCATTTCAAACATGTTTTGGTCCAAAACAGGGTGAGATCCAGCGGATCCTGTCCCTCGGAGTGACACCTGAAAGAATCATCTTCGCTCATACAACCAAACCACTGTCGCACATCAAATATGCCTGTGCTCATGGAGTAGATAAGATGACGTTTGATAATGAGGATGAACTCCAAAAGATTTCTCTTAGTCATGCCAAAGCCAAGTAAGTACAACTATTAATAAGTTTGTATCTACAGTAGATTATTGTCAGTGTATTGATTAATACTTTTGAATCACTTTCCAGACTGGTACTCCGCATCGCAGTAGATGATTCCAAATCACTCCAAAGACTCAGTTTTTTGACACAACAACACACACTCCACACGGCGGTGGAAAGAGTGGTGGACAGAGCACTTTGAGGAACTCCTGAAGTCGACCAACATGTCCTTCATAGAGGAGGCAGAAAAGCACAAAGTCATTTCCAATGAGCACTGGCCTCTGCCAGGGTTATCTCTTGTCACCGATCCTGTGTGTGATTTTCATGGACAGGATCTTAATGGTTCAGTTTGGAGACCTCCGGATTGTGTCTCTGCTCTTTGTACATAATGTGGATTTGTTGGTTTTATCAGATCATGACCTTCAGCATGCACTGGGGCGATTTACAGTCAAATGTAAAGCGGTCGGGAAGAGAGTCAGTATCTCCAAGTCTGAGGCCATGGTTCTCTTCCAGAAAATGGTGGATTGCACGCTCGGGGAGGGTGGGAGTGAGTCTTTGCCCCATGTGAGGGAGCTGAAGCAACTCGGGGTCTTGTTCACTAGTGAGGGTAAAATGGAGCGGCAGATGGACAGGCAGTTTTGTGCAGCAGCTGCAGTTCTGCAGGCACTTTACTGGACCATTGTGGTGATGAGGGAGCTGAGGCGGAAGGCAAAGCTCCACATTACCCAGTCATCTATGTTCCAACCCTCACTTATGGTCATAAGCTTTGGGTAGTGACCAAAAGAATGACATTGCGGGTACAAGCGGCTGAAATAAATTTCCTTTGTAGGGTGGCTGGGCTCAGTCTTAGAGATAGGGTAACCAAGCAGCATGGAGCCCTTATCCAAACAGTTCACCAGTAAACAGTGTAAACACAGTTCACATTACCTCTCATTTATTTGAGAAACTCTTGTATTTGTTTTATGGACAGTGACGTGGCTGGATTGCTAGTTAGTCTTGTTAAACATACTGTCAAATTATAGTTACTATTTTTCCAACTGTACGCAATGTTATTGACTTTGAATCTTGGTAGCATAACGTTAGATATCAGGCACAAGCTGATGGGTTTTATGAGCTCAGCAGACTTGAAATATCTCCAGTTGCCAAGTCGTATCTAAGAGCAATATTCCTTACTTATTTTGCATTTTGGCACAGCCTTTGGCCACAAACAGTTTGTGATTCCTGTATTTGTATGGGTTTATATCCCCAAGAGAAAGTACAGGGACATTTACCACCTAAACAAAAAAAACAAACCACATTCATTGGTGGTCTGTCTGGTCCACAGGAAAAGACAATGAACCAAGCAGCATGGAGCCCTTATCCAAACAGTGTCTGTTCACCAGTAAACAGTGCAATCCATGAAATTATCTTTTGTTTTCCTTATTTTTAAGGTGCACTTTGGTCTAAATGTTGTGAGGACTTTTGTGATATAAAAAGGGATGTTTCCTTTGACCTGTATCATTCACTGACAGAACAACCCTCCAAATTCCTTGATGCATTGCAACCACTGAGTTGTCTTAATTCCCTTCTGTCAGATGCTAAGCCTCCCGTTCTGGGAAAAGAAAACAATCAATGAAACAAAAAGAGACAGGGTGTAGTCAGGATTATCTCATCAATCTTGTTAATACATCATGATGTTCAGTATTTTTTATTATCATAGCTTGCTTACTTATCAGCACTTTACTTAAGAAGACAATTTGCAGTTTGTCATGTCACATCTCTATCTGTAATGTAACTGCTTGTGGTAGAACTTGTCTCCTTTAGACTGCTGCCTAAACTTCTCATTTCAATATTAAAGCAACATTTAGGTTCTGCCTAAATACCATCTGAAACTATTTTCCTACCACAAATCAAATCACTCAGACATTTAACACTGGAACGCTGCCACCTGGGATTAACTACAGCTGAAGATAAAGGCTTATGGCAAAGAGGGCAGGATAGAAGAGAGGTTCTTATAATTTAGGGACAAACTTGGACATCGTTAGCAATTCTACAAGAGAAATTAATAAGTGTATCATCAAATTCTGCTGGAGGATTTGGATATAACCACAAAGAACCCAAATATACTTTATCATTAAGATTCCCAGTAAGTTGTCCCTCCAGCTATTCACGTGTCTCTTAACCCCTTGAGACCCATTTACTGTCTACTGGCTGACTTTACTGTATTTCAGAGGCTCTAGTAGGTTCACTTTTTTGGTTATTTAAATGAGGACGGTGTTAAAGAGACCGAGATCACCAGAGTGTAGCTGCAAACTGTGTAACAGTACCACTCTACCAGCCCTTCACAGCGGAGGAGACGGAGAGAAGACGCCACCAAATGAATGAAATGACTCTCAGCTGTCTGTCTCCTAGAAATGATCGATATTAAAGAGGAAATGTTGTGTTGCGTTTCATTCACTCAAAGAATCATTGTATGTGAACATAGTCCAGGCAGCTGTTACCTCCTCACACCAGGAATTCTGAAACAACATACAAAATCAAAAACATGGTCAATTCTATGCCTTGTCTTTGACATGACTTGATTTTTTCTTTATGCTTTATGTCATTTTTTAGATAAAAATATCTGGTTCTCTTTGTGATGATCAGCTCCCACATGACTGTTTATCAGGACTGGTGTCAGACTGAATTGGACTCACACGCACGACTCACAGACAGGTGGTTCACAAAAATCTTTAATGCAAAAGCAGGGTCATACACGGAAAGGCAATAGCGAGCTAACAAAACCAGAGGGATAGACAGTAGTGATGGTCAGTCGCGAACGAAACGGCTCTTAGAGTCGGCTCTTTGAAGTGAACGACGGGAGCCGGCTCCTCATTGGGAGCCGTGTTTTTTTATTTCTCTCTCTCACACTTTTTTTCTCCACGCGCCACACATAATTGGTCAATATAAGTTTGAGCCTTGTGTTTGCGCTGAGCAGAGGGGAGGGGCGAGAGTTATACTTGCAGCAGCAGTAGCGCACGAACATACACAGAGAGAGAGAGAGAGAGAGACAGAGAGACGGGGACAACAAGAAGAGACAACATGGACACATTAGGAAGGTATAGTAAAGAAAATGAGTGAGACCAGGACCATTTCAATTTTATTGACAATACTAAGGCAGAGTGTAGAGTCTGCAAGAATATCATATAGAGCCACAAACAACCTGCACAGGTAAACAACCTGAGAACAGTCCACCAATCAGAGCAATGGGAAGATAAAACAGTTGCGTGTGATATTAATGAAGGTGCCAGTGTGTCTACTGCAACTGTTGCTGCTGCTGCTGCTGCTGTAGTAGTAGTAGTAGTAGTATCTACAGCATCATGCTGTTCACCACCACAACCACCTAACCAACCCAGAGCTCTATGACACAGTTTGTGCAGAAGTCTGTGACCCCAGCAAGACATAACTCAGTTGATGAAGAACTGGCAAAAATGATTGCATTGATTTCCATCCATTTTCAGCTGTGGATGATAAAGGATTCAGGAAGTTTATTCATGCACTGAATCGTATGTATGCAATTCCAAGCAGGAAAACAAAAAAATCATCCCAGGCCTATATGACAGAGAACTTGCATCCACTGCCAGAGAGGGTTAAAAAAATCCACAGCAGCATCCTTCTGGTCAGTTACGTGTCACTTTATTGAAAATTATAAAATGGTGGTCTGTCTTCTGGATGGTTTTGAGTTCAGCGACAAACACACTTCTGAGAACTGAGCAGAAGAGCTGCTCAAAGTGGCCAAAGAGGGATGCTGTATTACTGACAATGTAGCTAACATAACAATTACATTAGCAATTCATTTTGAGCATAATTTTATATTGTTGTTGATAATAAATTAATTAAAGCAACAAAATAACCTGAAGAGCCGTTTGGGAGCCGTTTGGGAGCCGAAAGAGCCGACTCTTTTTAGTGAGTCGGCTCTTTTTAGTGAGCCGAGCTGGTTCTCTGAAAAGAGCCGGAAGTCCCATCACTACTAGGCAGAGCGAAGTAAAAAAACAGGCTGAGAATCAAAACACGAGGGATCAAACACTAGGAATACTGCGGGAACTCTTGACGCTAAGGACGAAGATGATCTGGCACAGAAGGAAGGGGAGTCACACATTAAATACTGGTGTGGGGAGGGGTTGACGAGGGACAGGTGGACACAATCGGGCAGGGATGACGATCAGACACCGGTGTGTGAAGACGGAAAGTAGGACAGTGAGCTGTCAGCCACTGAGGGGAACATGAGGGCAGGAAGTGAAGTGCTCTGAAACTAGAGGAAATGTTAGAACACCAAAATAAAACAGGAAGTGCACAGGAAAAACAAACATGCAACAAAGACATGACCTAAGACCTGCTGGTTGTAACACTCTTTCAGAGGATACAGTGAACTCCAAGAGAAGCCAGCAGAAAGAGCACAAGCACCATGTTTCATTTAGTTTTCTATTACATCTCTATTATATATTTTAATATTATATTATATACAGTATATTGTGCAGTATGTCCATAATATTTGTTCATATGCTATCCATTTTGTAGTATTTTTGTATTGTTTGGATTTGGACTTGTAAGTTTGTGCATGTACCTGTGTGCACTGGCTCTATATTTAATAATATTTTTAGTATATATTCTTAATTGTATTTTAATTAAATTATTAAATTTAAATCCACATACAGTATACTATATATTATATCATATTTACAGTATATTTACATATTTACACATATTTGCTATATTTTATCAATTTTACTCCATACATTTTGGATTCTTTTCTACTCGGGCTTCTAGGCCTATCAACTGTACTGATTGTGGCCAAATGCATGTGTATGTGTGAAAGGATGTGTAGGCTAGATTATGAAATGTTGGGTGTCACTTTTGACCAAAAAATATTATGTTCATTTAGACTGGAGTCTTAATAATAATAAAAAAATGTAGTTCATGTGAAAAATGGCTGAATAGGAATAATTATCTTTAATGCCCTTTTTCTCAAAACTAACCTTTGATGAGTCAAACTTTGGAGGAGCATATCTCATTTGGCATTCAAAGATAATCTTGGTATTGCCATAAAGCTAAGACTTTCCTCTTTACAGACGTACAGAAAACTCAAAATGTGTTTCTGAGTCAATGTGACTCAAAATGATGGAGCAGGTCACCTCATCAGTTTAGAGATTAAGGACATAGGGGTTATCATTATGATAATATGATACGATGATAAATATTGGATTCCATTAGGTTTCCACTTGAGTGGTGCATTACTCATGTCAGTACAACCTGAACACCTGAAGTCTGGTCTAGATGCCATGTTTGGTGATTCAGCTGGCAGGTGAGTTCTCATGAGTACAACCAAGGCGGGAGGCTGGAATCAATCTGTTCTCTTTAATCAAGATATGAGCAGTGAACATAAATACAATCTTGTGGGCGCCAGCTCACTAACATAAACACACGTGGGGGCGGCAGTAGCTCAGTCCGTAAGGACTTGGGTTAGGATGTGGAGGACCCGAGTTCAAATCCCCCATGGACCAAGACCAACTGGTTGCTGGAGAGATGCCAGTTTACCTCTTGGGCACTGCCGAGGTGCCCGTGAGCAAGGCACCACCCCCCAACTGCTCTGGGCGCTTGTCAGGAGCAGCCCCATCACTCTGACATCTCTCCATTGACATGTATATGTACTGTGTGAACTGTACTGTGTGAACAACAGAGTGTAAAACTGAATTTCCCCACTGTGGGACTAATAAAGGAATATCTTTCTTTCTTTCTTTCTTTCTTAATATTTTCGTGGTCTTCAGAGTCTCGTTCTCTGTCCGAGCTGCTTCCAGCCTTCCTCGGATCCAGCAGCACCTACTAAACAGCAGAGAGTGATTTTAAAACAAGGGCTGACATTGTCAATCAACTCACATCAGAGTCAGTGTACGCTGCACAGCACAGCTGACTCAAATGTCCTCCTCCTTTCCTCCCCACCTCCCACATATCCCCCTCATCTGACTCAGGCCAGAGACTGCTCCCCTTAGACTGTGCTTTTTCTTTGTTATTTATTTTGTTTTCATGTGCCCCCTTTCAGCACTGTCTCCCAGTCTTCATGTATGACCGCAACATGCTTTTGGACATAAAATCGTCATCTCCATTCTTTCTTTCTGGATTTGCAAATGACTGCTCCACCAGACGGTGCACTACCAGAGCCAGGAAGATTTTAAGACACTCACCACCCTGCAAATGAAATCTTCCAGTGGCTAGCATCTGGAAAACAAGGTTCCTGCATGGCCAGAACTGAGAGGCTGAGGAAGAGCTTCTTCCCCCAGGTCATCAGTACACTGAATTCTCAACCCCCCACATAAATGTTTACTGTTCATTGTTCATATGTTCATGTGTACATTTTCAAATTCGTATGTATATTTTGTGTATATTGTATCCTTTTTTTGTATTGGAGTATATTTTATTCTATTTTATTTTATTCTAGATTTATGGCAGAGCTGCACATTTTTGCTGGAATTTCATTTCACTGTGGGTGTACATCCATGTGTGACAAATAAAGGATCTTGAATCTTGAATGTTGAATGAGGCGTGGAAAGGTAGCCGTGGCACTGAACAAGCCAAACGGAAGTGTAACGAATTGGTACAAACCGTACGGAGTGGAGAAGGCCATTTTTTCCTTAGACTCTGGAGATAAGGGAATCTGCCAGTAGGTCTTGCTGAAATCCAGTGTCATGCAAAAACGAATGGTACCTAGCCGGTCCAGGAGCTCGTCGACCTGAGGTATTGGGTAGGCATCAAACTGTGAGACTCATTCACCCTATGATAGTTGACACAGAACCATATAGACCCATCCTTCTTGACTACAAGCACGATGGGACTACACCACACACTATGTGACTTTTCTGTTACTCCCATCTCCAGCATGGCCTTTAATTCTCGCTGAACCACTTATCTCTTGTGCTCTGGCAGCTGGTAGGGCCGTGAACGCAACGTTACACCCCTGCAAGTCTCTATATGGTGCTCTATGAGGTTTGTGCACCCTGGCCGCAGGGAGAACACATCAGAATAAGTCTGCTGCAATTGGGCAATGTCTGCTCTCTGGGACAGTGTAAGATTGTCATCAAACTGGACCGGGGCCGAATGGATTGTAATAGGCACCTTGGGTCCTAACTCATCTCTCTCTTTGACTGCCATCACCAGGGAAACAGACTACACCTCCCTCCATGCTTGAGGTTGAGGTAGTAAATCTGTGTGTTCCCCTCCCCTGTCAGAGCGCGCAACCTCATAGTCAACATCCCTCACTCATTGTGTGACCACAAAGGGTCCTTGCCACCTGCAGAGTAATTTAGAGCTGGAGGATGGGAGCAATACAAGCACCTTGTCTCCCGGTGAAAATTGACACAGTTTAGTCCCTCTGTTGTACAGGCACTGCTGACGCTCCTGTGGTTGGAGCAAATTCTCACATGATAATTGTCCTAGCGTGTTGAGATTTGCTCTCAGGTCCAGAATATACTGAATTTCACTTTTACTGAGGCTCGGACCTTCCTCCCAGTTTTCCTTAATTAGGTCCAGCAACCCCTGTGGCTTCTTGCCAAACAACAGTTCAAAGGGAGAAAATCCTGCGGAGGCCTGGGGAACCTCCCGCACTGCAAACAACCGAAGGAGCAGCCATTTATCCCAGTTACATTCATCGTCATGAATGAACTTACAGATCATGGATTTTAGAGTCTTAATCAGATGCTCAACAAGGCCATCAGTCTGCAGGTGGTACACGCTCGTCCGAATAAACCTAATGTCCAATAATCTGTACAGTTCCCTCACCATGCATGAACAAGGTGCCCTGTTCATGCATGGTCTGCAGAGTCGCACAGCCTCGCATCGCCACTGAGCACAGTGCACATATCCCATTTGCCTGGCCTCCGTGAACGCACCATACACTGCGCCACTAGTGTTTTGAACCCACCATCACTTGGTGTGTACCCCACTGGATCCTGACCGTAATGCTGTATGTCTCTCTAAGCCCACTCTGCGGTCGGCCACACACACACCGTCACCGTCACTTCGAACATGTCCATAAAAGTTTGGGGGTCATCTGCCTCTGCCATCTTATGAAGGGTGACTCCCAACAGTGGGGAGGGTGCCGGCGGAGAGGTCGCGGACCCTGCCTGTGCCAATAGGCCCTCCAGCACTTGCGTCTGCCTCTCCGTCTGAGACTGCAGTGCTTCCACGTGTCAGCAGTTGAGGGCTGCCTGCTCCCCACTCATCACCGCCATCTCCCCCAGCATCTGGGCCAGCACCACCACTGGCTGTGTCGATTGGTGCTGGTCCATCACTTCCTCTGGTACTAGAGGTTAGTTGGGCGCCAGTGCAGCCACTCTGAGCTGCAGCTGAGTTCTCACAAGTACAATCAAGGTGGGAGGCTGGAATCAATTTGTTCTCTTTAATCAAGATATGAGCAACAAACATAAATACAATCTTGTGGGCACCACCTCACTAATAAAAACACACTTAATATTTTAGTCCAAGCTGCTTCCAGCCTTCCTCGGATCCAGCAGCACCTACTAAACAGCAGAGAGCGATTTTAAAACAAGGACCGGCATTGTCAATCAACTCACATCAGCACAGCACAGCTGACTCAAATGTCCTCCTCCTTTCCTCCCCACCTCCCACAGTCAGGTGCAGTTTACTTTCCCACAATGCCTGGAGAAAAGCCATCAGTGAGGTAATAAAACCAGCCTTTCATTCTGACTTATTTCACTTTGGACATGTCTGTGAGTAACTCGTATCAAACTTACTTTCTGTTCTGTTTAATACAGATGCTAATACTTAAACTCTTTTGAAAATATTTGAGAATTTCAGGGCTGCAAAGGATGGAGGGCTGTGGTAATATTAAAAATTTCTCTGGTTGGTGTTTAATGTGATGTAATGTAAGTTAAGATATTCCTTTATTAGTCCCACAGTGGGGAAATTTGTATGAAATTGTAAATATTATTGTAAATTGTGTGAGGCATGTGAATGTTACGGAACAAATTTTGACTACTATTTTCGTGGCATAATTTCAGTAGTGAAATGTAATATTTACTGAAATACTGTCTAAGTGCAAATTTAAGCTGCTTGAGTATTTCCGTTTTATGCATCTTAACATCTCTAGTAGCAAATATTGTACTTTTTATTCTGCTATATTTACAGATTTTTTCTTACCCTTCCTGTTCAGTGAAAACCACGTACTGTATCTCCACATTTGGTGATTTTAAATTTTGCTGTTTCTGATGAACTGAAGAATGAATTGTTACTTTATGAGTTGAGAAAATCATCCTACTTCAGTTAATTTAGTAAAAACCTCTTTTGCGTCAGCAGGAAAGCACATTGTCTCAAAGCTGAAAACAGCTGTTTTTCTGAGCTCAAGAAAAGTTGAATTTGTAGAGATATGTGGTTCTCACAGGACATATGATGATCTTATATAATATGATGCATGGATGTAGGTAAAACTGCTCAACAGTATATGAAGTAGTTCAAATGAACAAATCCTTGAACATCTACAGTGGGATACTGCAACATACACATTGTTGGAGCAGTACTATTAATCCAAAACCATCATATATAATAGTAAAACACTGACAGGGGAACATTTTACCGCACAATATGACAATGAATACTTTAAGTACATTTTGCTGATAATACATGTTTCTACTCATGTAAGCTTTTGAAAGGAAGACTTTTACCTGTAGTGGACTATTTTCATAGTGTGGTATTAGTACTTTACTTCTGTAAATGATCTGAATGCTTCTTCCACTACTGCATAACATAGACAATTATCTATAAACAAAGAGAGACAAAGCTGATTTTGACTGTGATCCAGCTGCCTTATATGAACAATATTTGTTAATTAATTTTATGCTTTTGTCCTTTCCTGCTTGTCACCCTTTGCAGCACAACAAACTACAAATGAATCAGTCAAGCATTGAGAATTGTAACATTGACATTTTAGACAATGGAAGGACCATCAGTGATTTCATAGACGATAAAATAAAAGAGTTTGGTTCAGTGGTGAGTATCAGAGACATTGTGTCACTTACTATGAATCTCTGAGTAATTGTGTGAAACTATTGTGAGATAGTTGAGGTTCTTGAGATGTGCATTTTCAGAATAAACTGTTAACTTTGTTTTATTCATTCAGGACAATGAAGGGCCATTCTGTGTGGCAAATCTAGACAGTATATATGAAAGACACCTCAGATGGCTGACTAACTTACCTCGAGTCAAGCCTTTCTATGCAGTGAAGTGCAACAACACAGCAGCAGTTTTGAGGATGATGAGTGCTCTGAACATGTCTTTCGACTGTGCTAGCAAGGTACTGATGAAGTATCTCAAAGATAATCTGGTTCTCTGTTTTCTTTGTTATAGTGAAATCTTGTTCACCTTGTTTACCTTGTTCATCTTGTTTCTTCTTCTTTCTTTACCTTCTCAGTTTACTCATTTCAAACATGTTTTGGTCCAAAACAGGGTGAGATCCAGCAGATCCTGTCCCTCGGAGTGACACCTGACAGAATCATCTACGCTCATACAACCAAACCACTGTCGCACATCAAATATGCCTGTGCTCATGGAGTAGATAAGATGACGTTTGATAATGAGGATGAACTCCAGAAGATTTCTCTTTGTCATGCCAAAGCCAAGTAAGTACAACTATTAATAAGTTTGTTTCTACAGTAGATTATTGTCAGTGTATTGATTAATGCTTTTGAATCACTTTCCAGACTGGTACTCCGCATCGCAGTGGATGACTCTGAATCACTGGTAAAACTCAGTTCAAAGTTTGGAGCCAGACTGGTGTCAGTTGGTAAGCTGCTGGAACGTGCCAGAGAGCTGGGCTTAGAGGTCATTGGGGTCAGCTTTCATGTAGGCAGCAGGTGCACTGGAAGTTTGGCGTTCAAGCAGGCCATTGAAGATGCCCGACGTGTCTTTGACATAGCGGTAAGTCATCGTCATAGCAACAGAACTGTATAAAACTACAGCAACATTTACACAGCGGTAAAGCCAGTGATCAAGTTTGTTGTGGTGATTTGTAAATGTGATGTAAATCATCTCAACAAAGCAGTGACAGTCAGACTAAATCTGGGTGAGGAAAGCAAAGTTTAACTTACTTTCCCTCATCACCAAGACGAGGGAAGGCTCTGCTTCAGTGGAGCTGCTCATGGACCATCAGATCAGACTGTGGCTGGACTGGACAGCTTGTACAAATGTGTGTATTAGTGTGAATGTGGAGCAGCGCACTCCTAAAAAAGTTTGCATTGTATTTTCCTAAGTAGTTAAATGTTTTTAACAATACTATAAAATCTAATCTAATTAAATAATTCTTGTGTTGATTGATTGATTGGCACTCTTTATACAAGGTTCATGAATTGTAACTAATGGCTTTATATGACTCATTTACTATTAATGATTTTTAGGTCAGTTATTACCTACATGACAGTTATAGAGAGCATTACTAAGACTTTGGGTTGCAAGTAAGACTATCTTGTTGGTGTTTTTCCTCCTCTTGTGACACGTGAGTGGATCCTCACTCCTTTTCCCACTGCCACAACAAAAAAAAACCCATCCTGTACCAATCCTACGACAGAGTTTAAAAAACAGAACCTGTCCCGTCCCACCCTGTTCCAGTGTCTATTCATTTTAGAACTGCATGGTTACATACAATATACTGTAAAAACTAGAGATGCACCAATTGCAATATTTATGGCCGATTCTGATTTTCTTTCTTTCTAAGAACTATACTTGACACATAAGATAGTGCTGCAGAATGCCTCTGGGAAGAGTATTAAAATCATCTGTCCAATGTAACGTTATTGCATTGAGCAGATTAACAATTAATCATTAATTAATATCAAAATTCGTATTCACATTTAACAATCCCAAATTATTAATCATAATACACAAATTATCATTTGCCGGCTCTTTGGAAAGCTATGGGTCATATAAGTATACATATTGCTACAAATATTGGCACGGTTTAAAATTTAAAATAAAATACTTATGTCCCTTTGTCACAAACATACTTACACACAACACACACAAAACAATTAACACAAAAAAATTAAAATTATATTTGGCACGCCATATCTTTAAAAGAAAATAAATACAATATTAAAAGATAAGGAAAATACTTTTTGAAGCATTTATTTGAAGCGACCAGGCCATTGACATGATATATCTGAAATGATTCTTAGAATGTGAGAGTTGTAAATAGTGAATATATTTGTCCAAATGATGTCTGTGGGGAACTATATGAAACTTAAACCAAGGAGCAGAAAAAGGGGTCAAGTTACTCTTACAACTGCACTGAGAAGCAGAAAAAGATATTTGTGTTTAATTATCTTGTACTGCATGAGTCTCTAAGCATATAATGACCTCTTGACTAACATAACTGGTTGGGAGGTAAATCACATAGTAGTAATGGGGATGCACCAATGCCACTTTTTTTTCAGATTGAGTATATGAGTATAAGTACACTTACATTGGGTACTTGCCAATACTTCGTGCTGTGAATTTCTCCACTGTGGGACCAATAAAGGAATATCTTATCTTATCTTATCTTATGATATGAGGACTTTGAAAGCATACCACATAATGATGTATATTAAAAATTAAAATAAAGCTGAGCAAAAGTCAGAGTGGCTTGTCACTGCTAGGAGAATACAGTGGTATATGGATGAAATATTTTTATAGGCCCACCTGGAAGTTAGAATACCACAGGTTCCCTCAACAAAAAGTTAATTGGATTTTTCCATTGTGTTGTGGATTATTGCAGAAAATAAGCACTATGGCCACAGCAATGCACACAACATTGTGGCTGCTAACTCTTGTTGCACCAACTCTTGTTGAAGAATTATTGGTGTATTTTTGGGAAAGCGGGCTATCAGATAAATGGCCTTTCAGTCCAACGGCAATTTCTGACTATTTGGGTTTTAAAAAATGGGCAGTTGGAACAATGGGAAGATGATGAGTCTAAATTTATAAACTAGGGATGTGAAGGGTTCTGGTAAAAAACCAAACTGTTCGGTTCGCTAGTCACGGTTCAGTTTGTGGATGTATCGTTCGTTTCATTCGGTGGATCAGATTTTACTGTGTATGTCTTTCAACCACCGCCACTATGTTTACACTACCACAGCTATTAACTCGCCACCACATGTTAGCTTGGTGGCTAACAGCGAACAGTAAACATGTGTAAGTAAATGACTTTAGCTCCTTCGACTCAGCAGTGTTCAGTGGTTGTGTTCGGGGAGTTTATTGTGGAGAGCGGAACAGTAGCAGTGAAGCAGCGAAGCTCTGTTATTGACAAGGGTCCAAACTACAGAGCCTCCATATTATTGATATATTATCCTCATTAAGTTTAGGAGCAACATAACCCTCAGCTACACAAGCTGAAACTAAAGCTGGCAGTAAGCTCTGTAGTCTGACTGTTCAGGTTAGTTTGTTGTGTATCTTAGTAGTAAACTAAAGCTGGCAGTAGGCTCTGTAGTCTGACTGTTTAGGTTAGTTTGTCATGTATCTTAGTAGTAAACTAAAGCTGGCAGTAAGCTCTGTAGTCTGACTGTTTAGGTTAGTTTGTCATGTATCTTAGTAGTAAACTAAAGCTGGCAGTAAGCTCTGTAGTCTGACTGTTTAGGTTAGTTTGTCATGTATCTTAGTAGTAAACTAAAGCTGGCAGTAGACTCTGTAGTCTGACTGTTTAGGTTAGTTTGTCATGTATCTTAGTAGTAAACTAAAGCTGGCAGTAGGCTCTGTAGTCTGACTGTTCAGGTTAGTTTGTCATGTATCTTAGTAGTAAACTAAAGCTGGCTGAGACAAAGCAGCTCCTCCTCTCTACCAGCAGGACCTGTAGTGGTTCACATCAGCAGAGGACAGGAGGACAGAGGACAGGAGGACAGGAGGACAGAGGACAGGAGGAAGGACTGATACTGTCTGATGTTTTTGTTCTTCAGTCTTTATAAACTTCACTCAGGAATATGATTTATTTTATTAATATGTTAGATTGTTTCCAGTGAGATATTAATGAGTTTCTATGGTGACTTTGCTGTTGTAAACATTACTGCTGCTGCTCTAGAAACAACATGTGTCCTAGTTGGATTTAAATATTCAATTCTAATCTGGTTCTGACTTTAAAAACAACCAGGCAGACATCAGTACAGTTAATATGAACACTTCAATATTTGTTTATTTATCACAAGTCATATCATAATTTTAATATTGAGCAGTGTTAACACACATGGCATATTCTCCTCATATGTTATGCCTAGTATATGTTACTGTTGTTTAAAAAAGCTCTAGTGCTGGCTGACCTGATGCTGACCTTTTTGTTGATGATTAGTTTTCATTGATTAATTCTTTTAAAAAATAACACAGTGACACTTTTCTTTTAGATCATAAGTCCAGCCATAAGATGTGACAATGAAAAAGTGTTTTGTTCCTTATGTTAGTCTACTGTTGTGAAGACAAACACTTGTTATATGTTGGAAATTGGCCTCCTGCTGTACCATAAATGTACTGAACCAAAACTCATGACCCCAAACCGTGAGCGGAACCGAACCGTGAATTTTATGAACCTGAACCGTCCCACCACTATATAAACCCTTTTAAATGGTACCTTGTTAGACAGTGGCACTGATTTTTGGACTAATGTTTTTCAGAATTCGTTGGGCCTCCAGATGAGTCTCTTGGATATTGGTGGAGGATTCTCTGGGAGAGACGACTTTCATGTGACATTTGAAGAGGTAATATAAATAGTACAGATAATGCTTGTTCATTGTTTTGTAGCACCTCTGCATTCTAATGTCAACTATTTTCTGATTGTCGTGTTTTCTCTCAAGCACTATTCAAGGAAATGTCCTATGTCCTTTTATTCTTTCGTGGTTGTGTGATATCTCTGTTATCAAGGTTGCTCTACCTCAAGTAAGTCTGACATTTGATGCAATGTTGGAGACATTTGATCATACTTTTTAAATTTGGTTTTCAACCAAGCTCTCGAATTACATGGCTTGTGTTTCATAGAAACTTGTTGAGAAACCTTACCATAATTGCCTGTAATGTCAGTGATCCTGGTTACTGTAGGTCACTTTGTATTAAAGTGTCATCGAAATGTCCTGAATATTAATAGAGGTGTGTGTTGTGTATTGACAGCCTAAGTTTGTCCTTTCTGAGCTACTGTCACAACCCCCTCTTGTTAAGACTGATAACGACAGGTCACAAGGACTCTACTGAAACTGTAGGAATTTTTTTTTTTTTTTTTTTCTCAACTGAATCACTTTTTATGAGGGCGTGGAACACATGAGGCCAGGAAGTGCAGTGATATGTGTGAAATAAAAACAGGAAATGAAAATAATGAATGAGACAGAGGGAAAACAAACATAACATAACTTAGGGCTTCACATGCATAGGTTAACAACAGCATTAATTGTATCAAATAACACCTTGGGACAATGACTGCTGCTAGAAATAATATTAGAGAGGTACTGAAGTTTTGCATCTCGTGCAGCCCTCTGATAATCAGCAAGGCCGTCCCTTAACATTGCAGAGACACATACAGTTGGAAGTTTGAAAAATTCAGCTCCTCACTCAGGTTCAGATACATGTATGAAATTTTGTAGGCAGATGTAATGTGGAGACGCACAAAAAAGCTTCTTAGAGGTACACCGAACACCCAGTTTTCGGTGTACAGTTTTTTGAGTATTTCATGCTGGCTAACAAGATTAAAGGCGAGGTCATAGGTCATAGCCAACTTTCTTAAGCGTTATGGGAGGAAAAACATTAAATCTGCTGTGCAGCTTAGTGCAACCTGACAGGCCAGGAGACAAGTCCTATGACCAAATAGTGACAATATTAGGAAATCACTCCTAAGCCACGGATTATTGCAGAAAGGTTCAGATTCCATAAAAGGAACCAGGAAGATGGTGAATCTGTTGCACAGTTTGTGGCAGTACTGAAATGCTTATCAGCGCATTTTGAGTTTGCACTTTCACTCAATGACACCATACATGACAGACTGGTGTGTGGTCTGCACAGTGAGGCTATTATAAAAATGAATGAATGGCTAACCTAACACTGGATAAGGCCATTGAGATAAATACATTGATGCAGATGGCTGCCCGAGAAACACAGCAATTAAGCGCATCAATCCAAGTGCAGAAGTTGTCTTTTGAGAGCAAGGTAGCAAGCCATGCTAGCATTGTTTGAAATCAGGGCACCAAGCATCAGAGTGTTGCTGTAAGGACTTTGACCGCAGAAGCTGTGGTCAGAAGGCTGCATTGAATGTGTTTGTACAAATAAAAAGACTCAGACATATATAAACAGCACACTGAGACAAAGAAAAGTTGTTCCTCAAGAACAAGAAACAGGATGACCATAGTGTGTGTGCGATGATGAAGATACAATAGGTTTTATCTATAATTGACAGGCATTAGATATACTATGGAATGCAATGAAGACAGTTATCAAAAAGTGCAGAAAATATGGCACAACAGTGACGTTACCAAGAACTGGACATCCCTCCAAAAGTGATGACAAGATGAGAAGAAAACTGGTCAGGGAGGCTGCCAAGAGGCCTACAGCAACTTTAAAGGAATTTGTGGCAAGGACTGGTTGTGTGCTACATGTGACAACAATATTCCTCATACGTCTGGGCTCTGGGGTCGGGTGGAAAGACAGAAGCCTTTTCTTACCAAGAAAAACATGCAAGCCTGGCTAAATTTTGAAAAAAACATACATCAAGTCTCCCAAAAGCATGTTGGGAAAATGTGTTCTGGTCTGATGAAACCAAGGTTGAACGTTTTGGCCATAATTCCAAAAGGTATGATTGGGTCAAAAACAACGTCATCACCAGAAGAACGTGTCATGCTTTGAGGCTGCATGAGTCAAGGTGAAACCCTCAGGCGTCTGCTAGAAAGATGAAGATGAAGATGAATTTCTGCATGACAACGACCTAAAGCATACATCCAAACCAACAAAAGAATGGCTTCACCAGAAGAAGATTAAAGTTTTGGAATGGCCCAGTCAGAGTCACAGTGCTATAATAGAATCAAAAGGTGCTTCAACAAAGTATTAGTTTAAGGATGTGCATATTTAATGCAGCCAGGTTATTTTTATTTAATTTCTTATATGTAAAAACTGTTTGTTTGTTTTCCAGTTGAATTGTACAGGTTATAGGTCACATCAAAGGTGGAGAATTTTCTGAAATGATTTATCGTCATCTCATTTTTTTACATCACAAAAACCTGGCATTTTAACATGGGGTTGGAGACTTTTTCTATCCACTGTACCTATAGGTCATACTTACCCCAGAAGTGACAGACAACGTCCTGATAGACTGTTGTTATAGTCTAGAGACTAACCCTTGACATTGGGGCAGAATAATCCACAGGCTTCAGTCTGGGAAATAAGGTAGTCTTCCCTCTTTCCCCAGTTCAGGTAAAAGTCCTATAGCTGAAAAGAGTTTGTTAAAAGTTCATTATAAAAAAATATCCAGTCAGTAAGGACTGTTTCATTAAAGAAACAAGTGCAACTGAAACAGAGACTTTTAAGAGAAGATACTGTGACAGTGAAATGTTTTATTTTGTGAAGTGAACATCAAAAATTAAGGGGGAGGGATATGTTGTGTATTGACAGCCTAACTTTGTCCCTCCTGAGATACTGTCACACCCCCCTCTTGTGTTGTCATTGTAATCAGTCATGAGTTGAAGGTAACAGTAATACAGGCCCAAGTGCAACTTTCCCTGGTCTCGAAGGTTTCTTTATTAGTTGTAATATAAAAGAGTATAGTTAGTATACAACAAGGTGCAGTAGCTGTGAAATGTGCTATTAACCCATTGTGTTTTTCCCTCCTAGTTTTCAGAAGTCATTAATGGAGCACTGGATGAGTTTTTCCCATCTGACAGTGGGGTCCAGATTATTGCAGAACCAGGCCGATACTTCGTGGAATCAGCCGTCACACTGGCCGTGAATGTCATTGCCAGAAGAGTAATCTTAGATGATATGGAAGAACATCGAGGTATAGTCTTCTGAAATCACAGTGATGTTGAGTATTAAACATATAGCTATACAATGTGTTTTTTTTTTTTTCAATGTATCTTGATTTTAAGCACAGAAGGTGTAGGTGACATCTATCAGATGTGTCTGATTGACAACATGGCAATGCACCACCAGATGCCATTTTAGCAGCTGTCATTATTTTTCTTTTTTTTTTTTCCAGACGGTGAGGAAAACCATCCTGGCAGAACGATGATGTACTACATCAATGATGGAGTTTATGGCTCCCTGAGCTGCCTTTTAAATTGTATTGCCCACACCACGATTGAACCGTACCTTTACAGGGTAAATATCAACCCCATCACCACATAAGAACATCAATATTAGACTATTCAGTGAATCACCAGATTGTTTTTTTTTGTTTTGTTTTGCTTTGCTTTTTTGACCAGTACCAACAATATAGAATTCATGCTTCCACAGTACCTGAGCATGGCAACTACTGACAGACAGATAAAAGTCTAAAATTATGGTTATAGAAATAATCTATAGTTCAGGTAAGATTAGAGTTAGGTAACTAGAACACTTTGTTATAGTTAGGGAAAGATCATGGTTGTGATTAATAGAAAACTAGTTAGACTGTGACCTCTACAAGCTTACTGGAAGACACTACGTCCTGCATTAGCACTTAACTTTGGCTTTGGTCATTAATCTTGAGGTCTGGAATTGTTCCATATGGATGTAATTGCTTGGGATACTGGGATCTAAACCTGATATTATCCTCATGCACAGTAAGTGAGAATTGGTTGTTTAAAATAACATGTGGAGCAGCATGTTGGAGGCTGTCACCCACCATCTGGCCTGAAAAATGAGTGATGTCAGACATGAGATTTAAAGGAATAGATTGTGGGAGAATATGACCAATGTGATGTGGATTTTATGTTTCAATGTTTGTTCTCTACACAGGCTGTTGAGAGCAGTGAGCAGAGATACCAGTCTGTTATCTGGGGTCCAACCTGCGACAGCATTGACAAAGTAATCGACAGCTACTGGATTCCTGAGTTGCATGTGGGGGACTGGCTTCTCGTTGACAACATGGGTGCATATTCAGTTAGTACAGCCACTGACTTCAATGGCTTTGAAAGAGCACACATTTACCTTGTTATGAAAGCTGAGACATGGCACACCTTAAACCTTTCTCACACCCACAGTGTTATCCAGTAATGATCTGGTAATACTTCTGTAGAACAATGGCTCTATACAGACATGAGCAAACAGGCATTCAACATCGGTTAGAGATTGGTCAGTTTCTTAAGGGTACTCTCAGTATTCTGTAATGTAAATTAAATTCACTGCATCTGTGATCCACCATAGGATTCTTTTCTTCCAATTTAAAAAAAACACTTTTTGTTGTAGTCATAGAGTTGATAGCACAGACGTAGATTTAGGTAATCAAGGTCAGGGTGCGGCTGAATTGACACAACCAACATTTTAACATTACAATCTTGTCATTTAGATCCTCATCATCATCTCTCCAAAAAACAAACAAAAAAAAAATGGACTACTTAAATGGGAACAAAAGGGTGAAATATGGGGGACTCCAAATAATTGAGTCAGCTGATATCACTGTTTATTCAAAATTCAAGCATTGCTGATTTGTTTGATTATATTAAATATGTCATTTTAACATTAACCAACCTTGTTATTGTATCTTATTATTGTACCTTAGCTAATAAAAATATTCTGTAACCTCTAATCGAAGTAGCATCAGTAACGTGTTGAATTGATGTTTATTCAGAATCTCAGCTGAGGTTTCAAATGCTTTACAGCAGGAAGTTAGTTTAAACAGAGTAGCACATTATGTACTAGCTATTCTTCATTATTATTATTTTCTTGTAACATTTATTTTGAAAATATATCATACATATCAATTTTAAATATTAAATGTTGTCGTACATCATCTTCATCCTCAATGAATGGTTTTCTGGATATGTAATGTATACATTATTTTGACCATGTTGAATTGAAAAAAAAAAAGTACAAAATGATCTCTGGGTATAAAATTGATTATAAATTGATATATCTGCTGCATATGTGTGCATGCTCGCTGGGCTGAAGCCCCGGGCCCTGAATACCAGGAGGCCTCACAAGACACAAGCTTAACTAAAGCTTCAAGCAGCGATGAACTGACCCTTGCTCCCTCCCACACGGCGGGGTTACTGGCAGGATGACGATCGACACATCACATCGGCATACATTTCATTTACCATCGGACACTGCTCACACAAGTTAGACCTTATTTCCTGCAGGGATTGAGTGGCACAGAAAATGTCATGTAATGCAAAATTTTCACCAACACACAGAACACACGCTAAACATGTATTATGTTTCTCATTATCAAGTGTAGACCACATGATGCAAATTTCATATTGCTATGTAGATATCCATATTGGACCAAATACAGCTGAGTTACGAGAGTTTGTCTTTCAATGGCGAATCATGTAAATTCTCCGCCATACCACGTCAACGTTACTTCATAAAAACTCACGATTTCAAGAATTTTTCAGCACAAAGGTCTTAAGACTGTACAGACCAAATTTGAAATCAATCGGGTTAAATCTGTAGGAGCAGTTCTTCAAAGCACAGAGCCTGGAAATAGCCAAAAATACACAAAAAAGAATCACAAGTTTAAAAATGGTCGAGTTTCTGTTGGGTTTAGAGCATGGCCCAAAGAGACTTTTTTTAAAGACTACATGTGATACACGTGTCAAATTTAGTACATCTTGGTGAAACGAACTGCAAGCACTGCTTTGTTGAAATTTTGTAGGGGGGTGCTATCAAGCCCCCTTACCACACCTAAGCACAACAAACATATTTGTTACTACAGTTTAGTACTTTTAATGAGTGTGCCAAGATTCATTTGCTTTTAAGCAACCCTGGCCCCTCACAACTTCCTGTTTTACGGCAAGCAATGCATTGTTGGGGCAACACCATTTCACAAAAACTCAAAAACATTTGCCACCTGTTATCATGAACGTCTTACAATGTTCTAGACCAAATATGAGGTGGATCTGGTTACCTGCTTAGAGTAGTACATCATAATATAGTGGCTGTAACTTCCTGTTGCCGGTAGGTGGCGCTATAAGTATTAACACCTAGCAGCACAGATGAACCAGCTGCTGAGAGATGGAACCCACCCAGAGTGTTTAACCCAGGGCAGGACAGTCCTAATCCTGAAGGACCCCCAGAAGAGACCCATCCCATCCAACTACCGACCAATAAACTTTCTCTGCACAACATGGAAGGCCCTGTCAGGTATCATTGCAGTTAAGATGATTAAGCATGTGACTCAATATGTGAATGAGGCTCAAAAGACTTGGCAGTAACACTAGAGGAGCCAAGCACCAGCTACTAGTCGATAGAGCAGTCCCCCGAGACTGTAAAAACAGACAGACCAACCTGTGCACTGCCGAGATTGACTACAAGAAAGCTTATGACTCAATGCTACACACATGGTTACTGGAATGTCTGGCACTGTATAAATATCCAAGACAGCTACAAGTACCTTGGTATCCCACAGGCTAATGGAAACCATGAGGAGGCCACAAGGAAGTCAACCACAGCCAAATACCTCCAGAGAGTAAGGCAAGTCCTGAGATGTCAGCTGAATGGTAAGAACAAGGTCCGAGCCATCAACATGTATGCACTACCAGTCATCAGATACTCGCTGGGATCATTAGCTGGCCAAAGGAGGAGATAGAAGCCACAGACATCAAGACAAGCAAGCTCCTCACCATGCACAGAGGGTTTCATCCTAAGTCCAGCACCCTGAGACTGTACACTAAGCGGAAAGAGGAAGGCATGCAAACCGGTGAAGTGTCCTGAAATGAGAAGGGAAGTTATAATACAAAATAAAACAGGAAGTGCAAACATAGAACATGCAAACACAAAAACAAAACCTAAGTCCTAACATTCATGACAAGCACATAGTGGCAGGATGTAAGATGTTAGCTGGATCAGCGTACACTGAGAGGCACAACCAGGTGGCTGGAATAGTATTCAGGAACATCTGTAACCAATATGGAATAGAAGTGCCCAAATCCAAATGGTCCATGCCACAGACGGTGGCTGAGAACAACAGAGCCAAGGTTCTGTGGGACTTCAGTGTCCAGACTGACAAACAGCTCCTGGCTAATCAACCGGACATAGTGGTGGTGGACAAAGAGCAGAAGAGGGTGGTGATGATAGATGTGGCAAAACCAGCAGATGCCAACATCAGAAAGAAAGAAAACGGAAAAGTTGAGAAGTAACAGACTAAAATCCACCTTTTCATATAAAAACATGGTTTTACAAGAATGTGTTGCCGTGATTTACGACTGGTTATGATAGAGCGGGTCAAATATACATAGACACTGTATTGGAGGCTTCAGCCCATTGTGGCGATACATCACTGTGGGCGCCACACTGGATCAGGAAAGACTGTCCTGTAAGCCTATACCAATGAACGTGGGGGCTGCCATTTCTCTGGATAAAAACATTTCTCAACCTATTTCAATGAGTCCTTAATATATTAAATAGTTTATGTTCTATGACGAGTAGAAGGAAAGGATAGGAGTTTTGTCTCCAGTTTTGTTGATAGTTGAGCAATAATTTGTCACGACTGTGCAAAACAGGCTTGGACTCACACGCAAGACTCATACACAGGGGCAGTTCACAATAATCAGCATCTTTAATCTGAAACAGGTCGGTACACGGAAGAGCAAAAACACAGGCAGACAAATCCAAATCGACAGGCTAAAGGCAACGTCAAAAAACAGGCAGAGGTATAAGGACACGAGTTATCAAAAAATACGGGGAAGATCGCTGGTACGCTACTCACGAGAACAAGACGAACTGGCACAGAGGGAAAGGGGAGCACACATTAAATACTAGTGAGGGGAGTGATTGACGATGCACAGGTGGATACAATCAGGGCGAGGAGAAGAGCATCGGACACAAGTGAATGGTGTTGGGAACTGGGTCAGGAGGAGGTGCTCAAAGGTGCAGGTGGGAAACATGCAGGCAGGAAGTGAAGTGATCTGAAACGAGAAGGGATGTTAGAATACAAAATAAAACAGGAAGTGCAAACACAAGACATGCAACAAGAAACACAAAAAGTCTAGTGGCGTCCAGTGCCTCATCCTCTGAACACCACAGGATGAAGACTGTAACACACACAAGCTACAAGAAGTGGGCTTGTTGCAATCATCTCACATACACCCATCTCCTATTCAACTCACTACTTCAGGCTGCGGCCAACAGTTCACATTACCTCTCATTTATTTGAGAAACTCTTGTATTTGTTTTATGGACAGTGGCGTGGCTGGATGGCTAGTTAGTCTTGTTAAACATACTGTCAAATTATAGTTACTATTTTTCCAACTGTACGCAATGTTATTGACTTTGAATCTTGGTAGCATAACGTTAGATATCAGGCACAAGCTGATGGGTTTTATGAGCTCAGCAGACTTGAAATATCTGAAGTTGCCAAGTTGTATCTAAGAGCAATATTCCTTACTTATTTTGCATTTTGGCACAGCCTTTGGCCACAAACAGTTTGTGATTCCTGTATTTGTATGGGTTTATATCCCCAAGAGAAAGTACAGTGACATTTACCACCTAAACAAAAAAAACAAACCACATTCATTGGTGGTCTGTCTGGTCCACAGGAAAAGACAATGAACCAAGCAGCATGGAGCCCTTATCCAAACAGTGTCTGTTCACCAGTAAACAGTGCAATCCATGAAATTATCTTTTGTTTTCCTCATTTTTAAGGTGCACTTTGGTCTAAATGTTGTGAGGACTTTTGTGATATAAAAAGGGATGTTTCCTTTGACCTGTATCATTCACTGACAGAACAACCCTCCAAATTCCTTGATGCATTGCAACCACTGAGTTGTCTTAATTCCCTTCTGTCAGATGCTAAGCCTCCCGTTCTGGGAAAAGAAAACAATCAATGAAACAAAAAGAGACAGGGTGTAGTCAGGATTATCTCATCAATCTTGTTAATACATCATGATGTTCAGTATTTTTTATTATCATAGCTTGCTTACTTATCAGCACTTTACTTAAGAAGACAATTTGCAGTTTGTCATGTCACATCTCTATCTGTAATGTAACTGCTTGTGGTAGAACTTGTCTCCTTTAGACTGCTGCCTAAACTTCTCATTTCAATATTAAAGCAACATTTAGGTTCTGCCTAAATACCATCTGAAACTATTTTCCTACCACAGATCAAATCACTCAGACATTTAACACTGGAACGCTGCCACCTGGGATTAACTACAGCTGAAGATAAAGGTTTATGGCAAAGAGGGCAGGATAGAAGAGAGGTTCATATAATTTAGGGACAAACTTGGACATCGTTAGCAATTCTACAAGAGAAATTAATAAGTGTATCATCAAATTCTGCTGGAGGATTTGGATATAACCACAAAGAACCCAAATATACTTTATCATTAAGATTCCCAGTAAGTTGTCCCTCCAGCTATTCACGTGTCTCTTAACCCCTTGAGACCCATTTACTGTCTACTGGCTGACTTTACTGTATTTCAGAGGCTCTAGTAGGTTCACTTTTAGAGTCAGAGTGAAGACAGATATCATATGAAACTACATCAGTAGAAGTACAACTACTGCAGCTAAATAACACTCCAAAGTTGGGCAAAATTTTAGCAAGGAAAAACTGGCGCAGCTATTTTCAAAGGGGTCCCTTGACCTCAAGATATATGAATGAAAATGGGTTCTATGGGTACCCACAAGTCTCCCCTTTATAGTCATGGCCACTTTATGCTCCGAGTCAGGTGTGGACGGCCTGGCTAACAGTATGTGGCGCGAGAGGTGGGAGGAAAGGAAACAAAATATTTATAAATGGGTCAACTCAATAGTTGGTATTGCTCGACAACGCCACCTGGGGGAATTTCGCCCCCAGGAAAATAGTCAAGGGCACTGATCCGTTTGCACGCAGAGGAGACTTAGATATGTTTCTTGATAAAAATATAGCTTCTTTATTTATACTCAATTATTAAAAGACAGTATTAAAGATATAATATACACACTCTTCCTGACACTGTAACACTCAATTCACAGATGCTCAACAGGTACCATATCATAGAAGATGGACCCAAAACCAAAGAACAAACTATCAAACCAAAATATTAAAGAATTAAAACATGCCAAATATTAAAGAAATTAAACAATCAAAAGTAATAAAGCATTAAGCAATCAAATCAACAATATTTAAACACAAGGAAAACAACAAACAAGCAAGCAAGCAAAGTTAAATAATTCAACACAGGAGTAAATCATAGTAATATACAACAAAGGAAACATGCAAACCTAAACAAAATAATAGGGAAAAAAAGGCATTAAACAGACCCACAACTACATGTGATTGGCACAGATAATGTATCACTTGAACATCCAGGGAGTGAAGCCCAGGAAGATGTAGTGTCCCTAAAAGTGATCATAAATAAGGCGGTGCAAATAGACAGTAACGCGAAGCGCGTTCACTGCCACGACCAGAGGGAAGCGGCTTTGCGCCACTTGCGCATAGACAGAACGAGACAATAGAAGACAAGACAGCAGTAGGATCCCAGTGCACCGGGGCGTAAAGCCACAGACCGGAGCACCACAGCGCGCAGCCAGGCCCACACGTGCCTGCAAAGCGTGCATACAATCAGTTACAAACATTCTGAAAACTCATGAATTGAAACAACGCTATCTCATTATTGGCCACCTACCACGGAACATCAGCGCAGCCTCCGACGGAGAGGAGGGGGAGAGCAGCAGTCGCAGTCAAATGCTGCTGGGAGACCAGGACAGATTAAAGTTAGCAATCGGCTGGAGAGCCGATTTACCACTCTTCATTACGTGAGCCGACATACCTGAGGAGGATGGCCGAACCACGCAGCCCAACGCCGGACAGCCTCGGCTCCACACAGCCGCAGCCAGCAGCTTAACGCACTGCAAGGCATAATAAAAAGTGGGTGTCATGCCCAGAGACCGACTGATGCCGCCATATCACTAGGCAAAACGGATTTACGATTGCTGTGGAGAGGGTCCAGCACATCAAGCACACCAGCCGCTAGTTCAGACCACGCAGTGCCGCGCCACACACAAACGCCAGCCCCGGGGTAAACCACAGAGTAAACTGAGCCATGGCGTCACCTGGCGGCTAAAATGACGCCAGCTCCGCCCCACAATCACCACCGCCGATCCACACCTGACGTGGATCAGGCATGAAGGAAGGGGGAGGAGATGGACAGGAGACCATCCTGCCACAAGTAGGCTAGCTCTCAATCCACTGATCATAACAGAGAAAGTCATTTGGTGGAAGGAAAGGAGGGAGATATTCCACTCATAGCTGACCCGATATCTCACACGGTGTCTCTGATTCTGGTTATTTAAATGAGGACGGTGTTAAAGAGACCGAGATCACCAGAGTGTAGCTGCAAACTGTGTAACAGTACCACTCTACCAGCCCTTCACAGCGGAGGAGACGGAGAGAAGACGCCACCAAATGAATGAAATGACTCTCAGCTGTCTGTCTCCTAGAAATGATCGATATTAAAGAGGAAATGTTGTGTTGCGTTTCATTCACTCAAAGAATCATTGTATGTGAACATAGTCCAGGCAGCTGTTACCTCCTCACACCAGGAATTCTGAAACAACATACAAAATCAAAAACATGGTCAATTCTATGCCTTGTCTTTGACATGACTTGATTTTTTCTTTATGCTTTATGTCATTTTTTAGATAAAAATATCTGGTTCTCTTTGTGATGATCAGCTCCCACATGACTGTTTATCACGACTGGTGTCAGACTGAATTGGACTCACACGCACGACTCACAGACAGGTGGTTCACAAAAATCTTTAATGCAAAAGCAGGGTCATACACGGAAAGGCAATAGCGAGCTAACAAAACCAGAGGGATAGACAGTAGTGATGGTCAGTCGCGAACGAAACGGCTCTTAGAGTCGGCTCTTTGAAGTGAACGACGGGAGCCGGCTCCTCAGTGGGAGCCGTGTTTTTTTATTTCTCTCTCTCACACTTTTTTCTCCACGCGCCACACATAATTGGTCAATATAAGTTTGAGCCTTGTGTTTGCGCTGAGCAGAGGGGAGGGGCGAGAGTTATACTTGCAGCAGCAGTAGCGCACGAACATACACAGAGAGAGAGAGAGAGAGAGAGCAGAGAGACGGGGACAACAAGAAGAGACAACATGGACACATTAGGAAGGTATAGTAAAGAAAATGAGTGAGACCAGGACCATTTCAATTTTATTGACAATACTAAGGCAGAGTGTAGAGTCTGCAAGAATATCATATAGAGCCACAAACAACCTGCACAGGTAAACAACCTGAGAACAGTCCACCAATCAGAGCAATGGGAAGATAAAACAGTTGCGTGTGATATTAATGAAGGTGCCAGTGTGTCTACTGCAACTGTTGCTGCTGCTGCTGCTGCTGTAGTAGTAGTAGTAGTAGTATCTACAGCATCATGCTGTTCACCACCACAACCACCTAACCAACCCAGAGCTCTATGAGACAGTTTGTGCAGAAGTCTGTGACCCCAGGAAGACATAACTCAGTTGATGAAGAACTGGCAAAAATGATTGCATTGATTTCCATCCATTTTCAGCTGTGGATGATAAAGGATTCAGGAAGTTTATTCATGCACTGAATCGTATGTATGCGATTCAAAGCAGGAAAACAAAAAAATCATCCCAGGCCTATATGACAGAGAACTTGCATCCACTGCCAGAGAGGGTTAAAAAAAATCCACAGCAGCATCCTTCTGGTCAGTTACGTGTCACTTTATTGAAAATTATAAAATGGTGGTCTGTCTTCTGGATGGTTTTGAGTTCAGCGACAAACACACTTCTGAGAACTGAGCAGAAGAGCTGCTCAAAGTGGCCAAAGAGGGATGCTGTTACTGACAATGCAGCTAACATAACAATTACATTAGCAATTCATTTTGAGCATAATTTTATATTGTTGTTGATAATAAATTAATTAAAGCAACAAAATAACCTGAAGAGCCGTTTGGGAGCCGTTTGGGAGCCGAAAGAGCCGACTCTTTTTAGTGAGTCGGCTCTTTTTAGTGAGCCGAGCTGGTTCTCTGAAAAGAGCCGGAAGTCCCATCACTACTAGGCAGAGCGAAGTAAAAAAACAGGCTGAGAATCAAAACACGAGGGATCAAACACTAGGAATACTGCGGGAACTCTTGACGCTAAGGACGAAGATGATCTGGCACAGAAGGAAGGGGAGTCACACATTAAATACTGGTGTGGGGAGGGGTTGACGAGGGACAGGTGGACACAATCGGGCAGGGATGACGATCAGACACCGGTGTGTGAAGACGGAAAGTAGGACAGTGAGCTGTCAGCCACTGAGGGGAACATGAGGGCAGGAAGTGAAGTGCTCTGAAACTAGAGGAAATGTTAGAACACCAAAATAAAACAGGAAGTGCACAGGAAAAACAAACATGCAACAAAGACATGACCTAAGACCTGCTGGTTGTAACACTCTTTCAGAGGATACAGTGAACTCCAAGAGAAGCCAGCAGAAAGAGCACAAGCACCATGTTTCATTTAGTTTTCTATTACATCTCTATTATATATTTTAATATTATATTATATACAGTATATTGTGCAGTATGTCCATAATATTTGTTCATATGCTATCCATTTTGTAGTATTTTTGTATTGTTTGGATTTGGACTTGTAAGTTTGTGCATGTACCTGTGTGCACTGGCTCTATATTTAATAATATTTTTAGTATATATTCTTAATTGTATTTTAATTAAATTATTAAATTTAAATCCACATACAGTATACTATATATTATATCATATTTACAGTATATTTACATATTTACACATATTTGCTATATTTTATCAATTTTACTCCATACATTTTGGATTCTTTTCTACTCGGGCTTCTAGGCCTATCAACTGTACTGATTGTGGCCAAATGCATGTGTATGTGTGAAAGGATGTGTAGGCTAGATTATGAAATGTTGGGTGTCACTTTTGACCAAAAAATATTATGTTCATTTAGACTGGAGTCTTAATAATAATAAAAAAATGTAGTTCATGTGAAAAATGGCTGAATAGGAATAATTATCTTTAATGCCCTTTTTCTCAAAACTAACCTTTGATGAGTCAAACTTTGGAGGAGCATATCTCATTTGGCATTCAAAGATAATCTTGGTATTGCCATAAAGCTAAGACTTTCCTCTTTACAGACGTACAGAAAACTCAAAATGTGTTTCTGAGTCAATGTGACTCAAAATGATGGAGCAGGTCACCTCATCAGTTTAGAGATTAAGGACATAGGGGTTATCATTATGATAATATGATACGATGATAAATATTGGATTCCATTAGGTTTCCACTTGAGTGGTGCATTACTCATGTCAGTACAACCTGAACACCTGAAGTCTGGTCTAGATGCCATGTTTGGTGATTCAGCTGGCAGGTGAGTTCTCATGAGTACAACCAAGGCGGGAGGCTGGAATCAATCTGTTCTCTTTAATCAAGATATGAGCAGTGAACATAAATACAATCTTGTGGGCGCCAGCTCACTAACATAAACACACTTAATATTTTCGTGGTCTTCAGAGTCTCGTTCTCTGTCCGAGCTGCTTCCAGCCTTCCTCGGATCCAGCAGCACCTACTAAACAGCAGAGAGTGATTTTAAAACAAGGGCTGACATTGTCAATCAACTCACATCAGAGTCAGTGTACGCTGCACAGCACAGCTGACTCAAATGTCCTCCTCCTTTCCTCCCCACCTCCCACATATCCCCCTCATCTGACTCAGGCCAGAGACTGCTCCCCTTAGACTGTGCTTTTTCTTTGTTATTTATTTTGTTTTCATGTGCCCCCTTTCAGCACTGTCTCCCAGTCTTCATGTATGACTGCAACATGCTTTTGGACATAAAATCGTCATCTCCATTCTTTCTTTCTGGATTTGCAAATGACTGCTCCACCAGACGGTGCACTACCAGAGCCAGGAAGATTTTAAGACACTCACCACCCTGCAAATGAAATCTTCCAGTGGCTAGCATCTGGAAAACAAGGTTCCTGCATGGCCAGAACTGAGAGGCTGAGGAAGAGCTTCTTCCCCCAGGTCATCAGTACACTGAATTCTCAACCCCCCACATAAATGTTTACTGTTCATTGTTCATATGTTCATGTGTACATTTTCAAATTCGTATGTATATTTTGTGTATATTGTATCCTTTTTTTGTATTGGAGTATATTTTATTCTATTTTATTTTATTCTAGATTTATGGCAGAGCTGCACATTTTTGCTGGAATTTCATTTCACTGTGGGTGTACATCCATGTGTGACAAATAAAGGATCTTGAATCTTGAATGTTGAATGAGGCGTGGAAAGGTAGCCGTGGCACTGAACAAGCCAAACGGAAGTGTAACGAATTGGTACAAACCGTACGGAGTGGAGAAGGCCATTTTTTCCTTAGACTCTGGAGATAAGGGAATCTGCCAGTAGGTCTTGCTGAAATCCAGTGTCATGCAAAAACGAATGGTACCTAGCCGGTCCAGGAGCTCGTCGACCTGAGGTATTGGGTAGGCATCAAACTGTGAGACTCATTCACCCTATGATAGTTGACACAGAACCATATAGACCCATCCTTCTTGACTACAAGCACGATGGGACTACACCACACACTATGTGACTTTTCTGTTACTCCCATCTCCAGCATGGCCTTTAATTCTCGCTGAACCACTTATCTCTTGTGCTCTGGCAGCTGGTAGGGCCGTGAACGCAACGTTACACCCCTGCAAGTCTCTATATGGTGCTCTATGAGGTTTGTGCACCCTGGCCGCAGGGAGAACACATCAGAATAAGTCTGCTGCAATTGGGCAATGTCTGCTCTCTGGGACAGTGTAAGATTGTCATCAAACTGGACCGGGGCCGAATGGATTGTAATAGGCACCTTGGGTCCTAACTCATCTCTCTCTTTGACTGCCATCACCAGGGAAACAGACTACACCTCCCTCCATGCTTGAGGTTGAGGTAGTAAATCTGTGTGTTCCCCTCCCCTGTCAGAGCGCGCAACCTCATAGTCAACATCCCTCACTCATTGTGTGACCACAAAGGGTCCTTGCCACCTGCAGAGTAATTTAGAGCTGGAGGATGGGAGCAATACAAGCACCTTGTCTCCCGGTGAAAATTGACACAGTTTAGTCCCTCTGTTGTACAGGCACTGCTGACGCTCCTGTGGTTGGAGCAAATTCTCACATGATAATTGTCCTAGCGTGTTGAGATTTGCTCTCAGGTCCAGAATATACTGAATTTCACTTTTACTGAGGCTCGGACCTTCCTCCCAGTTTTCCTTAATTAGGTCCAGCAACCCCTGTGGCTTCTTGCCAAACAACAGTTCAAAGGGAGAAAATCCTGCGGAGGCCTGGGGAACCTCCCGCACTGCAAACAACCGAAGGAGCAGCCATTTATCCCAGTTACATTCATCGTCATGAATGAACTTACAGATCATGGATTTTAGAGTCTTAATCAGATGCTCAACAAGGCCATCAGTCTGCAGGTGGTACACGCTCGTCCGAATAAACCTAATGTCCAATAATCTGTACAGTTCCCTCACCATGCATGAACAAGGTGCCCTGTTCATGCATGGTCTGCAGAGTCGCACAGCCTCGCATCGCCACTGAGCACAGTGCACATATCCCATTTGCCTGGCCTCCGTGAACGCACCATACACTGCGCCACTAGTGTTTTGAACCCACCATCACTTGGTGTGTACCCCACTGGATCCTGACCGTAATGCTGTATGTCTCTCTAAGCCCACTCTGCGGTCGGCCACACACACACCGTCACCGTCACTTCGAACATGTCCATAAAAGTTTGGGGGTCATCTGCCTCTGCCATCTTATGAAGGGTGACTCCCAACAGTGGGGAGGGTGCCGGCGGAGAGGTCGCGGACCCTGCCTGTGCCAATAGGCCCTCCAGCACTTGCGTCTGCCTCTCCGTCTGAGCCTGCAGTGCTTCCACGTGTCAGCAGTTGAGGGCTGCCTGCTCCCCACTCATCACCGCCATCTCCCCCAGCATCTGGGCCAGCACCACCACTGGCTGTGTCGATTGGTGCTGGTCCATCACTTCCTCTGGTACTAGAGGTTAGTTGGGCGCCAGTGCAGCCACTCTGAGCTGCAGCTGAGTTCTCACAAGTACAATCAAGGTGGGAGGCTGGAATCAATTTGTTCTCTTTAATCAAGATATGAGCAACAAACATAAATACAATCTTGTGGGCACCACCTCACTAATAAAAACACACTTAATATTTTAGTCCAAGCTGCTTCCAGCCTTCCTCGGATCCAGCAGCACCTACTAAACAGCAGAGAGCGATTTTAAAACAAGGACCGGCATTGTCAATCAACTCACATCAGCACAGCACAGCTGACTCAAATGTCCTCCTCCTTTCCTCCCCACCTCCCACAGTCAGGTGCAGTTTACTTTCCCACAATGCCTGGAGAAAAGCCATCAGTGAGGTAATAAAACCAGCCTTTCATTCTGACTTATTTCACTTTGGACATGTCTGTGAGTAACTCGTATCAAACTTACTTTCTGTTCTGTTTAATACAGATGCTAATACTTAAACTCTTTTGAAAATATTTGAGAATTTCAGGGCTGCAAAGGATGGAGGGCTGTGGTAATATTAAAAATTTCTCTGGTTGGTGTTTAATGTGATGTAATGTAAGTTAAGATATTCCTTTATTAGTCCCACAGTGGGGAAATTTGTATGAAATTGTAAATATTATTGTAAATTGTGTGAGGCATGTGAATGTTACGGAACAAATTTTGACTACTATTTTCGTGGCATAATTTCAGTAGTGAAATGTAATATTTACTGAAATACTGTCTAAGTGCAAATTTAAGCTGCTTGAGTATTTCCGTTTTATGCATCTTAACATCTCTAGTAGCAAATATTGTACTTTTTATTCTGCTATATTTACAGATTTTTTCTTACCCTTCCTGTTCAGTGAAAACCACGTACTGTATCTCCACATTTGGTGATTTTAAATTTTGCTGTTTCTGATGAACTGAAGAATGAATTGTTACTTTATGATTTGAGAAAATCATCCTACTTCAGTTAATTTAGTAAAAACCTCTTTTGCGTCAGCAGGAAAGCACATTGTCTCAAAGCTGAAAACAGCTGTTTTTCTGAGCTCAAGAAAAGTTGAATTTGTAGAGACATTCATTTCCGGTGGCGCTGCTCTGTAGCGACCCGGGCCTGTGCTACTGTTGCTTCTGTTTGTTTCTAAAGTAGTATATGTAGGTGTTGTGTGCTATGCCCGTAGCAAAGTGTTTTGAAAGTGCTTGAGACTGTGACTGAGTTGTCTGTTGACGGCAGGCAAGCGTGATCACGCTATGAACTTACATGTTTGACAGCTGACAGAAGCTGGCAGTCGGTAGCCTGGAACAATGGCGTCTAGCCTACACTTTTTTCTGCTGGCACTGATAACCAGCGAACTTTTCGTCTCCAGTCCCTGTCAGACAACTTCGCAGTGGGAATACGGACTACGACGGGTGTACTCCAGAGATGCATTACTCTCCCTCCGATCACGGCAGTTTACACCACCGGATCATTTACCAGCTGTGATCCGAGCGACACACACCGGTGCACGGCCGCCGCGGAAGAGAGGGAGGCGGGGAGGCGTCCGGCAACGTCTTCGCCGGAGAGCCAGCAAACCACCGCTGCCAACGATCATCCTGAGTAACGTTCGGTCACTGACTCCTAAGATGGACGAGCTCCGTGTGAACCAAAACAACTGTTTCGAATACCGGGAAGCTAACCTGATGGTATTCACCGAAACATGGTGCCACCCAGGAGTCCCAGACGCTCTGCTGGACCTGGAGGGTTTTTCGCTGGTGCGCAGTGACCGCTCCGACGCGTCTGGCAAGAGGAACGGAGGAGGCGTGTGCATTTATGTGAGCGACAAATGGTGCAAACAATATACAGTTAAAGACACAATATGCACCCCAGACATAGAACTACTGTGCATATCAATGAGACCCCATTACCTGCCAAGGGAGTTTGGGAACATCATTATAGGCGCTGTTTATATACCCCCCAGCGGCAACGCAGGCAAAGCAGCTGCGCGCGTAGCAGAGTGCGCGCATGAACAGCTACGGCGCACACCGGGAGCACCTATCTTCTTCCTAGGCGATTTCAATCACTGTAAGCCAGAGACTGCCTTATCAGGCTTTGAACAATATGTGAACTGCCACACCAGACACAGTAGGATATTGGACAAATGCTACGGCAACATCAAGGGTGCATATTCTGCAAAGCCAAAGCCCCCCCTTTCTAACTCGGACCATAATACAATACATCTTATTCCTACATACAAATCAATCTTCAAATCATGTAAACCTGTTCGTAAGACTGTTAACGTCTGGACAGATGATTCAGTTGAAACACTAAAAGGGTGTTTCCTGTGCACAGACTGGTCCATATTTCACACTCTAGAGCTTGATGAGGCTACAGATACTGTAACAGACTATGTGAACTTCTGCGTCGATAATGTGGTAGCCAAGAAGGATGTCATCATCTATCCTAACAACAAGCCCTATATAACAAAAGAAATCAAAGAGTGCATAAATAGGAAAAAACAAGCATTTCGTGGTAGAGACAGAGCAAGTTTGTTAAAAGTTCAAAAAGAACTGAAACAACTTTTAAACAAAGCCAGAGAACAACACAGACAAACAATGGAACAGAGCCTCTTAACCTCAAATACTAAAAAACTCTGGGATACAATGAAATCAGCAACTAACATGAATCCTGTAAAAAAGCAAATTGTCACCCTCGATGAACAGCAAAAATCAAATGAGCTGAACGATTTCTATTTAAGATTTGACTCAGAGAATTTTTCTTGTGAGTGTGACGGGGTGATGCAGTCATTACCAGAAACTGATACCACTGGCTGGCTGGAGGTGGACCCACCTAGTGTCCAGCACCTTTTTCGTACTGTGCGAACTGATAAATCCACTGGCCCAGACGGACTGCCGGCTTTTTTGCTCAAAAGCTGTGCAGAGGAGCTGACGCCAGCATGGTGTCCTATATTCCAGCGGTCATTAGACACCCACACTGTCCCAGCTCTGTGGAAGAGGTCAATAATAACACCAGTGCCCAAAAAGCCTTGTGCTACAGAGAACAATGATTTTCGTCCTGTAGCTTTGACCTCGATAATCATGAAGTGTTTTGAAAAATTTGTTGTGTCACTGCTTAAAACAGAAGTGCAGCCCATGTTAGATGCATGTCAGTTTGCCTACAAACATGAACGCAGCACTGAAGATGCAATCCTCTGCATGTTGCACTCTGTTTCTAAGCATCTGGAAGAGACAAAATCTTATGCTCGAATTTTATTTATTGATTTTAGTTCAGCATTTAATACTGTGCAACCTCATTTGCTTTTAAAAAAACTGAAGGACATGAATGTCAACACTACCCTGATCAAATGGTTTTATTCTTTTTTATCAAATCGCACACAGCAAGTGAAGGTTAATCACACACTGTCAGACATCAGACGCTGTAATACAGGAGTTCCACAAGGCTGTGTGCTCTCACCTCTCCTTTTTACACTGTACACCAATGACTGCAGGAAAGTACATCCCAATAATTTTATTTTTAAATTTGCAGATGATACAGCAATCGTAAGCCTTCTGCATAAGGACATGGACTCTTCTGTGTACCACAATGAGATTGATACCTTCATTAAGTGGTGTGAAAAAAACCACCTGATTCTGAACGTGGCAAAAACACAAGAGATGGTTTTTGATCCGAGGCAAGTGACTATACACGAGCCAGTGGTCATTAAAGACCAGACTATCAATCAGGTGACAACATACAAATATCTAGGGATCCATATTGACAACCTGCTCAGCTGGAAATCACACATTGATCATTTGTGCAACAAACTGCAGCAGAGACTGTATTTTTTGAGACGACTGAGGCTGTATGGTGTTAGCAACCAGATCATGCTAATCTTCTACAAAGCTATTCTAGAGAGCCTAATCAGATATGGAATCACAGCCTGGTTTGGCAACCTAACAGTACAGTTGAAAAACAGATTGGCTAACATCCACAAAACAGCAATGAAGATCATTGGTATGAAACAATATGAGTCCATAGAGAGTTTGTATAACCAGTCAGTTATAATACAAGCAACAAAAATCTCCTCAGACTCCACTCACCTACTATCCTCAGAATACGAACTTCTCCCATCAGGAAGAAGATTTCGAATACCAAAATGCAAAACAAACTGTCTCAAACTATCATTTGTTCCAGCATCTATCAAGCTGTTGAACAACATAAAAAACAACTAGAGCACCAAAGCAATGTGCAATGGAAATAGTACTGAGCACCTAGCACTTTCTTTTTTTTTTTTTTAAATCTACCTATTTATTCAATTATTTATTTATGTATTTATTTATTTTTGGCATTTTAAATGAGCTAATGTCTCTGTCCCTGTGTTGTCATGTATCTCCTGTTTTTAGCCCTGTTTTTAGTAGTCAATGTTTATGTTTCTCTGTCGTTGTTCTGTGAAGCAATAATGTAGCACGACGCCCAAGACAAATTTCCCTAACGGGACAATAAAGTTTACCCTGACCCTGACCTGACCTGATATGTGGTTCTCACAGGACATATGATGATCTTATATAATATGATGCATGGATGTAGGTAAAACTGCTCAACAGTATATGAAGTAGTTCAAATGAACAAATCCTTGAACATCTACAGTGGGATACTGCAACATACACATTGTTGGAGCAGTACTATTAATCCAAAACCATCATATATAATAGTAAAACACTGACAGGGGAACATTTTACCGCACAATATGACAATGAATACTTTAAGTACATTTTGCTGATAATACATGTTTCTACTCATGTAAGCTTTTGAAAGGAAGACTTTTACCTGTAGTGGACTATTTTCATAGTGTGGTATTAGTACTTTACTTCTGTAAATGATCTGAATGCTTCTTCCACTACTGCATAACATAGACAATTATCTATAAACAAAGAGAGACAAAGCTGATTTTGACTGT
Source organism: Pterois miles (assembly GCA_947000775.1). Taxonomy (NCBI): domain Eukaryota; kingdom Metazoa; phylum Chordata; class Actinopteri; order Perciformes; family Scorpaenidae; genus Pterois; species Pterois miles. The sequence continues at coordinate 1,489,205 of CAMQGK010000020.1, read as the reverse complement.
GATCCAGCTGCCTTATATGAACAATATTTGTTAATTAATTTTATGCTTTTGTCCTTTCCTGCTTGTCACCCTTTGCAGCACAACAAACTACAAATGAATCAGTCAAGCATTGAGAATTGTAACATTGACATTTTAGACAATGGAAGGACCATCAGTGATTTCATAGACGATAAAATAAAAGAGTTTGGTTCAGTGGTGAGTATCAGAGACATTGTGTCACTTACTATGAATCTCTGAGTAATTGTGTGAAACTATTGTGAGATAGTTGAGGTTCTTGAGATGTGCATTTTCAGAATAAACTGTTAACTTTGTTTTATTCATTCAGGACAATGAAGGGCCATTCTATGTGGCAAATCTAGACAGTATATATGAAAGACACCTCAGATGGCTGACTAACTTACCTCGAGTCAAGCCTTTCTATGCAGTGAAGTGCAACAACACAGCAGCAGTTTTGAGGATGATGAGTGCTCTGAACATGTCTTTCGACTGTGCTAGCAAGGTACTGATGAAGTATCTCAAAGATAATCTGGTTCTCTGTTTTCTTTGTTATAGTGAAATCTTGTTCACCTTGTTTACCTTGTTCATCTTGTTTCTTCTTCTTTCTTTACCTTCTCAGTTTACTCATTTCAAACATGTTTTGGTCCAAAACAGGGTGAGATCCAGCAGATCCTGTCCCTCGGAGTGACACCTGACAGAATCATCTACGCTCATACAACCAAACCACTGTCGCACATCAAATATGCCTGTGCTCATGGAGTAGATAAGATGACGTTTGATAATGAGGATGAACTCCATAAGATTTCTCTTAGTCATGCCAAAGCCAAGTAAGTACAACTATTAATAAGTTTGTTTCTACAGTAGATTATTGTCAGTGTATTGATTAATGCTTTTGAATCACTTTCCAGACTGGTACTCCGCATCGCAGTGGATGACTCTGAATCACTGGTAAAACTCAGTTCAAAGTTTGGAGCCAGACTGGTGTCAGTTGGTAAGCTGCTGGAACGTGCCAGAGAGCTGGGCTTAGAGGTCATTGGGGTCAGCTTTCATGTAGGCAGCAGGTGCACTGGAAGTTTGGCGTTCAAGCAGGCCATTGAAGATGCCCGACGTGTCTTTGACATAGCGGTAAGTCATCGTCATAGCAACAGAACTGTATAAAACTACAGCAACATTTACACAGCGGTAAAGCCAGTGATCAAGTTTGTTGTGGTGATTTGTAAATGTGATGTAAATCATCTCAACAAAGCAGTGACAGTCAGACTAAATCTGGGTGAGGAAAGCAAAGTTTAACTTACTTTCCCTCATCACCAAGACGAGGGAAGGCTCTGCTTCAGTGGAGCTGCTCATGGACCATCAGATCAGACTGTGGCTGGACTGGACAGCTTGTACAAATGTGTGTATTAGTGTGAATGTGGAGCAGCGCACTCCTAAAAAAGTTTGCATTGTATTTTCCTAAGTAGTTAAATGTTTTTAACAATACTATAAAATCTAATCTAATTAAATAATTCTTGTGTTGATTGATTGATTGGCACTCTTTATACAAGGTTCATGAATTGTAACTAATGGCTTTATATGACTCATTTACTATTAATGATTTTTAGGTCAGTTATTACCTACATGACAGTTATAGAGAGCATTACTAAGACTTTGGGTTGCAAGTAAGACTATCTTGTTGGTGTTTTTCCTCCTCTTGTGACACGTGAGTGGATCCTCACTCCTTTTCCCACTGCCACAACAAAAAAAAACCCATCCTGTACCAATCCTACGACAGAGTTTAAAAAACAGAACCTGTCCCGTCCCACCCTGTTCCAGTGTCTATTCATTTTAGAACTGCATGGTTACATACAATATACTGTAAAAACTAGAGATGCACCAATTGCAATATTTATGGCCGATTCTGATTTTCTTTCTTTCTAAGAACTATACTTGACACATAAGATAGTGCTGCAGAATGCCTCTGGGAAGAGTATTAAAATCATCTGTCCAATGTAACGTTATTGCATTGAGCAGATTAACAATTAATCATTAATTAATATCAAAATTCGTATTCACATTTAACAATCCCAAATTATTAATCATAATACACAAATTATCATTTGCCGGCTCTTTGGAAAGCTATGGGTCATATAAGTATACATATTGCTACAAATATTGGCACGGTTTAAAATTTAAAATAAAATTTTGGCCACTACTCGATGTTTTGTTTGGGTATCAAAAAATTAAAACAAATACTTATGTCCCTTTGTCACAAACATACTTACACACAACACACACAAAACAATTAACACAAAAAAATTAAAATTATATTTGGCACGCCATATCTTTAAAAGAAAATAAATACAATATTAAAAGATAAGGAAAATACTTTTTGAAGCATTTATTTGAAGCGACCAGGCCATTGACATGATATATCTGAAATGATTCTTAGAATGTCAGAGTTGTAAATAGTGAATATATTTGTCCAAATGATGTCTGTGGGGAACTATATGAAACTTAAACCAAGGAGCAGAAAAAGGGGTCAAGTTACTCTTACAACTGCACTGAGAAGCAGAAAAAGATATTTGTGTTTAATTATCTTGTACTGCATGAGTCTCTAAGCATATAATGACCTCTTGACTAACATAACTGGTTGGGAGGTAAATCACATAGTAGTAATGGGGATGCACCAATGCCACTTTTTTTCAGATTGAGTATATGAGTATAAGTACACTTACATTGGGTACTTGCCAATACTTCGTGCTGTGAATTTCTCCACTGTGGGACCAATAAAGGAATATCTTATCTTATCTTATCTTATGATATGAGGACTTTGAAAGCATACCACATAATGATGTATATTAAAAATTAAAATAAAGCTGAGCAAAAGTCAGAGTGGCTTGTCACTCCTAGGAGAATACAGTGGTATATGGATGAAATATTTTTATAGGCCCACCTGGAAGTTAGAATACCACAGGTTCCCTCAACAAAAAGTTAATTGGATTTTTCCATTGTGTTGTGGATTATTGCAGAAAATAAGCACTATGGCCACAGCAATGCACACAACATTGTGGCTGCTAACTCTTGTTGCACCAACTCTTGTTGAAGAATTATTGGTGTATTTTTGGGAAAGCGGGCTATCAGATAAATGGCCTTTCAGTCCAACGGCAATTTCTGACTATTTGGGTTTTAAAAAATGGGCAGTTGGAACAATGGGAAGATGATGAGTCTAAATTTATAAACTAGGGATGTGAAGGGTTCTGGTAAAAAACCAAACTGTTCGGTTCGCTAGTCACGGTTCAGTTTGTGGATGTATCGTTCGTTTCATTCGGTGGATCAGATTTTACTGTGTATGTCTTTCAACCACCGCCACTATGTTTACACTACCACAGCTATTAACTCGCCACCACATGTTAGCTTGGTGGCTAACAGCGAACAGTAAACATGTGTAAGTAAATGACTTTAGCTCCTTCGACTCAGCAGTGTTCAGTGGTTGTGTTCGGGGAGTTTATTGTGGAGAGCGGAACAGTAGCAGTGAAGCAGCGAAGCTCTGTTATTGACAAGGGTCCAAACTACAGAGCCTCCATATTATTGATATATTATCCTCATTAAGTTTAGGAGCAACATAACCCTCAGCTACACAAGCTGAAACTAAAGCTGGCAGTAAGCTCTGTAGTCTGACTGTTTAGGTTAGTTTGTCATGTATCTTAGTAGTAAACTAAAGCTGGCAGTAGACTCTGTAGTCTGACTGTTTAGGTTAGTTTGTCATGTATCTTAGTAGTAAACTAAAGCTGGCAGTAGGCTCTGTAGTCTGACTGTTTAGGTTAGTTTGTCATGTATCTTAGTAGTAAACTAAAGCTGGCAGTAGGCTCTGTAGTCTGACTGTTCAGGTTAGTTTGTCATGTATCTCAGTAGTAAACTAAAGCTGGCAGTAGGCTCTGTAGTCTGACTGTTTAGGTTAGTTTGTCATGTATCTTAGTAGTAAACTAAAGCTGGCAGTAGGCTCTGTAGTCTGACTGTTCAGGTTAGTTTGTCATGTATCTTAGTAGTAAACTAAAGCTGGCAGTAAGCTCTGTAGTCTGACTGTTTAGGTTAGTTTGTCATGTATCTTAGTAGTAAACTAAAGCTGGCAGTAGGCTCTGTAGTCTGACTGTTTAGGTTAGTTTGTCATGTATCTTAGTAGTAAACTAAAGCTGGCAGTAGGCTCTGTAGTCTGACTGTTCAGGTTAGTTTGTCATGTATCTTAGTAGTAAACTAAAGCTGGCAGTAGGCTCTGTAGTCTGACTGTTTAGGTTAGTTTGTCATGTATCTTAGTAGTAAACTAAAGCTGGCAGTAGGCTCTGTAGTCTGACTGTTCAGGTTAGTTTGTCATGTATCTTAGTAGTAAACTAAAGCTGGCAGTAAGCTCTGTAGTCTGACTGTTTAGGTTAGTTTGTCATGTATCTTAGTAGTAAACTAAAGCTGGCAGTAGACTCTGTAGTCTGACTGTTTAGGTTAGTTTGTCATGTATCTTAGTAGTAAACTAAAGCTGGCAGTAGGCTCTGTAGTCTGACTGTTCAGGTTAGTTTGTCATGTATCTTAGTAGTAAACTAAAGCTGGCTGAGACAAAGCAGCTCCTCCTCTCTACCAGCAGGACCTGTAGTGGTTCACATCAGCAGAGGACAGGAGGACAGAGGACAGGAGGACAGGAGGACAGAGGACAGGAGGAAGGACTGATACTGTCTGATGTTTTTGTTCTTCAGTCTTTATAAACTTCACTCAGGAATATGATTTATTTTATTAATATGTTAGATTGTTTCCAGTGAGATATTAATGAGTTTCTATGGTGACTTTGCTGTTGTAAACATTACTGCTGCTGCTCTAGAAACAACATGTGTCCTAGTTGGATTTAAATATTCAATTCTAATCTGGTTCTGACTTTAAAAACAACCAGGCAGACATCAGTACAGTTAATATGAACACTTCAATATTTGTTTATTTATCACAAGTCATATCATAATTTTAATATTGAGCAGTGTTAACACACATGGCATATTCTCCTCATATGTTATGCCTAGTATATGTTACTGTTGTTTAAAAAAGCTCTAGTGCTGGCTGACCTGATGCTGACCTTTTTGTTGATGATTAGTTTTCATTGATTAATTCTTTTAAAAAATAACACAGTGACACTTTTCTTTTAGATCATAAGTCCAGCCATAAGATGTGACAATGAAAAAGTGTTTTGTTCCTTATGTTAGTCTGCTGTTGTGAAGACAAACACTTGTTATATGTTGGAAATTGGCCTCCTGCTGTACCATAAATGTACTGAACCAAAACTCATGACCCCAAACCGTGAGCGGAACCGAACCGTGAATTTTATGAACCTGAACCGTCCCACCACTATATAAACCCTTTTAAATGGTACCTTGTTAGACAGTGGCACTGATTTTTGGACTAATGTTTTTCAGAATTCGTTGGGCCTCCAGATGAGTCTCTTGGATATTGGTGGAGGATTCTCTGGGAGAGACGACTTTCATGTGACATTTGAAGAGGTAATATAAATAGTACAGATAATGCTTGTTCATTGTTTTGTAGCACCTCTGCATTCTAATGTCAACTATTTTCTGATTGTCGTGTTTTCTCTCAAGCACTATTCAAGGAAATGTCCTATGTCCTTTTATTCTTTCGTGGTTGTGTGATATCTCTGTTATCAAGGTTGCTCTACCTCAAGTAAGTCTGACATTTGATGCAATGTTGGAGACATTTGATCATACTTTTTAAATTTGGTTTTCAACCAAGCTCTCGAATTACATGGCTTGTGTTTCATAGAAACTTGTTGAGAAACCTTACCATAATTGCCTGTAATGTCAGTGATCCTGGTTACTGTAGGTCACTTTGTATTAAAGTGTCATCGAAATGTCCTGAATATTAATAGAGGTGTGTGTTGTGTATTGACAGCCTAAGTTTGTCCTTTCTGAGCTACTGTCACAACCCCCTCTTGTTAAGACTGATAACGACAGGTCACAAGGACTCTACTGAAACTGTAGGAATTTTTTTTTTTTTTTTTTTTTTCTCAACTGAATCACTTTTTATGAGGGCGTGGAACACATGAGGCCAGGAAGTGCAGTGATATGTGTGAAATAAAAACAGGAAATGAAAATAATGAATGAGACAGAGGGAAAACAAACATAACATAACTTAGGGCTTCACATGCATAGGTTAACAACAGCATTAATTGTATCAAATAACACCTTGGGACAATGACTGCTGCTAGAAATAATATTAGAGAGGTACTGAAGTTTTGCATCTCGTGCAGCCCTCTGATAATCAGCAAGGCCGTCCCTTAACATTGCAGAGACACATACAGTTGGAAGTTTGAAAAATTCAGCTCCTCACTCAGGTTCAGATACATGTATGAAATTTTGTAGGCAGATGTAATGTGGAGACGCACAAAAAAGCTTCTTAGAGGTACACCGAACACCCAGTTTTCGGTGTACAGTTTTTTGAGTATTTCATGCTGGCTAACAAGATTAAAGGCGAGGTCATAGGTCATAGCCAACTTTCTTAAGCGTTATGGGAGGAAAAACATTAAATCTGCTGTGCAGCTTAGTGCAACCTGACAGGCCAGGAGACAAGTCCTATGACCAAATAGTGACAATATTAGGAAATCACTCCTAAGCCACGGATTATTGCAGAAAGGTTCAGATTCCATAAAAGGAACCAGGAAGATGGTGAATCTGTTGCACAGTTTGTGGCAGTACTGAAATGCTTATCAGCGCATTTTGAGTTTGCACTTTCACTCAATGACACCATACATGACAGACTGGTGTGTGGTCTGCACAGTGAGGCTATTATAAAAATGAATGAATGGCTAACCTAACACTGGATAAGGCCATTGAGATAAATACATTGATGCAGATGGCTGCCCGAGAAACACAGCAATTAAGCGCATCAATCCAAGTGCAGAAGTTGTCTTTTGAGAGCAAGGTAGCAAGCCATGCTAGCATTGTTTGAAATCAGGGCACCAAGCATCAGAGTGTTGCTGTAAGGACTTTGACCGCAGAAGCTGTGGTCAGAAGGCTGCATTGAATGTGTTTGTACAAATAAAAAGACTCAGACATATATAAACAGCACACTGAGACAAAGAAAAGTTGTTCCTCAAGAACAAGAAACAGGATGACCATAGTGTGTGTGCGATGATGAAGATACAATAGGTTTTATCTATAATTGACAGGCATTAGATATACTATGGAACGCAATGAAGACAGTTATCAAAAAGTGCAGAAAATATGGCACAACAGTGACGTTACCAAGAACTGGACATCCCTCCAAAAGTGATGACAAGATGAGAAGAAAACTGGTCAGGGAGGCTGCCAAGAGGCCTACAGCAACTTTAAAGGAATTTGTGGCAAGGACTGGTTGTGTGCTACATGTGACAACAATATTCCTCATACGTCTGGGCTCTGGGGTCGGGTGGAAAGACAGAAGCCTTTTCTTACCAAGAAAAACATGCAAGCCTGGCTAAATTTTGAAAAAAACATACATCAAGTCTCCCAAAAGCATGTTGGGAAAATGTGTTCTGGTCTGATGAAACCAAGGTTGAACGTTTTGGCCATAATTCCAAAAGGTATGATTGGGTCAAAAACAACGTCATCACCAGAAGAACGTGTCATGCTTTGAGGCTGCATGAGTCAAGGTGAAACCCTCAGGCGTCTGCTAGAAAGATGAAGATGAAGATGAATTTCTGCATGACAACGACCTAAAGCATACATCCAAACCAACAAAAGAATGGCTTCACCAGAAGAAGATTAAAGTTTTGGAATGGCCCAGTCAGAGTCACAGTGCTATAATAGAATCAAAAGGTGCTTCAACAAAGTATTAGTTTAAGGATGTGCATATTTAATGCAGCCAGGTTATTTTTATTTAATTTCTTATATGTAAAAACTGTTTGTTTGTTTTCCAGTTGAATTGTACAGGTTATAGGTCACATCAAAGGTGGAGAATTTTCTGAAATGATTTATCGTCATCTCATTTTTTTACATCACAAAAACCTGGCATTTTAACATGGGGTTGGAGACTTTTTCTATCCACTGTACCTATAGGTCATACTTACCCCAGAAGTGACAGACAACGTCCTGATAGACTGTTGTTATAGTCTAGAGACTAACCCTTGACATTGGGGCAGAATAATCCACAGGCTTCAGTCTGGGAAATAAGGTAGTCTTCCCTCTTTCCCCAGTTCAGGTAAAAGTCCTATAGCTGAAAAGAGTTTGTTAAAAGTTCATTATAAAAAAATATCCAGTCAGTAAGGACTGTTTCATTAAAGAAACAAGTGCAACTGAAACAGAGACTTTTAAGAGAAGATACTGTGACAGTGAAATGTTTTATTTTGTGAAGTGAACATCAAAAATTAAGGGGGAGGGATATGTTGTGTATTGACAGCCTAACTTTGTCCCTCCTGAGATACTGTCACACCCCCCTCTTGTGTTGTCATTGTAATCAGTCATGAGTTGAAGGTAACAGTAATACAGGCCCAAGTGCAACTTTCCCTGGTCTCGAAGGTTTCTTTATTAGTTGTAATATAAAAGAGTATAGTTAGTATACAACAAGGTGCAGTAGCTGTGAAATGTGCTATTAACCCATTGTGTTTTTCCCTCCTAGTTTTCAGAAGTCATTAATGGAGCACTGGATGAGTTTTTCCCATCTGACAGTGGGGTCCAGATTATTGCAGAACCAGGCCGATACTTCGTGGAATCAGCCGTCACACTGGCCGTGAATGTCATTGCCAGAAGAGTAATCTTAGATGATATGGAAGAACATCGAGGTATAGTCTTCTGAAATCACAGTGATGTTGAGTATTAAACATATAGCTATACAATGTGTTTTTTTTTTTTTTCAATGTATCTTGATTTTAAGCACAGAAGGTGTAGGTGACATCTATCAGATGTGTCTGATTGACAACATGGCAATGCACCACCAGATGCCATTTTAGCAGCTGTCATTATTTTTCTTTTTTTTTTTTCCAGACGGTGAGGAAAACCATCCTGGCAGAACGATGATGTACTACATCAATGATGGAGTTTATGGCTCCCTGAGCTGCCTTTTAAATTGTATTGCCCACACCACGATTGAACCGTACCTTTACAGGGTAAATATCAACCCCATCACCACATAAGAACATCAATATTAGACTATTCAGTGAATCACCAGATTGTTTTTTTTTGTTTTGTTTTGCTTTGCTTTTTTGACCAGTACCAACAATATAGAATTCATGCTTCCACAGTACCTGAGCATGGCAACTACTGACAGACAGATAAAAGTCTAAAATTATGGTTATAGAAATAATCTATAGTTCAGGTAAGATTAGAGTTAGGTAACTAGAACACTTTGTTATAGTTAGGGAAAGATCATGGTTGTGATTAATAGAAAACTAGTTAGACTGTGACCTCTACAAGCTTACTGGAAGACACTACGTCCTGCATTAGCACTTAACTTTGGCTTTGGTCATTAATCTTGAGGTCTGGAATTGTTCCATATGGATGTAATTGCTTGGGATACTGGGATCTAAACCTGATATTATCCTCATGCACAGTAAGTGAGAATTGGTTGTTTAAAATAACATGTGGAGCAGCATGTTGGAGGCTGTCACCCACCATCTGGCCTGAAAAATGAGTGATGTCAGACATGAGATTTAAAGGAATAGATTGTGGGAGAATATGACCAATGTGATGTGGATTTTATGTTTCAATGTTTGTTCTCTACACAGGCTGTTGAGAGCAGTGAGCAGAGATACCAGTCTGTTATCTGGGGTCCAACCTGCGACAGCATTGACAAAGTAATCGACAGCTACTGGATTCCTGAGTTGCATGTGGGGGACTGGCTTCTCGTTGACAACATGGGTGCATATTCAGTTAGTACAGCCACTGACTTCAATGGCTTTGAAAGAGCACACATTTACCTTGTTATGAAAGCTGAGACATGGCACACCTTAAACCTTTCTCACACCCACAGTGTTATCCAGTAATGATCTGGTAATACTTCTGTAGAACAATGGCTCTATACAGACATGAGCAAACAGGCATTCAACATCGGTTAGAGATTGGTCAGTTTCTTAAGGGTACTCTCAGTATTCTGTAATGTAAATTAAATTCACTGCATCTGTGATCCACCATAGGATTCTTTTCTTCCAATTTAAAAAAAACACTTTTTGTTGTAGTCATAGAGTTGATAGCACAGACGTAGATTTAGGTAATCAAGGTCAGGGTGCGGCTGAATTGACACAACCAACATTTTAACATTACAATCTTGTCATTTAGATCCTCATCATCATCTCTACAAAAAACAAACAAAAAAAAAATGGACTACTTAAATGGGAACAAAAGGGTGAAATATGGGGGACTCCAAATAATTGAATCAGCTGATATCACTGTTTATTCAAAATTCAAGCATTGCTGATTTGTTTGATTATATTAAATATGTCATTTTAACATTAACCAACCTTGTTATTGTATCTTATTATTGTACCTTAGCTAATAAAAATATTCTGTAACCTCTAATCGAAGTAGCATCAGTAACGTGTTGAATTGATGTTTATTCAGAATCTCAGCTGAGGTTTCAAATGCTTTACAGCAGGAAGTTAGTTTAAACAGAGTAGCACATTATGTACTAGCTATTCTTCATTATTATTATTTTCTTGTAACATTTATTTTGAAAATATATCATACATATCAATTTTAAATATTAAATGTTGTCGTACATCATCTTCATCCTCAATGAATGGTTTTCTGGATATGTAATGTATACATTATTTTGACCATGTTGAATTGAAAAAAAAAAGTACAAAATGATCTCTGGGTATAAAATTGATTATAAATTGATATATCTGCTGCATATGTGTGCATGCTCGCTATCTGGTTTACCTGGGCTGAAGCCCCGGGCCCTGAATACCAGGAGGCCTCACAAGACACAAGCTTAACTAAAGCTTCAAGCAGCGATGAACTGACCCTTGCTCCCTCCCACACGGCGGGGTTACTGGCAGGATGACGATCGACACATCACATCGGCATACATTTCATTTACCATCGGACACTGCTCACACAAGTTAGACCTTATTTCCTGCAGGGATTGAGTGGCACAGAAAATGTCATGTAATGCAAAATTTTCACCAACACACAGAACACACGCTAAACATGTATTATGTTTCTCATTATCAAGTGTAGACCACATGATGCAAATTTCATATTGCTATGTAGATATCCATATTGGACCAAATACAGCTGAGTTACGAGAGTTTGTCTTTCAATGGCGAATCATGTAAATTCTCCGCCATACCACGTCAACGTTACTTCATAAAAACTCACGATTTCAAGAATTTTTCAGCACAAAGGTCTTAAGACTGTACAGACCAAATTTGAAATCAATCGGGTTAAATCTGTAGGAGCAGTTCTTCAAAGCACAGAGCCTGGAAATAGCCAAAAATACACAAAAAAGAATCACAAGTTTAAAAATGGTCGAGTTTCTGTTGGGTTTAGAGCATGGCCCAAAGAGACTTTTTTTAAAGACTACATGTGATACACGTGTCAAATTTAGTACATCTTGGTGAAACGAACTGCAAGCACTGCTTTGTTGAAATTTTGTAGGGGGGGTGCTATCAAGCCCCCTTACCACACCTAAGCACAACAAACATATTTGTTACTACAGTTTAGTACTTTTAATGAGTGTGCCAAGATTCATTTGCTTTTAAGCAACCCTGGCCCCTCACAACTTCCTGTTTTACGGCAAGCAATGCATTGTTGGGGCAACACCATTTCACAAAAACTCAAAAACATTTGCCACCTGTTATCATGAACGTCTTACAATGTTCTAGACCAAATATGAGGTGGATCTGGTTACCTGCTTAGAGTAGTACATCATAATATAGTGGCTGTAACTTCCTGTTGCCGGTAGGTGGCGCTATAAGTATTAACACCTAGCAGCACAGATGAACCAGCTGCTGAGAGATGGAACCCACCCAGAGTGTTTAACCCAGGGCAGGACAGTCCTAATCCTGAAGGACCCCCAGAAGAGACCCATCCCATCCAACTACCGACCAATAAACTTTCTCTGCACAACATGGAAGGCCCTGTCAGGTATCATTGCAGTTAAGATGATTAAGCATGTGACTCAATATGTGAATGAGGCTCAAAAGACTTGGCAGTAACACTAGAGGAGCCAAGCACCAGCTACTAGTCGATAGAGCAGTCCCCCGAGACTGTAAAAACAGACAGACCAACCTGTGCACTGCCGAGATTGACTACAAGAAAGCTTATGACTCAATGCTACACACATGGTTACTGGAATGTCTGGCACTGTATAAATATCCAAGACAGCTACAAGTACCTTGGTATCCCACAGGCTAATGGAAACCATGAGGAGGCCACAAGGAAGTCAACCACAGCCAAATACCTCCAGAGAGTAAGGCAAGTCCTGAGATGTCAGCTGAATGGTAAGAACAAGGTCCGAGCCATCAACATGTATGCACTACCAGTCATCAGATACTCGCTGGGATCATTAGCTGGCCAAAGGAGGAGATAGAAGCCACAGACATCAAGACAAGCAAGCTCCTCACCATGCACAGAGGGTTTCATCCTAAGTCCAGCACCCTGAGACTGTACACTAAGCGGAAAGAGGAAGGCATGCAAACCGGTGAAGTGTCCTGAAATGAGAAGGGAAGTTATAATACAAAATAAAACAGGAAGTGCAAACATAGAACATGCAAACACAAAAACAAAACCTAAGTCCTAACATTCATGACAAGCACATAGTGGCAGGATGTAAGATGTTAGCTGGATCAGCGTACACTGAGAGGCACAACCAGGTGGCTGGAATAGTATTCAGGAACATCTGTAACCAATATGGAATAGAAGTGCCCAAATCCAAATGGTCCATGCCACAGAAGGTGGCTGAGAACAACAGAGCCAAGGTTCTGTGGGACTTCAGTGTCCAGACTGACAAACAGCTCCTGGCTAATCAACCGGACATAGTGGTGGTGGACAAAGAGCAGAAGAGGGTGGTGATGATAGATGTGGCAAAACCAGCAGATGCCAACATCAGAAAGAAAGAAAACGGAAAAGTTGAGAAGTAACAGACTAAAATCCACCTTTTCATATAAAAACATGGTTTTACAAGAATGTGTTGCCGTGATTTACGACTGGTTATGATAGAGCGGGTCAAATATACATAGACACTGTATTGGAGGCTTCAGCCCATTGTGGCGATACATCACTGTGGGCGCCACACTGGATCAGGAAAGACTGTCCTGTAAGCCTATACCAATGAACGTGGGGGCTGCCATTTCTCTGGATAAAAACATTTCTCAACCTATTTCAATGAGTCCTTAATATATTAAATAGTTTATGTTCTATGACGAGTAGAAGGAAAGGATAGGAGTTTTGTCTCCAGTTTTGTTGATAGTTGAGCAATAATTTGTCACAACTGTGCAAAACAGGCTTGGACTCACACGCAAGACTCATACACAGGGGCAGTTCACAATAATCAGCATCTTTAATCTGAAACAGGTCGGTACACGGAAGAGCAAAAACACAGGCAGACAAATCCAAATCGACAGGCTAAAGGCAACGTCAAAAAACAGGCAGAGGTATAAGGACACGAGTTATCAAAAAATACGGGGAAGATCGCTGGTACGCTACTCACGAGAACAAGACGAACTGGCACAGAGGGAAAGGGGAGCACACATTAAATACTAGTGAGGGGAGTGATTGACGATGCACAGGTGGATACAATCAGGGCGAGGAGAAGAGCATCGGACACAAGTGAATGGTGTTGGGAACTGGGTCAGGAGGAGGTGCTCAAAGGTGCAGGTGGGAAACATGCAGGCAGGAAGTGAAGTGATCTGAAACGAGAAGGGATGTTAGAATACAAAATAAAACAGGAAGTGCAAACACAAGACATGCAACAAGAAACACAAAAAGTCTAGTGGCGTCCAGTGCCTCATCCTCTGAACACCACAGGATGAAGACTGTAACACACACAAGCTACAAGAAGTGGGCTTGTTGCAATCATCTCACATACACCCATCTCCTATTCAACTCACTACTTCAGGCTGCGGCCAACAGTTCACATTACCTCTCATTTATTTGAGAAACTCTTGTATTTGTTTTATGGACAGTGGCGTGGCTGGATGGCTAGTTAGTCTTGTTAAACATACTGTCAAATTATAGTTACTATTTTTCCAACTGTACGCAATGTTATTGACTTTGAATCTTGGTAGCATAACGTTAGATATCAGGCACAAGCTGATGGGTTTTATGAGCTCAGCAGACTTGAAATATCTGAAGTTGCCAAGTCGTATCTAAGAGCAATATTCCTTACTTATTTTGCATTTTGGCACAGCCTTTGGCCACAAACAGTTTGTGATTCCTGTATTTGTATGGGTTTATATCCCCAAGAGAAAGTACAGGGACATTTACCACCTAAACAAAAAAAACAAACCACATTCATTGGTGGTCTGTCTGGTCCACAGGAAAAGACAATGAACCAAGCAGCATGGAGCCCTTATCCAAACAGTGTCTGTTCACCAGTAAACAGTGCAATCCATGAAATTATCTTTTGTTTTCCTCATTTTTAAGGTGCACTTTGGTCTAAATGTTGTGAGGACTTTTGTGATATAAAAAGGGATGTTTCCTTTGACCTGTATCATTCACTGACAGAACAACCCTCCAAATTCCTTGATGCATTGCAACCACTGAGTTGTCTTAATTCCCTTCTGTCAGATGCTAAGCCTCCCATTCTGGGAAAAGAAAACAATCAATGAAACAAAAAGAGACAGGGTGTAGTCAGGATTATCTCATCAATCTTGTTAATACATCATGATGTTCAGTATTTTTTATTATCATAGCTTGCTTACTTATCAGCACTTTACTTAAGAAGACAATTTGCAGTTTGTCATGTCACATCTCTATCTGTAATGTAACTGCTTGTGGTAGAACTTGTCTCCTTTAGACTGCTGCCTAAACTTCTCATTTCAATATTAAAGCAACATCTACGTTCTGCCTAAATACCATCTGAAACTATTTTCCTACCACAGATCAAATCACTCAGACATTTAACACTGGAACGCTGCCACCTGGGATTAACTACAGCTGAAGATAAAGGCTTATGGCAAAGAGGGCAGGATAGAAGAGAGGTTCATATAATTTAGGGACAAACTTGGACATCGTTAGCAATTCTACAAGAGAAATTAATAAGTGTATCATCAAATTCTGCTGGAGGATTTGGATATAACCACAAAGAACCCAAATATACTTTATCATTAAGATTCCCAGTAAGTTGTCCCTCCAGCTATTCACGTGTCTCTTAACCCCTTGAGACCCATTTACTGTCTACTGGCTGACTTTACTGTATTTCAGAGGCTCTAGTAGGTTCACTTTTAGAGTCAGAGTGAAGACAGATATCATATGAAACTACATCAGTAGAAGTACAACTACTGCAGCTAAATAACACTCCAAAGTTGGGCAAAATTTTAGCAAGGAAAAACTGGCGCAGCTATTTTCAAAGGGGTCCCTTGACCTCAAGATATATGAATGAAAATGGGTTCTATGGGTACCCACAAGTCTCCCCTTTATAGTCATGGCCACTTTATGCTCCGAGTCAGGTGTGGACGGCCTGGCTAACAGTATGTGGCGCGAGAGGTGGGAGGAAAGGAAACAAAATATTTATAAATGGGTCAACTCAATAGTTGGTATTGCTCGACAACGCCACCTGGGGGAATTTCGCCCCCAGGAAAATAGTCAAGGGCACTGATCCGTTTGCACGCAGAGGAGACTTAGATATGTTTCTTGATAAAAATATAGCTTCTTTATTTATACTCAATTATTAAAAGACAGTATTAAAGATATAATATACACACTCTTCCTGACACTGTAACACTCAATTCACAGATGCTCAACAGGTACCATATCATAGAAGATGGACCCAAAACCAAAGAACAAACTATCAAACCAAAATATTAAAGAATTAAAACATGCCAAATATTAAAGAAATTAAACAATCAAAAGTAATAAAGCATTAAGCAATCAAATCAACACTATTTAAACACAAGGAAAACAACAAACAAGCAAGCAAGCAAAGTTAAATAATTCAACACAGGAGTAAATCATAGTAATACACAACAAAGGAAACATGCAAACCTAAACAAAATAATAGGAAAAAAAAAGGCATTAAACAGACCCACAACTACATATGATTGGCACAGATAATGTATCACTTGAACATCCAGGGAGTGAAGCCCAGGAAGATGTAGTGTCCCTAAAAGTGATCATAAATAAGGCGGTGCAAATAGACAGTAACGCGAAGCGCGTTCACTGCCACGACCAGAGGGAAGCGGCTTTGCGCCACTTGCGCATAGACAAAACGAGGCAATAGAAGACAAGACAGCAGTAGGATCCCAGTGCACCGGGGCGTAAAGCCACAGACCGGAGCACCACAGCGCGCAGCCAGGCCCACACGTGCCTGCAAAGCGTGCATACAATCAGTTACAAACATTCTGAAAACTCATGAATTGAAACAACGCCATCTCATTATTGGCCACCTACCACGGAACATCAGCGCAGCCTCCGACGGAGAGGAGGGGGAGGGCAGCAGTCGCAGTCAAATGCTGCTGGGAAACCAGGACAGATTAAAGTTAGCAATCGGCTGGAGAGCCGATTTACCACTCTTCATTACGTGAGCCGACATACCTGAGGAGGATGGCCGAACCACGCAGCCCAACGCCGGACAGCCTCGGCTCCACACAGCCGCAGCCAGCAGCTTAACGCACTGCAAGGCATAATAAAAAGTGGGTGTCATGCCCAGAGACCGACTGATGCCGCCATATCACTAGGCAAAACGGATTTACGATTGCTGTGGAGAGGGTCCAGCACATCAAGCACACCAGCCGCTAGTTCAGACCACGCAGTGCCGCGCCACACACAAACGCCAGCCCCGGGGTAAACCACAGAGTAAACTGAGCCATGGCGTCACCTGGCGGCTAAAATGACGCCAGCTCCGCCCCACAATCACCACCGCCGATCCACACCTGACGTGGATCAGGCATGAAGGAAGGGGGAGGAGATGGACAGGAGACCATCCTGCCACAAGTAGGCTAGCTCTCAATCCACTGATCATAACAGAGAAAGTCATTTGGTGGAAGGAAAGGAGGGAGATATTCCACTCATAGCTGACCCGATATCTCACACGGTGTCTCTGATTCTGGTTATTTAAATGAGGACGGTGTTAAAGAGACCGAGATCACCAGAGTGTAGCTGCAAACTGTGTAACAGTACCACTCTACCAGCCCTTCACAGCGGAGGAGACGGAGAGAAGACGCCACCAAATGAATGAAATGACTCTCAGCTGTCTGTCTCCTAGAAATGATCAATATTAAAGAGGAAATGTTGTGTTGCGTTTCATTCACTCAAAGAATCATTGTATGTGAACATAGTCCAGGCAGCTGTTACCTCCTCACACCAGGAATTCTGAAACAACATACAAAATCAAAAACATGGTCAATTCTATGCCTTGTCTTTGACATGACTTGATTTTTTCTTTATGCTTTATGTCATTTTTTAGATAAAAATATCTGGTTCTCTTTGTGATGATCAGCTCCCACATGACTGTTTATCACGACTGGTGTCAGACTGAATTGGACTCACACGCACGACTCACAGACAGGTGGTTCACAAAAATCTTTAATGCAAAAGCAGGGTCATACACGGAAAGGCAATAGCGAGCTAACAAAACCAGAGGGATAGACAGTAGTGATGGTCGGTCGCGAACGAAACGGCTCTTAGAGTCGGCTCTTTGAAGTGAACGACGGGAGCCGGCTCCTCAGTGGGAGCCGTGTTTTTTTATTTCTCTCTCTCACTTTTTTCTCCACGCGCCACACATAATTGGTCAATATAAGTTTGAGCCTTGTGTTTGCGCTGAGCAGAGGGGAGGGGCGAGAGTTATACTTGCAGCAGCAGTAGCGCACGAACATACACAGAGAGAGAGAGAGAGAGAGAGCAGAGAGACGGGGACAACAAGAAGAGACAACATGGACACATTAGGAAGGTATAGTAAAGAAAATGAGTGAGACCAGGACCATTTCAATTTTATTGACAATACTAAGGCAGAGTGTAGAGTCTGCAAGAATATCATATAGAGCCACAAACAACCTGCACAGGTAAACAACCTGAGAACAGTCCACCAATCAGAGCAATGGGAAGATAAAACAGTTGCGTGTGATATTAATGAAGGTGCCAGTGTGTCTACTGCAACTGTTGCTGCTGCTGCTGCTGTAGTAGTAGTAGTAGTAGTAGTATCTACAGCATCATGCTGTTCACCACCACAACCACCTAACCAACCCAGAGCTCTATGAGACAGTTTGTGCAGAAGTCTGTGACCCCAGCAAGACATAACTCAGTTGATGAAGAACTGGCAAAAATGATTGCATTGATTTCCATCCATTTTCAGCTGTGGATGATAAAGGATTCAGGAAGTTTATTCATGCACTGAATCGTATGTATGCGATTCAAAGCAGGAAAACAAAAAAATCATTCCAGGCCTATATGACAGAGAACTTGCATCCACTGCCAGAGAGGGTTAAAAAAATCCACAGCAGCATCCTTCTGGTCAGTTACGTGTCACTTTATTGAAAATTATAAAATGGTGGTCTGTCTTCTGGATGGTTTTGAGTTCAGCGACAAACACACTTCTGAGAACTGAGCAGAAGAGCTGCTCAAAGTGGCCAAAGAGGGATGCTGTTACTGACAATGCAGCTAACATAACAATTACATTAGCAATTCATTTTGAGCATAATTTTATATTGTTGTTGATAATAAATTAATTAAAGCAACAAAATAACCTGAAGAGCCGTTTGGGAGCCGAAAGAGCCGGCTCGTTTTAGTGAGCCGAGCTGGTTCTCTGAAAAGAGCCGGAAGTCCCATCACTACTAGGCAGAGCGAAGTAAAAAAACAGGCTGAGAATCAAAACACGAGGGATCAAACACTAGGAATACTGCGGGAACTCTTGACGCTAAGGACGAAGACGATCTGGCACAGAAGGAAGGGGAGTCACACATTAAATACTGGTGTGGGGAGGGGTTGACGAGGGACAGGTGGACACAATCGGGCAGGGTTGACGATCAGACACCGGTGTGTGAAGACGGAAAGTAGGACAGTGAGCTGTCAGCCACTGAGGGGAACATGAGGGCAGGAAGTGAAGTGCTCTGAAACTAGAGGAAATGTTAGAACACCAAAATAAAACAGGAAGTGCACAGGAAAAACAAACATGCAACAAAGACATGACCTAAGACCTGCTGGTTGTAACACTCTTTCAGAGGATACAGTGAACTCCAAGAGAAGCCAGCAGAAAGAGCACAAGCACCATGTTTCATTTAGTTTTCTATTACATCTCTATTATATATTTTAATATTATATTATATACAGTATATTGTGCAGTATGTCCATAATATTTGTTCATATGCTATCCATTTTGTAGTATTTTTGTATTGTTTGGATTTGGACTTGTAAGTTTGTGCATGTACCTGTGTGCACTGGCTCTATATTTAATAATATTTTTAGTATATATTCTTAATTGTATTTTAATTAAATTATTAAATTTAAATCCACATACAGTATACTATATATTATATCATATTTACAGTATATTTACATATTTACACATATTTGCTATATTTTATCAATTTTACTCCATACATTTTGGATTCTTTTCTACTCGGGCTTCTAGGCCTATCAACTGTACTGATTGTGGCCAAATGCATGTGTATGTGTGAAAGGATGTGTAGGCTAGATTATGAAATGTTGGGTGTCACTTTTGACCAAAAAATATTATGTTCATTTAGACTGGAGTCTTAATAATAATAAAAAAATGTAGTTCATGTGAAAAATGGCTGAATAGGAATAATTATCTTTAATGCCCTTTTTCTCAAAACTAACCTTTGATGAGTCAAACTTTGGAGGAGCATATCTCATTTGGCATTCAAAGATAATCTTGGTATTGCCATAAAGCTAAGACTTTCCTCTTTACAGACGTACAGAAAACTCAAAATGTGTTTCTGAGTCAATGTGACTCAAAATGATGGAGCAGGTCACCTCATCAGTTTAGAGATTAAGGACATAGGGGTTATCATTATGATAATATGATACGATGATAAATATTGGATTCCATTAGGTTTCCACTTGAGTGGTGCATTACTCATGTCAGTACAACCTGAACACCTGAAGTCTGGTCTAGAATCCATGTTTGGTGATTCAGCTGGCAGGTGAGTTCTCATGAGTACAACCAAGGCGGGAGGCTGGAATCAATCTGTTCTCTTTAATCAAGATATGAGCAGTGAACATAAATACAATCTTGTGGGCGCCAGCTCACTAACATAAACACATTCAATATTTTCATGGTCTTCAGAGTCTCGTTCTCTGTCCGAGCTGCTTCCAGCCTTCCTCGAATCCAGCAGCACCTACTAAACAGCAGAGAGTGATTTTAAAACAAGGGCTGACATTGTCAATCAACTCACATCAGAGTCAGTGTACGCTGCACAGCACAGCTGACTCAAATGTCCTCCTCCTTTCCTCCTCACCTCCCACATATCCCCCTCATCTGACTCAGGCCAGAGACTGCTCCCCTTAGACTGTGCTTTTTCTTTGTTATTTATTTTGTTTTCATGTGCCCCCTTTCAGCACTGTCTCCCAGTCTTCATGTATGACCGCAACATGCTTTTGGACATAAAATCGTCATCTCCATTCTTTCTTTCTGGATTTGCAAATGACTGCTCCACCAGACGGTGCACTACCAGAGCCAGGAAGATTTTAAGACACTCACCACCCTGCAAATGAAATCTTCCAGTGGCTAGCATCTGGAAAACAAGGTTCCTGCATGGCCAGAACTGAGAGGCTGAGGAAGAGCTTCTTCCCCCAGGTCATCAGTACACTGAATTCTCAACCCCCCACAGAAATGTTTACTGTTCATTGTTCATATGTTCATGTGTACATTTTCAAATTCGTATGTATATTTTGTGTATATTGTATCCTTTATTTATTCTAGATTTATGGCAGAGCTGCACATCGGAGTTTGTTGGAATTTCATTTCACTGTGGGTGTACATCCATGTGTGACAAATAAAGGATCTTGAATCTTGAATGTTGAATGAGGCGTGGAAAGGTAGCCGTGGCACTGAACAAGCCAAACGGAAGTGTAACGAATTGGTACAAACCGTACGGAGTGGAGAAGGCCATTTTTTCCTTAGACTCTGGAGATAAGGGAATCTGCCAGTAGGTCTTGGTGAAATCCAGTGTCATGAAAAAACGAATGGTACCTAGCCGGTCCAGGAGCTCGTCGACCTGAGGTATTGGGTAGGCATCAAACTGTGAGACTCATTCACCCTATGATAGTCGACACAGAACCGTATAGACCCATCCTTCTTGACTACAAGCACGATGGGACTACACCACACACTATGTGACTTTTCTGTTACTCCCATCTCCAGCATGGCCTTTAATTCTCGCTGAACCACTTATCTCTTGTGCTCTGGCAGCTGGTAGGGCCGTGAACACAAGGTTACACCCCTGCAAGTCTCTATATGGTGCTCTATGAGGTTTGTGCACCCTGGCCACAGGGAGAACACATCAGACTGGACCGGGGCCGAATGGATTGTAATTGGCACCTTGGGTCCTAACTCATCTCTCTCTTTGACTGCCATCACCAGGGAAACAGACTACACCTCCCTCCATGCTTGAGGTTGAGGTAGTAAATCTGTGTGTTCCCCTCCCCTGTCAGAGCGCGCAACCTCATAGTCAACATCCCTCACTCATTGTGTGACCACAAAGGGTCCTTGCCACCTGCAGAGAAATTTAGAGCTGGAGGATGGGAGCAATACAAGCACCTTGTCTCCCGGTGAAAATTGACACAGTTTAGTCCCTCTGTTGCACAGGCACTGCTGACGCTCCTGTGGCTGGAGCAAATTCTCACATGATAATTGTCCTAGCGTGTTGAGATTTGCTCTCAGGTCCAGAATATACTGAATTTCACTTTTACTGAGGCTCGGACCTTCCTCCCAGTTTTCCTTAATTAGGTCCAGCAACCCCTGTGGCTTCTTGCCAAACAACAGTTCAAAGGGAGAAAATCCTGCGGAGGCCTGGGGAACCTCCCGCACTGCAAACAACCGAAGGAGCAGCCATTTATCCCAGTTACATTCATCGTCATGAATGAACTTACAGATCATGGATTTTAGAGTCTTAATCAGATGCTCAACAAGGCCATCAGTCTGCAGGTGGTACACGCTCGTCCGAATAAACCTAATGTCCAATAATCTGTACAGTTCCCTCACCATGCATGAACAAGGTGCCCTGTTCATGCATGGTCTGCAGAGTCGCACAGCCTCGCATCGCCACTGAGCACAGTGCACATATCCCATTTGCCTGGCCTCCGTGAACGCACCATACACTGTGCCACTAGTGTTTTGAACCCACCATCACTTGGTGTGTACCCCACTGGATCCTTACCGTAATGCTGTATGTCTCTCTAAGCCCACTCTGCGGTCGGCCACACACACACCGTCACCGTCACTTCGAACATGTCCATAAAAGTTTGGGGGTCATCTGCCTCTGCCATCTTATGAAGGGTGACTCCCAACAGTGGGGAGGGTGCCGGCGGAGAGGTCGCGGACCCTGCCTGTGCCAATAGGCCCTCCAGCACTTGCGTCTGCCTCTCCGTCTGAGCCTGCAGTGCTTCCACGTGTCAGCAGTTGAGGGCTGCCTACCCCCCACTCATCACCGCCATCTCCCCCAGCATCTGGGCCAGCACCACCACTGGCTGTGTCGATTGGTGCTGGTCCATCACTTCCTCTGGTACTAGAGGTTAGTTGGGCGCCAGTGCAGCCACTCTGAGCTGCAGCTGAGTTCTCACAAGTACAATCAAGGTGGGAGGCTGGAATCAATTTGTTCTCTTTAATCAAGATATGAGCAACAAACATAAATACAATCTTGTGGGCACCACCTCACTAATAAAAACACACTTAATATTTTAGTCCAAGCTGCTTCCAGCCTTCCTCGGATCCAGCAGCACCTACTAAACAGCAGAGAGCGATTTTAAAACAAGGACTGGCATTGTCAATCAACTCACATCAGCACAGCACAGCTGACTCAAATGCCCTCCTCCTTTCCTCCCCACCTCCCACAGTCAGGTGCAGTTTACTTTCACACAATGCCTGGAGAAAAGCCATCAGGGAGGTAATAAAACCAGCCTTTCATTCTGACTTATTTCACTTTGGACATGTCTGTGAGTAACTCGTATCAAACTTACTTTCTGTTCTGTTTAATACAGATGCTAATACTTAAACTCTTGAAAATACTTGAGAATTTCAGGGCTGCAAAGGATGGAGGGCTGTGGTAATATTAAAAATTTCTCTGGTTGGTGTTTAATGTGATGTAATGTAAGTTAAGATATTCCTTTATTAGTCCCACAGTGGGGAAATTTGTATGAAATTGTAAATATTATTGTAAATTGTGTGAGGCATGTGAATGTTACGGAACAAATTTTGACTACTATTTTCGTGGCATAATTTCAGTAGTGAAATGTAATATTTACTGAAATACTGTCTAAGTGCAAATTTAAGCTGCTTGAGTATTTCCGTTTTATGCATCTTAACATCTCTAGTAGCAAATATTGTACTTTTTATTCTGCTATATTTACAGATTTTTTTCTTACCCTTCCTGTTCAGTGAAAACCACGTACTGTATCTCCACATTTGGTGATTTTAAATTTTGCTGTTTCTGATGAACTGAAGAATGAATTGTTACTTTATGGGTTGAGAAAATCATCCTACTTCAGTTAATTTAGTAAAAACCTCTTTTGCGTCAGCAGGAAAGCACATTGTCTCAAAGCTGAAAACAGCTGTTTTTCTGAGCTCAAGAAAAGTTGAATTTGTAGAGATATGTGGTTCTCACAGGACATATGATGATCTTATATAATATGATGCATGGATGTAGGTAAAACTGCTCAACAGTATATGAAGTAGTTCAAATGAACAAATCCTTGAACATCTACAGTGGGATACTGCAACATACACATTGTTGGAGCAGTACTATTAATCCAAAACCATCATATATAATAGTAAAACACTGACAGGGGAACATTTTACCGCACAATATGAGAATGAATACTTTAAGTACATTTTGCTGATAATACATGTTTCTACTCATGTAAGCTTTTGAAAGGAAGACTTTTACCTGTAGTGGACTATTTTCATAGTGTGGTATTAGTACTTTACTTCCGTAAATGATCTGAATGCTTCTTCCACTACTGCATAACATAGACAATTATCTATAAACAAAGAGAGACAATCATCTGTCCAATGTAAGGTTAGTGCATTGAGCAGATTAACAATTAATCATTAATTAATATCAAAATTCGTAATCACATTTAACAATCCCAAATTATTAATCATAATACACAAATTATCATTTGCCGGCTCTTTGGAAAGCTATGGGTCATATAAGTATACATATTGCTACAAATATTGGCACGGTTTAAAATTTAAAATAAAATTTTGGCCACTACTCGATGTTTTATTTGGGTATCAAAAAATTAAAACAAATACTTATGTCCCTTTGTCACAAACATACTTACACACAACACACACAAAACAATTAACACAAAAAAATTAAAATTATATTTGGCACGCCATATCTTTAAAAGAAAATAAATACAATATTAAAAGATAAGGAAAATACTTTTTGAAGCATTTATTTGAAGCGACCAGGCCATTGACATGATATATCTGAAATGATTCTTAGAATGTGAGAGTTGTAAATAGTGAATATATTTGTCCAAATGATGTCTGTGGGGAACTATATGAAACTTAAACCAAGGAGCAGAAAAAGGGGTCAAGTTACTCTTACAACTGCACTGAGAAGCAGAAAAAGATATTTGTGTTTAATTATCTTGTACTGCATGAGTCTCTAAGCATATAATGACCTCTTGACTAACATAACTGGTTGGGAGGTAAATCACATAGTAGTAATGGGGATGCACCAATGCCACTTTTTTTCAGATTGAGTATATGAGTATAAGTACACTTACATTGGGTACTTGCCAATACTTCGTGCTGTGAATTTCTCCACTGTGGGACCAATAAAGGAATATCTTATCTTATCTTATCTTATGATATGAGGACTTTGAAAGCATACCACATAATGATGTATATTAAAAATTAAAATA
Organism: Pterois miles; assembly: GCA_947000775.1. NCBI lineage: Eukaryota > Metazoa > Chordata > Actinopteri > Perciformes > Scorpaenidae > Pterois > Pterois miles. Next base: position 1,464,000 of record CAMQGK010000020.1, on the reverse strand, counting down.
AAGCTGAGCAAAAGTCAGAGTGGCTTGTCACAGGGGAACATTTTACCGCACAATATGAGAATGAATACTTTAAGTACATTTTGCTGATAATACATGTTTCTACTCATGTAAGCTTTTGAAAGGAAGACTTTTACCTGTAGTGGACTATTTTCATAGTGTGGTATTAGTACTTTACTTCCGTAAATGATCTGAATGCTTCTTCCACTACTGCATAACATAGACAATTATCTATAAACAAAGAGAGACAAAGCTGATTTTGACTGTGATCCAGCTGCCTTGTATTAACAATATTTGTTAATTAATTTTATGCTTTTGTCCTTTCCTGCTTGTCACCCTTTGCAGCACCACAAACTACAAATGAATCAGTCAAGCATTGAGAATTGTAACATTGACATTTTAGACAATGGAAGGACCATCAGTGATTTCATAGACGATAAAATAAAAGAGTTTGGTTCAGTGGTGAGTATCAGAGACATTGTGTCACTTACTATGAATCTCTGAGTAATTGTGTGAAACTATTGTGAGATAGTTGAGGTTCTTGAGATGTGCATTTTCAGAATAAACTGTTAACTTTGTTTTATTCATTCAGGACAATGAAGGGCCATTCTGTGTGGCAAATCTAGACAGTATATATGAAAGACACCTCAGATGGCTGACTAACTTACCTCGAGTCAAGCCTTTCTATGCAGTGAAGTGCAACAACACAGCAGCAGTTTTGAGGATGATGAGTGCTCTGAACATGTCTTTCGACTGTGCTAGCAAGGTACTGATGAAGTATCTCAAAGATAATCTGGTTCTCTGTTTTCTTTGTTATAGTGAAATCTTGTTCACCTTGTTTACCTTGTTCATCTTGTTTCTTCTTCTTCTTTCTTTACCTTCTCAGTTTACTCATTTCAAACATGTTTTGGTCCAAAACAGGGTGAGATCCAGCAGATCCTGTCCCTCGGAGTGACACCTGACAGAATCATCTACGCTCATACAACCAAACCACTGTCGCACATCAAATATGCCTGTGCTCATGGAGTAGATAAGATGACGTTTGATAATGAGGATGAACTCCAGAAGATTTCTCTTTGTCATGCCAAAGCCAAGTAAGTACAACTATTAATAAGTTTGTTTCTACAGTAGATTATTGTCAGTGTATTGATTAATGCTTTTGAATCACTTTCCAGACTGGTACTCCGCATCGCAGTGGATGACTCTGAATCACTGGTAAAACTCAGTTCAAAGTTTGGAGCCAGACTGGTGTCAGTTGGTAAGCTGCTGGAACGTGCCAGAGAGCTGGGCTTAGAGGTCATTGGGGTCAGCTTTCATGTAGGCAGCGAGTGCACTGGAAGTTTGGCGTTCAAGCAGGCCATTGAAGATGCCCGACGTGTCTTTGACATAGCGGTAAGTCATCGTCATAGCAACAGAACTGTATAAAACTACAGCAACATTTACACAGCGGTAAAGCCAGTGATCAAGTTTGTTGTGGTGATTTGTAAATGTGATGTAAATCATCTCAACAAAGCAGTGACAGTCAGACTAAATCTGGGTGAGGAAAGCAAAGTTTAACTTACTTTCCCTCATCACCAAGACGAGGGAAGGCTCTGCTTCAGTGGAGCTGCTCATGGACCATCAGATCAGACTGTGGCTGGACTGGACAGCTTGTACAAATGTGTGTATTAGTGTGAATGTGGAGCAGCGCACTCCTAAAAAAGTTTGCATTGTATTTTCCTAAGTAGTTAAATGTTTTTAACAATACTATAAAATCTAATCTAATTAAATAATTCTTGTGTTGATTGATTGATTGGCACTCTTTATACAAGGTTCATGAATTGTAACTAATGGCTTTATATGACTCATTTACTATTAATGATTTTTAGGTCAGTTATTACCTACATGACAGTTATAGAGAGCATTACTAAGACTTTTGGTTGCAAGTAAGACTATCTTGTTGGTGTTTTTCCTCCTCTTGTGACACGTGAGTGGATCCTCACTCCTTTTCCCACTGCCACAACAAAAAAAAACCCATCCTGTACCAATCCTACGACAGAGTTTAAAAAACAGAACCTGTCCCGTCCCACCCTGTTCCAGTGTCTATTCATTTTAGAACTGCATGGTTACATACAATATACTGTAAAAACTAGAGATGCACCAATTGCAATATTTATGGCCGATTCTGATTTTCTTTCTTTCTAAGAACTATACTTGACACATAAGATAGTGCTGCAGAATGCCTCTGGGAAGAGTATTAAAATCATCTGTCCAATGTAACGTTATTGCATTGAGCAGATTAACAATTAATCATTAATTAATATCAAAATTCGTATTCACATTTAACAATCCCAAATTATTAATCATAATACACAAATTATCATTTGCCGGCTCTTTGGAAAGCTATGGGTCATATAAGTATACATATTGCTACAAATATTGGCACGGTTTAAAATTTAAAATAAAATTTTGGCCACTACTCGATGTTTTATTTGGGTATCAAAAAATTAAAACAAATACTTATGTCCCTTTGTCACAAACATACTTACACACAACACACACAAAACAATTAACACAAAAAAATTAAAATTATATTTGGCACGCCATATCTTTAAAAGAAAATAAATACAATATTAAAAGATAAGGAAAATACTTTTTGAAGCATTTATTTGAAGCGACCAGGCCATTGACATGATATATCTGAAATGATTCTTAGAATGTCAGAGTTGTAAATAGTGAATATATTTGTCCAAATGATGTCTGTGGGGAACTATATGAAACTTAAACCAAGGAGCAGAAAAAGGGGTCAAGTTACTCTTACAACTGCACTGAGAAGCAGAAAAAGATATTTGTGTTTAATTATCTTGTACTGCATGAGTCTCTAAGCATATAATGACCTCTTGACTAACATAACTGGTTGGGAGGTAAATCACATAGTAGTAATGGGGATGCACCAATGCCACTTTTTTTCAGATTGAGTATATGAGTATAAGTACACTTACATTGGGTACTTGCCAATACTTCGTGCTGTGAATTTCTCCACTGTGGGACCAATAAAGGAATATCTTATCTTATCTTATCTTATGATATGAGGACTTTGAAAGCATACCACATAATGATGTATATTAAAAATTAAAATAAAGCTGAGCAAAAGTCAGAGTGGCTTGTCACTCCTAGGAGAATACAGTGGTATATGGATGAAATATTTTTATAGGCCCACCTGGAAGTTAGAATACCACAGGTTCCCTCAACAAAAAGTTAATTGGATTTTTCCATTGTGTTGTGGATTATTGCAGAAAATAAGCACTATGGCCACAGCAATGCACACAACATTGTGGCTGCTAACTCTTGTTGCACCAACTCTTGTTGAAGAATTATTGGTGTATTTTTGGGAAAGCGGGCTATCAGATAAATGGCCTTTCAGTCCAACGGCAATTTCTGACTATTTGGGTTTTAAAAAATGGGCAGTTGGAACAATGGGAAGATGATGAGTCTAAATTTATAAACTAGGGATGTGAAGGGTTCTGGTAAAAAACCAAACTGTTCGGTTCGCTAGTCACGGTTCAGTTTGTGGATGTATCGTTCGTTTCATTCGGTGGATCAGATTTTACTGTGTATGTCTTTCAACCACCGCCACTATGTTTACACTACCACAGCTATTAACTCGCCACCACATGTTAGCTTGGTGGCTAACAGCGAACAGTAAACATGTGTAAGTAAATGACTTTAGCTCCTTCGACTCAGCAGTGTTCAGTGGTTGTGTTCGGGGAGTTTATTGTGGAGAGCGGAACAGTAGCAGTGAAGCAGCGAAGCTCTGTTATTGACAAGGGTCCAAACTACAGAGCCTCCATATTATTGATATATTATCCTCATTAAGTTTAGGAGCAACATAACCCTCAGCTACACAAGCTGAAACTAAAGCTGGCAGTAAGCTCTGTAGTCTGACTGTTCAGGTTAGTTTGTTGTGTATCTTAGTAGTAAACTAAAGCTGGCAGTAGGCTCTGTAGTCTGACTGTTTAGGTTAGTTTGTCATGTATCTTAGTAGTAAACTAAAGCTGGCAGTAGGCTCTGTAGTCTGACTGTTCAGGTTAGTTTGTCATGTATCTTAGTAGTAAACTAAAGCTGGCTGAGACAAAGCAGCTCCTCCTCTCTACCAGCAGGACCTGTAGTGGTTCACATCAGCAGAGGACAGGAGGACAGAGGACAGGAGGACAGGAGGACAGAGGACAGGAGGAAGGACTGATACTGTCTGATGTTTTTGTTCTTCAGTCTTTATAAACTTCACTCAGGAATATGATTTATTTTATTAATATGTTAGATTGTTTCCAGTGAGATATTAATGAGTTTCTATGGTGACTTTGCTGTTGTAAACATTACTGCTGCTGCTCTAGAAACAACATGTGTCCTAGTTGGATTTAAATATTCAATTCTAATCTGGTTCTGACTTTAAAAACAACCAGGCAGACATCAGTACAGTTAATATGAACACTTCAATATTTGTTTATTTATCACAAGTCATATCATAATTTTAATATTGAGCAGTGTTAACACACATGGCATATTCTCCTCATATGTTATGCCTAGTATATGTTACTGTTGTTTAAAAAAGCTCTAGTGCTGGCTGACCTGATGCTGACCTTTTTGTTGATGATTAGTTTTCATTGATTAATTCTTTTAAAAAATAACACAGTGACACTTTTCTTTTAGATCATAAGTCCAGCCATAAGATGTGACAATGAAAAAGTGTTTTGTTCCTTATGTTAGTCTACTGTTGTGAAGACAAACACTTGTTATATGTTGGAAATTGGCCTCCTGCTGTACCATAAATGTACTGAACCAAAACTCCTGACCCCAAACCGTGAGCGGAACCGAACCGTGAATTTTATGAACCTGAACCGTCCCACCACTATATAAACCCTTTTAAATGGTACCTTGTTAGACAGTGGCACTGATTTTTGGACTAATGTTTTTCAGAATTCGTTGGGCCTCCAGATGAGTCTCTTGGATATTGGTGGAGGATTCTCTGGGAGAGACGACTTTCATGTGACATTTGAAGAGGTAATATAAATAGTACAGATAATGCTTGTTCATTGTTTTGTAGCACCTCTGCATTCTAATGTCAACTATTTTCCGATTGTTATTTTCTGACTATTCAAGGAAATGTCCTATGTCCTTTTATTCTTTCGTGGTTGTGTGATATCTCTGTTATCAAGGTTGCTCTACCTCAAGTAAGTCTGACATTTGATGCAATGTTGGAGACATTTGATCATACTTTTTAAATTTGGTTTTCAACCAAGCTCTCGAATTACATGGCTTGTGTTTCATAGAAACTTGTTGAGAAACCTTACCATAATTGCCTGTAATGTCAGTGATCCTGGTTACTGTAGGTCACTTTGTATTAAAGTGTCATCGAAATGTCCTGAATATTAATAGAGGTGTGTGTTGTGTATTGACAGCCTAAGTTTGTCCTTTCTGAGCTACTGTCACAACCCCCTCTTGTTAAGACTGATAACGACAGGTCACAAGGACTCTACTGAAACTGTAGGAATTTTTTTTTTTTTTTTTTTTTCTCAACTGAATCACTTTTTATGAGGGCGTGGAACACATGAGGCCAGGAAGTGCAGTGATATGTGTGAAATAAAAACAGGAAATGAAAATAATGAATGAGACAGAGGGAAAACAAACATAACATAACTTAGGGCTTCACATGCATAGGTTAACAACAGCATTAATTGTATCAAATAACACCTTGGGACAATGACTGCTGCTAGAAATAATATTAGAGAGGTACTGAAGTTTTGCATCTCGTGCAGCCCTCTGATAATCAGCAAGGCCGTCCCTTAACATTGCAGAGACACATACAGTTGGAAGTTTGAAAAATTCAGCTCCTCACTCAGGTTCAGATACATGTATGAAATTTTGTAGGCAGATGTAATGTGGAGACGCACAAAAAAGCTTCTTAGAGGTACACCGAACACCCAGTTTTCGGTGTACAGTTTTTTGAGTATTTCATGCTGGCTAACAAGATTAAAGGCGAGGTCATAGGTCATAGCCAACTTTCTTAAGCGTTATGGGAGGAAAAACATTAAATCTGCTGTGCAGCTTAGTGCAACCTGACAGGCCAGGAGACAAGTCCTATGACCAAATAGTGACAATATTAGGAAATCACTCCTAAGCCACGGATTATTGCAGAAAGGTTCAGATTCCATAAAAGGAACCAGGAAGATGGTGAATCTGTTGCACAGTTTGTGGCAGTACTGAAATGCTTATCAGCGCATTTTGAGTTTGCACTTTCACTCAATGACACCATACATGACAGACTGGTGTGTGGTCTGCACAGTGAGGCTATTATAAAAATGAATGAATGGCTAACCTAACACTGGATAAGGCCATTGAGATAAATACATTGATGCAGATGGCTGCCCGAGAAACACAGCAATTAAGCGCATCAATCCAAGTGCAGAAGTTGTCTTTTGAGAGCAAGGTAGCAAGCCATGCTAGCATTGTTTGAAATCAGGGCACCAAGCATCAGAGTGTTGCTGTAAGGACTTTGACCGCAGAAGCTGTGTTCAGAAGGCTGCATTGAATGTGTTTGTACAAATAAAAAGACTCAGACATATATAAACAGCACACTGAGACAAAGAAAAGTTGTTCCTCAAGAACAAGAAACAGGATGACCATAGTGTGTGTGCGATGATGAAGATACAACAGGTTTTATCTATAATTGACAGGCATTAGATATACTATGGAATGCAATGAAGACAGTTATCAAAAAGTGCAGAAAATATGGCACAACAGTGACGTTACCAAGAACTGGACATCCCTCCAAAAGTGATGACAAGATGAGAAGAAAACTGGTCAGGGAGGCTGCCAAGAGGCCTACAGCAACTTTAAAGGAATTTGTGGCAAGGACTGGTTGTGTGCTACATGTGACAACAATATTCCTCATACGTCTGGGCTCTGGGGTCGGGTGGAAAGACAGAAGCCTTTTCTTACCAAGAAAAACATGCAAGCCTGGCTAAATTTTGAAAAAAACATACATCAAGTCTCCCAAAAGCATGTTGGGAAAATGTGTTCTGGTCTGATGAAACCAAGGTTGAACGTTTTGGCCATAATTCCAAAAGGTATGATTGGGTCAAAAACAACGTCATCACCAGAAGAACGTGTCATGCTTTGAGGCTGCATGAGTCAAGGTGAAACCCTCAGGCGTCTGCTAGAAAGATGAAGATGAAGATGAATTTCTGCATGACAACGACCTAAAGCATACATCCAAACCAACAAAAGAATGGCTTCACCAGAAGAAGATTAAAGTTTTGGAATGGCCCAGTCAGAGTCACAGTGCTATAATAGAATCAAAAGGTGCTTCAACAAAGTATTAGTTTAAGGATGTGCATATTTAATGCAGCCAGGTTATTTTTATTTAATTTCTTATATGTAAAAACTGTTTGTTTGTTTTCCAGTTGAATTGTACAGGTTATAGGTCACATCAAAGGTGGAGAATTTTCTGAAATGATTTATCGTCATCTCATTTTTTTACATCACAAAAACCTGGCATTTTAACATGGGGTTGGAGACTTTTTCTATCCACTGTACCTATAGGTCATACTTACCCCAGAAGTGACAGACAACGTCCTGATAGACTGTTGTTATAGTCTAGAGACTAACCCTTGACATTGGGGCAGAATAATCCACAGGCTTCAGTCTGGGAAATAAGGTAGTCTTCCCTCTTTCCCCAGTTCAGGTAAAAGTCCTATAGCTGAAAAGAGTTTGTTAAAAGTTCATTATAAAAAAATATCCAGTCAGTAAGGACTGTTTCATTAAAGAAACAAGTGCAACTGAAACAGAGACTTTTAAGAGAAGATACTGTGACAGTGAAATGTTTTATTTTGTGAAGTGAACATCAAAAATTAAGGGGGAGGGATATGTTGTGTATTGACAGCCTAACTTTGTCCCTCCTGAGATACTGTCACACCCCCCTCTTGTGTTGTCATTGTAATCAGTCATGAGTTGAAGGTAACAGTAATACAGGCCCAAGTGCAACTTTCCCTGGTCTCGAAGGTTTCTTTATTAGTTGTAATATAAAAGAGTATAGTTAGTATACAACAAGGTGCAGTAGCTGTGAAATGTGCTATTAACCCATTGTGTTTTTCCCTCCTAGTTTTCAGAAGTCATTAATGGAGCACTGGATGAGTTTTTCCCATCTGACAGTGGGGTCCAGATTATTGCAGAACCAGGCCGATACTTCGTGGAATCAGCCGTCACACTGGCCGTGAATGTCATTGCCAGAAGAGTAATCTTAGATGATATGGAAGAACATCGAGGTATAGTCTTCTGAAATCACAGTGATGTTGAGTATTAAACATATAGCTATACAATGTGTTTTTTTTTTTTTTCAATGTATCTTGATTTTAAGCACAGAAGGTGTAGGTGACATCTATCAGATGTGTCTGATTGACAACATGGCAATGCACCACCAGATGCCATTTTAGCAGCTGTCATTATTTTTCTTTTTTTTTTTTCCAGACGGTGAGGAAAACCATCCTGGCAGAACGATGATGTACTACATCAATGATGGAGTTTATGGCTCCCTGAGCTGCCTTTTAAATTGTATTGCCCACACCACGATTGAACCGTACCTTTACAGGGTAAATATCAACCCCATCACCACATAAGAACATCAATATTAGACTATTCAGTGAATCACCAGATTGTTTTTTTTTGTTTTGTTTTGCTTTGCTTTTTTGACCAGTACCAACAATATAGAATTCATGCTTCCACAGTACCTGAGCATGGCAACTACTGACAGACAGATAAAAGTCTAAAATTATGGTTATAGAAATAATCTATAGTTCAGGTAAGATTAGAGTTAGGTAACTAGAACACTTTGTTATAGTTAGGGAAAGATCATGGTTGTGATTAATAGAAAACTAGTTAGACTGTGACCTCTACAAGCTTACTGGAAGACACTACGTCCTGCATTAGCACTTAACTTTGGCTTTGGTCATTAATCTTGAGGTCTGGAATTGTTCCATATGGATGTAATTGCTTGGGATACTGGGATCTAAACCTGATATTATCCTCATGCACAGTAAGTGAGAATTGGTTGTTTAAAATAACATGTGGAGCAGCATGTTGGAGGCTGTCACCCACCATCTGGCCTGAAAAATGAGTGATGTCAGACATGAGATTTAAAGGAATAGATTGTGGGAGAATATGACCAATGTGATGTGGATTTTATGTTTCAATGTTTGTTCTCTACACAGGCTGTTGAGAGCAGTGAGCAGAGATACCAGTCTGTTATCTGGGGTCCAACCTGCGACAGCATTGACAAAGTAATCGACAGCTACTGGATTCCTGAGTTGCATGTGGGGGACTGGCTTCTCGTTGACAACATGGGTGCATATTCAGTTAGTACAGCCACTGACTTCAATGGCTTTGAAAGAGCACACATTTACCTTGTTATGAAAGCTGAGACATGGCACACCTTAAACCTTTCTCACACCCACAGTGTTATCCAGTAATGATCTGGTAATACTTCTGTAGAACAATGGCTCTATACAGACATGAGCAAACAGGCATTCAACATCGGTTAGAGATTGGTCAGTTTCTTAAGGGTACTCTCAGTATTCTGTAATGTAAATTAAATTCACTGCATCTGTGATCCACCATAGGATTCTTTTCTTCCAATTTAAAAAAAACACTTTTTGTTGTAGTCATAGAGTTGATAGCACAGACGTAGATTTAGGTAATCAAGGTCAGGGTGCGGCTGAATTGACACAACCAACATTTTAACATTACAATCTTGTCATTTAGATCCTCATCATCATCTCTCCAAAAAACAAACAAAAAAAAAATGGACTACTTAAATGGGAACAAAAGGGTGAAATATGGGGGACTCCAAATAATTGAATCAGCTGATATCACTGTTTATTCAAAATTCAAGCATTGCTGATTTGTTTGATTATATTAAATATGTCATTTTAACATTAACCAACCTTGTTATTGTATCTTATTATTGTACCTTAGCTAATAAAAATATTCTGTAACCTCTAATCGAAGTAGCATCAGTAACGTGTTGAATTGATGTTTATTCAGAATCTCAGCTGAGGTTTCAAATGCTTTACAGCAGGAAGTTAGTTTAAACAGAGTAGCACATTATGTACTAGCTATTCTTCATTATTATTATTTTCTTGTAACATTTATTTTGAAAATATATCATACATATCAATTTTAAATATTAAATGTTGTCGTACATCATCTTCATCCTCAATGAATGGTTTTCTGGATATGTAATGTATACATTATTTTGACCATGTTGAATTGAAAAAAAAAAGTACAAAATGATCTCTGGGTATAAAATTGATTATAAATTGATATATCTGCTGCATATGTGTGCATGCTCGCTATCTGGTTTACCTGGGCTGAAGCCCCGGGCCCTGAATACCAGGAGGCCTCACAAGACACAAGCTGAACTAAAGCTTCAAGCAGCGATGAACTGACCCTTGCTCCCTCCCACACGGCGGGGTTACTGGCAGGATGACGATCGACACATCACATCGGCATACATTTCATTTACCATCGGACACTGCTCACACAAGTTAGACCTTATTTCCTGCAGGGATTGAGTGGCACAGAAAATGTCATGTAATGCAAAATTTTCACCAACACACAGAACACACGCTAAACATGTATTATGTTTCTCATTATCAAGTGTAGACCACATGATGCAAATTTCATATTGCTATGTAGATATCCATATTGGACCAAATACAGCTGAGTTACGAGAGTTTGTCTTTCAATGGCGAATCATGTAAATTCTCCGCCATACCACGTCAACGTTACTTCATAAAAACTCACGATTTCAAGAATTTTTCAGCACAAAGGTCTTAAGACTGTACAGACCAAATTTGAAATCAATCGGGTTAAATCTGTAGGAGCAGTTCTTCAAAGCACAGAGCCTGGAAATAGCCAAAAATACACAAAAAAGAATCACAAGTTTAAAAATGGTCGAGTTTCTGTTGGGTTTAGAGCATGGCCCAAAGAGACTTTTTTTAAAGACTACATGTGATACACGTGTCAAATTTAGTACATCTTGGTGAAACGAACTGCAAGCACTGCTTTGTTGAAATTTTGTAGGGGGGGTGCTATCAAGCCCCCTTACCACACCTAAGCACAACAAACATATTTGTTACTACAGTTTAGTACTTTTAATGTGTGTGCCAAGATTCATTTGCTTTTAAGCAACCCTGGCCCCTCACAACTTCCTGTTTTACGGCAAGCAATGCATTGTTGGGGCAACACCATTTCACAAAAACTCAAAAACATTTGCTACCTGTTATCATGAACGTCTCACAATGTTCTAGACCAAATATGAGGTGGATCTGGTTACCTGCTTAGAGTAGTACATCATAATATAGTGGCTGTAACTTCCTGTTGCCGGTAGGTGGCGCTATAAGTATTAACACCTAGCAGCACAGATGAACCAGCTGCTGAGAGATGGAACCCACCCAGAGTGTTTAACCCAGGGCAGGACAGTCCTAATCCTGAAGGACCCCCAGAAGAGACCCATCCCATCCAACTACCGACCAATAAACTTTCTCTGCACAACATGGAAGGCCCTGTCAGGTATCATTGCAGTTAAGATGATTAAGCATGTGACTCAATATGTGAATGAGGCTCAAAAGACTTGGCAGTAACACTAGAGGAGCCAAGCACCAGCTACTAGTCGATAGAGCAGTCCCCCGAGACTGTAAAAACAGACAGACCAACCTGTGCACTGCCGAGATTGACTACAAGAAAGCTTATGACTCAATGCTACACACATGGTTACTGGAATGTCTGGCACTGTATAAATATCCAAGACAGCTACAAGTACCTTGGTATCCCACAGGCTAATGGAAACCATGAGGAGGCCACAAGGAAGTCAACCACAGCCAAATACCTCCAGAGAGTAAGGCAAGTCCTGAGATGTCAGCTGAATGGTAAGAACAAGGTCCGAGCCATCAACATGTATGCACTACCAGTCATCAGATACTCGCTGGGATCATTAGCTGGCCAAAGGAGGAGATAGAAGCCACAGACATCAAGACAAGCAAGCTCCTCACCATGCACAGAGGGTTTCATCCTAAGTCCAGCACCCTGAGACTGTACACTAAGCGGAAAGAGGAAGGCATGCAAACCGGTGAAGTGTCCTGAAATGAGAAGGGAAGTTATAATACAAAATAAAACAGGAAGTGCAAACATAGAACATGCAAACACAAAAACAAAACCTAAGTCCTAACATTCATGACAAGCACATAGTGGCAGGATGTAAGATGTTAGCTGGATCAGCGTACACTGAGAGGCACAACCAGGTGGCTGGAATAGTATTCAGGAACATCTGTAACCAATATGGAATAGAAGTGCCCAAATCCAAATGGTCCATGCCACAGAAGGTGGCTGAGAACAACAGAGCCAAGGTTCTGTGGGACTTCAGTGTCCAGACTGACAAACAGCTCCTGGCTAATCAACCGGACATAGTGGTGGTGGACAAAGAGCAGAAGAGGGTGGTGATGATAGATGTGGCAAAACCAGCAGATGCCAACATCAGAAAGAAAGAAAACGGAAAAGTTGAGAAGTAACAGACTAAAATCCACCTTTTCATATAAAAACATGGTTTTACAAGAATGTGTTGCCGTGATTTACGACTGGTTATGATAGAGCGGGTCAAATATACATAGACACTGTATTGGAGGCTTCAGCCCATTGTGGCGATACATCACTGTGGGCGCCACACTGGATCAGGAAAGACTGTCCTGTAAGCCTATACCAATGAACGTGGGGGCTGCCATTTCTCTGGATAAAAACATTTCTCAACCTATTTCAATGAGTCCTTAATATATTAAATAGTTTATGTTCTATGACGAGTAGAAGGAAAGGATAGGAGTTTTGTCTCCAGTTTTGTTGATAGTTGAGCAATAATTTGTCACGACTGTGCAAAACAGGCTTGGACTCACACGCAAGACTCATACACAGGGGCAGTTCACAATAATCAGCATCTTTAATCTGAAACAGGTCGGTACACGGAAGAGCAAAAACACAGGCAGACAAATCCAAATCGACAGGCTAAAGGCAACGTCAAAAAACAGGCAGAGGTATAAGGACACGAGTTATCAAAAAATACGGGGAAGATCGCTGGTACGCTACTCACGAGAACAAGACGAACTGGCACAGAGGGAAAGGGGAGCACACATTAAATACTAGTGAGGGGAGTGATTGACGATGCACAGGTGGATACAATCAGGGCGAGGAGAAGAGCATCGGACACAAGTGAATGGTGTTGGGAACTGGGTCAGGAGGAGGTGCTCAAAGGTGCAGGTGGGAAACATGCAGGCAGGAAGTGAAGTGATCTGAAACGAGAAGGGATGTTAGAATACAAAATAAAACAGGAAGTGCAAACACAAGACATGCAACAAGAAACACAAAAAGTCTAGTGGCGTCCAGTGCCTCATCCTCTGAACACCACAGGATGAAGACTGTAACACACACAAGCTACAAGAAGTGGGCTTGTTGCAATCATCTCACATACACCCATCTCCTATTCAACTCACTACTTCAGGCTGCGGCCAACAGTTCACATTACCTCTCATTTATTTGAGAAACTCTTGTATTTGTTTTATGGACAGTGGCGTGGCTGGATGGCTAGTTAGTCTTGTTAAACATACTGTCAAATTATAGTTACTATTTTTCCAACTGTACGCAATGTTATTGACTTTGAATCTTGGTAGCATAACGTTAGATATCAGGCACAAGCTGATGGGTTTTATGAGCTCAGCAGACTTGAAATATCTGAAGTTGCCAAGTTGTATCTAAGAGCAATATTCCTTACTTATTTTGCATTTTGGCACAGCCTTTGGCCACAAACAGTTTGTGATTCCTGTATTTGTATTGGTTTATATCCCCAAGAGAAAGTACAGTGACATTTACCACCTAAACAAAAAAAACTAACCACATTCATTGGTGGTCTGTCTGGTCCACAGGAAAAGACAATGAACCAAGCAGCATGGAGCCCTTATCCAAACAGTGTCTGTTCACCAGTAAACAGTGCAATCCATGAAATTATCTTTTGTTTTCCTCATTTTTAAGGTGCACTTTGGTCTAAATGTTGTGAGGACTTTTGTGATATAAAAAGGGATGTTTCCTTTGACCTGTATCATTCACTGACAGAACAACCCTCCAAATTCCTTGATGCATTGCAACCACTGAGTTGTCTTAATTCCCTTCTGTCAGATGCTAAGCCTCCCATTCTGGGAAAAGAAAACAATCAATGAAACAAAAAGAGACAGGGTGTAGTCAGGATTATCTCATCAATCTTGTTAATACATCATGATGTTCAGTATTTTTTATTATCATAGCTTGCTTACTTATCAGCACTTTACTTAAGAAGACAATTTGCAGTTTGTCATGTCACATCTCTATCTGTAATGTAACTGCTTGTGGTAGAACTTGTCTCCTTTAGACTGCTGCCTAAACTTCTCATTTCAATATTAAAGCAACATCTACGTTCTGCCTAAATACCATCTGAAACTATTTTCCTACCACAGATCAAATCACTCAGACATTTAACACTGGAACGCTGCCACCTGGGATTAACTACAGCTGAAGATAAAGGCTTATGGCAAAGAGGGCAGGATAGAAGAGAGGTTCATATAATTTAGGGACAAACTTGGACATCGTTAGCAATTCTACAAGAGAAATTAATAAGTGTATCATCAAATTCTGCTGGAGGATTTGGATATAACCACAAAGAACCCAAATATACTTTATCATTAAGATTCCCAGTAAGTTGTCCCTCCAGCTATTCACGTGTCTCTTAACCCCTTGAGACCCATTTACTGTCTACTGGCTGACTTTACTGTATTTCAGAGGCTCTAGTAGGTTCACTTTTAGAGTCAGAGTGAAGACAGATATCATATGAAACTACATCAGTAGAAGTACAACTACTGCAGCTAAATAACACTCCAAAGTTGGGCAAAATTTTAGCAAGGAAAAACTGGCGCAGCTATTTTCAAAGGGGTCCCTTGACCTCAAGATATATGAATGAAAATGGGTTCTATGGGTACCCACAAGTCTCCCCTTTATAGTCATGGCCACTTTATGCTCCGAGTCAGGTGTGGACGGCCTGGCTAACAGTATGTGGCGCGAGAGGTGGGAGGAAAGGAAACAAAATATTTATAAATGGGTCAACTCAATAGTTGGTATTGCTCGACAACGCCACCTGGGGGAATTTCGCCCCCAGGAAAATAGTCAAGGGCACTGATCCGTTTGCACGCAGAGGAGACTTAGATATGTTTCTTTATAAAAATATAGCTTCTTTATTTATACTCAATTATTAAAAGACAGTATTAAAGATATAATATACACACTCTTCCTGACACTGTAACACTCAATTCACAGATGCTCAACAGGTACCATATCATAGAAGATGGACCCAAAACCAAAGAACAAACTATCAAACCAAAATATTAAAGAATTAAAACATGCCAAATATTAAAGAAATTAAACAATCAAAAGTAATAAAGCATTAAGCAATCAAATCAACAATATTTAAACACAAGGAAAACAACAAACAAGCAAGCAAGCAAAGTTAAATAATTCAACACAGGAGTAAATCATAGTAATATACAACAAAGGAAACATGCAAACCTAAACAAAATAATAGGGAAAAAAAAGGCATTAAACAGACCCACAACTACATGTGATTGGCACAGATAATGTATCACTTGAACATCCAGGGAGTGAAGCCCAGGAAGATGTAGTGTCCCTAAAAGTGATCATAAATAAGGCGGTGCAAATAGACAGTAACGCGAAGCGCGTTCACTGCCACGACCAGAGGGAAGCGGCTTTGCGCCACTTGCGCATAGACAGAACGAGACAATAGAAGACAAGACAGCAGTAGGATCCCAGTGCACCGGGGCGTAAAGCCACAGACCGGAGCACCACAGCGCGCAGCCAGGCCCACACGTGCCTGCAACGCGTGCATACAATCAGTTACAAACATTCTGAAAACTCATGAATTGAAACAACGCCATCTCATTATTGGCCACCTACCACGGAACATCAGCGCAGCCTCCGACGGAGAGGAGGGGGAGGGCAGCAGTCGCAGTCAAATGCTGCTGGGAGACCAGGACAGATTAAAGTTAGCAATCGGCTGGAGAGCCGATTTACCACTCTTCATTACGTGAGCCGACATACCTGAGGAGGATGGCCGAACCACGCAGCCCAACGCCGGACAGCCTCGGCTCCACACAGCCGCAGCCAGCAGCTTAACGCACTGCAAGGCATAATAAAAAGTGGGTGTCATGCCCAGAGACCGACTGATGCCGCCATATCACTAGGCAAAACGGATTTACGATTGCTGTGGAGAGGGTCCAGCACATCAAGCACACCAGCCGCTAGTTCAGACCACGCAGTGCCGCGCCACACACAAACGCCAGCCCCGGGGTAAACCACAGAGTAAACTGAGCCATGGCGTCACCTGGCGGCTAAAATGACGCCAGCTCCGCCCCACAATCAGCACCGCCGATCCACACCTGACGTGGATCAGGCATGAAGGAAGGGGGAGGAGATGGACAGGAGACCATCCTGCCACAAGTAGGCTAGCTCTCAATCCACTGATCATAACAGAGAAAGTCATTTGGTGGAAGGAAAGGAGGGAGATATTCCACTCATAGCTGACCCGATATCTCACACGGTGTCTCTGATTCTGGTTATTTAAATGAGGACGGTGTTAAAGAGACCGAGATCACCAGAGTGTAGCTGCAAACTGTGTAACAGTACCACTCTACCAGCCCTTCACAGCGGAGGAGACGGAGAGAAGACGCCACCAAATGAATGAAATGACTCTCAGCTGTCTGTCTCCTAGAAATGATCGATATTAAAGAGGAAATGTTGTGTTGCGTTTCATTCACTCAAAGAATCATTGTATGTGAACATAGTCCAGGCAGCTGTTACCTCCTCACACCAGGAATTCTGAAACAACATACAAAATCAAAAACATGGTCAATTCTATGCCTTGTCTTTGACATGACTTGATTTTTTCTTTATGCTTTATGTCATTTTTTAGATAAAAATATCTGGTTCTCTTTGTGATGATCAGCTCCCACATGACTGTTTATCACGACTGGTGTCAGACTGAATTGGACTCACACGCACGACTCACAGACAGGTGGTTCACAAAAATCTTTAATGCAAAAGCAGGGTCATACACGGAAAGGCAATAGCGAGCTAACAAAACCAGAGGGATAGACAGTAGTGATGGTCAGTCGCGAACGAAACGGCTCTTAGAGTCGGCTCTTTGAAGTGAACGACGGGAGCCGGCTCCTGATTGTTTTTTTTTTTTCTCTCTCTCACACTTTTTTCTCCACGCGCCACACATAATTGGTCAATATAAGTTTGAGCCTTGTGTTTGCGCTGAGCAGAGGGGAGGGGCGAGAGTTATACTTGCAGCAGCAGTAGCGCACGAACATACACAGAGAGAGAGAGAGAGAGAGAGAGAGAGAGCCGGGGACAACAAGAAGAGACAACATGGACACATTAGGAAGGTATAGTAAAGAAAATGAGTGAGACCAGGACCATTTCAATTTTATTGACAATACTAAGGCAGAGTGTAGAGTCTGCAAGAATATCATATAGAGCCACAAACAACCTGCACAGCAGGAAAACAAAAAAATCATCCCAGGCCTATATGACAGAGAACTTGCATCCACTGCCAGAGAGGGTTAAAAAAAGTACACAGCAGCATCCTTCTGGTCAGTTATGTGACACTTTATTGAAAATGATAAAATGGTGGTCTGTCTTCTGGATGGTTTTGAGTTCAGCGACAAACACACTTCTGAGAACTGAGCAGAAGAGCTGCTCAAAGTGGCCAAAGAGGGATGCTGTTACTGACAATGCAGCTAACATAACAATTACATTAGCAATTCATTTTGAGCATAATTTTATATTGTTGTTGATAATAAATTAATTAAAGCAACAAAATAACCTGAAGAGCCGTTTGGGAGCCGAAAGAGCCGACTCTTTTTAGTGAGTCGGCTCTTTTTAGTGAGCCGAGCTGGTTCTCTGAAAAGAGCCGGAAGTCCCATCACTACTAGGCAGAGCGAAGTAAAAAAACAGGCTGAGAATCAAAACACGAGGGATCAAACACTAGGAATACTGCGGGAACTCTTGACGCTAAGGACGAAGACGATCTGGCACAGAAGGAAGGGGAGTCACACATTAAATGCTGGTGTGGGGAGGGGTTGACGAGGGACAGGTGGACACAATCGGGCGGGGATGACGATCAGACACCGGTGTGTGAAGACGGAAAGTAGGACAGTGAGCTGTCAGCCACTGAGGGGAACATGAGGGCAGGAAGTGAAGTGCTCTGAAACTAGAGGAAATGTTAGAACACCAAAATAAAACAGGAAGTGCACAGGAAAAACAAACATGCAACAAAGACATGACCTAAGACCTGCTGGTTGTAACACTCTTTCAGAGGATACAGTGAACTCCAAGAGAAGCCAGCAGAAAGAGCACAAGCACCATGTTTCATTTAGTTTTCTATTACATCTCTATTATATATATTAATATTATATTATATACAGTATATTGTGCAGTATGTACATAATATTTGTTCATATGCTATCCATTTTGTAGTATTTTTTTATTGTTTGGATTTGGACTTGTAAGTTTGTGCATGTACCTGTGTGCACTGGCTCTATATTTAATAATATTTTTAGTATATATTCTTAATTGTATTTTAATTAAATTATTAAATCCACATACAGTATACTATATATTATATCACATTTACAGTATATTTGCTATATTTTATCAATTTTACTTCATACATTTTGGATTCTTTTCTACTCGGGCTTCTAGGCCTATCAACTGTACTGATTGTGGCCAAATGCATGTGTATGTGTGAAAGGATGTGTAGGCTACATTATGAAATGTTGGGTGTCACTTTTGACCAAAAAATATTATGTTCATTTAGACTGGAGTCTTAATAATAATAAAAAATGTATAGTTCATGTGAAAAATGGCTGAATAGGAATAATTATCTTTAATGCCCTTTTTCTCAAAACTAACCTTTGATGAGTCAAACTTTGGAGGAGCATATCTCATTTGGCATTCAAAGATAATCTTGGTATTGCCATAAAGCTAAGACTTTCCTCTTTACAGACGTACAGAAAACTCAAAATGTGTTTCTGAGTCAATGTGACTCAAAATGATGGAGCAGGTCACCTCATCAGTTTAGAGATTAAGGACATAGGGGTTATCATTATGATAATATGATACGATGATAAATATTGGATTCCATTAGGTTTCCACTTGAGTGGTGCATTACTCATGTCAGTACAACCTGAACACCTGAAGTCTGGTCTAGATGCCATGTTTGGTGATTCAGCTGGCAGGTGAGTTCTCATGAGTACAACCAAGGCGGGAGGCTGGAATCAATCTGTTCTCTTTAATCAAGATATGAGCAGTGAACATAAATACAATCTTGTGGGCGCCAGCTCACTAACATAAACACACTTAATATTTTCGTGGTCTTCAGAGTCTCGTTCTCTGTCCGAGCTGCTTCCAGCCTTCCTCGGATCCAGCAGCACCTACTAAACAGCAGAGAGTGATTTTAAAACAAGGGCTGACATTGTCAATCAACTCACATCAGAGTCAGTGTACGCTGCACAGCACAGCTGACTCAAATGTCCTCCTCCTTTCCTCCCCACCTCCCACATATCCCCCTCATCTGACTCAGGCCAGAGACTGCTCCCCTTAGACTGTGCTTTTTCTTTGTTATTTATTTTGTTTTCATGTGCCCCCTTTCAGCACTGTCTCCCAGTCTTCATGTATGACCGCAACATGCTTTTGGACATAAAATCGTCATCTCCATTCTTTCTTTCTGGATTTTCAAATGACTGCTCCACCAGACGGTGCACTACCAGAGCCAGGAAGATTTTAAGACACTCACCACCCTGCAAATGAAATCTTCCAGTGGCTAGCATCTGGAAAACAAGGTTCCTGCATGGCCAGAACTGAGAGGCTGAGGAAGAGCTTCTTCCCCCAGGTCATCAGTACACTGAATTCTCAACCCCCCACATAAATGTTTACTGTTCATTGTTCATATGTTCATGTGTACATTTTCAAATTCATATGTATATTTTGTGTATATTGTATCCTTTTTTTGTATTAGAGTATATTTTATTCTATTTTTATTCTATTTTATTTTATTCTAGATTTATGGCACAGCTGCACATCGGAGTTTGTTGGAATTTCATTTCACTGTGGGTGTACATCCATGTGTGACAAATAAAGGATCTTGAATCTTGAATGTTGAATGAGGCGTGGAAAGGTAGCCGTGGCACTGAACAAGCCAAACGGAAGTGTAACGAATTGGTACAAACCGTACGGAGTGGAGAAGGCCATTTTTTCCTTAGACTCTGGAGATAAGGGAATCTGCCAGTAGGTCTTGGTGAAATCCAGTGTCATGAAAAAACGAATGGTACCTAGCCGGTCCAGGAGCTCGTCGACCTGAGGTATTGGGTAGGCATCAAACTGTGAGACTCATTCACCCTATGATAGTCGACACAGAACCGTATAGACCCATCCTTCTTGACTACAAGCACGATGGGACTACACCACACACTATGTGACTTTTCTGTTACTCCCATCTCCAGCATGGCCTTTAATTCTCGCTGAACCACTTATCTCTTGTGCTCTGGCAGCTGGTAGGGCCGTGAACGCAACGTTACACCCCTGCAAGTCTCTATATGGTGCTCTATGAGGTTTGTGCACCCTGGCCGCAGGGAGAACACATCAGAATAAGTCTGCTGCAATTGGGCAATGTCTGCTCTCTGGGACAGTGTAAGATTGTCATCAAACTGGACCGGGGCCGAATGGATTGTAATTGGCACCTTGGGTCCTAACTCATCTCTCTCTTTGACTGCCATCACCAGGGAAACAGACTACACCTCCCTCCATGCTTGAGGTTGAGGTAGTAAATCTGTGTGTTCCCCTCCCCTGTCAGAGCGCGCAACCTCATAGTCAACATCCCTCACTCATTGTGTGACCACAAAGGGTCCTTGCCACCTGCAGAGTAATTTAGAGCTGGAGGATGGGAGCAATACAAGCACCTTGTCTCCCGGTGAAAATTGACACAGTTTAGTCCCTCTGTTGTACAGGCACTGCTGACGCTCCTGTGGTTGGAGCAAATTCTCACATGATAATTGTCCTAGCGTGTTGTGATTTGCTCTCAGGTCCAGAATATACTGAATTTCATTTTTACTGAGGCTTGGACCTTCCTCCCAGTTTTCCTTAATTAGGTCCAGCAACCCCTGTGGCTTCTTGCCAAACAACAGTTCAAAGGGAGAAAATCCTGCGGAGGCCTGGGGAACCTCCCGCACTGCAAACAACCGAAGGAGCAGCCATTTATCCCAGTTACATTCATCGTCATGAATGAACTTACAGATCATGGATTTTAGAGTCTTAATCAGATGCTCAACAAGGCCATCAGTCTGCAGGTGGTACACGCTCGTCCGAATAAACCTAATGTCCAATAATCTGTACAGTTCCCTCACCATGCATGAACAAGGTGCCCTGTTCAGTCAGGAGCGGGCGGCAGTAGCTCAGTCTGTAGGGAGTTGGCTTGGGAACCGGAGGGTCACTGGTTCAAGTCCCGCCATGGACCAAGAACTGAGTGTGAACTGGTAGCTGGAGAGGTGCCAGTTTACCTCTTGGGCACTGCCGAGGTGCCCCTGAGCAAGGCACCAAACCCCCAACTGCTCGGGGCGCTTGTCAGGAGCAGCCCCATCATTCTGACATCTCTCCATTGTTGCATGTTTGTGCATGTGTGTGTTCGGGTCTGCATATACCGTGTATAAGTTAACAACAGAGTGAAAAAAAAATGAATTTCCCCTCGTGGGACTAATAAAGGACTATCTTCTTCTTCTTCTTCTTCACATGTTAGCTTGGTGGCTAACAGCGAACAGTAAACATGTGTAAGTAAATGACTTTAGCTCCTTCGACTCAGCAGTGTTCAGTGGTTGTGTTCGGGGAGTTTATTGTGGAGAGCGGAACAGTAGCAGTGAAGCAGCGAAGCTCTGTTATTGACAAGGGTCCAAACTACAGAGCCGCCATATTATTGATATATTATCCTCATTAAGTTTAGGAGCAACATAACCCTCAACTACACAAGCTGAAACTAAAGCTGGCAGTAAGCTCTGTAGTCTGACTGTTCAGGTTAGTTTGTTGTGTATCTTAGTAGTAAACTAAAGCTGGCAGTAGGCTCTGTAGTCTGACTGTTTAGGTTAGTTTGTCATGTATCTTAGTAGTAAACTAAAGCTGGCAGTAAGCTCTGTAGTCTGACTGTTTAGGTTAGTTTGTCATGTATCTTAGTAGTAAACTAAAGCTGGCAGTAGGCTCTGTAGTCTGACTGTTTAGGTTATTGTCATGTATCTTAGTAGTAAAATAAAGCTGGCAGTAGGCTCTGTAGTCTGAATGTTTAGGTTAGTTTGTCATGTATCTTAGTAGTAACCTAAAGCTGGCAGTAGGCTCTGTAGTCTGAATGTTTAGGTTAGTTTGTCATGTATCTTAGTAGTAAACTAAAGCTGGCAGTAGGCTCTGTAGTCTGACTGTTCAGGTTAGTTTGTCATGTATCTTAGTAGTAACCTAAAGCTGGCAGTAGGCTCTGTAGTCTGAATGTTTAGGTTAGTTTGTCATGTATCTTAGTAGTAACCTAAAGCTGGCAGTAGACTCTGTAGTCTGTCTGTTCAGGTTAGTTTGTCATGTATCTTAGTAGTAAACTAAAGCTGGCAGTAGGCTCTGTAGTCTGACTGTTAGGTTAGTTTATCATGTATCTTAGTAGTAAACTAAAGCTAGCAGTAGGCTCTGTCGTCTGACTGTTCAGGTTAGTTTGTCATGTATCTTAGTAGTAAACTAAAGCTGGCAGTAGGCTCTGTAGTCTGACTGTTGGATTAGTTTGTCATGTATCTTAGTAGTAAACTAAAGCTGCCAGTAGACTCTGTAGTCTGACTGTTTAGGTTAGTGTGTCATGTATCTTAGTAGTAAACTCCTCAGCTGGCTGAGACAAAGCAGCTCCTCCTCTCTACCAGCAGGACCTGTAGTGGTTCACATCAGCAGAGAACAGGAGGACAGAGGACAGGAGGAAGGACTGACACTGACTGATGTTTTTGTTCTTCAGTCTTTATAAACTTCACTCGGGAATATGATTTATTGCCACTTTTCTTTTAGATCATAAGTCCAGCCATAAGATGTGACAATGAAAAAGTGTTTTGTTCCTTATGTTAGTCTACTGTTGTGAAGACAAACACTTTTTATATGTTGGAAATTGGCCTCCTGCTGTACCATAAATGTACTGAACCAAAACTCATGACCCCAAACCGTGAGCGGAACCGAACCGTGAATTTTATGAACCTGAACCGTCCCACCACTATATAAACCCTTTTAAATGGTACCTTGTTAGACAGTGGCACTGATTTTTGGACTAATGTTTTTCAGAATTCGTTGGGCCTCCAGATGAGTCTCTTGGATATTGGTGGAGGATTCTCTGGGAGAGACGACTTTCATGTGACATTTGAAGAGGTAATATAAATAGTACAGATAATGCTTGTTCATTGTTTTGTAGCACCTCTGCATTCTAATGTCAACTATTTTCCGATTGTTATTTTCTGACTATTCAAGGAAATGTCCTATGTCCTTTTATTCTTTCGTGGTTGTGTGATATCTCTGTTATCAAGGTCTCTCTACCTCAAGTAAGTCTGACATTTGATGCAATGTTGGAGACATTTGATCATACTTTTTTAAATTTGGTTTTCAACCAAGCTCTCGAATTACATGGCTTGTGTTTCATAGAAACTTGTTGAGAAACCTTACCATAATTGCCTGTAATGTCAGTGATCCTGGTTACTGTAGGTCACTTTGTATTAAAGTGTCATCGAAATGTCGAGGTGTGTGTTGTGTATTGACAGCCTAAGTTTGTCCTTTCTGAGCTACTGTCACAACCCCCTCTTGTTAAGACTGATAACGACAGGTCACAAGGACTCTCCTGAAACTGTAGGAATTCTTTTTTTTATTTTTTTCTCAACTGAATCACTTTTTATGAGGGCCTTAACATGCCCAGTAAGTTGTTAAACATACATACATACAGCATACTTATCAGACATGGTGAAAATTTTGGTATTTTAAGGGTTTCAGATTTTGGCATTGCAAAAGGGCTCGCTAGCACCCCCTAGAGAGTTACAATACAATACAACTTTATTTATAAAACGCTTTAAAACAACATCGTTGACCGAAATGCTGTACACATTTAAATTATAATTGAAACGAATAAAAGAATTAAGACAAAATAAGACAAATAAAACTGTAATAGACAATTAAAAACAAGCCTCCCAAACTGAATTAAAAGGGTAAAAGCAATAAAACAGAGCAAAGTAAAATAAGATACCACCCAGTCACCCCAGTGTTTCTGCTTTGACCTGGGCACTTCAGCAACAGTTGATTAGTTGACCTCAGAGCTCTACCATGATCATGGACAGTTAAAAACTCAGATAAAGAGGATGGGACAAGGCCATGAAGAGTTTTAAAACAAACATTAAAAGTTTAAAATCAGTTCTATAAAGAACGGGAAGCCAATGAAGGGTTCAGGGTTAAGAATAGCAGTGATGTGTGCTTGTCTATTAGTGTTGGTTAAAAGACGGGCAGCAGTGTTTTGCCCAAGTTGAAGGTGACTTAGAGAAGACTGGGCGTTGCCAACATAAAGTGGATTGCAGTAGTCTAATCTCAAACTGATTAGAGCATGGATGGCTTTGTACAGTACACTATACTATATGCACAATGTATAGTATAAATGATATTTCAGTCCTCTCGGACCCACAGTGCAAAAGGGCAAACGTATACTAAAAAATACAAATAATCTCACAAAAGTATAAATTATCCTAAACAAAGGCATAAAATAAACATTAAACATTCAAGGCAGTGGTGATATTTACAAGATAGATGAGGTAAACGAACGGCAGTTAAAGGAATTTGTGGCAAGGACTGGTTGTGTGCTACATGTGACAACAATATTCCTCATACGTCTGGGCTATGGGGTCGGGTGGAAAGACAGAAGCCTTTTCTTACCAAGAAAAACATGCAAGCCTGGCTAAATTTTGAAAAAAACATACATCAAGTCTCCCAAAAGCATGTTGGGAAAATGTGTTCTGGTCTGATGAAACCAAGGTTGAACGTTTTGGCCATAATTCCAAAAGGTATGATTGGGTCAAAAACAACGTCATCACCAGAAGAACGTGTCATGCTTTGAGGCTGCATGAGTCAAGGTGAAACCCTCAGGCCTCTGCTAGAAAGATGAAGATGAAGATGAATTTCTGCATGACAACGACCTAAAGCATACATCCAAACCAACAAAAGAATGGCTTCACCAGAAGAAGATTAAAGTTTTGGAATGGTCCAGTCAGAGTCACAGTGCTATAATAGAATCAAAAGGTGCTTCAACAAAATATTAGTTTAAGGGTGTGCATATTTAATGCAGCCAGGTTATTCTTTTATTTTTATTCATTTTCTTATATTTCAAAACTGTTTGTTTGTTTTCCAGTTGATTTGTACAGGTTATAGGTCACATCAAAGGTGGAGAATTTTCTGAAATGGTTTATCGTCATGTCATTGTGGGGAAGATGTGATACCTGACATTGACACTTGGTCACATGACCTGTAGGCAGTGGTCATGTGACTGGGTGTCAATCAGGAAGTAATAAAAGGGCTTGCTGTCTTAGTAGCAGGCCCTTTCTCTGCTGACCTGGCCCTCCTTCATACAGAGTAGCAGGTGGACACTCAGGTCCTGTCCTGATGATTTTGAGCTCTGAAACGGTAATTAGGAGAGTTGAAAATTGTGATAAGTGGCTCAGGCTGTGCTGGTCCTCTGTCTTACTCTGTTCACTTCATTCCACTTGAGTTAATTGAAATATATTTTGTTTCACTTCATGATTGATGTGGTTCACCATTGACGCCCATGCTGGCAGAGAGGACAAGTGACTGTGATGCATTGGAGTTCTCCTCCCATTCCCGCACTAGCTAAAGGAATTTGTGTGCCTTTGCAAAGTAGGCTTATTTTATTATATGTAAGTATTTTATGTAATACATTGAATATTGGCTTGGCAACTAATGCACTTTTGTGTCTTTTTTTACGGACCAGGCCAGCCACTGTTTCTACTGTTTGTATTTTTGTTTATGGATTTTTAGGCTGAGGCATTTAATATTTTAAACCCTTAGTAGTGGATGTATGCTGGCAGAGAGTTAGTATTTATTAGTTTTCCAGCAGTTCCACTTTGTGAAGGGCCGGGCCTGCACCAACACAGCGCTCTCCCTGTGGTGGGACTGCACGGGTGACACTCTGTCTGTAGTGGTGTGTAGGTTTGTCGTGACACTGCATGCATATCTTATCTTATTTATTCCGATAAACTTTTAAGTGTGCTATTTAATGTGTATTGTGGTGGTAGCTCTGTCTCCCTCTTCTGTCTCCCACAGCTTGATGGTTGCTGTGTGGAGTTGACCCGCCCTTATTATAATGAGAACTGTTGTATTTTAACTTCCGCTTTTCAGAATTGTTCATTGCCTCACGCCTATATTTTTATGAAGATTTTATTGTATTTAATAAAGCCATCTTAACTTTTGCTCAAGTACGCCTCTGATAAACTGTTCCTGTTCGGGGGGAAGTTAAGGAGTCACAACTGGTACTTGAGATTTTGGGTTAAAGGGTTCCTCCTGCCCTGACCAGGAGGTGGCGTTGTCAGATTGTCAGAGGTAAAACGTAGTACCAGGTACTACATCATTTTTTTCCATCACAAAAACCTGGCATTTTAACATGGGGGTGGAGACTTTTTCTATCCACTGTACCTACAGGTCATACTTACCCCAGAAGTGACAGACGACGTCCTGATAGACTGTTGTTATAGTCTAGACTAGAGACTAACCCTTGACATTGGGGCAGAATAATCCACAGGCTTCAGTCTGGGAATTAAGGTAGTCTTCCATCTTTCCCTAGTTCAGGTAAAAGTCCTATAGCTGAAAAGAGTTTGTTAAAAGCTCATTATACTTACATTGTACTTATAAGTACTTGGGGATCCTCATTGATCAAAACCTGACTTTCACATCACACATTGAAAATCTGGTGTCCAAATTGAAAATTAAATTGGGGTTCCTTTTTAGAAACAAATCCTGTTTCTCCCTCCAGGTGAGGAAATATCTTATTTCAGCAACATTTCTACCAGTATTGGATTATGGTGACCTGCTTTACAAAATGCACCTGACCAGAGCAAAAAGAGGCTAGATACCATATACCACTGTGCGTTACGATTTGTTACTGGCTGTGGAAATCTGGTACACCATTGTTCCCTTTATGCTGCTGCTGGAAGGACATCATTGTCTGTCCGCAGGTTTTCACACTGGTCGACTCTCATATACAAATGTCTCCTTGGACTGGTGCCTTCATATCTCAGTACATACTTGTGTACAAACCACAGTCAATATGGCCTGAGCTCTCAAGATGTTATACAAATGTTGGTCCCAAAGGTCAGAACGGAGCTCGGCAAAAAAGCGTTTAAATATGCTGCTCCGTTCTCGTGGAACGTTATGCAGAAGGACCTGAAACTATCAGATTTTATCACTATGGGAGAATTTAAGTCCATTTTAAAAAAATCGAGAAAATAGCACTGTTGGTCGCTGTAACTGCTCCTAATTTTTTTTTTTTTTTTTTTTTTTTTTTTTTTGTCCTTGAGTCATTTTAATATTGACCTGTTTGTGCAGCACAGCTGCTATTGTGCTGTACATATAACTGCACATGCTATTTGTTTATTTGTCTATGGTGTGTGATTGCTGTATTGATCTGTTTGTATTGTTTGTCTTTATTGTTGAAATAACTCTCTGCTGCCCTCTTGGCCAGGTCACTCTTGGAAAAGAGATTTTGATCTATAAGTAACATATAAGTGCAATAAGGACTCATATGTACAATTATATCATCTGCTCAAATCATAGTAACTGGACAATTATTTATTGATATGATGGACATATTTCTGGCTTTACTTCTTCTGTTATGTATATACTAATTTATTTTATTTGTATTAATACTGTTTTTAAATCTATGCTTCTTGTCTTTTATTGCACTATCCACTTGCTGCTGTAATGTGTGAATTTCCCCACTGTGTGACTAATAAAGGAATATCTTATCTTATCTCAATGAGTTTTCTCACCTGGTTAAATAAAGGATATAAATAAAAAAATAAATAAAAAAATATCCAGTCAATAAGGACTGTTTCATTAAAGAAACAAGTGCAACTGAAACAGAGACTTTTAAGAGAAGATACTGTGACAGTGAAATGTTTTATTTTGTGAAGTGAACATCAAAAATTAAGGGGGAGGGATATGTTGTGTATTGACAGCCTAACTTTGTCCCTCCTGAGATACTGTCACACCCCCCTCTTGTGTTGTCATTGTAATCAGTCATGAGTTGAAGGTAACAGTAATACAGGCCCAAGTGCAACTTTCCCTGGTCTCGAAGATTTCTTTATTAGTTGTAATATAAAAGAGTATAGTTAGTATACAACAAGGAGCAGTAGCTGTGAAATGTGCTATTAACCCATTGTGTTTTTCCCTCCTAGTTTTCAGAAGTCATTAATGGAGCACTGGATGAGTTTTTCCCATCTGACAGTGGGGTCCAGATTATTGCAGAACCAGGCCGATACTTCGTGGAGTCAGCCTTCACACTGGCCGTGAATGTCATTGCCAGAAGAGTAATCTTAGATGATATGGAAGAACATCGAGGTATAGTCTTCTGAAATCACAGTGATGTTGAGTATTAACATATAACTATACAATGTGTTTTTTTTATTTCAATGTATCTTGATTTTAAGTACAGAAGGTGCAGATGTGTCTGATTGACAACATGGCAATGCACCACCAGATGCCATTTTAGCAGCTGTCATTATTTTTCTTTTTTTTTTCCAGATGGTGACGAAACCCACGCTGGCAGAACGATGATTTACTACATCAATGATGGAGCTTATGGCTCCCTGAGCTGCCTTATAAATTTTGCTGTCCACACCAAGATTGTACCATACCTTTACAGGGTAAATAACCTATAATAATAACCTAATAATAAATCTATCTATAATCTATAAAAATCTATGGTTAAGGTAAGGTTAGGATTAGATAACTAACATACTTTGTTATAGTTAGGGAACGATCATGGTTGTGATTAATAGAAAACTAGTTAGACTGTGACCTCTACAAGCTTACTGGAGGACACTACGTCCTGCATTAGCACTTAAGTTTGGCTTTGGTCATTAATCTTGAGGTGTGGAATTGTTCCATATGGATGTAATTGCTTGGGATACTGGGATCTAAATTAATAACACAACCTGATATTATCCTCATGCACAGTAAGTGAGAATTGGTTGTTTAAAATAACACGTGGAGCAGCATGTTGGAGGCTGTCACTCACATGAGATTTAAAGGAAGAGATTGTGGGAGAATATGACCAATGTGATGTGGATTTTATGTTTCGATGTTTGTTCTCTACACAGGCTGTTGAGAGCAGTGAGCAGAGATACCAGTCTGTTATCTGGGGTCCAACCTGCGACAGCTTTGACAAAGTAATCGACAGCTACTGGATTCCTGAGTTGCATGTGGGGGACTGGCTTCTCGTTGACAACATGGGTGCATATTCAGTTGCTATGTCGACTGACTTCAGTGGCTTTGAAAGAGCACACATTTACCCTGTTGTGACAGCTGCGACATGGCACGCCTTAAACCTTTCTCACACCTACAGTGTTATCCAGAAGAAGAAGAGAAGAAGAAGATAGTCCTTTATTAGTCCCACGAGGGGAAATTCAATTTTTTCACTTAACTTAACTTATACACGGTACATGCAGACCTGAACACACACATGCACAAACATGCACCAATGGAGAGATGTCAGAGTGAGGGGGCTGCTCCTGACAAGCGCCCCGAGCAGTTGGGGGTTTGGTGCCTTGCTCAGGGGCACCTCGGCAGTGCCCAAGAGGTAAACTGGCACCTCTCCAGCTACCAGTTCACACTCAGTTCTTGGTCCATGTCGGGACTTGAACCGGTGACCCTCCGGTTCCCAAGCCAACTCCCTACAGACTGAGCTACTGCCGCCCCCCAATGTAATGATCTGGTAATACTTCTGTAGGACAATGGCTCTATACAGACATGAACAAACAGGTATTTAACATTGGACAGAAATTGGTCAGTTTCACAAGCATATTGTGAATAGTCTGTCATGTAAATTAATGTTGCTGCGTCTGCCATCCATCATAGGATTTTTTTCTTTCTTTTCTTCTATTATTTTGTTTTATAGTCATACAGTTGATAGTATAAGCACTGATTTGGGTAATCAGGGTCACGGTGCTGCTGAACTGTCCTTACCAATATTTTAATGTTATCGAATGATCTTGTCATTGTAATTTCTCATCATCATCTGTTCAAATTTGCCAGGTTTGTGTTTTTTTTTCTGTAAAAATTAAACTGTCAGTGAGAATAAAAGTGAAATATGGGGAACTAAAAAATAATTGAATCAGTTAATATTACTGTTTATTCAAAATTAAAGCATGTGCATTGCTGATTTGTTTGATTACATTAAATGTCATTTTAACATCAACCAACCTTGCGATTGTATCTTATTATTATATCTTAGCTAATAAGAATATTCTGTAATCAAAATTACATCAGTAACATGTTGCACTGATGTTTATTCAGAATTTCAGCTGAGGTTTCAAAATGGTTTACACCAAAAAGTTGGTTTAAACACAGTAGCACATTACATACTAGTTATTCTTTATTATTATTTTCTTGTAACATTTATTTTAAAAATGTATCATCGTGTTGGTGAAGCAGATAGCAGCTGGTCTATCCATCCATCTACAACCGCTTATCCCGTTAGGAGTCACGGGGGGGTGGAGCCGATCCATGCTGACAATGGGCGAAGGTGGGGTTCACCCTGGACAGGTTGCCAGTCCATCGCAGGGCACATAGAGACAGACAACCATCCACGCTCACATTCACACCTATGGAAAATTTAGAGTCATCAGTTAACCTTCATGTCTTTAGACTGTGGAAACAGGAGAACCTGGAGTGAACCCACACTAACACAGAACATGCAAAGTCCACACAGAAGAGCCCCAAGCTGGATTCAAACCTGCAACCCTCTTGCTGTGAGGCAATAGTGCTAACCACTGCACCGTCTTGCAGTGTAAACCTTTACCCATATCATTACTTGGACAAATACATATCTTGGAAATGAATATATTATGTAAACTTTTATACCCATTCAACACTCTGGGGTCAGTAACATCTAACAGAACACAATGCCAAAATTAGCATGATCAAGATCACAGTGCTAACAGAAAGTAATGGCTATCGGACACAATCCATACATTGCCAATATCTGTTGCTTTCTGTTGCTAGCATCTCGTCAAGTTAGCCTGAGTGGAGGCGCTCTGCTAACAGTGAAAACAGAAAAGAGTTATGGTAAACAATGTGTAGCGCTATAGTGAGAGCGAAGCGGGTCACACTGAATGCTCTGATAACTGTGCAAACAGAACACAAAACTATGTGCTACAGTGAGAGGGGATCGAGGATGCTCTCTTCACTGACACAGTCAGCTACGTTGTCAAATTCAGCAAACGCTGACCTTCAACTGCAGGTAACCTAGTTGAAGGGTGTTTATGTTTCTGTTGGGTGTCATGTCACCATCCTGGATCCATGCTTCAGAGAGGTTAGATTTAGTGTGCCAGCTTTATTGTTCATGACTCAACAGAAGATGTGCTTCCAGAGCATGCAGCAACATCTGCCACTGAAGAGCATTACAACTTGTGGGCTTTGCTGGACAACCATGTACAATCTCAACACTGCACCAGCTGTCTGCCAGCACCATGGTAGAAATCCAGAGGTAGTGCATGTTGAGTACTGCTGAAATTTTGGTTGTTTTATCAGTGTCTCATAGGTATTTGAGAGCGCAATATTTGGCAAGACCAGAGGACCCCCTGAAATACTGGGCAGCATGGAGGACAGCTTACATCATAGAAACTCGCATATGTCTCCATGTGAAAGAATATTTTCTAAAGCTGGGGAGCTGGTGAGGCAGAAGATTAGCAGACTGAAGCCTGCCACAGCAGAGAATATATTATTTCTGAATAAAAACCTATGAACAAAACCTTTGTCACCTTACCTCTGTGAATAAGCATTCCCGATGGACCATCCAAGTCTCCAAATGACTGATAAATATTATCTTTAAAAATTTCTTTAAAAACACTGAACTAAACAAAACAAGATGCTCATCTAAACACCATAATCAGTTGCAAAGCTGCAGCACATTCTCTGCACTTGTTTGTACAGGCTTTTAGTCCAGTTTTAAAATAAAGATTTATACCTGAACCAACATTTCACCCTTTGTATTCTGTCATTTATATTTATTCTTTGGTTTAATTTGGAATGTTTTTAGGGTGTGGGTGAGTATGTCTGCATATTATGTTTTTTTTTTAACAAATGTCTTAAGAAGAAGAAGAAGATATTCCTTTATTAGTCCCACAGTGGGGAAATTCATTTTTTTGTTTTTTGTTTTTTTTTTTTTACGCCTGTTAACAAAGAACCTAGTCGTTTTTCTGGTGCAATCTAAGTGTCTTCTAACAACATAGTAGAGTATAATTTATTTTAATGTGGATCACAGTCTTTTCTGAACTGTTATTGCTGACCTGGTATTGAAACTTGTCAGTACTTCAGTCGCTCTCTTGAGGTTGCTATGGCTGCATCTGACCACCAGAGGTCACTGTTCTTAGTTACACTGAAGCCTGGTGGATGGATGGATGGATGGATAGATGGATGGATGGATGGATGGATGGATGGATAGATGGATGGATGGATGGATGGATGGATGGATGGATGGATGGATGGACAATTAGAAGGAGCTTCATGAGGTTTCACCTCCCCATCATACGATTTATTAACAACGAATGAAAATATACAAACACCATGTCAAAACTACTACCTGTTAAACAAAGCACAACTTAAACCTACTACTACACAAAATACACTATATTTACTAGAAGCAAAAACTGCTGACTCCGACACATCTGGCCCGATCTTCTCCTCTCTCCTGGTCTCTTATCTGCCCACCCTGATTGCTGATTAGACATACCCACGTGCACACATCCACTGCAGCTGCACTGTGGTGGTGGGTGGTGGGTGGTGGGGACACCTGAGGAGACCCAGCAGAGGGGAAAAGAAAGACACAACACACCATGGCATTTAACAATATCTCATTTCATTTTCAAGATATTGCCAGTGATTTTTGAAAGGCTGCGGCTAAGCACACAGAGACACTTTAAGTCAATAATCATTTGGACAACAATCACAAAACGTTCAAGATATATGTCCTCAACAGTACCTGAAACATACCCTGAAAGTTTCATTCAGATTGACCACTAGGGGACGCTACAAAGGAAAAACACAAATCATACTGTACATCAGAAATTGTTTGTCCAATCAATACAAAACTATTAGGATATGCTTCATAACGATGTTGACCCACTTGTGTGAAACTATTTTGAAATCCCTCAACAGGAGGTGACATCAGTTCAAAACATGTTCATGGGCCTGGCGCAAATTTGGCTATTAGTCATTCACAGTTTGTGAATACGCAAACTTACTGGATATTGTTTTAATGAATCTGTTGAAACTTGTCCCCAAAATGTCAAGAAATATGCGTGGTGGGACACTGAGTGTGGAGTTCCTGAAGGTACAGAGAGAAATATACTGAAATGAAAACACGTGTGTATGATCAGTCTCCGCCTTCGATCACCGCCGCTCTCCGGCTGATTCTGGTAAATCAGCCGCGTCCCGCTGCTGCGGCCGCTAGATGTCCTCCCGCTGCTCCCCACTGCGTCATCGTGACAGCTGCTGTGGCCCGGGATTCTGTTGTTGTCCGTGGCACACTCGCATGCACACACGCGCGCGCATAAGCACATTGAGTTTATTGGCCACGCCCCTCTCGTGAATAATGCATCAGCTCCCGTCGAGCGGAGGAGACTCGTGCCACCGGAGCTCTACAGCTACAGCTCGTGCTCACCGGAGGAAGGAGAATAATGGTTATAATATCACCACGCGTGTGTTGATAGGGAGATATTAATAACCGGTAATGAATGGGGAGTTGGGAAGAGTGGGAATCCGCCTCACGCGCAACGACTCGGTTGGTTTCTACCGGGGATTTTACGGAGGAGTACACACCGAGGGCTTGATATTAACCCGACCGTGACCGACCATTATCTGCCGGCCCGACGGTTTCCTCATCGCTGGTGATTTGAGGGGAAACAAACAGTAGAGGTGGGTTTATTGCATTTATCCTGCCTTGACGTGTCTGCGCGCGCGCGCGTGTATATGTGTGTGGACGAGAAACGACAGATGGATATTGTAGTAAGATGGTTTGTATGTGTGTGTATGCGATGTGCGTGTGTGTGTGGAGGCTCATATCTACCAGCACAGCCAGACTATCAAAGGAATCAATAGCTCTAAATATATAGAACGTTATAGCTATTGATATCTTGTGATTTTCTTATATATACATATATATATATATATATATATATATATATATATATATATATATATATATATATATATATATATATATATATATATGTATATATGTATATATATATATGTATATATATGTATATATATATATATATGTATATATATATATATATATATATATATATATATATATATATATATATATATGTATATGTGTATATATATATATATATATATGTATGTGTATATATATATATATATATATATATACTGGCATATGTATATACTGTGCGTGTGTAAATATGTTAGTATGTATGCATACACATATTATCTATCTATATCTATATCTACATCTATATATATTTATTATGGAATTTTTGCCCAATGATGCCAGTATATATATATATATATATATATATATATATATACTGGCATATATATATATGTATATGTAATGTGGTTGTAGGCTGGAACAAACACACCTCAGCAGGAGGAACTGTATTTTATATTCAAATAAACATGATTTTATGTGAATCAGTTGAAAGGCTCGTCTCTGAGGCTGACTGAAAATAAACATGTATATATGTACAGTATATATAATCTGACTTTTCCCGCCCTTCTGTAGCTGTCCCCTCCTCGTTTCTGTCCTGTTTTCTCCCACATTTCAAATTCCCATTGCTTTCACCGTCTGTTTGAACCAGCTGGTTAACAGTTGTTTTGGCAGGAAATCAATTCCTTTGTGTGGGAATGACGGGATTATCTCTCACAATACTATATCTATTATTATATAGACGTAGTATTGTGACATAATTCGGTGAGTGTGTGAGTAGCAGCTGTAGTTCAGGCAGAGTTGAGTCTGTCCATTCATCCAGTAATAAGGATTGGTTATTGGTTACCCTTATGGATACCTGATACTTTATGATATGATGTATTTGCATTTGTGTTGTACTGTCATGTTTTTGACTGATGTTCAATTCTAGGGTCTTTTCAAGAGAATATTACACTAGCTGTAAATAAAAAACAAACAACATGGTTGGCAGAAACATACGTTCCTTTTAGGCTGCATACTGCCCCAACAACCTGGACCAAAAAGGTCCGTTTGGTACTTGCTGCTGCTTCTTTCCATCAGTATCTATCTGGCTATCTAGCTGCAGCTGCAGGCTTCCAGAGGCCAGAAGTATAGACCTGCAGTCTTTGTGTCTCCTGAAAACTTTAAACATGTTTGTGAGGAAGCAGATCACTCTGAACAAATTGTTTCTTTGTCATAGTTTGTCTCCTCCCAGCCCCCCGTGGCTTCTTTTCCTAGACAGTGGCGGTGCAGATGGGTGTAATCCCATGGTAATCTGCCTAACCCTGTAGATCGTAGTCTGGGTTTAGCACTGCTCTGATTAAAAGCCCCCAGTCCCTCCACCCCCACCTTGTCAGTCATTAGGTTAATGGTATCACTCACACAGCATCACTAGTGCCAATTAAAGGAATACAAAACATAAGGACACACTCCACAAATTATGTGTCAATTCTGACACTTAGGCCCAAAATGAATATATTGTTGTATACCTTTTCTGAACCTGATTGATTCTACACTGACCGTAGTGAATTAAAGATAATAATCTTTCTGACTTCCTGTGGGAATCTTGGAAATGGGCAGTACAGTATTTAATGCAGTATCATTTTCTATATGGCAAGAGAGAGAATAGTGTGGACCACCTGACTGGTATCGACAATTTTTTGAGCGTTCCAAATTGCAGATCTTTGCATATACGGATATACAAGCACCTTTTGGCAACAGTCTCCATTTTAATGTGAATTGTGTAGGTCTGAAAATTTATTTTAAAAAAGGTGGGGGGGATCAGGGTGCTGATTGCAGAGCTGGCCTCTTTGTCTTGACCCTGTTGGGTTCTTAAACAGTGATATTTTTGTTCATACAGAATTGACATAGCCTCTTAAAGCTTCAGTAGGCAGAATATTTTTGGCATCATTGGTCAAAAATTCCATAATAACCTTTCATATCCATATCCTGTCATATTGTTATTCAAGTGCTCTGAGAGAAAACTAGTCTTCTGCACCTCCTCATGGCTCTGTTTTCAGGATTTAGAAAATCTAGCCAGGAGACACAGGAGACAAACTATCTCAACATGGCTGCTGGGTCCCAAATTTTCTTATTTTACAGGTTAAACAGTAGCTACGAGATGTCTCTGAATACATTTTAGAAATAGTTATTACAGTAACAGAATATTGATTCATATTTGATCAGTGTTGTCGAGTTTGACTGTTTGATAAGATAAGATAAGATAAGATAAGATGAACCTTTATTAATCCCGAGAGGGAAATTCAGAGTTTGCGAGTGATCGACAGCTACTCAGAGACGACAAGACTCCAGCTCTGCTCTGATTGGTTGTTTTCCTTCGGTCTGTGAAATTTCACCGGAGGTCACCGGAGGACACTGGACACAGGGGAACATGATTTTTTTTCAGATTACCTATCTATCTATCTATCTATCTATCTATCTATCTATCTATCTATCTATACCTACTGTGAGGATATAGTGAGCATTTTTATAAAATTGTTTTAATCCTATTTGCTCCTATCTGCTAACTGCTGCTTTAACCTGCTTACAGTTGATGATCAAATCTTGTTAAAATTTTAAAAAGCATTAAATATGACCAGATTGCACCAGGAACAGTAACACATACATATCAGCCTACTAATTATTTCTAACACTGGAAAACAGTAAATAGAACCAAAGGTTATATTTTAGATAGACTGCCTGTCTCATTGATCACCATGACCTTAAAATTGGAATTATTCCCCTTCTCAGTTTATATTACTGTTTCCTTGGCCTACTTTTAACCCTCTGAAAATTGTGGTTCATTAATATTACTATCATTTGAAGGCTGTTGCAAGTTTCAGCTTTGAAGATGGTGGACATACAGCTGACAAGTGACCCCTCCCCTCGGTCTCCCCTCAATCTGTGTCTCACACTCTCTTTGGCTGTAGTTCCTCGACAGGCCATACATTAATGGGGATGGTGGTTGGCGAGCTTCTCGGCTCATGACTTTCAACAGTGAGCACCGAGCCAGATGCAGGAAGTCGGCTCTGGACTTCCAGCTGAGTTGTAGCTTGTAACCTTATGACATTTATTCACCGACAAACTGTACACACACTGTCTGCTACAGCTGCAACGCCGCCAACAAACCCTCAGTCAGCGCTACACACACAGTCTGTCGGAAACTCGTTGAAGCTACAACGGGCACGAAGCACCGGCAACATTAGTAGCTAGTAGCTGCTAATGTAGCACAGACACACACACAGTGTTTGTCAGACAATTGCAAACAATATCATTAATCTGGGGAGATAGAATATTGTTACACAGGGCAGACACACTGCTGAAAACCTGCTAAATTAAACTAAATATGTGGTGGAGACTTTTATTGGGAAAATGGCTGCATGTCCGCAAACATTGCACACAGCACCGTGGCTGCTACAGTAGCTCTCCTGATGGTGAACTGGAGACAGTGAATGCAGCACTGTGGCTGCTACAGTCGCTCTCCTGACAATGAACTGGAGACAGTGAACGCAGCACCGTGGCTGCTACAGTAGCTCTCCTGATGGTGAACTGGAGACAGTGAATGCAGCACTGTGGCTGCTACAGTCGCTCTCCTGACAATGAACTGGAGACGGTGAACGCAGCACCGTGGCTGCTACAGTAGCTCTCCTGATGGTGAACTGGAGACAGTGAACGCAGCACCGTGGCTGCTACAGTAGCTCTCCTGATGGTGAACTGGAGACAGTGAACGCAGCACCGTGGCTGCTACAGTAACTCTCCTGATGGTGAACTGGAGACAGTGAACGCAGCACCGTGGCTGCTACAGTAACTCTCCTGATGGTGAACTAGGGACAGTGAACGCAGCACCGTGGCTGCTACAGTAACTCTCCTGATGGTGAACTGGGGACAGTGAACGCAGCACCGTGGCTGCTACAGTAACTCTCCTGATGGTGAACTGTTGACTCAGTTGTCTGTTGTGCTCATATACTGCAGCTGGCGTACTGCTGCATGCGAGGCACTAATCTTGTCGGTTAACGGTTCATGAGGGTTGGTTATTGGTTAAGAAAAGTTTTCAAAATTAGCATCCCTAATGTTAACAGAAGTTGCATTATGATGCATTCAGGCTCTATTCAGTAAAAATGACTAAAAGGTCATGATAAATATTCCGTTATGATGTGTTCAAATGTAATCTTGTAAATTGTAGCTTTTGGTGATAAACTTGAATAAATCTAGTTGTTTGAGGAAGAGGTTTTCACAGCACAGCTACTGTTTTTACTGTTTGGTTCGATAATTGTAGAATTTTACTGGTACTGGTATAGACTACTAAATTTCTGATATTGTGACATACACTATATTGGCAAAAGTATTCACTCATCCATCCAAATTATTGAAATCAGGTGTTCCAATCACTGCCATGGCCCCAGGTGTATAAAATCAAGCACCAAGGCATGCAGACTGTTTCTACAAACATTTGTGAAGGAATGGGTCGCTCTCAGGAGCTCAGTGAATTAAGCGTGGTACTGTGATAGGATGCCACCTGTGCAACAAGTCTAGTCGTGAAATTTCCTCACTCCTAAATATTCCAGTCAACTGTCAGTGCTATTATGAGAAAGTGAAAGCGATTGGGAATGGCAGCAACTCAGCCACAAAGTGGTAGGCCACGTAAATGATGGAGCGGGGTCAGTGGATGCTGAGGCACATCGAGTGCAGAGGTCGCCAACCTTCTGCAGCGTCAGTCGCTACAGAACTCCAAACGTCATGTGGCCTTCAGATTAGCTCATGAACAGTACGTAGAGAGCTTCATGTAATGGGTTCCCATGGTCGAGCATCTGCATCCAAGCCATACATCATCAAGTGCAGTGCAAAGTGTCAGATGCAGTGGTGTAGAGCACACCGCTACTGGACTCTAGAGCAGTGGACACACATTCTCTGGAGAGACGAATCACACTTCACCATCTGGCAATCTGATGACGAGTCTGGGTTTGGCGGTTGCCAGGAGAACAGTACTTGTCTGACTGCATTGTGCCAAGTTTAAAGTTTGGTGGAGGGGGGGATTATGGTCTGGGGTTGTTCTTCAGGAGCTGGGCTTGGCCCCTTAGTTCCAGTAAAAGGAACTCTGAATGCTTCAGTATACTAAGAGATTTTGGACAATTACTTGCTCCCAACTTTGTGGGAATAGTTTGGGGATGGCCCTCTCCTGTTCTAACATGACTGTGCACCAGTGCACAAAGCAAGGTCCATAAAGACCTGGATGAGAGAGTTTGCTGTGGATGAACTTGACTGGCCTGCACAGTCCTGACCTCAACCCGATAGAACACGTTTGGGATGAATTCGAGCAGAGACTGAAAGCCAGGCCTTCTGGTCCAACATCAGTGTGTGACCTCACAAATGCACTTCTGGAGGAATGGTCAAAAGTTCCCATAAATGCGCTCCTAAACCTTGTGGAAAGCCTTCACCGACGAGTTGAAGCTGTTATAGCTGCAAAGGGTGGGCCAACATCATATTAAACCCTATGGATTAAGAATGGGATGTCACTTAAATTCATATGCGAGTCAAGGCAGGTGAGCCAGTACTTTTGGCAATATAGTGTAAATACTGATACTTGCAGCATAATGCAAAGGCAATGTTTCTGGATGGTGAAGTCCTCAGATTACTAGATCCCACTCGCAGCCTCTGGTGGCTGTCAGTGTGAGGTGGCCTCATGAAGCTTGACATGACTTCAAAGAGTGTAAAAGTGAAACAAGTTTACACTAAGGGTAAAGGGTGAGAGTATCAGCTGGTGCTTTTTTTATGAATTCTTTTTGACACACACACACACACACACACACACACACACACACACAGAGATACACACATTCCCCTTCCTGTATGTTGGCAATCTGAGGGAGTACTCAGCAATCACAGGAAGTCAGCATTGACTTCTCTGGGGAAGAGAGATAAGAGTCTGCCGAGTGTATGTGTGTGTGTGTGTGTGTGTGTGTGTGTGTGTGTGTGTGTGTGTGTGTGTGTGTGTGTGTGTGTGTGTGTGTGTGTGGACTACGTGTGGGATGGGCTGAAAGCAAGGCCATCTGTACTCTCTACGCTATTGCTAATAACAAACACACATACTGTCACACAGCTAAGCCTATTCAAACAAACCAGTCCTGTATGTGTGCTTTGGGTTTTGTAAGTGTGTTTCTGACTAAGCTGTGTGAATGATAATGGGCATTTCCTCGGCTCATAGTAATCAGCCACTCTTTGTGTGGTTTGTGAAAGGGGAAATCCTACCGAGGTATTGAGGAAGAGGGGGCAATCAGTGCAGGTTGACAGCGTCTCCCACCATGCCTTGGATCATCTGAGAATCCCCATGACGAACTAGTGAATTTTTATATATTTATAAGGAAAAGGATATCTGCACAAACACATGCAGGTAATAGATTTATCTGGGAGCAGGTAGAACAGGTAGAATTATTTGAATTAAATTTGCATGTTGTCCAACTTCAGTAGGACAAGGAGTATGGTGCCTTCGGCTAAATGCTGCTGTAACGTCATGCAAACATGCTAACAATGACAGTGTTAACATGCTGATGTTTAGCAGGTACAGTATAATGTTTCTCATGTTAAGCATGCTAATTAGAACTGAACACAAAGCACAGCTAGGCTGATGGGGATGTCATCGGTTTTGCAGTTAAAGTATCGGACAATACAATGATTTTCAGCATGTATGTAGTCAGATGTTCTGAAGTCAAATGTATCAGTCATTGTCAGGAATTATGGAGCAACAGGTTTTTATAGCACTGCAAGGCACTTCCTGGTTCATTCAGGTGTGCCTCGTAAACTCTGAAAAACTCTAGCTGTTGCTGTCAAACTTTTTGTTTGTGTTTTGTTTTCTTGTTTGTGTGTTTCCCAATTGACCAATACTATCAACTGGTGAAATAAGTTCTTATTATTACACATTAAATCTATTATTTTAATTGGACCATGTGGTCTCAGCATGGTACATTCCAAAAAAAATCTCATTTGATAGCCTCACCTTTTAAAGCAATGTTGAGCTTACAAATCAAGACTCCGTAGTCTAACAATGACATGTTTCAATCAAAAATTGTATTGAATTGTGACGCATCCTACAGCTTTTCAAATAAATGTAATTTTACAATTGGCTGACTGAAATTAAACACAGAAAGTAGCCACCTAGAATGGCCATTAGTAAGTTTTTGACAAATTGATTTTTTTATCCAGAGTGTGGTGCGAGAGGAAAATCAGGAGATCATCAACAATATTACAGTTTATTCTGAAGGGAACATGAATGTTCCAGATTTCATGGCAATCTATCCACCAGTTGCTGAGATATTTCACTTAATCCTAACTCTCAAACCCATTAATGCTACAGTAAAGTCAGGGAATCACCATAGTCAATAGGATACATCATCTGGGATCCACAAATTTCTGTACAAAATATTGCAAATCCATCAAGTAGAGTAGATGTTAAAATTAATGTTAACCCGCTGAGGCGCACTGGATTATAACGCACACTTCATACATAAGGCGATCTCGTCTCGTGATAGCGGAGTAACTCGCCCGGCGTTGCCTCCCTGTCTTGGTGAATGTGTGTTGGCCTGCTGTCATCCAACGCTCCCACGCAGCTCGCAGTTTAACACTGAACGACCTGTTGACACCAATATCTAGCGGTTGGAGTTCTTTAGTTAATCCACCCGGAATGACGGCAAGCTCCAAATTAGTTTTCTTCACTTTCGTTTTGACAGCGTCGGTGAGTGCCGTAATGCCCCGACAATCCATCCAGCAGTGTGGCTTCGTAGCTTACCAAAGTCGTAATAAAACATTTTGACAGATTTTTGAGCGCCCTGTGCCACATAAAATTGGTTCGAGGTCAGTAAGCACAACCAGAATTGACACATAAGGTGCGCTGGATTATAAGGCGCACTGTCAATTTTTGAGAAAATTAAAGGATTTTAAGTGTGTCTTATAGTGTGAAAAATACGGTATTAGACGAGCATCAGGGGATCACCAAAGTAAATGGGATTCATCCTCTGGGCACCGTGTATATATTGAGAAAATGTCACCGGAATCCACCCGGTAGCTGTTTAGACATTTCAGTAAAACCCCTGAACTGTCAACCTCATGGTGGCGCTAAAGAAAATTTCAGGGGAGCACCAAAGTCAATAGTGAGTGCTCCAGGGATGACGTGTTTTTGTAGACCAGCCAGGAAGTTAGCATCACCCTGAGTCCTTCGCCTAAAAGCCAATGGGATTTTTCCATTGGGTTTTGCATTATTGCAGAAAATAAGCTCTGTAGCAAACAAACGCTTGATATTTATATGTTTAAGGTAATCTTCACAAATGAACACAGATCTGCAGAAGAAAAAGCTAACGTACATCATGGTCATTGTAATATTTTGCCACTTGTAAGTAACCGCCTTTTTTTAAGACATAAAGGCTTCAGAATTCACGAGTTATTGATTGATGTATTTTATGTTCAGCTTGTGTTAACCACAGACCTTATTTCAAGTATCTAACTAATAACTAGGGCTGTGATGATACACTCAGCTCAGGAAGAAGAGCTATTCTTTAAAT
This sequence comes from Pterois miles, assembly GCA_947000775.1. Classification (NCBI taxonomy): domain Eukaryota; kingdom Metazoa; phylum Chordata; class Actinopteri; order Perciformes; family Scorpaenidae; genus Pterois; species Pterois miles. The sequence continues at coordinate 1,420,767 of CAMQGK010000020.1, read as the reverse complement.
TAAGATTTGATAATTAAGTTTTTATGTTCCTTGTGTAAGCCCGACTTTTGTCAAGGTAAACATCTGTTAATTTATCTTTGCTAAATAAATGAAAAGCATGTTGAAATCAGAAATTGGCCCACTTGCTTTACCATAAATGTACTGAACTGAGCCCAAAACCCTGACCCAAATCGTGAATGTATATATTTACTTATATATTAAACAGCCAAAGTGTTTACACCTACTTATGAATACCCTATAGCCTACACTATTTTTTAAAAAAAAAGTTCTTGGACTTTTCCATAACATTGCAGTGAGGATTAAACGGAGATATTTAGTCGAGTTAATTTAAGTGATGGAATTATTGTATTTTAAGTAGTAAAATTTGAAGTAATGTTTAGTTGATATATATAATGACAGTTGTAGCCTAATTCTGTGAGATGGTAGTATTAAAAACTGTGTTGCGCAGTAAATGGGTCATCCATCTGTGCTGTTTATGTGTGCGCTCATGCAGAAATAAAATGGGGCCACTTTTCTGTCCCTAAATGTGAGAACTTGATCTGTTTCGCTTCTGAATAATAATAATGACAATTTACCATACAGGCCTTAATTAACTTGTGAGAACAATACAAATACAACATATTAAAACAGAGGACTAATACACTGAGAAAAACTTGTAATGTCTGTTTGAAGCTAGCAACCAGTTTAGATCAACAAAGAACTTCCAACATGGCTGCCATACCTACACTGTGTGTCCTGCTGGACCGATGTGTGGTGCTATGTAATGTAATAACCTTAGAGCAGGGTTCTCTAACTCTCTGGGGCCACAGACTCTTTACAGGGGAGAAAAATTCCCTCTTAATCGTAACACCAATTAAGCATATGCTTACTACCATTTGTACTCTTAGATGCTGCTGGAACTATTTATTATAAAAAGTTTTAACCTAATTACTTCAGACCTGTTTCATTGTGATAAAGGGAAACACATTCAGTCTGAAACACTCTAAGATGAGATAATCCTTTATTAGTCCCAATGCAGGGAAATTTTCAGTGTTATTGAATGATAATACCACCTTTAAACAGAGGGTGATTTTATTCAAATGGCATTTAGATTAAACTGATCAGCATTTATAGACATTTCAAGTAATTGACAGTTTCAGGAAAATTAACAGCTAGCATAGTCTTAATAAATCCAGATATTCAAACTTAACTAAGCTGACTTTCAGTAAGTGCTTCAAACTCAGCTTCTTTATTGCTGTGCATCACAGTCATATTAAAGTTTCTATGGGCCTAAAGCTAAGTTAAGCTAAGTCGGTGGCAGTAATGGACACAAGATGCTTGTTTTATTGGCTCAAATGGTCTCCATCTGTAGATATGCACTTTTTAATGATACAGCACAATTTTAGACCTAGACAGAGTACCACGGACCCCACTTTGAGAATCACTGTGTTAGAGCATGTAAAAGGAATACTGTGAAGATTGAAGATGCAGAGGTTCAGCATTAACACTTAGCTGTGCTGAACTGTAACATCAAGCTAAGCACTAGATGTGGGATTTAGTCTCTTACTGTTCTGTAATAAACATTTCTGTGTTTGAAAAACTTCGAGGAGGTCAGATGGAGCAGTAACTGGTGACAGATTGTGTGTGTGTGTGTGTGTGTGTGTGTGTGTGTGTGTGTGTGTGTGTGTGTGTGTGAGCGAGAGAGACACTTGAATGAGTTCTCACCATGTCAGCACTGAGTCACATTTACTGGCTGCAGACTGCCATGAGTCAGTCCCTTAATTCCCCACATCTCTTAAATTTTGTATATTTGATGATTTGTTGTTTACTGTGTTTGGGGTAATGTTTTTAAATTTTATTTTTCATACCTACAAGTACACGTTTAAATTGGTGCTGATTACTCGGCCACACCAATAAATCGGTCGGCCTCTAGTGTATTATGTAGCATTATCTGCCTGATAGGATACATTTGAGAAATAGTGTGTGAGACTAGTTTTTATTTTTAACCCTCTGAGACACACAGTAAACGGTTTTAGTCTTCTTTAGGGGGGTCCAGGGGGGCTTTAGGGGGAGATAGCAGGTCCAGTAGATGTCACATAGAAGTGGTGTACATCATCTGAAAGCTGGGAACCTGAAGATTAATTTGAGCTCGGCATTGTGTGTTAAGTTGTTCTAGTCACAAATCAGACATAAACATGAATTAATTCATCACTTCATTCATTCATTAAAATAAATTATTAAAATGTATAATGGCTAGGGGTGGGCACGGTTCGGGTAAAAAGCCGAACCGTTCGGTTCATGGTTCATGTATGTACACTTCAGTTCATTAGAAACAGGTTATGAGGCCGATTGTGTATTTTTTCATTGCATTTATTGTCACACTAGAAATCAAGGCTTATGGAAAGAGGCTGGGACACTGGCGGACTGGGGTATGGGGATTAAGACATGCGCAGTGTAACTGAAGCTGAGGCTGTGCGTTGTGATTGGCTCAATTTCAGCGAGGGTGGACGAGATTTTACTGCACGTCTGTCAACCACCGCCACTGTGTTCACACTACCACAGCTATCAACTCTCCACTGCACATTACCTCACCGGCTAACAACGAATGGTAAACGTGTAAGTAAATGACTAGTTCCTTCTAGTCAGCAGTGATCAGTGGTTGTGTTCGGGGAGTTTATTGTGAAGGGTGGAACAGTAGCAGTGAAGCAGTGAAGCTCTGTTATTGACAAGGGTCCAAACTACAGAGCCTCCATGTTATTGATATATTATCCCCATAAAGTTTAGGAGCAACGTAACCATTGGCTGCACAAGCTGAAACTAAAGCTGGCAGTAAGCTCTGTAGTCTGACTGTTTAGGTTAGTTTGTCATGTATCTTAATAGTAAACTAAAGCTGGTAGTAGGCTCTGTAGTCTGACTGTTTAGGTTAGTTTGTCATGTATCTTAATAGTAAACTAAAGCTGGCAGTAGGCTCTGTAGTCTGACTGTTTAGGTTAGTTTGTCATGTATCTTAATAGTAAACTAAAGCTGGCAGTAAGCTCTGTAGTCTGACTGTTTAGGTTAGTTTGTCATGTATCTTAGTAGTAAACTAAGGCTGGCAGTAGGCTCTGTATTCTGACTGTTTAGGTTAGTTTGTCATGTATCTCAGTAGTAAACTAAAGCTGGCAGTAGGCTCTGTAGTATGACTGTTTAGGTTAGTTTGTCATGTATCTTAGTAGTAAACTAAAGCTGGCAGTAGGCTCTGTAGTCTGACTGTTTAGGTTAGTTTGTCATGTATTTTAGTAGTAAACTAAAGCTGGTAGTAGGCTCTGTAGTCTGACTGTTTAGGTTAGTTTGTCATGTATCTCAGTAGTAAACTAAAGCTGGCAGTAGGCTCTGTAGTCTAACTTTAGGTTAGTTTGTCATGTATCTTAATAGTAAACTAAAGCTGGCAGTAGGCTCTGTAGTCTGACTGTTTAGGTTAGTTTGTCATGTATCTTAGTAGTAAACTAAAGCTGGTAGTAGGCTCTGTAGTCTGACTGTTTAGGTTAGTTTGTCATGTATCTCAGTAGTAAACTAAAGCTGGCAGTAGGCTCTGTAGTCTGACTGTTTAGGTTAGTTTGTCATGTATCTCAGTAGTATACTAAAGCTGGCAGTAGGCTCTGTAGTCTAACTTTGGTTAGTTTGTCATGTATCTTAGTAGTAAACTCCTCAGCTGGCTGAGACAAAGCAGCTCCTCCTCTCTATCAGCAGGACCTGTAGTGGTTCACATCAGCAGAGAACAGGAGGACAGAGGACAGGAGGAAGTTGTGTCCTAGTTGGATTTAACTATTCAATTCTAATCTGGTTCTAACTTTTAAAAACAACCAGGCTGACATCAGTATAGCTAATATGCACACTTCAATATTTGTTTATTTATCACATCATATCATCATTCCAGTATTGAGCAGTGCTATCACACATGGCAGATTCTCCTCATATGGTGCTGCCTGGTTTATGTTACAGTTTAAAAAGCTCTAGTGCTGGCTGACCTGATGCTGACCTTTTTGTTGATGATTAGTTTTTATTTATTAATTCTTTTCAAATAACACAGTGGCACTTTTCTTTCAGACCTGAAGACCAGCCATTACATGTGACAATGAAGAAGTGTTTTGTTCCTTATGTTAGTCTGCTGTTGTGAAGACAAACAGTTGTTGACTTATTTTGCCAAATAAATGAAAAGCATGTTTAAATTGAAGTTGGAAATTGGCCTCCTGCTGTACAATAAATGTACCAAACCGAACCAAAAACCGTGACCCTGTGAACTGAACCGAACCATGAATTTTATGAACCGTCCCACCTGTAGCAAGGGCTGAGAACATTATAATGGAAGTATATGATGACCATTCCCATGCTCTATTATGCCTCATAAGTTGCTGCAGCATTTTTGGGTTACCATTTGATGCTAAATTTGTCAATTTTTTGCCTCAAGAATTGATAAAAATGATCAATTATCCCTCCAAAATACCACATTAAGACAATGAGACCTTGAGGAACACCATAGAAAAAGTTATGCTGTGATTTGTGATCAAAAACTTTTGACATTTGGAGATTTCTGTAGGAATTTTTGGCAATTACATGGCGAGCACTTGTGTTGCGTAAACTGCTCTGAAACCCCCTTAATATCAATCTAGCTAGGACAGCGGTCCATCCTCTGAATGCTCCAGGTCTCTAGTTTGTGGCTGTGAAGTTTCATGAGGCTGTGATTATCCTAGAGGTCACCACAGGTCAGTTTATACAGTGAGGACAATTTTCAAAAACTGGTCTCACTACAATGAAATGGCTCCTATAGGGACTAACATCATCACACATGAATACAGATGGGCTCATTGGATCCACATCTTTACAGTGATACACAATTCATGCAATTACAAGACTGTTTAGCGACCCCAGTATGCATAAGTATTTTTATTCATTTTAGAATAGGTGAAAATGCAGGATGAACAACTGCTCCACTTGTCTAAATCTTAGCTAAGGTGCTGGAAACATAAACAAGTCCAAAAGATAATAGAAAAGAGTTCTGCACACTTCCACGCAGGATTTCACTGGATTCTTTAATCCTAAGCTTTCTGTCTGTCAGACCTTCATCAGAGCAAACATCACTCAACAAAGGACAGGCTGGTAGAAATAACCACTCCCACTCCCACTCTCATTAGTGGTAGTATGCAGAACACCTGTGCACTGCACACCCTGGTGGTGGTAGAGGCTCCACCTTTTCTTCAAAAAATAAAGAGGGGTTGAACCCAGGGAATATAGAAAAAAGAAAAAAACATATGATATCATGAAGCACCTAATAATAATAGCATACAAATACAACACATAGTAAATGGGGCTATGAAAAGCATCAGTCTTGTGCCATCATAAATCAGATCCTCAAATCTGATATGATCTGAAAAAACAAACATCTCAGAGGAGGATCAAAAAAGGGACAATAGTGCAAAGACCTATGGGGGGGGGGGGGGGGGGGGATCAGGCGACAGCCATCATAAACCATAGACACCAAATTCTACATATAAACAAAGAAAACATCCTGGATTACAACATAACACTCATATCAAAGTTCTTGTTAAGGCCTGTAGGCTGAAGTGTATTTAAAGTGTCAATCCAATAAAGCTCTCTTTGGCATATCTTCCTTTCCATATCTCCCCCTGCTTGGTATTTCCTCCACTGATCTCAACATGGCTGCCGGGTCACAAGAGAGAAGTAGACATTACAGTAACTGAATATTGATTCATATTTAATCAGCGCTGCATAGTTTGACCATTTGATTGGAGTTTACGAGTGATTGACAGCTGTTCAGAGATGACAGACTCCAGATCATCTCTGACTGGTTGTTTTCCTCCAGTCTGCGAAATCTTGCAGATGCCATTAGGAGCACCGGAGGACACAGAGGAACATGATTTTTTTCAGATTACCTGTCTCATGCATTACTGTCAGGATATAATGACCGTATTGTAAAAATACATTTTTTTTAATCGTATTTGTTCCAGTTTGCCTCCTGATGCTTTAAATACAGATATGAAGTGTTGTTTTTTGACAGTTTTCTATGTTATGATTGGAGCATATTTTTTATGCTAAATGCAGTATCTGTGAGGATTTCTGGATAATATCCGTCATTGTTTTGTGTTAATTGATTTCCAATAATGAATACTGTATATACATTCATTTGCATAAAGCAACGTCATCATGCTGATAAGAATATGAAATACTTGACAAATAGGTAGATTTTAATCAGATAAAATAATGTGTGATTAATTTGCTATCAATCATGATTTTATATACGTGTGTGTGTGTGTGTGTGTGTGTGTGTGTGTGTGTTGTTGATGACATGACACAGGCTAATACAATGTCATATTTGATAATGTAAAGATCAATCCCATCAGAGAGCCAGTGGGCACCAGAACCCAGTAGTAGAGACAGACAGGAAAAGAGTTCATAACCACACTGTTGTAATCACTGGTGGTCGACAGGGGGAGACAGAGGTCAGTGGTTCCTGCCGCTGCTTAAAATGCCAACACCTGGTGTGTTTTAAAGGACAAATGTCCAAGTCTTGATCTAGGTCTTTCAGCGTATCCTTATTTTTAGTTTGTGTTTTATAAATTTTCATTGATCAGGAACTTTGATAAGATGGATGAATATCTATACATTTTACATTAAGATATACAGTATATTTAAACTTTTGGAAAAAAGATGAAATATTATTGCAACTATTTATTGCCTATTTTTAACTACTTAATAATTAACTGTTATCATTACTTGTTTTTGTCTTTTAGGGGGACATTATAGTCACTTACATTAATATCCTTGGAGAATTACCCTGACTTTCACCATGACCACTACATGGCTACCTCAATCCTTACCATAACCTTAATTTAACACTGACCCTTAGCGTAACTCCAAAAAAGTCTTAACCCTAAAGTATAACATTACGCTAACATTAGTCAGCTTTATGTTCTGTTTAAAAAGACAAACATTTTACTACTACTAAAATGTGTGTGTGTGTGTGTGTGTGTGTGTTCTCCTTGTGTGAACTAGAAAGAAGGAAGTGCCTTTTAATCTGCCATCTGCTCACTGCTCTGGCGGATCTTTTCAAGGTCGTTTTAGTATCAGCTCTATGTGACAGACGAGAAGGTAGACAGAGCAGCATAGAGTATCATTTACAGACAGATACTTCATGATATCACTCACTGCATCAGGGTATGTGTGTTAAAGGTGTGTTATCCTCACCTCTCCTGAGTGCTTTGGAGTGTGGAAAGGCTTTTCCTCCGCGAGTCACATGGATGCTCTTTGTTTCTATAATCAAATCACCTTTTGCTCAGTTGTTGTTATCGTGAACCATCTATAGTCTTTATAGTCTATTATAGTCTATATAGACAGCACACACACACACACACACACACACACACACCAGCAGCCAATATGCATACTTATTAATGGATTGCTTAGCAATGGCAGACAGTTGCCTAGCAACAACTTTGCCAGCCAGCAAGCCGGGTTTGTTCAGAAGTCACACTGTAGTAAAACGAGAGGGTGTGTGTGTGTGTGTGTGTGTGTGTGTGTGTGGAGAGAGAGAGAGAATAATAATTCTACTGCAAGTCGGAAAATAAGATATTCTGCAGAGTCAGCTGTTTAACATCAGCACGTTCATTTTTTGACTTGTGTACATAAGCATAAAATAAAACATAACATACCTAAATAAATAACAACATAAATTTCACTTTTCTTCTTAACCCTCAGCATGACTTTCAACATATATTTTCCTATGAATGTCCAGCAAGGTGTCATGCATTTGTCAATTTCTGCTCCAGTCTTTTCAAAATAAAACTACATAGCCCAGTTAACTTAGTTAACTTAGCCTATCGACTTGGTTGGACTTAGACAACAAACTACTTCATTAGAGTTAGGAAAATATTAATTTGTTTAGGCTTAGATAACAAAACTACTAGGTTAGGTTTAGGAAAAGATTGTGGTTTGGATTAAAATAACTCTGTAAGTGCTGTAAATTAAGTACAGAAGTTACATGACAAATAAGTTAACTTTTACTGATGGTGATATTCAGCTTTCTATCGCTGTATTTCTCTTTTTTTAAGCAGTAAATTTGACTGAGATATGGCTGGATAAAGTTCAGGAATGCCAATAAGCTCACGTCACAGGTTGCATGAGAACAGCTTAGTTTGGGTGCTTCAGGTTCATATTACAATGTTTTATTTGCAATAACCTTCAAATCTGAGCAAGGGAGCTGATATTTGTCTGGTCTCTAACCTGTGACCAAGCCCACTTGATTGAACCTGAGGAAACTACAGCGTAAAAGAGACACAAGCTGTGCTGTTTTTTTCTTTCTGTACTGTTTTGCTTTCTGCCTCAGTTCTCAACTCAACTCGACTTTATTTATAAAGCACTTTCAAAACAACCACAGCTGAAAACAAAGCGCTGTACAAAATATATATAAAAAAAACATAAAACATAAAACAAACCATAAAAACAGTAAAAAGCAATAAGAACAATAACAGAAGCAAAGTCTCAAGCTCAGTCAAAAGTCAAGGAATAAAAATGTGTTTTCAGGCTAGTTTTAAAAACAGACAGTGACGAGGTCTGATGTAGAGTGGCAGATTGTTCCACAGTTTGGGAGCTCTGACCCCTCTGAGCTTCCACTTAGACCTCGGTTCCTCCAGGAGGAGCTGATCAGCCACCTGAGGCACCGAGCAGGATGAAGTAGGGCAGTAGTAGTAGTAGTAGTAGTGGGACTGGTAGTAGTAGAGCAGGATGAGAGAGGTAAGGTGGCATGAGACCATGTAAGGATTTAAAAACAAATAAAAGAATCTTAAAAAGAAACCTGAAATGCACAGGGAGCCAGTGGAGGGAGGCCAGAACGGGCGGGGATTCACGGGAGCCACTTGGACCAAACACCATCACTTCAGTTTGCTTTTCATTAAAGTTTAAGAAGTTTAGGGCCATCCAGGCTTTAATGTCCTCAAGACATTACAGAAGTGGTTTGATGGAAGTTTCTTTCTTCTTTAGTGGCACATACATATATCTGACTGTCATCTGCATAACAGTGAAACGCCATGCTTTCTGAGAATGGAGCCCAGAGGAAGTAAATACAATGAAAAAAGGAGAGGCCCTAAAGTCCTGTGGATTCATAACCAGCAAGGCTTACACAAATAGTTCTGTCTGTCTGATAGGCCCTAAACCATCCCAGAGCTCTACCACCAATAGCACCTAAGTTCTGCAACCAAGATAGTAAAATATTGTGGTCTGCTATGTCAAAGGCAGCAGTTAAGTCTAGCAGGATAAGAATCACATAATCTCCAGAGTCGTTAGCCAGGAGGATGATCAATGAAGACCCGTAACAATGCTGACTATAATCAACTGAGGCAGATTAATTTGTGATGCAGCTCAGCACTGTGTCACGTTGTTTTAGTCATTAATCAAGTTGTTTTAGTCAATACAAGAAATACAAATTAATTAATCATTTAATTCAAATAAATTGTGAAAGTTTATCAGGGCATTGAACATGGGTCATAAAATCAGTTTTCTGCAACACTTAATATTATAATATTAAGCATCTCAGGCCCAAGCCCCCTGGAAGAGCGCCAGTCGTTGATCCCAACTTGGTCGTAGTGGCCAATGGTGGTATTGTATCTTCTCTGTCCGTCATGTGACGTCATTGGCCCCAAAAAGATCGTTTCTCATAGACTGAAATTGAGAAGGAGATGTCTGCAACTCAGCGGATCATTTTTTTTTAATCAACTCCCCATTTCGAACACTGTAATAGCCATTATTTCAATCATCAGGTCCTAAAAGTTGCAAAACTCACAATTAGCTGAATCCAGAGTTATTTCCTTCCTCTGTTTATGTCTATGGAGACCCAGACTGTGACCACAGCGTAAGCCGTGATGTTGGGACCACATGACCGAGTCATGTGACCTAGCAGATGCTACTGTACATATCAGACATGCGTACTAGGGCCCAGTAAGACCCATAAGACCCAGAAGATCCAGGTACTTTTCCAGACCCAGAAGTCTACCCATTGACTTCATGCGCCACTGAGCAGCTTTCATATGAATGAACACGGTCCCACCTCCAACACTGGATCCAGTTCTCTTTATACGTCCGTGCTCAGGCCCCAAATTATTAATCCTTTGATAGCTATCAGATATCTTTTCAGAACATATAAACCTACATCGGTGCAAAATGTGTTGCTTTTATCGCAAAATGTACAGGTGTTGTGCTTTGTCTGTATGTGGGAAACAATGAGAAGAGTCTTTCATTCAGGTAGTATGTGGGTTGATTTTCCAAAATTATAATGATTAGTAAAGGCCTGGTCACATCAGAAAGCACAGCAAAGTTTTTCTGTGAGTCTTTGCAAAAGCTTTGGTTATCGGAGCTCAGTGGCGTAGTGACTACTCAGAGGCATGGAGTCAAAACTCTTTCTGACAACAGCGCCGCCACCATTTTAGACTGAAAATGCCAAAGAGTTCATGGCCATGGATGTGTAAAAAAAACATCTGTTAATCAGAGGATAACATTTTTTTTTTTTTTTAATTTAAATTTTTTTTTTTTTTTTTCAGGTAAAACAGCTTCCCAGAATGTAATGTAGTTGTAGGCTATTTACTAACATGCAGGGCAAAAACACAGGACATAACCTCTTATACTCTGTATCTATGGTCTGTACTCTACCGGACATTGATTTTGGATCCTTGACATGAAAAAGTTTGAGATTTCTCTCAAAATCTTTGAGGTGGATTTTTTCTAATTTGCATTATGCTCATTTTATAAGATAAGATGAATCTTTATTAATCCCCAGAAGGAAATTCAGGAAGGCACTGCTGGGATTCGAACCCAGGATCTCCTGTTTACTAGACAGGCGCTTTAACCAACTAAGCCACAGCACCGGATAATGCTCGTTGTGCTCCTCTGGGAAGTGGCCAGGCAAAAAGTTTAATAAATAAATACATAATTAAATAGCTATATATCGTAGTTATATATTATGCATATTTATAGTGTTTTTATTGTTCATTACAGGCTGATTCGGGAGAGACATATGACAATAGAATAGAAACAATTTTGTCTTATTTTTACGGCACTTTTTCGGCATACATTTACAGAGCTGCAGCAGCAAATAGCATTGGTATCAACAATAATAGTGAGAAGTCTCAGGTAATAATAATATATTATTATTATTATTATTATTATAATATAATGACAACTGAATGAATGTATGAATGCTGTACACCTGTGTGAATATGATTGGGTGGTATTAGTCAGCTGGAATGAAAATGATCAATTCTAAAAGTTATCTGACTGTCTCTCTCTCTCTCTCTCTCTCTCTCTTACTCTCTCTCTCTCTCCCTCTCTCCCTCCCTGACAGGAAGTCTCTGTATGTGGGTGACTTGTCGTTGTGAGCAGACATGTTTCGGAACAGCCTGAAGATGTTGCTGGGAGGCAAAACCCGCAAGAACAACAATGGTGGTCAGTACCTCCGCGTGTTATTACATGTGCCATTATATATCTTCTGTCTATCATCTCTTGTTATGTTCATAAGGATTGCCTCTAATCTGATCATACAAATAAGATAAGATAAGATAAGATAAGATATTCCTTTATTAGTCCCACAGTGGGGAAATTTACACGTTACAGCAGCAATACAAATAATAAATTAGTATATACATAATAGAAAATAGAAAAAAGTAAAGACAGAAAAAATGTGTCCATCATATCAATGATATAATTGTACATAAAGTCCTTATTGCACTTATGTCCGGTGAGTTTGTTGTGAATGTGACTGTGATTGTGGTTTACTGGGAGCAGTGCTGGTTGTGGAGTCTAACAGCTGCAGGCAGGAAGGACCTTCTGTAACGCTCCTTCGTACACTTAGGGTGTAGCAGCCTGTCACTGAAGGAGCTCTCCAGAGCTCTGATGGTGTCTCTCATGGGGTGGGAGTCCTTCTCCATCATGGATGACAGCTTAGCCGTCATCCTCCTCTCTCCCACCACCTGCACTGAGTCCAGAGAGGGAGCTGCTGTAACAGGCGGCCACTCACGCAGCGCCATGTTGGAAATATCTGTCAGAGGCTCCAAATGTTTATTTTACAGAGGAACTTTATTCTGATGTCTAGCTGGTAGTTTACAGATATGTTCCTCCAGTGGTTTCCATGATTTCATACAGCGATTTCATTTTCAATCTCCAAACTCTTTTTGATTCTCTCTTTCTCGTTGAACAGGTGGCAGTGGTAAAGAGTCAGAGGGGTCAGAGGTCAGGATAATGGAGGGATTCACTCGTTCGCTTCCCTCTTCCCCCCTCCTCAATCTTCGGCTGGTAAAAAGACCTGGTAAGATTGTCTGTCTGTCTGTCTGTCTGAACACATTCAGCGTGGTGTCACTTCCATACAGTAAAATAACAATATGTTGTGAGTCAACCACAGGAATACACATTCACACAAGTCAAACAAAACAGCACACACTCATCACACAGAGGGAGAAACAGATGGCGATCTCCAGCTGAATTGTTGGTAGCTACGATGCTAACATTAGCAAAACAAACATGGTGCATGCCAGTGTCACACATGAATGTCCGGGGATGACGAATTTTGTAGGCCAACCAGGAAGGTAGCGTCGTTCTGCTTCTCTCGACCCTTTCACAGTGTGTTTTCAGTTCTTGAAAGTTAACTATAATATTTTGGTCAGCTAAAAATTTCTTATTCAGCATTTGGTTGTTCTTAGCTCCACCCACTCGTGTCACTTCTGGTTGCAAAAAACTAAATGGCGACAGTCAAAAACCAAGATGGCAATGGCCTAAAATACCAAATTCTATTGCATTTGTTGATTTTATCAGTGTATCTTTGGCATCACATGACTTATAGTATTGTAACATTATCCCAGGTTAGTCCCCCCAACAGATGCCAACACCCAGGACTGATTTTCCAACAGGCACAGTTTATTCACATTACACTCAAACACATATATGTTTTTGGTGAGTCAGTTTACAAGTCAGTTCATTCATGTACAAAGTGTTCCCCCAAAACAGTGACATACAGAAGGTTCAGACTGCCCCAGACACTCCAACACACCTGGTCGCGAAGCTTCATCCCTTGCTCTTGCAACCCAGATGAGCCTCACCAGGTCCCAGTGTCATTCAATGCATCCTAAGCTCCACAGTGCCCTGGAGGAAAAGTACTTCACACGTTGGCGTCCAGCCAGCATGATCTCCCCACTGAGCTTGTCGCATCCTTATGACGTCAGCAGCAGCATGCCCCATGCCTTAACCACACAGCGCAGTTCTCTGTATCATATGTGTGTGTGTGTGTGTGTGTGTGTGTGTGTGTGTGTGTGTGTGTGTGTGTGATATATATATATATATATATATATATATATATATATATATATATATATATATATATATATATATATATATATATATATATATTATAGTATGTTATATGAACTGTATATACTGTATATTCTGCATGTTGCATATTGTGCACAGTAGAAAAGATGGGGAGTTTTTGGCGATTAGACCCTATTTTGTTGTCATCATTTTATAAAAGAATAGTTTCTTTTTGTTTTTTTTTTCGTCTTTTCTTTTCTCTCTCTCTGTCTCCCATTCTGTCATACACACACACACACACACACACACACACACACACACACACACACAGACACACACACACACACACACACAGCTGTGACCTGTTACACTGCATCTGGCAGTGAGGTGGGGGGTGGGGAGTGGGGGGGTGACCTTTGACCCTTTCATTTGATTGGCTCTCTGTGCCTGAGTGAGGGAGAAAACACAGAATTGTAACCCAAGCCCCTACCGTCCTCCTCTTCCTCCTCCTCCTTTTGCTCCTCCTCTTTTTCCTCCTCCTCCTTTTCCTCCTCCTCTTCCTCACAGTTGATTTGACACTTCTCCTAAACATTACCATGTGGAGTCTCCCCCCAGCTCTTTCTGTGTCTCTACCACTTGTGCTCTGTCAAAACAGCAACATTAAGAGACAATGCAACTTCTTAAAGTCAGTACAACATGCCCACATACACACACAAGCTCGGATTTCAGGTTATTTCTCTTCACTCTTTTACTTCTCTGTGTTTTTGGCCTCCCTCCCTTGTCTTCCTCCTCCTCCTCCTTTTGACATATATGAAATCTTATTATTACAGAGCAGCATTCATTTGGAGTCATATTTGTGGCCACTTGGTGAAGTCCAATAATCTCTCTCTTTTAGCATGGTTTTTGGTCTCTACCAACTCCTGAAGGAAATATCTGGCTCTTTAGCTGCTAAATGCTCCACTGTATTCATCAGCCATCTGCATTTTGGTGCTGAGCAGGTAGTGTGCAATTGTTTTTTAAGAAGTTTTGCAACCTCAAACAACGGTGAGAGTGAATCAAAACTGTAAATTTGTGGGCCAGATAGCTAATGAGCTGAACAGCAGCGTAACATAATTGTGATTTTCCTACATATGAGAGGTAACAATTATATTAATTTAAATCCCCAAACCACTCCATAATAACAGAGAGAAACCCGGACTCATCCATTAGAAGTTCATTCTATGCAAAGACATTAACAGCACTGCTCAAGAACCATGTCCCTTCCTGTTGGAACGTCCTGGGCGATGCAGCGTTGCACAGCTGGCTGGAGGGAGATCAATGAAAGTTTCCTACTTGCTGTTGGCTATATTGTATGTAATTTCCAACAAATATCATAATATAAAATATATGCTTTCTGTTTCAGCATAATGAACGTAAACAAGGAACATGGCGATTGTTCGTACTCAGCTAGCAGCTTGTGGAAGACAGTCCTTTCAAAATACACTTCCATTTTCACAGGAAGTTAGGTTTAGGCAACACAACCACTTAGGTAGAGTTAGGAAACAGACGTGGTTGATGTTTACTGACCGACTCACGGGGTTCATGGGACTGACGACACCGATGAGTCACATGATTAACAACTTGCGTAATAAAATTACGTAATTATTAGTCAACATTACTTTTAGTTTTGGGGCGCTGTTTAGCTGAGTTGGTAGAGCAGGTGCCCGATGTGCCAAAGGCTGAAGTTCTTGATGCAGCGGCCCCGGGTTCGGACCCTCTGTCTCCCCATTTCACCGCTATCACTATCAATAAAAATGAAAAAAAAAACCCTTCTCCCAAAAATAATCAAACAAAAAAAAACATTACTTTTAGTTTCACATAGAACACGAACACAGGTCTCCTGGTTGAAAGTCTTGTTTGTCTGACCCATCCACCACCCCTCCTTTCCACCCTTAGCAGACTCTCATGCTATTACTATGTCACTTCCTTCCTCCGTCAAATAACACTGTGGTTGGGTTTACATGCGAGTTAGCTGAAAGCCCGCTTCGTCACATACCATTTCTAAAGGGTACCTCCATGCTTTGGTTTCTGATGCCGAGGGCCACTTACTTAACGGTGGTATTTAACAAGTTGGCAGTGAGAATTTGACATTTTTTCTCATTTTCACCTCCTCTGTTACTGTTTGCGTAGATTTGCTGCTACTTCTCTCACTTTTCATTTTTTTTTATGGACAGCAGGATGTCATTGAAAAGGTGTTTCTGTTGATTGTTGGTTGAACAACTCAGATTTTCGAATGCTTTTTTAGAGAGCTTTTCATCAAGCATTTAATTCAATCTTGCTCTTGGTTTCATACTTTTCCTTCTACATTTTTCACATTTTCTGGGCTAAAGTGGATTACAACCTTCCATCTTCACTGTGATTTGTGGTCAAAGGCTCCTCTGTTCTTGGAAAAGGAGTTTCACTTTAATTGCAGCATTTCTTTGGTCTGCTGACCTCTTTCCAAGTCTTCCTTCAGGATTCTGTCTCTCTGGCTGTTTTTCCTGTTAGAAGAAGTCTTGAACTGTCTTTCCGAACTTTTCCGACATGTAACAGATTACTCTCTACGTTCAGCTCCTCCTGCACTCCTCCCCTCTCTCCCCTATATGTGTGTGTGTGTGTCTGTGTCTGTGTCTGTGTGTGTGTGTGTGTGTGTGTGTGTGTGTGTGTGTGTGTGTGTGTGTGTGTGTGTGTGTGTGTGTGTGTGTGTGTGTGGTTTTTGGGTTGGAGGAGGGGAGGTTTTGATTTGCTGTGCAGTCAGACGAGGGAGGTCGTCTTTCAGACCAGATATGGAGGCTGAAAGAAAAAGTCTTTAACTCTTGGAAAACTGTACTTCTTGTGCTTCTGACCAGAGGATATCATCTGGGAGCAGATTTACTCTGACGGCTTTAGTTACTGTTTGCTCCGGTTTATAGGAGGTTCTACCTGTGAATGAAAAGGATTGCATTTTTTGAACACAGAGGACAATAACCAGCGGATTACATCGTCAAGATCTGCTGAGAGTTGCAGTGAAGTAGAGCAACCTGTGGATTGTAGTTCCACCTCTGAAAGTAGCGACGTACCTTGGCTGAACATATGAGGCTGTTACCACAGCATTTGCATGTTTGACTTGATCCTGTTAACTGCAGTCATTCTGCTTCAGAAGTAGGAGTACCTCGGGTGTTTTTTTCTTTTCCTGGAGAGTCTCTTCCCCCTCTTATCTCTTCATTCCTACCTCCTGCATCATTCTCTCCCTCTCTCCTTTGTGTAGTCCGGAGGAGGAGCTCCGAACCAAAAAGAAGAGGATTGGATAGCAATATCATCATGTATGTTAAAATTTTCACCAAAAAAGCTTAATGGAGAGGATGAACGGCACAACAGCAATATAGCAAACAACACTGAGCAAAAGAACCTCTCATTCATCAAGGAGCTGTTGTATTTTGGGGCAACAACAGCCCTTTTTGTTGACTCCATCTTCTACATGGAACCACTCTGAACCAATCACTGCCAGCCAACTATGGACTGCACAGCGGCTATTTTGAAAGCATGCGCGCGCTCCAGAGTCAAGTGGTGTCGGCACGAGCGGTCCTCCGTCCGTCACCCGTGGAGGCCGGTGGACGGCTGCGGTTGCGGCGGAGGTGTCACGGCGGCGGGGGTCGTCGGCCGTGCCTCCTCCCTCCTGCGGCGCTTGCTGTATTACGCCTGCTGTTGTCTGTCCCATGAGGACAGCTCTGAGCTCTGTCGAGAATGGGTGGATCGTCCCAGTGGAGCACATAGAGGAGGAAGAGGAGGAAATGAGGAAGAAGGTGAGAGTGAAGGAGTCTCTGTCTGTACTGATTTCTTGTTTCAGACAGACAGGTTTCCACCAGGTCAAAACTTACTATATTTGTGTAAGTCTTTGGGGCTTTTGTCCTGATAAGAATGGGTGTTATTTTGTGTTGTATATTTCAGGGAAATGTGTGTGTTGTGAGTATGGAGAGAAGGAATACAGAGAGAGCTGTGTTAGCTTCTGTTAATTAGCCTCATTAGCTTTTGGTGTATAAAGTGTTCCCATCATTGAAGGTGCTGAAGATGAGATTAGGAGCATTATTAGAGCCTCTGCTCAGGCGACGTTCGACTGAGCTAACTGTACTAACTTTAATAAGGGTGCTTGGAGTGGAAAAACGCTCACATGCACAAACATGCACTAAAACACAGAGGCGGCCGGCCCAGTGATGTAAACAAAGCATAGAGAAGCTCAGATTCCAACACACACAGAGAGAGGGACTTCATTCTCTGCTCAGGTAGACATCACTTGTCTTTATCTTTACATAGACAATAGCTGTTTGCTGCCATACTATTGCTCTGAGTATTGTATAGAGCACCTTTACACAAAAAGGTTATTTTCAGTCAAAAAATAATGCAGGTTATTGCTGGCGATGAGTTAACCCATAGATCATGCACACCCGCTGCAGTTGTCTCTAATTTGTAACAGATCTAACAGTCGCACATGAGAGGAATCAACATTCCATTTGCAGCTCTCCGGCTTGCTGTCCTGTGAAGAAATTCACATTTATGATCGATAATCACATTTAGCGTAAAAAGTATATGTATTTAATAGGGGTGGGATAGGTCATAAAATTCATGGTTCGGTTCGGTTCAGTGCACAGTTTGGGGACACGGTTTTTGTTTCAGTTCGGCACAGCAGTAAACAATATTTATGGTACAGCAAGGAGGCCAATTTCCAATTTCAATATGAACAGCTTTTCATTCATTTGCCAAAATAAGTCAACTGTTTGCCTTAACAACAGTAAACTAGGCTAACATAAGGAACAAGTGCCAATGTGTTATTTAAAAATAATTGATAAATAAAAAAACAAATAAAAACAGCAGTAACATAATATATCCCCCGACTCTCTCCTCCTCGTGCTATCAGCTCCGTAAATGATTCATCATATTGGAAGTATTGCTACTAGCATACGCCACACTGTTCCATTCTATCCACCACTTTTTTGGGATAAAAAAAATACACAATCAGCCTCATAACTTATTTCAAATGAACCGAACGATATATACATGACCCAAACCATGACTAGCGAACCAAATGGTTTGGATTTTTACCTGAAACGTTCCCATCCCTAGTATGTAGTATAAAAATAGTAAAGGTACCGTGCATGTATACAGCATGTAACCAGTACTATATGTATTCATAAATTCTAGCATTTGTAACCTTCTAGTTTGACATCTGACATCATCAGTCTGACTTGGGCGTCTTCATTGCCAAAAAGAGATGTCAGGTGTCTGCTTGATGTTGGTTGAGGCTAATAGAGCCGAGAGCAAACCCCACAGATGTCTGACATACCACATAAATCTTCAGTAGTTAGTAGTCAGTAGACGAACTGCTTCCCACAGAAACCCAGATATGATGTTTGATATTATTGCCTTTACTTTAATCATGTATTCATTTAAAGGAATAGTAGGTTTCTGAGTGCAGCTGAATGATGAGCAGAGTGAAGATTTGTCAAAACCAGTTCGGGGATAAACTGAGCATCTTTGTTACTGTATATGGCTGAACATAGGTTTTAGCTTTTAGCTTCAAAGCCACCAGAACATAGGACAACATTTACTGTATGTGTCCGTCCTCATGAAATATATGGTGCACAATGAGTAGGATTTGTCAGTTGCTGTAAACACAACATTCAAAGTTGGCCCCTTCTTCCAGGCTCTCCGACACCAGAATCACACGCCAGCGGTTTTCACGGATTCACTGTTGTTTTGGAAAACAAGCTTTATCCACTTGCTATATTTGCATTTTTCTCTGCACTGTGTCTGCTAGTGATGACCGGGTCAGGGTTTTTCAGTATACCCGCACCCACCTAACCCATTATGAGAGCCAGTCTACGCTGCCCAACTCGCAAAAATATGCGTTAATTAACCATCCGAGCCCAACTCATAAACCGTCAACTTTAAGCATTATGGTTGCACAATTGTCAGGATGGGGACTGAGTCAAGGACTGAGACACTGAGCGGTGGGTGTGTATGTGTGCATGTGTATGTGTGTTTGTGTGTGTGTGTTTGAGAGAGTAACAGAAAGAGGGTAAAGAAGGTGGCATGCAACACTATTGCATGCAGTGTTTCTGTAAGTTATTAATAACTTACTGAGAACACTACTTCTTCACTATTTGGCCCGCCTGCCTGAACCCAGCTGACCCGTGGGTTGTAGGACACGTGCGTCACTAATGGATGCATGCTTACAATCTGCTAACTGGTCAATATGTTTTTATAGAGGTTGCTGCCCAGAAACATCTTGAACACAGCAACATAAGAAAATCCAGGCAGAGGGTAGGGTCACTGCACATACAGATACTGCCACATATTTCTAGTGGGTAAGTGATGATTGAAAAGGATAATTTCTGTTTGAGACTCATTCTACCTTTTTTCCACTACTGTGGCTAGTAATAAAGCGGAATCTTTTGGTAGCCAATCACACACACCAGCTGGCTTGAGGTCAGCACTTCAGCGAACAAACTGATCAGCTAATTCACAGAATCAGGTGCTTTTTAGTGTACGCATGTGTTATGATTGGTGTTTTACCTTTATTTTTAGTTGGTTTTAAAGTTTGGAGTCACAACCAAATGTTTTCGACATTGAAAACCATATACTCTTGTAATAAACAACACATTTCTCTGTCACATACCCATATGTCCCAGTCGGGGTTTGATTCTACATTTTTCATTTCACTCAGCGTTCCTCTGTGGTGATCTTTGCTGCTCAACTGTCCTCAAAGCTGAGAACAACCAAACAGAAAGAGGATCAAGGCAGAAATGCTTGAAACGAACTAGGTTGAAGCCTACAACATGTCGTCCAATCAACATGTTGAAAGCTAGAGTGTTAACAGCTCCTCAGAATGGCAAAAAAAGCAGGATGCTGTCAGAGACAAGGATGAGATGTGATATCAGATATGGGGATAAATGGCACACAAATTTTCTGTAAAGGCAAATAGTATTTTGACAAATACAGACTACCACCACCTGCTGGTGTGGAGAGTTATTTCATGTCACGCAGGCACAGAACATACATGGTAGTTGGCCGTCAGCTGTAGTCTTTGTGGTGTGTTTGAGTTTGTGCCTTTGTCTCTCATATAGGGTTGGTGTGTCTGGGCCTTAAGGCATTCTGTTTTATACATAAATGTGAAGGAAAAAAAGAGAGCTGTAGAATTTTAAACCCTGCTCCCTTTCTTATCTCTGCACACCTGTCCAATCACCATGTGAGGTGGGGAAGGAAGGAAGGAAGGAAAGAGGGTCTGACAGAAGGAATCAGAAGCTGCAGTAGTTAACGAGACAGATGGAAAAAGTCTGTGCTGTCTGTATCTGATCTTTCCATTTTATTTTTCTTCTTCTAAAAATGACTCAAACACCCTGTCATTGACTGACCACACACACATGCACTGTGCACGTATGTGCGTGTGTACACACACAGTCTTCCCGCAGTGTGTTTTGTGTTTGGTTGGTTTTATTTTCTGTGTGTGTGTGTGTGTGTGTGTGTGTGTGTGTGTGTGTGTGTGTGTGTCTGTGTGTCTGTGTGTGCCTGTGTCTGCGATGCTTCTCTAGTATTTAGTCCAACAGTCAGCAATTTATAGCTGTAATTATAGGCTGGCAGAGAAAGAGAGACAGAGAGAATGAGCTTTCATGCTGTGGCTTATAGTCTTGTGTGCATGAGTGTATGCATGCATGTGTGCGTGTGCATGTGTGTGTGCGTGTGTGCGTTTCTACTCATGGTAATTATATCATGATAGTGGATATATTAATACGAAGATCAACTACAGTTCCACACCCAACCTTTCCAGAGGGCTTTGTGTTGGAGTTCATGCTTTTATACGTGTACATGTTTTAAGTTCATAATCTCCTCTGATTGGACAGATTTATACCCCTTTGTCACCCTGATTGGACAGATCCAATCTCATGGTGAGAGGAGGCAGGGCTCAAGGGAAAGCTTGCATGTCTCTGAGTGGTTATTACGTGTTTCTGTCAGTGTGTTTCCACAACTGTGAATTCAATTAGAATGGCTTCATTTGTATTTGACCATGCTGTAACTTTCCCAGTAACACATTGGCAAAGCTAATTATTTTAGGGGATATATTTCATATTATAAGGGGATAGTTTGTTTAAGAGTTAAATGAGAAGATTGATACCACTCATACACACACAACTGTGAGGTGGTAATTCTAGTTCAATTAAGTTAAGTTTGGGGGCGGCAGTAGCTCAGTCTGTAGGGAGTTGGCTTGGGAACCGGAGGGTCACCGGTTCAAGTCCCGACATGGACCAAGAACTGAGTGTGAACTGGTAGCTGGAGAGGTGCCAGTTACCTCTTGGGCACTGCTGAGGTGCCCCTGAGCAAGGCACCAAACCCCCCAACTGCTCGGGCGCTTGTCAGGAGCAGCCCCCTCACTCTGACATCTCTCCATTGTTGCATGTTTGTCGGGTCTGCATGTACCGTGTATAAGTTAACAACAGAGTGAAAAAAATTGAATTTCCCCTTGTGGGACTAATAAAGGACTATCTTCTTCTTCTTCTTAAGAGAAATGAAAAACCATTTACGCTTTTCTTCACTCTCCAGGTGAGGATGAGGAGTTAGGACCCCCACCCTCAGTAGATGAGGCGGCTGACGCTCTGATGACCAGGCTGGGCTTCCTGCTGGGGGAAAAGGTAATGAGTGGAGAGCCGGGGTCACCGTACCACGCCCAGGATGATGGACAGGTAATCAGCTCACACACAGATGCACACTTAAACACATCTGTCTTGTTTTTAGTGCTGACTAACTTGTTGATGTTGCTTGCACTGTTCTTGCTGTTAGCACCATTAGCTGTTAGCCGCCAGCTCAGTCGTCACCATGTCGACAGCTGTGTGGATTAATTCATATTTGATCAGCACTGCCTAGTTTGACCGTTTGATTGGAGTTTACAAGTGATTGACAGCTGCCTCTGTTGAATGAATAGCCAATAGGAATGCTCTCTCTCTGAAATGGCCGGTGATTGTCCAAGGGCTGTCGTCAGGGGCTAGATTTTCTAAAGGCTGAAAACAGAGCCATGAGGAGGTGCAGAAGTCTAGTTTTCTCTCATAACACTTGAATTATAAGATTATTATGGAAATTTTTTCTCAATGATGCCAAAACCATTCTGCCTACTGCCACTTAACAGTGTACCGTACAGAGAACATGATATTATTTAAGCGGTCATTCATGAACATTTAAAAAAATCAAAACATTCAATTGATATAATAAACGTTAACTTTATTGCCCTTTTATTAAATAACTCTGTAGTACATCAGTACAGTAACATCAGTACAGTAACATCAATATTGGGTTCAGGATTACGCCAAGCAGTCAGTGAGCACTATTGAAGCTTAATGCACATTTCAAAGCAGTCATTCAACAATGGGTGATATACTGTATATTACAGCTTGTGACAGCATAATAATAATTTAATACAGGCTATAGTACTTTGAGAAGCATAAATTCAGTGTAAATGTACATTTTGGCGGCTCTAGTCATGTGCCCTCTCGAGCTGCTATCAGGACTGGAGCTTCCCCTCCAGACTCTGTGGGCCACCTCACAAACTGACTGAAATCTAAAGGAACTAACGCTGGAGGTCTCTGGCTTGGTCGGGAATGAAACGGGGGAACTGAAGATGACATGATGGCATATAAATTTTATGCACCATCTGAAAGTATTTATTCAGCGATCGGCAGAACTATGTCATCTGTATGCAACATTAAGAACAACAGTTAGTGTACTGAACCTAGTTAGTGTACATTAGTTGGTCTATAAGAGGAGCAGAGAAGAGACGTCGGGTCCTTAAAAGGACTGACAGCAGTACAAGGAGAACATCAGGTATGATTTCATGTGTAGGGAGCACACAGCATTGTAGCGTTGCTTTTATGACAGCCAGTTAATTTGACTATTTTAAAATGTAAGGCAGTTTATGGCATGGAGTGAAAACTAGTTTAAGTACAGTTTTCAGTTTGGAGAAAAAACTAAACCTTGTCACCTTGGAAGTACTGATCTGCCTCACAGCTTCTCTGGTTGTTCATCACTCCCATCCCTCCATAGTAAAAGGCAGAGCTATCATCTCATTATCCTGTGTGAGCTGAAATAGGTGGTGTTCTCACATTTTACTCGATTTTTTTAAGGAGGGACGATTAGTGTACTGTTACCATGGAAAACGATTCAGTGACACAATGTGCCAGAAGTTACGCCCATTATTCACACAAGATATGCTTGTTACCTCCGCCAAGGAGGTTATGTTTTTGCCGCCGTTTATCTGTTGTCTATCTGTTTGTCTGTGTTCAAGATAACTCAAAAACTCATGGACGGATTTTGATGAAATTTTCAGGGCGAAAATGTGAAAACGAAGTACTGATTTAATTTTGGGGGTGATCCGGAAGAAATCCTGGATTCTGGATCACTTTGAAATTTTCGTTAACATTGGGGTCAATGGGACCCAAAAAATTGTATCTCAATATCTAATATCTATATAATTGTTGCCCAAAGCTCATGAAATTTGACTCGGGGATTTACAATGTGTACTTCTATCAAATCCCAAAGGCTGATCCAGATCTGATCCAGATGGCAATTTATATAAAACAAATGGGGGTACTCTTACATTTTGGCCTACTGTGCATTTAATATTAGAGGTAGAGGCCGGTTAGCATAGTTGGTTAGAGCGTGGTGCTGATAACGCCAAGGTTGGGGGGTTGATCCCTGTATGGGCCATGATTGTTTCCCGAATTTCCCTTCGGGGATTAATAAAGGTTCATCTTATTTTATCTTATCTTAGAGATATCTAACAAGTGACATTGTGTAGCTGAGACGATTCCGCATCTGAAGTATGTCAACAAATTTGATCTAGCTTTAATACTTGAGGAGATAGATCCAGAAGAAACCGCCAGGGGGGAAACTATGGTGCTTGGCGGAGGTCTGCGCTCTCCGAGTGCTTTTCTAGTTCTCTATACATGTCTCAAAGCCACTGTTGCACTCAGATTGTGCAGTATACACAAGAAAGTGAAGATACAGTCGCTTTTCTGTCCCACAGAGAATCTCTCCATCATCCAGTCTGGCCAGCAGCACCACGTCCCCCTGCGCAACACTGCAGCCTCCTGCTGGCAGGGAGGGTGACGACAACAACAAGCAGGCCTCCTCCAACCACGCCTCCATCACCTCCCCCACCTCAACACTGGAGAGTAGAGATAGCGGCATCATAGGTGACAAATTGTAAATACAGCTTCTTCAAATGAACCCCTTTCACTGCTGCATTATTGAGTTTTGTCTTTCCCTACTTTCAGCCACACTGACCAGCTATTCTGCCGAGTCGGCGGCAGAGCAGTATGACAGTAGCAAGTATCCCGGTGACAGTTACCGTGGCAGCAGCCTGAATCTCTGGCAGCAAGGGAGCCGGCCAATGGTGGCCTCCAGCTCCTCTTCCTGCATGGAAGCAGCAGGAAGCGCAAATGACGGCTTCCTGTACAGGGTGGAGGACATCATGGCCGCCTCTACTTACAGCCTCAACAAGCTCCACCCAGACCGGGGGCCTGGCTCCACACGCTCATCAGGCTCCACCCACTCCATCCCTCTCTACCTCATGCCCCGCCCTAATTCAGTTGCTGGTAAGAAGACAAATGGATGACGTGTGTGTGTGTGTGTGTGTGTGTGTGTGTGTGTGAGAGACTCAAATGGTTTCCAGTCCTGCAGTGTGTCTCTTTCCTGTTAGGAAGGAAGTACATCACTCCTCAACTACAGTGAGGTCACTAGTGACATTGAGCAAACAAAGCCTTGCTTCCATGATAATGATGTGTCCACACAGAGCTTCCAACAAACAGAGGCATATATATTTAACCACACTAACAGCCTAATGGATGAAGGTTATACAGAAGTTGCATAATAACTGCACGTTAGTGTAGTTAGCTATTCCACTCTTTGACCGCAGCTGCAATTCAGAATAACATAAGGAAACTTTATGTGTTGATGATTGCAAACTATGAGCTTTTTATTAGAGAGAAATATCTACTAACACTGTTAAAGCTGCATTAATTGATATTTTATGTTTTATCTTTCTGATCACATCTCCTGTCATATTGTGCACCCATCTAACAATATATAGGGGAAAAATCAATTTCTTGGTATTCCTGTAATAAACGTGCGCTCATGTAAGCTTGTACCAACCTATTTCAAGCAATAACATCATGAAATCCATCCATCAATCCATCTCTAATCCAAATGTAACAAGGGAGGTGAGTGTTGAGGCTCCGTATTGCACTACATTCTAAGCCTGCCCACTTTTTAGCAGTCCAATCAAATGTCAATGATTTGATATAAATCCCTCAGTAACACTTTACAATAAACATCATTCATAAATGATAAATTGCTAGGTCATTAAACTTAGTTAATAGTTATTTAACTGTTGGCAAACAATGAAATATTAATTAATATATGATATTGAGCTCCATGTTTGTAGTTAGTAAGGTGTAGATGGAAAAACAACCAGGCTGAAAAAAGTCAACGCCTGAGCTACATGTTCACATCTCATCCTCCCCTTCCTCCTTTCCTCTCTCTGTGCCTCATAAAAACTAAAAAGGAAGGAAGTGACATGTATGACGTATCTCAGAACACACACACACACACACACACACACACACACCTGGATACGAGGCGCAGCCAGCGCTGCCATTCTCTGTGGCGTTAGAGGATTATAACTGGATTGATTGGATCAAACTTTGGGTAGGTTTCTGTCTGTTACTGTCAGGAATCGAGACTACTCAAAGTTTACATTTATTCATGCTTTGTTAGTTTCCAAATCAGCTTTATAGTGGCTTTAGTGGAAGTCACGACAATGCACTCCTCAGACAGTATCCTACAAATCCTGTTCTTCACTTTGCTATACAATGTTTGATTTTTTTCCACTTTTAACAGACCTTTAGTGTTTCAAACCCTGGGTTCTGTTTGTGGTTGTATTGAGGCATTAGCTTGGTTTTAAGTCTGTGAATGTTCTCATTCATCCAGGTCATATTCATTCTGGCAAAAACTGAATTGAAGGCAACTGGACTTAGATTTGTCTCTGAAGACATTTCGCCCCTTATCCAAGTGGCTTCATCAGTTCGAACACTACAGTCTGACTAGTCCCCACCATTAGCTTGGTTTATGTGTTCAAGCAGTGGTCCCTGCAGGTTGTGGATTAATTTGTTGTGGTTGACCCCAGGTCACTGTGAAGCTTTAACGTTAAGAACAGAGCTGGATCATGGCATGTTTAGCTTATCTTTGCCAATGACAAAGATGAAAAATACGTCTACCAGCACCTGAAGCTTACTACGTAATACACTGTGTCTATTTTTATACACACACAAACCGCTACTTATAAGAAATGATATTTAAATTAAAAAATAATAATAATGATATTGGCCAATATCTCATCACCAGTTTTTTTAGTATTGAAAGCAGTAGCCTATTAGTATCTGAAAATTCTTTATTGGTCGTGCTCATAGACTGTGTATAAAGATGGAGGCCATGACTCATGACTCCCCAAAAAGCTTTTCCTCGTCCAATGCAGGCCACATTTTGGCCTTTATCGTTGCTTGAAAACTGACGTTTTTGGTCTCATTTTGAACCGGAGCATCTGCAGATTAATTCCATCCCGATATGTTATGACCCACTAAAGTATTAATAAATTAGCAATAAATCCCAGTTTTTGTTGTCTTTGCCATCACCTCTGTAAGGAAGCCTGGAAGGACAATTGAGTGAGATTCAGCTTTTCTTTGTTTGGGAGAAGGCATCTGGCAGGTCAGGTTAAGACACCTGGAGGAGATCTGTGCTCTACTAAGTACACATTTTTTAGTTTCAACTTTTGTTTTTGTGAAATGATTTGCTTTCAGTCAGTTTCACATAATAGATGGATCTAAATTCTACAATACCCATGAGCTTCAGCCTCCACTGCTAGGGAGAGGAAGCCGGTCAGACATGCTAATGCCATAGCAAATTCAAAACATTTGAGTTTGGGATAGGGCTGTCAAAGTTAACTCGATAATAACGCAAATTTGTTTTAACATGTCTAATGTCTTCAATGCATTCTCGCAACTTGTGATATTTCGGTTTGTAGTGGGCTCAGTTTTAAAGCTATATTGAATTGGCATCATATGAAACTAGAAAACCTAAAAAATCCACTGGTACAAACCATGTCATACTAGCTTCTGAGAAGGAGGTTAAATAATAAAGGAATATCTTATCTTATCTAACGCTCCAAACTTGCGCTAAATTTTGGCAAAGAAAAACTGGCATGGTCATTTTCAAAGAGGTCCCTTGACCTGGGTCCTATGGATCTCCCCTTTACAGAAATGTCCACTTTATGATAATCCCAGTCAGTCTGGATCAAGTTATAGTCAAGTCAGCACTCTGACACACTGACAGCTGTTGTTGCCTGTTGGGCTGCAGTTTGCGATGTTATGGTTTCAGCATATTTTTATACTAAATGAAACCTGTGAGGGTTTCTGGACAATATCTGTCATTGCATTGTGTTGTTAATTGATTTCCAATATTAAATATATACAGAACTGCATAAAGTAGCACGTTTGTCCACTTCCATGTTGATCAGAGTTGACAAATCTCCCTTTAAGGTTCATTTTGAACGTCATTCTCTCTCTCTAGCCACTAGTTCTGCCCATCTTGAGGATCTAGCCTATCTGGATGAGCAGCAGAGACACGTCCCTTCAAGGACGTCCCTCAGAATGCCCAGGCAGAATTCTGGGAGTCGTAGTAATCAGGACCACAGAGGTGAACACATACAAACACAAAACTGAGCTTTCTAACATGCCATACAGCCAGTATTATAATACTCTTCTCCTTCCCTCCTCTCCTGCAGTTTGTTTCACTCCCTCTCTCAACCTGAAGCCCCTCCACTTCGAGGTTCCTGGTCTCTCATCTGATTGGCTGTTCACCGGCAGGGAATGGCTCTTCCAGCAAGTGGATGCTTGTCTTCGCGCTGGAGACCCATCAACCAGTCGGGGTGTGGTGATCATCGGCAACATGGGCTTTGGCAAGACGGCTATCATCGCCCGTCTGGTGGCGCTCAGTTGTCATGGAAACCGCATGTCACCAACTGCTGCCAGCAGCCAGACCATGCCTAAACGTAAGTAGCATAAGTCACAAAATACAGTTACACCAATCAAGTTGCCTGTTTTAGGAAAAATTAATCAAAAGTTAAAATGCGTAGCATAATGCCATACCACGTTTTACTCACTGAATATTGTGTTTACTGGGTTGAGGTGTCCACAAGATGTGAGATCTGAAGGTATTTTCATCTTTTATTTACAGTCCATTGGTCATATTACCTGTAGATGAACACTATTACATCATATCTATAAAATAGATTTTTTTATTTCATAAATGACCATAACTATAAAACTCATTACTTAATCACAATATTAATATACTACTAATTTACCAAATACAATTTTTCATCTTAATCAGCTGAGTTAAAACACTGAATGTCTATTTTTCTTTAGAAAGCAACACATTCTGTGTGCTTTCAACTTTTTTTTCAAACTCTCAGGTCTCTTTTATCTCATTTATAGATAATATTAACTCATTTCAAAGTCAATCTGCAGTTGACCTTAATAATAATGTACTCTGAACAGATACAAAGAGCATCCAGCAGGGACGAGCTGAAGTAAGGGCACCGTTTCTCAAGTTCATGCTAACAGCCAACCAAGAGAGATTTTCAGATTTTTGTCAATAACTTTTCTCCCTTTTTTTAGACCAACTTAATTTTTTTCTCTTTGGACCTCCTCCCATTGCATGCACAACAAATTTTTAACTGTGCAATATCCTCCCATTATACACATAACATCCAGTTCATGCATTTCTAATTGCATTTTCTGAATAAAAACTCCTGTATCCACGATTCTTTAACACTTCCACGGCTTTATTTACTGTCAGTTTAGACCTGTAGAAAATCTGTAAGAATATGTGCTCATGCATGTGAAATTAAAAATAATAAACCAGAATAAAAAACCCACTGTTGTTTTACAAATGTTTTATGATTAGATTCATTTTATACAGTATACCCAGCACTTGGTAGGCACTTTGGGGACATAGTAAATTGTTGGCAAGAGCCCAACTCAGTTGCCAAAGGACCCTCAGTGAGTTATTCCAGCCATGAAGACAACTTTAATCATTCTGTAAAAGACAGCTGAGTCATCAGGCACAGCCCAATAAAACACAACCAGCACCCAGACTCGCAGCCGAGCCAAACGCCAGAAAAAAACATAAAGTCATGCAGTGGAAAAAAATACACAAAAGCAATAGAAATGTGGTTGAGTAAAGAAGGCCGCATCCAGAAAGAAGGAGAGAGATGGTTTGTGTATTAACATCTCAACTGTCATTTAAAATGTAGAAAAGTTCTGATATTCATGCTCGTACTCCAGGTGTAGAGGCCGTGTCTTTCTCCCATGACTCCCTGGGAAGAGGAGGAGGGGGGACGAAGGAGGGGGAGGAAGCTGTCCAGGGACCCCAGAGATGAGGAGGAGACAGGAGGAGGCGCTGAGGAGGCTCGCAGGACAAGTAGGATCCCCACTTCACTTCATGTAGATCTACTGTATTACACAATCGATTACTAGAAAGCAGTTACTGAAAGTACATTAAGTCAAGAACTGGAGTTAAAGAGTTTTTATACTCAACTTTAGAATGCTGCACTACATTTTAGAGGGAAATAGTGAACTTTCTACTTTACATTTTTCTGACAGCTGTAGCTACTGGTTACTCTGCAAATGAACACTTCAGTGCAAATATACTGTATAATGAGCTTTTAATGTAACAATATGCTTTGTTAAGATTAAACTGCCCTACACTATAAAATTGTTCAAATTAGCTCCACCACCAGTCATAACAATAAAATGCTGTTTACATGTTTATGCATCAGTAATGATATAATCAGTCAATCAGACTTTATTTGTATAGCACCTTTATACAGATCATCCATCCATCCATCCATCCATCCATCCATCTTCAACCGCTTATCCCGTTAGGGCTCGCGGGGGGGCTGGAGCCGATCCCAGCTGGCATTGGGCGAATACGGGGTTCAACCTGGAAAGGTCGCCAGTTTTTTATACAGATCAAATCAAACAATAATAACAGCATTCAATAATAAAACAAATAGAAACAGTAACTGATGAAAAACAAGCATAAATCTCATCAGTTTACTGTGAGGAAAAAAACAGCGGCAGGATAAACTCTAAATTAGTATATCAACATATAACAATAAGCAAACCAGACTAGAATACATGAAGAGATAAATTAAAACTCATTATAAGGCCAGACTAAAAAGGCAAATATACAATAAATAATTAGACTAATAAATAGATAAAGCTTATTTAAAGGACACACTAAAAAGGTAGGTTTTGAGTTTGCTTTTTAATATGACTGAGAAGAGACATACTGCCACTCATATTTTTACTTTTGATATTTTAGTTAGACGAGTTAGAAGATAAGATTGATGCCATTCACCAGCCTGTATGGTAATATGCACCTGAAGCCCAGAAATTAGCTTAGCTTAGCATAAAGACTGGAGACAGGGGGAAACAGCTAGCCTGCTTATGTCCATAGGGAATAAAATCCACCTACCAGCACCTTTAAAGGTCTTTACACACTGGGGGCATCACAAATAATCTACACAAAATACTCGCCTGCAAATGTTATTTGTCTAGTAGTTTTTATTGTGACAGGTACGAATGGAAGAATGTGGTCTGCGCTGCCTTTGTTCAGGTTAAAAGGAGTAATGAAGTTGCTGTCCTGGTTCAGACTACGGAGCCTCAGTAACGTCGTTCTATAATTATAGGCACAACTCAACCCACTCTGCACAGCGTGATTGGTTGATGCCTTTATTTATGGTGTGAAAACTCAGAAAGTCAATCACATCAAAAGTATGTTGCTTTTTCTTCGTTCAATATTTGTCATCACCTGGAGGTTGCTAGGCAGCGGATGCATCAGGAAGTCACAGCACCCAGCCAAGAAGTAGTCTGGTGCATAACCCCCCATAAAGACACAGCGTGGGTTAGCTGTTTCCCCCTGCTCCCAGTGTTTGTGCTAATTAAGCTAACCAGCTGCTAACTCCAGCCACATATTTACCATATGACGAGTGATATTAATCTCCTTACTTAACTCTCATCTAGGAAACATATAATTATATAACATATTTATTTTGCAAAATGATAAACTTTTCCTTATAGTAAGCATAGTTAGTGTGACGCTGGGTGCAACCTGGTGTTGGATAATATGGCTGATTTGTAATGCCAAGACAGACACATTTCATCACAAAATGTCTCTTTAGCAGAAACCTGAAAGGCTGGTAGAGAAATCCACAGTAACTAACTCAGTCTTGCTAAAGTGTACAAATCATCATTGTCCTATCTGTCTTTGCAGGTCGTCTCATATCATTTCTGTCAAGCTGATAACTGTCACACCTGTCTGGTTCCGGAGTTCGTCCACAACATGGCGGCGATGCTAAGCGATGCCCCCCAGCTGTCAGCCTATCGGGAGCTGCTGCACCGGACGCCACAGCTACAGAGCACGCTCAGTCTGCGCTCCTGTATCCAGGATCCGAGCTCTGCCCTCCAGAGAGGAATACTGGAACCACTGGAAGCTCTCCACAGAGGTACGCTGGGGTTGTACTCTATTCTGCTAGCTTCTCTTCTGTAAAGTCACGGGTAGTACTTCATGTGTTCTGTTCTACATTGGGGCTTTTTTCCAGAGAGGAAGTTGCACGTGGAGGGGGCGGGGCTTATTATACTTATCGATGGGTTGAACGAGGCAGAGTTTCACCGGCCAGACTACGGCGACACACTGACTTCCTTCCTGTCCCGAAACATCCAGAAGTTTCCTTCCTGGTTGAAGGTCATTACCACTGTCAGGACTGGTCAGCAGGTATACACTCCACACACACACACACACACACACAGGACACGTCACGTCATCTTCAACCACTCACCCGGCGACAGGTCAGGCAAGAACGGACTTGTTATTATTATACATTCATTAAAGCTGCATAGAAGCTTACCACCAGCTATGATGAATGAACAATGACTGCCTTTCTTAACAGCAAAAATACACTGAACACAATAATGGCTTTGATTTCAGATTATTTTACATTAGTGAACTAATTATGATAATTAAAAAAAGTTTACTGTTGCACACATTTTATATATTATATTAAGTATTTAATAACGATTAAACCTTCAAACCTTCAAGAAAGCCAATTATTAACCATTGATCAAGTATAATTTTTTATCTAAATATACAAACCAGTTATTAACCTTTAACAATGTTACAAATATCTGTCAATGTAATGTTTACAGGTGTTTTACAAACAATTTCTTTAAGGTTTACAAATAATATCTTAATCATTAACAAGAACTTGTATCATTAATAATAAGTAGTAAACATGATTAATTATGAATTCATTGTTAACAGTAAAATGACTAAGTTTACCATTTATAAATGGTGGTTATTGTAAAGTAAGACCCCTTTCATTGAGTTCTTGTTTTAACACATTTTCAACAAAACAATGAAGGCAACGAAGCGTAGCAAACTCTGTTTCTCTGTGTTTTTACCATCAGGACATCACTCGCTCTCTACCTTTTCACTGCATCTCTCTAGACAAGATGGAAGAGAACAGTGCCATAGACCAGGATCTGCAGGTAACATGCACAGTCTGCCTGCCTGCCTCCCTACGTATCGTTCTCTACTTTTATACATCTGTCTTTTTTCCTCAGGGTTACCTTTTGCAGCGTATCCACAGCAGTGCAGAGATCCAGAGCAACGTGTCGCTGAGCAACGGTCGCCTTGACAACACAGCACTGGCCAAGCTGATCGCCCACCTGAAGAGCCTGAGCAGGGGCTCGTACCTCTACCTGAAACTGACCCTGGACCTGATAGAGGGAGGATACCTGGTCCTAAAGAGTTCCAGCTTCAAGGTGAGGAAGGGGTGGGGAAGGAGGGAAGAAAGGACATGTAGAAGTAAAATGAATGT
Organism: Pterois miles; assembly: GCA_947000775.1. NCBI lineage: Eukaryota > Metazoa > Chordata > Actinopteri > Perciformes > Scorpaenidae > Pterois > Pterois miles. The sequence goes on along the minus strand of CAMQGK010000020.1, from coordinate 1,387,409 downwards.
CGGTCTGTAGGAAAATGAAGTTAGACAGGTTAGTCAGTTATTGGAAAATGACATACTTTGTAATTGTTTTGGTTATGACTAGGAATGTTAATCAATTGAAATATTTAATTGTAATTGTGATTTTTCTGTTCAAAATGAACCTTAAAGGGAGATTTGCCAAGTATTTAATACTCTTATCAGCATGGGAGTGGACAAATATGCTGCTTTATGCAAATACTGTATATGTATATATTTATTTTTATTTATTTTATATTTCATTTATTTTATTTGTCATTTTAACAGTGACAATTATTGAAACAGCAGCTGGACGGCAGACTCCAGATCAGCTCTGATTGGTCGAGTCTGTGAATGTTCTCTTTCATCCAAGTCATATTCATTCTGGTAACAACTGAATCGAAGGCAACTGGACTTAGATTCAGACGCTACTCTCAGTCAGACTAGTGGGGACTAGTCAGACTGTAGCGTTACGAACTGATGAAGCCACTTGGATAAGGGGCAAAACGTCTTCAGAGACAAATCTGAGTCCAGTTGCCTTCGATTCAGTTGTTACCAGAACTCTGATTGGTTGTTTTCCTCCAGTCTGTGAATCTTGTAGATGCCATTAGGAGCACTGGAGGTCACAGAGGATAGACAGGTTACCTGTCTCATGTACTACTGTCAGGACATAGTGACTGTTCATAAAACTAATGTTTTTAATCATATCTTCTTTATTTTTACCTACTGCAGTGCTGAAAGCAATTGAACTGTCAGTTGAGTTTTCCACTTGTGTTACTGAATTAATTGTGTGTGTGTGTGTGTGTGTGTGTGTGTGTGTGTGTGTGTGTGTGTGTGAGGTGGTCCCTGTGAGTCTAGCAGAAGTCTACCTGCTGCAGCTCAACATGCGGTTTCCTACCCAGTCGTCTTTCCAGAGAGTTCTGCCACTGCTCAACGTTACTGTGGCGTCTCTGCACCCACTGACTGACCAGCAGGTACACACTGTCTGTGTGAGCGTGTGTGTGTTCAGTATATTACATTGCAATAACTGGGTTAAAGTTTTTATTTGTCCAGTGCTAGTTTGTAAATGCTAAACTGCTAAACATAACATAAGCATGTTAGCATTGTTATTGTGAGCATGTTAGCATGTTGACGTTAACATTCAGCTCAAAGTACAGCCTCACTGAGCTGCTAGCATGACTGTAGTCTGTTGGTCATGTTGTAGTTGGTCCGGCTTTTAGCCTTTTTGGCTAAAAAATCTTTGAAATATGGAAAATGAAATATGAATATCCTTGAAATGTGGCTGCTCCTCTCCTCCTCCAGCTGTTTGAGGTGGTGAATGCGGGCGCTCTGACTGGAGGAACGCTGCACTGGGGGGAGTTTGTGCACCGTCTGGAGCAGCTCTCCTCTTTCCTGCTGCGACGGAGCGACGGCAGCCGGATGTTAAACCACGCCTCCTTTAGGGAGTGGTTGATGTGGAGAGAGGAGGGTCAGGACGACCGGTTCCTCTGTGACCCCAGGTACACTGACAGACGATGAGAGAGTGAGGGTGAAAAAGATGGAGGAAGAAAGAGAGAAGGTATTCACTGAGCTGTCTGTCCGTCTCCAGGAGCGGCCATACTCTCCTGGCCTTCTGGCTCTGCAGACAGGAAGGAAAGCTGAACCGACAGGAGACACTAGAGCTGGGACATCACATACTGAAGGCTCATATCTACAAGGTTAGCAGACTCGCACATACAGTCTTCAAGTTGCTCAGTACAGAGCATGTGTCAAACTCAAGGCCTGCAGGCCAAATCCAGCCCGCCACCTCATTTTATACGGCCCGCGAGGGCTTGCAAAGAATACATACTGCTTATCATACAATTCTATGCACTTTACAGCAGTGCGGTGTCCTTAAACTACATGCCCCACAATCCCATCTCGATTCTGTTACATGCGCACTGAAGCATCTGAATATCACCAGTTTTCCAGCAGCGGTGCTCTAGCTGAGTGATGGGGTCATAAAAAAATATGAGTAGTACCAAAATGTCCATGAAAAGAAAAGTTGATGCAGAGGGAAGGAAATTTAATGAGAGACAGGAAAGCAAATATATGTTTGAGCTTAATGGAGACCAGCCGGTATGTCTTCTTTGCTACAAGGCAGTGGCAGTGCCCAAGGAATACAATTTACGGCGGCATTACGACACCAAACACAGAGCTAAGTATGTCAAACCACTGTCATCTACCACACATGATCTCAGCAGATCAGCTGTTGGAACACTAACAGTTTATATCCCACAGACTGAACGTTAGATCAGAGGACATTCAGTTGTTGTAATTATATTATATAATTCTGCCCATCTTAACTTGTGTTTGATAATATTGGTGATGACCTTTATTATTCACTTGAGTTATTTTGATCTTTAATGGATGAGTAATGATGATTGTTTCTTTATCTCATAAATTCATGGGATTTATGTTGTAGAAATGTGAGTGTGTGTGCCCACATAAAGTGTTTTTGTGTCTGTGCATACATACATACTCACCAGCCACATAATTAGGTACACCTTGCTAGTTAAAGGTCGGACCCCCTTTTACCTTCAGAACTGCCTTAATTCTTGGTGGCATACTTTCAACAAGGTGTTGGAAACACTCCTCAGAGATTTTAGTCCATATTGACATGACAGCATCACATAGTTGCTGCAGATTTGTTGGCTGCGCATCTATGATGTGAATCTCCCGTTCCACCACATCCCAGAGGTGCTTTATTGGACTGAGATTTGGTGACTGTGGAGGTCATTGGAGTACAGTTAACTCATTGTCATGTTCAAGAAACCATTTTGAGATGATATGAGCTTTGTGACGTGGTGCATCATCCTGCTGGAAGTAGCCATCAGAAGATGGTCCACTGTGGTCATAAAGGGATGGACACAGTCAGCAAAAATACTCAGGTAGGCTGCGGAATTGGTACTAAGGGGCCAAGAAAGTATCCCCCACACCATTTAACAAATGTCAGCTACTTGAATTATAAAGAATGTATTTTACTGTTTAAATGTACATCTGGGCGTTAAAATACCATTAAGTCTTGTATTGACAAAGTCTCTTGAGTGAAGTTTTGCTTGTATACACTTTAGTCATCTAATGAGTTTTTTGAAACACAACGGCAGGATTTTCATACATGTTGATGCAACTAATATAATAATCAGAATGAAGAGGCTCTTGTGCTGCTGGCTAACAGCAAGAATTCATTTATTTATGCTGAGGTTTCTTACTTTAATGCTGTAGTTACTTATTTTTATGCTAATGTTCCTTATTTTTCCATGTTAACATTACTTATTTTTCTATGCTAACAGTGCTAATTTTAATGTTGTAGTTACTTATTTTTATACTATTGTTACCCATTTTTATGCTAACATTTCTTATTTTAACGTTAATGTTACTTATTTTTACGCTAACATCACTTGTTATAAGATAACATCGCTTATTTTTTTCTTTTTATTTTCAACGTTGTAATTGTCTGTTGTAACGTCTAATTGTAATGTTGAAGTTTTTTTTTGTGCTAGTGTAACATATTATAAGATAATATTATTTCATACTAACAGTACTTACAGTATGTGGGGTGGCAGGGACAGTTCATTTTTCACTACTTGCAAAATGATTTCATGTAGTCAGGCAACTGTTGTCATGGATTTCCATGTGTCACTAGAGCTGACAGATATCAGTAAAGGACTAGTAAAAAAGCTGTGAAGTGCCACATATAGTAAAAATTTACCTGTATTTCAAATTGCAAGTTTTCCAGCAAGTTGCTTGATTTTTTTGATGAAGCAAATGTTCATATATATCTATCCATCTATTACACGTTTATTTGTGTCTGTGTCACCTGTTGTCCTCTCCAGGGTCTGAGTAAGAAGCTCGGGGTTTCCTCCTCAGTTCTGCAGGGACTGTGGCTGTCCTACAGCACAGAGAGCCTGAGCCCTGCTCTCTCATCACTACGCAACCTCTACACCCCCAACATCAAGGTAGCATTTTGCACACACATATCCACACACGCTAATGCAGGTGGACTGTAACTTGGCTCCCTATCTGTCCAGGTGAGCAGGTTGCTGATTATGGGTGGAGCTGATGTGGATTTCCGTAGTGATGTCCTCAACAACGCCCCCCTGCTGTGTGTCCACGCTCACCTGGGCCACAGTGATGCTGTAGCACTGCTGCTTGACCTCGGAGCTCAGGTGAAAAAAAAAAAAAAAAATTCACAGTTTTTCTGAGGTTTTTAATGTTTGTGGAATCCCTGACTGATATTTTCAGTTCCTAACTTTATAGAAACATTGTGCCAGGTTGTATCTGGAAATTTGTGCCAATTTACTGCAAGCAAACTGTTGCTTTTCTAGGTGGATGCTCAGTCACATGATGGTTTGACTGCACTTGGATTCGCTGCTGCAGCTGGACATCTGGACATCGTCACCATGCTGAGTCAGCACACAGCTAAGGTAGCTCTCTACCTGTATGCTTGCTAGATTTTGTGGCTCTCTGGATTTAAATCCACTATGTGCAGAATTTGACAAATGTGTGCTCTAGTGCCATCCAGTGGTCGTGTCAAGAACGGCATTGTCTCTAACCGTTCATTTTTGTTTTCTTGATTTTTTTTATATAGTCATAGCAAGAGATCAGTTAGCAGAGATATGGACATTTCTCGTGCTGCTTTCACACCAAACTCAATGTAAATTATGTGGTGCTTGCGTTATTCATGCAAGTTTGACTGCCAGGATCATTTGTGTTAGTTCGAATCACTCACACTAGATGCCGTGGAGAGAAGGGGTTTACCTTCATGTAGACACCAACAACATTTCCTCAACCATGGCTGAAATAACTACTAATGCAGATTTTTACATACTGTGGAAGTCATCGTGTCTGGGTTCATTGGTGCCTGGGTTCAATGTCATTCGTCAATTTCACCACCCTGTTTTCACTGTATCTAGCAAGTCACCTGTCGCCACAGCGGCATGAACCCAAAATAAACAGATTCTGCTGTGATTTAACTGCAATAAGCAGATCTAAAGGATGCTGAAATAACTACATAATGAGGCTGATTTGTAAAAAGTCTGAATTCATGCTTTGTCAGGTCTGTCTGAAAGATGACAAGCAAACAATGCTTTGCCAACATTGTAGCTGCTCCACCAACACTCAGCATAACTCCATCTTGGCCTAACTGCAGCAGCGACAGTACTGTTCAAACCATGGACAGTCTGTGGTTTTTAAACATAGAGTTTTGTCAGGGCTGTGTGAATATGAGATGCTATGTAATATTTATACATAATATTAATAATATTATCAATAATTATTATTATTATTTTAATAAATAATATAATAATCTTATAGATACTATATTTTTTCCTCCATTTCTGATTCAGTAACGTCAGGACATCAGTGATGGCAGGAGGAGAATCTCGCTTTACTTTGCATTTGGAGTGAATGCCGTATTAGGACACATTTATTTCTAACAATAATATGACAAAACAATATGATCTATTGTGGACTTACCTTTTTAATTTACAATAATAATGAATGAGCTCCATGTCTTTAAGAACAGGTCTTGGTGTCCTGAGATTCTAAATACAACTTATTCATAACTTGCTATGATGAAGGTGCGATTGATTTCCATTGTCTCTCAATAATTCTGCATCCTGTTTTCATGGCCAATCACTACCGGCTGTGCTGCTGTACCTTTTTTTTTTTACTGTCTGTTTGAAACGCTGGCCCACTGTTATGATTGGTTATCTGAACCAAACTCTTCGGACTCTGCTCCATGTGTTACTTGGTGACATCACCACATTACTACACCACATTAGTGTTCCTCCAGTCACTACTGTATAACATTAGAGGAGTTATAGCTCCAGCATTGTGTGTGTGTGTGTGTGTGTGTGTGTGTGTGCTCGTTCACTGCCTCTAAGTCTCTGTCTCCCTGTGTACTCAGGTGGGTCATGTCGACAGCTCAGGTCGGTGTGTGTTGGTGCACGCAGCTCAGCGGGGGCACCTCGAGGTGCTGCGCTTCCTGCTGAAGCACGCGGACTGGAGCTGCACTTCCTGTTGTGGCCAGAGGGGGCCGAGCAGGTGCCAGGTGGTGCAGCAGGCTCTGATAGCAGCAGCCAGCATGGGCCACACAGAGGTCAGCTATACACACACACACACACACACATCCATAATACTGTGTTACTGAATCATGAAATTGTATTTATGATATGTTCATAACATTTGTTATTGTGTCGTGTGTGTAGATTGTGTCATACCTGCTGGATCTTCCTGAGGAAGATGAGGAAAAGGAGGAGCGACCTGAGATCAACACGCCTGACAGTCTGTGGGGAGAAACAGGTACTACAAAAAATGTCTGCAACAAGTGTTCATACTGCAGGAAAACTACTCTATCACATCCTCTCATAACACATTTCCTCTAAAAAAAAAAAAAAAAAAATACTCTTTTTTTAGAATTGTAACTAACTCAATTTAATTGGACCCACTGTCTCCATAAGGCGCACCGGATTATAAGCGAAACAAAGCGATCAGTCAAAGTCAAACTTGATTCTGTTAATTTTACATCTCAATAACTTCAATAACTCTCAACATTTTTCAGTTGGAACACACGAAATACTAAACAATACGCTCACTTTCAGTTTTTTCAGTTCATTCCTCGTCCACAAATCCATCAAATCCTTCATCATCAGTGTCTGAGGTAAAAAGTTGGGCGACTTCGTTATAAGGCACGCCAGAATCCATCTGGTCATTATCCGAGTCAGTCTCGTTGCTGTTACTTAGCTGTTCAGTGATGATTCCTGCCTTCGTTATCCATTGTCAGATAGTGGAGTAACTCCAATCAGAACATGGCAAACTGCAGCCCAACAGGCAACAACAGCTGTCAGTGTGTCAGAGTGCTGACTTGACTAGGACTTGATCCAGACTGACTGGGACTATCATAAAGTGGGCATGTCTGTAAAGGGGAGACTGGTGGGGACCCAGAGAACCCATTTACATTCACACATCTGGAGGTCAGAGGTTCTAGTTTCATATGATGATATGCCATTGCTACAACCTCTGAAAGATCAATTGTGTTCATGCCTTAAAGAAATTAGTGGCATTAAAATTAAATTAATTTGCATTAACGTGTTATTGTCATGTGAACTCTGACAGCCCGAGTTTCTTCTCGAACACAGTCACAGATTCACTTCTACTACTACTAACCAAACAGTCATTTGATCTACAACTTTACATTCAAGTGGAGGTCAATATTCTGTGAGATACAGGGGCCTGACAGTTAACAACTTATGGGACTCTTTTTGTTTTTTTTTAGAATGGCCCACTTTTGTCAATTTTGTCATGCCATAACTGTTTAACAGTGTGATTTGTTAAAATGTTTTTTAGAAGTGTACATGTTCACATTTAGGAAACCTGTTTCCAACTGTCTCCCTCTCTGTCTCTGCCAGCTCTGACAGCAGCAGCAGGAAGTGGCAGGCTGGCCGTCTGCAGGCTGTTGTTGGACCAGGGGGCTGCCGTTGAGCAAGGCAACAGGCGGGGCGTGGCTCCCCTCTTCAGTGCTGTGAGACGTGGCCACTGGCAGGTACTTTTGAACACATAGAACACACACATTGACTAAAGACGTTTTAGTTTGCTCCAGAAATGTTGAGCGTCTGTCTCCGTCTGTCCCTGGGTCAGGTGGTGGAGCTCTTATTGAATCATGGGGTGGAGGTGAACATGGTGGACCAGCAGGGTCGAACAGCTCTGATGACAGCAGCCTCAGAGGGACATATGACCACTGCCCAGTTGCTACTGGATCATGGTAACTGCTTGAGAGTATTAACATCCACAGCGACTTCACTCACACAACAGAAACTCAAAAACATACCAAACAGAATCAAATAGACAAGAAAAACAACAATTCCCCTTCCCAATCGTACTTTGTCATTTTTTTTTTTTTTTTGGCTCGCTGTTAAGCTAGCATCCAGGGCCAGCTTAAGGCATAGGCCACATAGACAGTCACCTAGGGCGCCAACTTCTGGGGGATGCTGGTTACCCTCAAAATAATAATAATAATAAAAATGCTGGTGGGTGCCCTTCCTCATTTTCTGCATTGATGTAACAAATGAACAAATAAATAAATAAAGAAATAAAGAAAGAAAGAAATGCACTGCATGGCTGCAAGTCTGAATTGTAATGAAATTGACTAAACTCTTTTAAGCCATCGATATCAGGGAATTATTTATATTATAATAAATACAGTTATTTCTGAAAATAAAAAAATATATTTTTGTCTTAAAACACTGTGACGTCTGTTGTGTGTTGAGATTTACAGGGCTAGGGTTATGTTCGGGGGGTTAAACCCTAGCATGGTGGGGCTCCCAGTCTAGACTAGGGCTAGATCCTGCCCTGCTACCATCAGTGAAACACTTCATGCACATTTTCTCACATTATAAGCCTTTCAATGGGCAAAGTCTCCCCTTTCATTGTAAGTTTTTAATGCAGCATACTTTATAGAAATAAATCCTCACTTCTTTTGTTACCGCTAACTGAACTGAGAATGTTTGCTCTCTGGATTTCTAAATTGGGCACATATAGCCCAAGAGGGTATTGCGGAATTAGACTTGAAGCCATTTTTGCAGGGCCCATTGGATTATTTTTGTCCTTAGAGTACGGGAGAAAAATTGGAAATTTAGTTAAAGGGTCGATGTATTTAGTCAATCACACATCAGTCTTGGAACCCATCGGCTGTTGGTCTGACGATGGATAAGCCTCTGTGGGCAACGTTCAATATTTCTGCAGTTCCGTTGTATGAAGATGAAGATGTGATGACTGATATTTTTACTAAACCTTACTAATCTTCATTCCTCATGCCTAAACCTAACTAACCAATCCAGAACAATGGGCAGTGCCCCTGGAGATGCCTTTTCAGGTGGGAAATCAAGTTTGAGTTGGCTTGGGTGTCCTCACGTGATTTAAAGCTAATGCAGTGTAAAAACACTCAGCATGCGACATAGCCCGAGGCTTGGTGCTAGGGCCGGCACTTGGCACACGTCTTGTAACAACACATACGCAAGTGTGTTTTCAGCTTTAGAATGATCCCTTCATATCGACATAAGGAATGGGTCCTCTTCGTGGAGTCCACCATGTTCTACAGTAGCCCAGAATGGACAAACCAAACGCTTAATCTAGAGAGAGTTTTCCCGTTACCTGAAGGCCAAAATAGTTCTCTGACATGCTTGTGAAACTGTGCAAAACCATGGTACCGCCAGTCCCCATCTGATTTCCGCTGCTCCTAAAGGAGTTTTATTATGGTAAGGATGGTCGCTGAGTGAGGAGAACGCTGTAACCAAGGTTTTGCACTCAGTAGCTCAGAGTCCCACAGTCTTGGAAAGAAAGGAGTGAGTGAAGGGATTCAGTTGGTTGTATTCTACAACCACACCACTAGATGCCGCCATAATCCTACACACTGTCCCTTTAAATAGCAGCTGTTATTTTAGATTTAATAGTACAAATGAAGTGGATGTTCTTGATTCATTCACACAGTTTGCTCAGACAGGTCCCCCAGTCTAATCCTAATACAGACAGAGACTCTGATCCCAACATGATCTTTGACCCTAATGTAGATGAATGTCTTTCTGTTTCCAGGAGCCTCTCTCGAGCAGACGGACAGGGAAGGGTTAACGCCGCTGAGCTGGGCATGTCTGAAAGGCCAGCTCCCATTGGTCAGGGAGCTCGTAGAGCGAGGTGCAGCCACAACTCACGTTGACCGCAGTGGACGGACGCCTCTGGATCTGGCTGCCTTCCGTGGTGACCCAGAAGTGGTGTGTAAACACTATTTAGCATGTTTTAGAAACAGTGAGTCTGTCCCTGCCTTACCTGTCCTGCAGGGTCTGTGGAGAACAACGTCTTTCCCTTTTAGAAAATAAGTTTTAACCAAATCTGATGAAAGCCTTATTATGTCAATAAAACATGCTAAATGTTGCCCTGTGTTAGGTGCAGCACCTGGTGGATCACGGTGCGTCAGTGGAGCACATGGATTGCAGCGGTATGCGTCCTCTGGACCGAGCAGTTGGCTGCAGAAACACTTCGGCCGTCATCGCTCTGCTCAAAAAGGGAGCCAAGATAGGTAGAAACATGACTTCTTTTTTTTAAATCAGAGATGCAGACAGAAAATGAGAGCAAGAGTAGGAGTGAGAAATGTGAGAAAGGTCGCCCATCTGGAATCAAACTGGGGATGTTGCAGTCATATAGGAAGAACGTGTGATTTTTGAATATGTACAGTTTTATTTGTGCGCTAAATAGTTATAGCTATAGATCTATATTTTAACTGTACAGAAAAGAAGATTATATTCTGTGTGCTTTAAGAAAAGATATGCAGTAACAAGACTAAAGTTGTGTTCAGACCAAATGTGAAGCACATTTTTCATGGTACAAAGTCTACGCAAAAACGTGAATAGATGGAAATTCATGCAAGGTGTGAATAGATGCCTCTGCTTGTCGAGAGGCTAAACAACGCTCCAAAGTTAGGCTACATTTTGGCAAGGAAAAACGGGTATCGCCATTTTCAAAGGGATTTCTGACCTCTTACTGAAGATATGTGAGCAAAAATGGGTTCTATGGATACCCACAAGTTTCTTCTTTACAGAAATGCCCACTTGATAATCACATGCAGTTTGGGGCAAAAGCCATGCAGTTTTTTGAATGTAGTATAATTTTTTTTGTGGCCAATTCTAAAATTGGTAAAACTCTAAAACTCTTGTGGATACAGTGAGCCCAACTGTCTTCATGTGTGATGACATTACCATAGTAGTCATTTCATTCTAGTCAGTTTTTGAAACTTGTCCTCACTGTATAAAAAATGTCCTGTGGTGACCTCTAGGATAATCACAGCCTCGTGAAACTTTGCAGTCACAAACTAGAGACCTACAGCATTCAGAGGATGGATGGCTTCACTAACTAGATTGAAAATAAGGGGGTTTCTGAGCAGCTTCCAGAACAGAAGTGCAAATGCAGTTCTTGGAGAAATTTCCAAATGTCAAAAGTTTTTGATCTCAAATCACAGTCGGGTTTTTCTATGGTGTTTCTCAAGGTCTTGGTGTCTTAATGTGGTATTTTGGAGGAATTATTGATAATTTTTATCAATTGTCGATGATTAAAATTGGTTAAATTTAGCACCAAATCAGAGTAACACATGATGTCAACCCAAAAATTACTGCAACAACTTATGACTTGACATGACAACTTATAGTAGAGTGTGGAGATGGACATCATGTACTTCTACCATAATGTTCTAAACCTTTACACACTTTCTCAATTTATTTTAATGAATCAATTAATTAATTAATGTTTATTACTGATTCATGACTGGAACAACTTGACAGAGTCATGAGCTCAAGTCAAGACGGTGGAAAATGTGTTAAGATAACAGGGCATGGCTCATTTGTGTGGAACCAAGAAATCCACTTTTGTATTTGTGCTTCAGTAGTTTTGAGCCAAAACATAAAGTGTTTTATAAATGGCCACATGGTGGTGCTACCCAATCATTTATTGTTTTGCACCAAACATGTTTTCAATGAAGTGTTTTACAATACTGAGAAGTCATGAACCCAAACAAAAATTAAGGACTGAAATCACACAGCAGTCATGTGTGTGTGTGTGTGTGTGTGTGTGTGTGCGTGTAGGACCAGCAACCTGGGCCATGGCGACCTCTAAACCAGACATCTTAATGGTTCTGCTCAGCAAACTGATCCAAGAGGGAGACCGGCTGTACAAGGTAACACACAAGCACAGGCGAACTTAATCACACACACACACACACAAACACACATTTCACCAGATCCATGGACATTATTTGATATTGTATTTATTGTAAGTATTCTTGTTTTGTGTGTGTAATTGTAGCAAGATAAAGTGAGAGAAGCTGCTCACTCCTATCAGTCGGCTCTGCAGAAGTTTCCAGGGGATGAGCTGAAGACGTTCAGACAGCTGAGAGTGTGTGTGCTGCTCAACATGTCTCGCTGCCACCGCAAGATGAATGTGAGTCTCTTTCTCTCCTACACACACAGGCACACATCATGTATAATCACAACATAATTTTCAATTCATGGTCTTAGAACGACTAATTTAACTGTAACCCACGATGTGATTTTATTTTGAAATGAATCACATCTCCCACAATCCTCTGTCCTCCATATCGACGTACCATCATGAACTCTTTTTATGTGCTTGCAGGATTTTGGCCTTGCTGAGGAGTTTGCCACCAAGGCGCTACAGCTGAAAGCTAAATCCTACGAAGCCTTTTATGCCCGAGCCCGTGCCAAACGTGGACACAGGTAACCATAGCAACACATGGACAAGGACTGAATTGAACAATTTAACCCAAGCTAAACCATGTACAACTCCCTTTAAATGAGTAGCACAAAGGCTAACCCAGTAACGTAAAAATGATAACCCATAACACAAAGGCTAAACCAGCAGCATAAAGGCTAACCTAGTAACATTAACATAAAGGCTAACCCAGCTGCAAAAAGGCTAACCCAGTAACATTGGTACAAAGGCTAACCCAGTAGCACAAAGGCTAAACCAGTAACATCAGTACTAATGCTAACCCAGTAGCGCAAATCACATGTACTGAGCTGAAGACGCCGATTTTATCTGCAATCACAATAGGTGCTTTTGTGATAGCTAGTTTGCTTGTGTTTATATGATTGTGCCATGTAACAGAGTTGTTTGTTTATTATTATATTAGTTAAGAGAGCTTGCAGTGAACATAACTAACTCTCCAGTTTCCCAGCTGGAGATGTGTGTGAGTGGCGCCAGCCAGCTAATGTCATGTCAGCATTCCTATTGGCAGTGTAAATGCAAACAGAAAAAAGCCCTTGCAAGTATGTAGGTCTCGGGGAAACTCCCCACTGAGCAGTTCCTCTCAGGGAGTCCCTAAAACTGTTTGATCAGAAAACACCTTATGTCATCTTCTGAAATGTTATTTCTGTCTTTGGTTGCGCTCTCTCACCATTCAGACAGTTCCATGCAGCCCTGGAGGACCTGTTTGAGGCCAGCCGCCTGTGCCCATCCAACCGGGAGATCCAGCGCCTGCTTTCCCGGGTCAAGGAAGAGTGTCGGCAGCTTGCACAACAACAAGACTCTCCCCCTCCTTCATCACATCCTGTTTATCAACAAAATGTGGCCATATCCGTCACCGAGGCCAGGTGTAGAGATTCAGGTTGTCTGCAAGTGCAGGACAGGGAGGGGCTTACTGAGGAAGAGGAGGAAGGGGAGGAAGAGGAGGAGGAAAAGAGTCACAGAGAAGGAGATGCTCCTCCTCACTCCTCCTCCTTCCACCGTCAACCTGTGGTTCAAAGCCTTGACACTCACTGCCACCCTGGGGTGCCATCCCCCTCCTCTCTTTCACCCACTCACCTGTATCGTCACCTCCCCCAGCCCTACCCACTCCCCCTCCTCCTCTTCTCCCTGTCACTCTGGGCCTCCTCCGTCCTCCTCCTTCCACCATTTCAGCCCTCCACAACGACCCAGCCCAATATCGGAAAGTATGCCTGCATTGTCAGGAAATGGAGCTCTGCATCACCAACCACAGTCCATCTCAGCCATCCATCACTCAGACCAGAACCAGGGACTGCAGCAGCACCACCACCTGTCCAATCAGAGATCTTTCCAAAAGCAAAACCCTGTTCATGGCCAGTGGCTCCAAGCAGCCAAAGTCCAGGTTGTCAGAACCAGTCAGCCCAGTTCATCAGCCCACTCCAGCATGATTTTGGGAAGTTCTGCTTACTCCCAGTTTGGCCAGCTGCCACAAGAACTGGCTGAGCTGGGGGAAGGCATTTGCCCAAGCCCCCTAGATATCAGGCCAAACCTGCAGGTCCAGGCTGGTCTGAGCTCTGGATCATATCCAGTAGATGATGTAGATGTTGACTTTGTTTGCCAGGCAAGACCTGCATCTGCCTATGGGAGAGAAGGAGGGGAGAGGGCAGGGATAAGTCGGTTTGGCCAGGCCCGTCCGTTCAGTCGCAACCAATCTAAAGCAGCCTACTACCCCATGGAAGTTACTGAGGCGACACTGGGGCCTCCTGACAGCCTTCCACCATCGCACGATTACCAGTACCACCATCAGGGGGGACTACGACGCCCACTCAGTGCCCACCCAACCTCTTCTCCTGCTCCTCCCCCGAGGTCACTTTTCCACTCCCAAAGTGTCGGCGTCCATTTCTCCACCAGCAGCAGCAGCCTCGCTGGTGGGCAGCCCGCCAATCATGGTCCAAGCTTCAGGACCTCAGCCTCTGCCCAGCACATGGATTTGCCTTCAGATCTGGCCTCTGTTGGAGGGGTTACTGGTTACCATGATGACCTCTTTCTGATCTCTTCTCCCAATTCAGAAATATGCATGGTAGGAGGCGGGACTTATCCTGGAGAGGCAGGTCGTTCCTCTAGGAACACTCCTTTTATGGGTGTTGTCGACAGGACTGCAAGAGTGCACCAGCAGTATCAACAACAAGCTCCTTCCAGTTCTGCGTCCTGCCTCAGCCCTTCTCGGTCCTGGGCCGTGTCTTCAGTGGACACAGTCATCACCTCACCTAGCAAAACCCCCACCACTCAAGGAGGCTTCGGTCAACCCCAGCCATCCTCCATCGCCTACCACAACCGCAGCAACAACAATGCCCACTTGGACAACCAGCTCGACTACTATCCTCAGGGTGAAGGTGCGGTGCACATTGCCTGTCAGAATCCCTCCTACCTGGATGTGAAGCTGGCTCGAACGCTACCGGTGAACCATAGCTGCTCAGACAGACCCAGTGACAGACAGACAGGCCCTACCTCTCCTGTCAAACCAAAAAGACCCTTTGTAGAGTCCAATGTATAGAGAAAGGTTTAAATGTTAAGTCGGAGGGAGAGGGTTAATAAAGAGTGGTTAAAAAGAAATGGGTGCGCTCATACAGTATATTCCAATACTTAGTGGGGCGATGGAATTGTTAAGGCTGGGCTATGCTTGAAATGAATGAGTTTATACGATGTGTAGTTTGTATGACGTTCAGAGGGGCAAGGCGCAATAACCGTTCAAATGAAGGTAACAGCACACACACTCCTTGAAGGTATTCACAGTGTATGGTTGCACTCATACACACAAAAAGTGATTGAAGTTATGTAAAGAAAAAAACAAAGCTTGAGAAAGCAAGTTAAATCCCGATTACATTTTCCTTTCCATACCAGCCCTGTTTCTTAAAAATTAAGTTCCCATACAACGAAATTACATTGTGAATTAGTAGGCCTTTCCCCTCTTAGTCAACTAATTGGTTGTTTTGGTAAGATTTCTTTAGTCAATTCCTCATTTTTATGCTTTTTCATGCTGGATGAATTATTTCCAAGAAACTTAATATAAGAGCACATCTCTGGTGAACACAAGGTTTAAAGTGGTACTTTTTGTGTGAGAGTTAGTGGAGAAACTTCACACAAATCTGTTGATTAAATCAACAGATCGATTAGTTGACAGTGGTAGTCGACTAAGAATTTCTTAGGTCACGTTTGTAATGAAAGTCTGTGGATGTCCGCAGGTGGTGGATGGGTCAAACATGTAGTACAAGTTATAGGAGACAGAATTGGAGCTGGCCAATAGCTGTGTGAGGTGTCCATGCTCACTGAATCCTCGGTTTCGGAAAGACAAGCACTTCCTTTGAATCGTACTGACCAATGTTCAGAAGAGATGGAAGAAAGCATAAGTTCAACATACATGTTTAATGTGGAACATATTGCCTGTTACAGGTTAGGTCTGTCAATTAACCAGCCAAGGATGAAGGGAAGGAGGGAAGGACGAGAGTATAACACAGCTCCTGCCATTACAAAGCACAATGAGGACGAGGAATAACTGGGGGAAATCAAAACTAAACACAAAAAGACATCAGGTAGCACTAAAAAATATTCACTTCCCTCCTCTACAGCCTCTCCAGCTTACAATACATTTAACAACTGAATGCTCACAGTGTACTGCGCTAGATTTTTTCTGCCAAGTTCACATACGTGACTCTAGACGGTGACATCTAGTCAGACAACAGAGGCACAGAAACACCACTATCACCTTTATCTGCTGCTTACGCCTTTAATGAAGATTTTCATTTCAAGTTTGAAATACTTATGTGAAACGACTGGAAACCTGGATAGAGTCACTGCAGGATCCACACTTGTGCCACTAAGGTGCTTGTCAGTGACTCGTTCCCAAGCCATAATTTGAGAAACTAGGATAATGCTGTCATTTAAAAAGCACTGGCTTGCTGTATATAAAACAAAAATAAGTAATATTTATCTTTTTTAAGTTATATCTGTATTAAACTGTATAAATACTGCTTCTCTTAAAACTGTATATTCCTTTTGGATTGTCTTTATAAGTTTATTTTGAGGGTTTTTTTCACACACAGCATAGAAATGGAAACAAAAGAAAGAAGAGTTTTTCAAAGAAACAAGAAAGAAGAGCAAAGTCAGTTCTGTTTTGCTCAGTTTTGGGTTGACATTTGTTCTTGCTTGTGTATGATGGCATCGTTCTACAGAGGACATCCTGTAAAAATGTCTTTTAAAGTTAAATTTAATGAACTGATATCTAGTTTTTGGGGTTTACACTAAACCAATTTTTTGCTTTGTTTTTTAGCACCATTTCATGTATGTAGCCATCAATTGCGTATTTAAGATCCCTTTCACAAGATTCTCATTATCAAATGATTTTGCTGGTAAGACTAAATAGTCAGAGGGGGTTGGTGTTTTGAACCATGTTATGTAGCTAATGTTAAGGCCCTTTCAGACACAACGGCACCAC
The DNA here is from genome assembly GCA_947000775.1 of Pterois miles. Classification (NCBI taxonomy): domain Eukaryota; kingdom Metazoa; phylum Chordata; class Actinopteri; order Perciformes; family Scorpaenidae; genus Pterois; species Pterois miles. Next base: position 1,370,638 of record CAMQGK010000020.1, on the reverse strand, counting down.
TGCACTCTGAAACCCATTGTTTCCAATGGCTTGTGCCACGCCACGAGGACCTTTCGCTCCACTGATCAAAGCAGTTGAACTTTGGGCGCTGCACCATGGATGTATAAAGAGAACTGGATACAGCATTGGCCCTGTTCAATCCTATGAGAGTTGCTCAGTGGCACATGAAGCCAAATGGCTCAACTGATGAGAAATAAAGTACCCGGATCTTCTAGCGAGCTTCCAACATCCATTGGGCCCATAAAGCAAGAGCAGTATTGTTTCCTTTAACCCCACCTCCCAGCCTCGGTCTCAAGGTTCACGTCCACGCGTATTCATCACATACACAAGTATAATGCACAGTGAAATGCTTACGGACCTATCCGGCTGTACATTAGTTTAAAAAAAGCCTTCCTGGGATTCGCACACCTACGTGTCCTCCCCACGTTGTGCTCCATCATGGTGAATGTTGTCTCCTCTCTGTTGGTTGGTATGTCTGCTGGCATGACAGATGTTCAGTTCATCAGCCAGGGAGGTGTCAGTATTCATGATGGATGATGGTTGTGCTTTATAATCCGTGATGGTACGTTGTCCCTGCCATAATCATCTGGGATCGGACTGCTGTCTTTGTAGTTGGAACTTCCTCCCATGCTATTGTTTAGCCTCTTTACTGCTCTGTGGATTTTGTAAGAGTGCAGCCTCGTATTCCTCCGTGTTCCCAGTTGCAAGACCTGTGTTGTAGGTGGTGGTATAAGACCTCAGAGAGTCACAGATGTGTTTATCCACCCACTGCTTCTGCTTGGAAAATTGTAGTTTTTGGAACACAATCTAATTTCCCAATAAATCCCACAACTGCTTCCATAAACACACTGATGCCATCATTGGAGCTGTGTCGGAGCATGTCCCAGTCTGTGGCGTCCTACAGAGTGGCCTCTGATTGGTCAGCACAGCGTCACCACCCTGCGCACCCGGGCTTCTGTTTCAGCCTTTGTTTATATTATAGCATAATGAGGATGCTGGCGTGGTTGGATTTACCAAATGGGGGGAGAGATTCGGGTTTGTAGCCGTGGTCTAGAGTCCTTTCTCCTCTTGTGGGACATCTAATATATCCCCCGAACTGTATAAGACAAGCTTACACTTGTATTGAGACCTATGGAGGAAAGCCCTGTCTTGGAAAGGTGTTTCCAACAAAGTAGACATATCAGGTGTGCTAGCGCCAGTGCATGCATCTATGCATCTATGCATGGGTCAGATCATCATTATTGCTGGCAAGAACATAATGAAGTCCTGCTGGAAGTTTTGAAAGCAAAGCCTATTTTGCTCTGTATGCCGCGACTTCCCCGAGCACCTGAACCGAGTGACAAGCACAGTGCAAATTGTGTCTGAAAAGGCCTATAGCAAGCTACATCTCATAAAACCAGCCAAAGATCTCATTTTAAAAACAACTGTTGTCGGACAGAAATAAGAGACCGACTTTTATATACCTCTGTCGGAAATCAAGGACCCATTGTTTCACAAAAAGTGGTTCACTGGTGTCATTCTGTAGTAAATATGTGAGAATGGAAGGGTTGACAGTAACATGGGGAGGGGTCAGTTCATTTTCCAGAGGGGGTGTGACCAACAGATGGGATTCAGGAAGTGTCACTAAGCTTTCTTTTTTATGTATTTTATGCACATGAATGCCTGTTTTCTGTACATTTATTTTTATGTTTCTAATGAATCAGCAGCTTAGTTTCAGATTTCCTGATGAAAACTATCAGCACTTACAGTTTCTGTGACCACTGCCCTTATTTCTCTCCAGCTGTGAGAAGATGTGGTAATACTTCATTATTCAAGCCATTTTCATAGGACTGCTGTGTATGGTATGTCACAGAGAGCCAAAGTCTGTCCCCTTCCAGTGGACTCATAGTATCATTTAGTTTTATGTGAAAACATCTCACACATCACATCTCTCATCATGCACAATATATGTCACCAACACTCTCGCTAGCTAAGTCAGCTATGCTCCATGCACAAGTGTAACGTTACTTGACCTGATGTGTTTTATCCAGCAACTCCTGGTCTTTTTATCAGCCAGGAAGAGAAAGAAGGATCAGACCTGTTGCGGTGTGAGTACATCCCAGAAGGAAACACACTGGCATCGTAGCTTCAGCCAGAGAGATGTCAATTACGTGACTTTTAGGTGTGTAGTCTCTCTTACAGTCTTACGCAACAGTTTTACAACAAATTGTGACTTTCTTGACTTGCAATTCATATTATCTTTTAAATTAACAAACATCATATGCATGATTCATGGTGCAATTCAAACAAGATCAAAAAAATATTTGTCTCCTGGTGTTGGCTACATTCATATTTTTTGGTAAATAAGGTCCCATGGTGGTCCACTGGAATGGGTGGGACTTCACCTCTCTACTGTTACAGAGAGGTGTTAGAGAGATTTAGTACATCATTAGCAAGTTGATTGGATGTTCAAGTCTAGTTCAAAATTTAAAGTGATAAAGCATGGAAACAGCTTGTCGTAGTGCATCAGTGTTGCTTTAAATCTTTGATGAGCCGGATGACAGCTATGTTGTCTGTCAGTAAAACAATGTGTTGTGCTGTACATGTGGGATGTAACCCCCAACCTGCTTAGGGGTCCCGAGCCCCAAGTTTGTAACACCACAGGTAATCAAGCACTACACTAACAGGGAACAGTGTGTGTTCCCTGTTTGTGGGTTTACTGTGAGCTTTTTCACTGTGTGTAACATAAGTTAATATTTAAAACCCAGGACGGTTACAAAAATAAGAACATCATTATTAAACATTTAAAACAACATGAATGTGTCAGCTCATGAGCATTACAAAGAGGAATAAAGCTGAATGAAAGACAGATGTGTAAAGCCATTTCTCTCATTCTGGGTGTTTCTACTTGGGATTATGGGCGCTGACCCTACAGAGGATACTCTTTCACATCATCTTTTATGGTCTTACACTAATTGGAGCTGCATTACTTATTTATCCACCACTTGGGGATAGTGGAACAAGCTGCTAATATATTATCACCTTGTAAAGTCGCCTAGTTCCACATCCAGCAGACACAGAGCAACATTAGCATTCATTTGGAGTTGTGGCTCTGGCCACCTGACGAATGTAAGTCCAACATCCACTGTCCTTCTAGCCTCGTTTTTGCAGTGGTGGAAGAAGTACCGTACATGGATCCTTTACTTTGTAAACATAGTAATAATAATAGTGTAAAAACACTGTACTGAAGTCTTATAGACTCATAGGGATCTTCTAACAGGACATGGGAGAGAAAATACTTTTGCATTCTACTATGAAACTTTTACATTCTCTCGCCTGCGGGGAATTCAAACATAGCAATGTATTGTGTTCTAATTGCTTTTAAATAGTTACCCACACTTGATGCAGCTTTAAAGGGATAATTCAGGTGTACTGAAGGGGGGGTCGGCCTGCCCCCTACTTGAAGAAACAAACTGGAGTATTGACACTGGAGCAAAGCAATACAGTGCTGTGAATGGGGACAGCAGAAAAAAACTATTTTAGCTGCTTTCTGATGGGGAACTGAACTGAAAGTGAAAGTTATCTCTGCTCTCTCCAAAGCCAGCAGGCTCAGCTGGCAAAACAATATAGATACGTTTCACTTTCAGTTCAGTTCGCAATCGGAAAATATTCTAAAATATGTTTTTCTGCGGTCCCTGTCAAACACCTGAATTATCCCTTTAACATCTCACATTGTATCAGAGGATTCAGTCATTAGAAAAACTGGACCAACAAACTCCAAGCTGTTTCACATATATTATTTGCAGTATTTCAGGTTGTCCAAATGAGAGACTTTCCTTTCAAATAAGACACTGTTAACAAGTACAGTACATAAGACAAACAACATTCAGTAATTTTCAGTAAAAGCTTTGTATCAGGCAGAGTAGTCCTTAAATCAAGCCAGAACTGAACAAAACAGAACTGTAGCTACGGGTTAGACATAATTTGATGAAACACATTCAAAGACAGAATTCTCAGCTTAAAGTGCATCAACTAAAAATCTAATCACATACATGTGAATACACACAGATATTGTTAACATGACAGTCATTTAACATGACATTTAAGAATACAAACAGCTTATTAATGGACAAATGGAGTATATTTTTCCTATGTATTATGTGGACAAACTGTATTGAGTGGGCTTCTCGACACTTCAGGTGGGACTGATATAGATACTGTGGGACAAAGACAGGGACAGACTTACTCTGGTGCAGTTAATAGTGTTGTGACCTACAAAAGTAACTGATAGTATTCAGTGAAGACTGATTCATCTTGGACTAACTTTAGCTTTATATTTTTATGCACAAAGGGATTTTTTTTCAGGCATTACAGCTTTGTCCCCCTCCTCAAAAAATCTGTTCTTTTTATTATTATTATCTAATTATTATGCTCGGTGCAAACTCCTGAAGATCAAGATGGCAAATATTGGTGGTTACGGTCAAATGTGAGCACAATGCTTGGCATCAGTTTCACTTTTGGTATGTAACAGAGCCAAACTTACCAAACAGTGTTTTTGGCCCTGACATTGATCTGAGTCATTTAATATTCAGTGTCTGCCGATGCAGATGCTCAAATTTACCTAAATGACACAGCCACCCAGTGCACACTGAAGCAACCACTTAATTTAACCGAAAAATAAATATTTGTGCCAAGGATGCTCAATATACATAGTTAAAATAACTATATACTGTATACAGTATATACATGGACCACCTAATTTCAGAAAAAATATGAACAGTAATCAACAGTGAGAGAGAAATAATTTGATCCTGTTTGAATTGCGCCATGAATCACACATATGATGTTTATCAGTTTAAAAGATCATTTTGCAAGTCCAGAAAATCTCAGATTGCTGTAAAACGGTTGAAGTATCAAACTGTGAAAATACATAATTAGAAAGACGCCTAAGTGACGTCTCTCCCTCTGAAGCTACGACGACTGTGTTTCTTACGGGGATGAACTCACAGCAGCTACAGGTCTGATCCTTCTTTTGCTCCCAGCTGATGAGAAGACCAGAAGTCTCTGGACAAAACACATCAGGTTCATTGGCGTGTGGAACATAGCTACGTTTGCTAGCTAGCTAGTGTTAGTGACATACTGTACATTATGAGAGATTTTTTAAATTGACAAATATATGTGTGATTCAAGGAGAAATTCAAACGGGTTAAAAAAAATTGTCTCTTGATGATGACTACACAGTTTATATTTTTTTCTGAAATAAGGTCCCCTACTTTGGCATGCCATATTTTTCACAAGCTACTTTTTTTTTCTGGTGATCCATTGTAGAAATCTGATTTAAATTGTTTCTCTCTCTTTGACAAGACAGGTGAAATAATAAATTTGCCAGGATAATTTTTCTAATTCCCTTTTTTTCATCTATGAAACAGTGAAAAAACAAGGTTTTGGCAGATGGAACCATTTTTTTGTAATTTTTTTGTAATACTTATTTTGACCACCACAGGCAGAAGTGCACCACTACCTCAGCTTCTAAATGTGACGTCTTCCAGGTGAGCGTTAATTCCTCCATGCACTCTAAACACAAGGCACATTAATTGCATGTTAGCAAGTTATGAAAATTAAACTTCACCTTGAAGAAAACGTGAATGCTTTTTAGAGCATGGTGGTGCACGAGTATTATAACAACAAACATTTGAGAAATGATCCTAACCAAAAGAGAAAAAAAAAGTTTTCACCCATTTTCACAGAAAAGAAAAAAGTAACGTGAAAATCTTTTTTTTTCCCCACCTATTTAACAGATGGATACAAATGTAAGGAACTTAGATTATCCTGGCTAAACCATTTTTCACTTGTTCTTAAGCTATAAACAGGAGAGAAAACAGTTTAGGTCAGACTTAAGGAAATGGCTCACCAGATTTTTTCTCTCTCACTTGACTCTTAGGGCTTTCGTAAAATAGGAAGGATCTGGTTTAAAACTATTAAGTTGATAAATTTAAATTATTGATATGACATGAATGAAATTTTAGCTCCTGACACAATCTGCTAGATGTTTCACTGCACAAGATGCGTCACTGTGTCGACTGTTGGGACTACAGAAACATTCAGTCCACTCTGATTGTATAATGGTGTTAAAGAGCCACAGATGACCTTTGACTGAGTACAGACACACAAAACCGTCAACAGCCAGATTTAAGTTGGTCCTGTCATCAAGTTACTGACAGAATTAACAGTTTTAGTTATGATGCAGAATTCCAGACCAAATCTAGTTACTCCAGGACAAAGTGTTTCTGAGCTGCAGGCACTCGTTTAAGCTGCATTTATACTTCTATAAGGTCATATGGTCACATTGTACACATGTAGGTACAGAGGTACCGTGTAGAGACAACAGGGACTGTGATTGGTCAGTTTGTGCTGCTCGTGTTCTCAACTGAAGCTGTATGAAATGAGGAAGTGCCAGATTACGTGCTATTTCTCTATGAAATGTATTATTACATCTGATATGTTGTCATACTATTTTCCTTTTCCTGCTTTACATTTATGGGCTTCTATTTCTTATCAAATAAAATAAATCAAGTGTAAACAATTAGGGCTGTAAATCAATTAAAATAATTAATCCTGATTAATCATACATTTTTTTTTATTGGTTTAAAATGTACCTTAAAAGGTAGATTTAGTAGTATTCAATACTCTTATCAGCACTGGCGTGGACAAATGTGCTGCTTTATGCAAATGTATGTATATATTTATTGGAAATCAATTACCAACACAAAACAATGACAAATGTTGTCTAGAAAATCTCACAGGTCATCATAACATGGTAAACTGCAGCTGTCAGGGTGTCAGTGTGCTGACTTGACTATGACTATGACTTGTCCCAAACTGCATGTGATTATCATAAACTGGGCATGTCTGTAAAGGGAGACTGGTGGGTACCCATAGAACCCATTTTAATTCACATATCTGGAGGCCAGAGGTCAAGAGACGCCTTTGAAAGAGGCCACAGCAGTTTTTTCTTGCAATAAATTTGGAGCGTTATTTAACCTCCTTCGTGTTAAATCAGTATGACATGGTTGGTACCAATGGAATTGAGTTGTGTTAATGTGTTAAATAAATTAGTGGCATTAAACTAATTTGCATTAACTTATTATCACGTTAACTATGACAGCCCTAGAAAATAAATAGTTTTGGATCAAAGTCCACTCAGTAATCTGAGATCAGATGGGTCCGACAGGTCATTAAAGCTTCCTGTCCATGATTTTATCGACCAAATCTAAACTTTTGGAAACTGTCTTTTCTATGACTACATATAACAGAGACTGGTGACACAGCTAGTCTGCTGCCTGGACGCTGTATCCAGATGAGGGGGAAGGTGTCAGACATCGCACCGAGGTCAAGGCGAGGTGATCGCCCCCCCTCAGTCAGGGTGTTGAAGTGGACGGAAAGAGACTCTTCCTCTGGGTGTGGCGGACGTCTGTACTCCTCCCTGGTGATCAAGTAGCCCAGCAGCCCACCAAAACATACCAGCAGGAGCCCCAAGATGTTGGCCAGCACCCCCTCCGGGACAAACAGAGAGTAGGTTGGCCTGGGTGGAGAGAGAGAGAGAGAGAGAGAGAGAGAGAGAGAGCACAGACACAATGAGGAAATATATTACCATTTATTCAATCAAAGTGAGAAACCATGTTTTTTTTTTTTTTTTTACAATAATGATAGAGTAGACAGACATACATGATGCTGAAGAGAAGCTTCTCTGTGATGCCGAGCAGGCTGCTTCCTATGGCTATAACCAGCAGACCCAGGCCACAGAAGACATGGACGGGGAGGTACAAAGCTCGTAACCATGACGATGCAACAGGAAACATGAAGAACACCAAACCCATCACCCACTGGGAGAAGGAGAAATGGGAGGATGAAAAGTTAGTGATACTTGAGCTCTGTGTGTGTGTGTGTGTGCGAATGTGTGTATGTGTGTGCATGTGTGTATATGTGTGTGTATACCTGTACACAGAATAAGACTAAGGTAGCCATGCCGCACCAGCTGTGTAGAGAGTACATGTGTGGGATCTTTGCTGCTCTGTGGTTGTCAAACACTGCTACAACACCTACACACAGACAGCGAGAAACAATAATTAAGGTAGCTTTTTCTCTCAGTTGCTGCGTTTGCATGGACACAAATAATCGGGATAAAGGCCCAATCACATTAAAAATGCTTCATGTAAACACGTCAATCGGAAGATTCTGATCCGATACAGACCAATCGGAAAGAAATTTCATTCCGAATGAGAGAGGTGGTTTATGTATATACCTCCATGTACACACCCAGTCGGATCCCGTCTTCCTGGTTGGGGTAAAAGACAGACAACACAGGCGGAAAAACAGCTTCTTCTTCTTCTACTATTTCCGGAAAATTAGACACCTCTGTGCATGCCCAAAGGATTTACTTTAATTAAACGCTTGATGTATGTATACGCACGTCATGATCAGATAATTTTATTTGGTGTCCATGTAAACACTGGATTTGGAATTTCCGATCAACCAAGGTTCAGATCAGATTGGAGAAATTTGGCGCATGTAAACATGGCTAGTATCTCTGTCTCACACACAGATATATACACCGGTATTAGCTCCTTAACTTTCACATATGCACATCTACGGCAGCATATTAGGGCCACTGGAGGTAAAAGAGAATCAATTACAGAAACAGGGAGGGAGTTAAATTCCAGCTTAGATATTCTCTGATGCCTGAAGTGGGTAAATTTAAGAGAAAAAACTCTGAGAAAAAAACTTGAATATTCTCTGAATTTTTTTTGTCAAGTAACCACATCACTTCACTTTCCAAGGTTGGATTAATCTCATCACACTACAGAAAAAACACACAATTTGTTTTGTTTTTTTTTCTCATAACTTTATGTCTTTATAATCTCAGAGAATGTTTGAGGATTTTTTGTCAATGTGTGAGTATTTTCTCAGAAATGTACCACTTTAATCTCGGAGAATATACCAGTCCTTTCCTGTAAATTATTTTTTTTCTCCTAACATTACCTCCCTCCCCTGGCTCTGTACCTTTTCCTCTTTTTTGGCCCTACAGTGGCCCTAATATGCCATCCTGCATCTCTCTCTCACCTATGATGCTGATGATGAGGGCCAGCAGGTGAATTATACCATGAAGCAGCTTCACGTTCTTCTTTGCCTCATTTCGAAACACTCTGTAGACCAGGATGGCTAGAGAGAGAGAGAGAGAGAGAGAGAGAGAATTACCTTTTTCCTCAGAAAATACTGTCAGCACTATGTTTCAGTCCTGGTCCTTCTTCGGGCATGAAATTCACAGCGCGAAGCAACACATCTTTATACAAAAGCCACAGGCTATAAGCCCTGGGCCCGACCGGCCGCTTGACAAGCGTGTGGTGTCATGATAAATGTCATTTATATTTATTTTAGACAGAGAAAGGTCATGAAACGTGTGCTCATTTGTAAATAATAGTAATAATGCACATTCATTCATGGAGCCCTGCAAGTTGCTGCATGTAATACAACACTGCCCTGCACATATTTCAGAATAAAAGTCTTGTGTTAACAAATGAAGGAGTTCTCCCCACAGAAAAAAAAACGCTTGAGGGGTTTTATTGTGATATGAAAGCAGGAAGTGTTGATTTAAAAATGCATCTTGACTTTTTTCATGTCTGTGACATTTTCAACAGATGTCTAGACTTTGAAACTATAGTAATATTGCTGATATGATGTCAATATCCAGCCAAAGGATCACTTTCACTGTCTGCTGCTGCCGTGAAACGTGCACGACTCGCATCAAAAATAGGTGAGACCTTGAATATCTAGAGGAGACGCTGATGACACACTACTGATCTGCACATCTCATGCTGTGGCAGCTCTAACCTGTTAACATGGAACCCAAAATGAAAAATAACAGGTAACGCAGCCGCCACACGCTCATCACGAGACCGGTCTGGCTGGACTGTAACAACCATAGACTGTATGTAAGATATTGGACGTAGTCACCATGACGTCACCCACTGGTTTAGGGACTGCTGTTTTGAAGCCTGGAGTTTGACATTTTGACCGTCGCCATCTTGGTTTTTTATCTTGTCTTTTTGCAACCAGAAGTGAAACAAAGTTTTAAAACAGGGACAACCTCCAGACTGGAAAATACTGTGGTAGCGACCTGTCAATCACAAGGTAGCCACACCCTAAAGCATCCCCTGCTTTATGGTCTGTTTTACCCTAAATTTTTTTTTATCAAAATTTCAAAAAGCAGAAATGATCAAAATTCCTAAGAGCAGCAGGAATTCAATGAAGAAAAAAACACTGTACAAAGAACATCTTTAAATGAGTAAAACAACAGTTGAAATGGGTAATATAAACACTAGCCCACATGGACACTGTGTCATGTACTCAACATTTGCAGAGACAAATACTGTATGTCTATATCTTTATATATATTTTCGTAAATATGCAAAGTATGTGCTATAACAATGTGTGAGACATGTTCACTCTTCATGATTCAGGTATCATTTTAAGTGGCTATAGATGCTGATTTAAGGTGCAGTGTGTAGGATTTGGCAGCACCTAGCAGTGAGGTTACAAACCTCAACCAACTAAAAGTTGTCCGGTGTGCCAAGCATGAAGGAGAACGACAGTGGCCGATGCAAAAACATGAAAATCCCTTGAAGCATGGATACAGATTGAAGAGGAAAAAAAAAACTTCAGATGTATCCACATATGTGGATGTGTCCTGAGGACACAAAGGCAGGTTTAATTACAGCGAATCAGCTTTGAGGTGCATTTGTCTCTCTGTGTGTGAGGACCCCCCAGGGTGTTTCCATCACTTACTAAGCCCCCTTGTCCCCAGTCTAATGTCCAGCTGACCTTTGCTGTTATCGCTCTAATGCAATCTAGCTCTGTAAGAGACAGCTGTGAACCAGTTGAATTAATCTGGTTACTCTCATTAGCAAAAGTACCCAGGGCACAAAGCAGAGAGGGGAAAAAACAGTGACATCTCGCTTTGTCTTTATTTCTGGGCCCGTGATCTGCTGCTGTGTGCGCAGGCAGCATTACTTTACAAAAAAAAAAACCTTGCCCCAAAAGTAACAAGTTTACCATTTTCACATCAGTGACAGATCAGCTGTGGAGACTTTAGCAAAACTTAGCTGAGTTATAATTTGGAAATTTAACTTAGTTTTTCAAGGCTCTTTGTTTAGCTGCCATTTGGTAAAATCTTTGCATGTTCCAAATTCCCAAAGAGAAAGAAATGGGGGGTGAGATACAACAATTATTAATGCACACTTTTGGACAGTCTCTACTGACGTTTAGGGCGTTGCATGTTGTGGTTGTTATCTCATGTAAATAAACCACACAGGCCACCTATTAGCTGTGAGCTTGGGATCAGACTGGACACGTAACCACTTTTCTTCCTTTGTCTGTTCTTTTTAAACAGAAAACGCATTTAATATTACGATATTTACTGAAAATGAAACTGAAAAAATGACATACAATATAGCCAACAGTAGGAAACTTTTAGCTCCCGGGTGATGAGCTTCCAACTTATTTAGGTTTTTGTAGTGAAATGAGGAGGTGTTACATAGATAACTCCTCATCTCACTCCATTTCTGGTCCATTGGGGTGATTTCAAGGTAAGCAACAGGAATCACCAGAAACAGCTGGGCATCTAACAAAAGCTCAGCTCAAAACGGCGTGTTATGTCACGCTGCTTCGCCCACGGCCAGGACATTCCATTGAGCAGCTTTGTTAATGACTTTGCAGAGGACAGACCTGTAGGATAAACTTGTAATGGGGGAGTACTGGTTTCTTGTTATTATGGAGAGGCATCAGGGATTTAAATCTATTACACTGTAATTATTACATCTCATATGTTGGAAAATGTACACCTACTGAAATCTGTTTCTGTGATAACATTTGGCCACTGAGTCCAGGGCGGCTGTTAAATTAATGTTGATTAATTTGAGCTTCAGCTGCTGTCCGTGGAGCTGATCTGAGGTTGGTTGCAGTATGGGAGTTGCATAGTGAGCCTCTCCTTGGTAGTATAGCAACTGTCTGTTTTGCAATTATGAGAGGTTGTGTGTGTACGTGCATGTATGCACTTTGCACCAGGGCCAATCACAATTATGTAATGATGCTGGGCATGGCCACCTCGTGATTGACAGGACTTCACTTTGACCCTTTCACAGTGTGTTTTCAATGCATCAAAGTTAATCAAACTAAAATTTTGTTCATCTCAAAACATCTTGTTCAGTGTTCAGTTAATTGTACTTAGCTCCACCCTCTCATTTCACTTCTGGTGGCAAAATACCAAGATGGCGACTGCCAAAATGCTGAACTCGAGGCTTCAAAATGGCAGTCCACAAACCAATGGGTGACGTCACGGTGACTGTATTCTTATACACAGTCTGTGGCCACACCAGATAGTGGCACAGTGAATTTTTTTCCACACTTCATGGTGAAACATTTGGTTCTGGAGGCTTGGTGATGCAGGGACTACTCACATCTGGCTATCTGGAGGAGTACTGTAGCTTGAGAGCTAACCGTTCCCAACTGAGCCAAGGACACACTAGTGCCAATCAGTCACAAGCTAGTCACAAGTCTATTTTCTGTGTCTTTCGCTTTTGTTCTCAGGACTGCACATTTCCATTCAATAAAGAACTACTGAGAGAGAGAAAAAATGCTAACAAGCTTGCTAACTGTCCCTAATTGTCAGTTAGCAAGCAAAGCAGCAGTATGCAGACTGGAGCACAAATGATTATAAAGAAGTTTTTTATTTTATACAACCAATCAGAGCTGAGCTGGAGCCTTGCTGCTTCTGAGCAGCTGTCAATCATGAACTCCGCTAAAATGGTCAAATGAGGCTGAACAAATATCAAATATGAATAAATTCTGTTACTGTAATGTAGAAGTCGACTGATATGGGTTTTTTTTTATGACCAATATATGATGCCGATTTTTGGGGGGTCAATATATTTGGGTGATTTTCTTTTTGTCCTATATCTGATAACATATAACAACTTAATAATAACAAATGAGACACTAAATTTCTCAACTTCAGTAAACATTTACTGAACCTGTGGTCTGTCTCTCCAATCTACATTTTGTGTCTGCACTGCAGTGCACTTCCCACTCCACTCCACACTGTGGCGGCTGCATTTCCAATTCTTTTTCATTTTGGCGTCCATGTTAATGGGTTAATGGGTTGTTATAGTTCGGGATTTTAATTGTGCATTATTACTATTATACAAATGAGCACGTTTTATGACCTTTCTCTGTCTAAAATAAATATAAATGGCATTTATAATGACATGAAATGGTTATTATGAGGGTCAAACTGCTCGTCAAGCGGCTGGTCTGGCCCAGGGCTCAGGCTGTGTGAGTGAAATGCAGTTGAGATTTTAGTGCAGTGGTTTATTTAGGACAAAGAAAATTTTACATTTACATCCAGCCAATTAATTTGCTGGACATGGAGGGATAAACATCTCTGTCTGTAGCAAGGATCGATTGCTAGCTTCACGTCAGTCTCCAAAAGTCTCCAATAATACCAGAAAAAGTCACTAGATTTGTTGCTAGTCGCTTTTTTGAAAAAGAGTCACTGGAGGGGTCCGAAAAACCGCCAAATATAGTGATAAAGTGCTAAATTGGCAACACTGCTGATTTCTGCTGGTAGAACAGCAATTTCATTGACACAAGGGGAGGAGTCATGTGTTCTACAGCAACAACACGTGGCTGCCTGCAGACATGCCTGCTTGATAATCAGCTTAATATGCTCAGACACTGGCCGATTATGAAAAATGTCAAATTAACAGTCCGATTAATCGGCCAGTCAGCCTCTTCTGTAATGCCTATTTCTCTCCTCAAATGTCCTCAGAAACATCTTGTAGTTACTGTTTAGCTGTAAAATGAGAAAGTTTGTGACCCAGCAGCCATTTTTCAATCTGTTGAGGAGCACCACCCACCAGAGTAAACTTTCTTATTTTCCAGATAATGGCCTAGAGTTCGGCATTACAGTAACAAAATATTGATTCATATTTGATCAGCTTAATTTGACCATTTGATCGCGTGATTGACAGCTGCCTCCACTGAATGAACAGCAAGCAGCTGTCATAAACCAGATTATTTTTAAAACCTGAAAGCCATAAGGAGGTGTAGAAGCCTAGTATTCTCTAAGACCATTTGAATTACAATATGCTGGAAGGTTATTATACGATTTTTACCCAATGATGCAAAAAATAGTCTGCCCACTGCCACTTTAAAGCTTCCATCGCTGTAAAGGTGGGGTTTTCTCCTTCCACAGAGGAGCATGTAGCTATTGTTTAGCTAAATTTAAAAAATAACCACACCACAAACTAGAGGGTCCAGTTTTGAAAAGTGTGGATTTGATCTCTAAAAAGGCAGACTGCACTGCTTCTGCTCTGATGCAGAAAAAATGCTGCTCAGCTTGCTGACTGGCTCCTCCGGTGCCACTGATTTCATTCCCTGCTGGACCACTCTGTCAAAGCTTCACTGGATACGTCTCTCACACACACACACACACACACACACACACACACACACACACACACACACACTGCCATGCTCAACGACTGATGGGTGCCTGGGTAGTGTAAGCTTAATGCAAAAAGTCAGTAATGCTAGCGCTTGAGGCTAAGTACAGACACACCAACAGGGTGAACAGCATCCGTGTTCTACTGGCCTCTGCTTCCAATTTCACTCAATTTACAATATAATCCAAAAATGACTTAGCGTAACCATGACTACCAACTGATGTAGACCATATATGAAGGCATCAGTGGTGTCAGTCATGTGGTAGGCAGAGGGAACAGTTCTTGACACTGGTTTTTCAACCACATAGCCTTGCCTACATTTTTCAGTTTTCAATTCATATCAGCCTCAGCCTTGTATTGACATTAATGTTAAGATTAATGCTAACACAGCATGAGCATGTTTACATGCTAACTACATGTTTAATTAAGCTTAACCAAAACCAGTATGTTTAAGTATGGTTGCAATGTTGCTGAAAAAAATCAAATGATAACAGAAATCTGTGGTAATCACCCTGAGTCTCACTCTCCTGGTAACTATTTACAGCCATCTGAAGGCAGCAGGTAGCCGGTATACCTGTTCTATCCACAGTCTCTAACTGGAGACATGATGTTCAACCACAATGATGCACAGCAGATCTGTTGGTTACATGTTGTGCAACCAGCATCAGACTGTTGTAACATAATCACAAAACCCCTCATGCTTATGTGTGCATCAAACACGGTAGTTCAGATTCATTATTCTTCACAGTTTTGTGTGTATGTTGTTTCTGGAATAAAATAAAGAAGAAATCTCAGCATGGACCCTGGGAGTTAAGCCTTGTCTTTTTAAAAAAGGTGCCTGCTTATCTAAGATGAAGTTAAAAACATTAGTGAAATCATTTAAAGCTGATTCAGGATCAAGGAATCTGAGAGGGTCAGCAACTGGAGAAAAGGTGGGCTCCATGCAAAGCATAGAAACAAATCACTGACACATCACAGACAGTATGATAATAATGCACTCTGCGTGCCTAGTCCGATAGTCTGTAGATATTTAGCCTGTAAATAGTTATACCACAATACACAGCACAGTACAGGAGCCATTTCCATGCCACAAGGCTAGCGTCTGCCTGACATATGAGGCGCACAGAGCGGATGCAAGCAGGATGTCAGTTGAGACCACTTCCGAATATGGCCGATCGGAATTCAGTGTGTCAATACGTCTTGAGTGTGTTCACACCTGTATTTAGAGTTGTCCACTGGTGGTGGCATCACTCAGGACCCACACTGTGACCTTTACCAGCTCCATCACCTCTGAATATATTAAAACCACTAAAAGAAACAGTTTAGTTATCTCTTTCTTCAGCCAAGTCTCTGTTAATATCATAACATCTGGATGCGTCTGAAATAATATTAAAATAACATAATAATATAATGATACTCAAATGATTATACTGTATTTGCTCTGACTTAAATCTAAAGTAGGCAAAATTGGAGCAAATATGATTAAAAAAAAAAGTTTGTTTCATAAAACGGTCACTATATCCTGACAGTAGTACTGTATGTGAGACAGGTAATCTGAAAAATATCATGTTCCTCTGTATCCTCCGAAACTCCTAATGGCATCTGCAATATTTCACAGATCAATCAGAGCTGAGCTGGAGTCTTGCCATCTCTGAGCAGCTCTCAGTCACTCAAACTAGCAAAAAGTTTGTGACCCAGCCACCATGTTGACATCAGTTGAGGAAATACCAAGCACCACCGACCATCAGTCTCTCATTTTACAGCTAAACAGTAACTACAAGATGTTTCTGAACAGATCTTGTGCAAGAAACAGGTATTAGAGTAACAGAATATTGACTCATATTTGATCAGCATAGTATGAGCATTGATTGACAGCTGCCTCCCCTGAATGAACAGCCAATAGGAATGCTCTCTCTCTGAAATGACCTGTGATTAGAGGTTGACCGATATGTTTTTTTTTTTGTTGTTGTTGTTTTTTTATGGTCGATGCCGATGTATTACAGAATCAGGACAGCCAATGGCAGATATATGATGCTGATTTAATAATAACAAATGATACACAAAATTTCTCAACTTCAGTAAACATTTATTGAACAACACCTATGATCTGTCTCTCCAATCTACATTTTGTGTCTGCACTGCAGTGCACTTTTATATTTTAAATTAAAATAATGTATAAACTAAATATTGAATACATGAAACAGGTAATCAAATAAACTAAACTTTTGGATGAAAAAATAAAGTTTTAGTGCACTTAGCAGCATTTATCACAGATGCAGAGGAGTTATTAGGGTGTTTTTTTATAATTCAAGGTTTGATTCCCACTCCTCTGTATTTGTGTGTGTACAGTTAGTAGACTGAGACATGATGAGCTAGCCAGCTAGATGTTGCTTACCTACAGCTGGGCCAGCCCGCACGCCTGACAACCGCATGGCGGCTGCGTTACCTGTTGTTTTTCATTTCAGCGTCCATGTTAACAGGTTAGAGCTGCCACACTGCCCGCATGAGATGCACGGATCAGTTGTGTTTCAGCTGCGTCTCTTCTAAAGAATCCAGGTCTTGCCTATTTTTGACGTGAGCCACGTGCAGTTCACAGCAGTAACAGGCAGTGAAAGTGATCGTTTGACTGTATACTGACGTAATATCAGCAGCATTACTACAGTTTCAGTCTAAGTCTAGACATCTGTAGAAAATGTCACAGACACTGAAGGTGATCATCTGACTGTATATTGACATCATATCAGCAACATAACTGCACTTCCATGTCTAGATAACTGTAGAAAATTTCACAGACAAGAAAAAAGTCAAAATGTATTTTTAAATCAACACTTCCTGCTTTCATTTCAAAACAAATATTCCCCAAGTGTTTTTTCTGTGGGCAGAACTCCTTTATTTGTTAACACAAGTCTTTTTCTGAAATATGTGTAGGACAGTATTGTAGAACATACAGTAACTTGCAGGGCTTCATGAATGAATATAGTACGGTATTGTAATTGTGGATCATTACTATTATTTACAAATGAGCACACATTTCTTGACGTTCCTCTGTCTAAAATAAATATAAATGACATTTATAATAACATGGGGCTGCACGGTGGTGCAGTGGTTAGCGCTGTCGCCTCACAGCAAGAGGGTCGCAGGTTCGAATCCAGCTTGGGGCTCTTCTGTGTGGAGTTTGCATGTTCTCCCCGTGTTAGCGTGGGTTTTCTCCGGGTACTCCGGCTTCCTCCCACAGACCAAAGACATGCTGTTTAGGTTAATTGATGACTCTAAATTGCCCGTAGGTGTGAGTGCGAATGCGAGTGTGAATTGTTGTCTGTCTATATGTTGTCTGTCTCTGTGTGCCCTGCGATGGACTGGCGAACCCCGCCTTCGCCCAATGCCAGCTGGGATCGGCTCCAGCCCCCCCGCGACCCCTAACGGGATAAGCGGTTGACGATGGATGGATTTATAATAACATGAAATGATCATTACAAGAGTCAAAGTCTTTTGGAGACTCTGATGTGAAAGCTGGTGTCGTTCTTCTGTTCTGCCATAGACCCCTCCCCTGCCCCAAGGCACCAGAGGGCCCAGGGCCTACACTGCTTGAAGGTATCTTGAAGGTAAGCAAAATTTTACATTTACATCCAGCCAGAGTCTCCAGTCACAGGCTAGATTTTCTAAATCCTGAAAACAGAGCCATGAGGAGGTGCAGAAGTCTAGTTTTCTCTCAGAACCCTTGAATTACAATATGGTGAAAGGCTGTTATTGAATTTTTGCCCAATGATGCCAAAAATTTTCTACCTATTACAAGGTTGTTTAATAAACTATAAATATTTAGATGTAGGAAACCAAAACCACTTCTAGTCTTAAAAGCCTGTTGATCTTTTACATTAGTGTCTGAGGTGAGGGGTGAAGAAGACTTAGTAGTAGTCAGCGTTAGAGCTGCAGAGAGCAAATATGAGACTGAACATTAACAATCAAGAGATTCCTGAGACAAGCAACTTTGTTCTGCTGCAACTGTCATGGGTTGTTTATTATTGATTTTCACAGGAGTGTTGAAAATGTCTGTGTCTGGTCAGAGACACAGAAAAGTGATAAATGATAAATGTGGAACCAAACAGATAAGGACCAGGACCGGAGCAACATCAGTCTCTGATAATATCAGTTATAAACGGACGTGTGGTGTGACAGCATGTGAAAAGTGTCAGCTGCATGAGTAAGACTGCACAAGGGTCAGTGTGTGAGAACTGGCACCATTCATTTACACTATTATGTCTGGAGGTTGGCAAGTATGGTCAGTCATCAGTTACCCTGATGATGATGCTTTAAATTTGTTAAAATCATTCCACACAGCATATTTAGCAGACCTAGTTAACCTAATGAGTTTGAACTACTGTGGGTCTATATTACAATCAGTTCAGTACAGAGCGACTGATCAGTGATCAGTGTGGACTCACCGTCGCCTTGCAGGAAGACCAGCCCCAGCACCATGCACAGAGGGTGCAAGTTGAACTCCCGCGCTGAACCATCCCAGGCAAAGCCTCCGTGGTAGTGACCCATCCACACGCCGGTCAGCACCACCGCCGCCAGGCCCACCACCTGTGATGCTCCCACCAGCCACGGAAACACAGAGCGAGTGGGACATAGAACAGGGTCTTCCATGATCTGGGAAAGACAAACAGACCGATTACGGGTCAACGGATGCCTCAGGCTGTAGCTGATTATTGAACTAAATTAAAATGAATTCAGTTACATAGAGTGTCATACGAAAACAGCATCTGGTTTCTTGAGCAGAAACTTGGATATGGCATTTTTCCCCTTCTTACACAGACATAGGCCTATTTAACTCTTATTATACCGTTCACTTTCATTGGGGGCGGCAGTAGCTCAGTCCGTAAGGACTTGGGTTAGGATGTGGAGGACCCGGGTTCAAATCCCCCATGGACCAAGACCAACTGGTTGCTGGAGAGGTGCCAGTTTACCTCTTGGGCACTGCCGAGGTGCCCCTGAGCAAGGCACCAAACCCCCAACTGCTCTGGGCGCTTGTCAGGAGCAGCCCCCTCACTCTGACATCTCTCCATTGACATGTATATGTACTGTGTACTGTGAACAACAGAGTGTAAAACTGAATTTCCCCACTGTGGGACTAATAAAGGAATATCTTTCTTTCAAACCAGGAGGCCCACAGGATGAACAAGCCAATCAGGATGGCTGGCAATTTGTTACTCCAGTGTGACAGAGAGGGGGGATGCTGCTCAAGCGATTGAGCATCATGAACAATATATGACTGCAGAAGCATCTCAATAAAGTGACATGTGCACCATTCAGTGCCTCAGAAGATCTCTCCTTCCAGTAGCCATCAGTCTGTACAGGTCCACTGGAGACAGACACTGAGGATAGCTCACTATTCACGTTTCCCTCTGAAATGTATGGATGGATTACTGAGCTAGCACAAACCCAGGGGCCCAAAGCGTCAGAGGTTCCCCTGGCCTTCACCTACAAAATCTCACTAAACGTACCAACCAAGATGAAACTCAGAATAATCACCAGGAAACATAAAACAACCACAAAAAGACACAAAGAGACTACAAAGAAACTACACAGACACAAAAAGATTACAAAGAGACCAAAACAACTACACAGAGATGCAAACATCTGCAAAGAGACACAAAGGGACTCACAATGACTATGAAAATGAGAAAAACAACTACAAAGAGACACAAAATTAAAACAATGAAACTACAAAGAGACACAAAACAACAAAGAGATGCAAAATGACTATGAAAAGGGGCAAATCAATTAAAAGAGACACAAACTGACAACAAAGAGACACAAAGAACACAAACCAACTACAGAGAGATGCAAAACAACTGCAAAGAGATGCAAAGCAACCACGAAGACACACAATTACTACAAAGAGACACAAAGAAACTACAAAAAGATGCAAAACAACCACAAAGAGATGCAAAACAACTATGAAAAGGGGCAAAACAACCACAGAGAGACACGGCATCTTAAGTGACACAAAACAAGCACAAAAAAACACAAAGCAAAGATACACAAAATGACCACAAAGAGACACAAAACAACAATTAAGAGACACAAAATGACTACAAAAAGAGGCTAAACACTAGGGCTGCAACTAATGATTATTTTCATTGCTGATTAATCTGTCGATTATTTTCTCGATTAATCAATTTCTTGTTTGGTCTTTAAAGTGTCAGAAAATGGTGAAAAACGTGGATCAGTGTTTCTCAAAGCACAAGATGATTTCCTCAAATGTGTTGTTTTGTCCACTTCAAGGATATACAGTTTACTGTCAGAAACCAGAAAATATTCACAATTGAAGACACTGGAATCCTTTTTAGGACTAAAACTGATTAAGTGATTATGAAAATAGTTGATTCATTTAATAGTTGCCAACTAGTTGATTAACCGTTGCAGCTCTACTAAGCAGCTACTGTCTAGTCTGTCTTGCTCCTATGTAAAAGAGGTGGCCATCGAGAGGTAGCTGGGATGCTGATAAGGTGCTATATTAAGGAAATATTCAATTTAAGTAAATAGCCAAGCCTACCTCAAAATTGCACTTGCAATTGAGTACTTGAGTAAATACTCGATCCAGTTTGACTGGCTAATTGATAATTCAACACAAAATACTGGATCATTTCACAGTAAGCCAACTGCTGCTCATCTTGAACAAATATTTATTTATATGCACACAGAGCTCCTGCAGAATAAAAGACACATTTTACGCGTTTATCATGTTTTCCATCAGCCAAAGAGCCCTACCACAGAAACATGACGTTGAGATTACATGGCAGGAAGTGTCGCACCGAGCTGACAGGAGCTACATGAGGACAAGCGCAGAAATGAACCAAAACCAAATGGCTTTCCTGTGTGCCCGCCTCATTATCACAGCTTCTGCACGACTGAAAGTCATCATTACGAGCTCACCACAGTTAATTATCACTCCTGCCGGTCCAGGCACAGACACACTGCCATTACTTCAGTATACCAGAGAACATGACGGGCTGCTGTGGCTGTGCCACCTGTTACCTGGCCCAGTCAGGGTCTGATGCTGCTGGTTAACTTGTGCTCTGGTGACCATGATACCGTTAAAAACTCTGCTTCCAAGTGGGGAAACGAAGAGGAACAATAGAGTGTGAAATACTTACTGCGCTGTAGACTCGGCTCTGGTCTGCCGAGGAAGTCCTGACTCTGGTTTACAGATCCGCCTTCCTCCTCCCCCTCACCGTGCACTGTGGGTGCGTGCGCGCACGTGTGTGTGTGTGTTTTAGATGCTCTCCTAAACAAGCCCAACCCATGTGACAGCAGTCACACAGTATAAAAAATATGATGATGATGATGATGATGATTAGCCTATTATAAGACTTCTATTATTCTGCTAGAGCATGATTATAGCCTACTAGCATTATTATTATTAGCCAATTAATATAAATATTATTATGATGGTGATGATTATTGTTAACATGTTATTACCCTTATATTATGCTGCTATATTCTTACAATTACTTTATTTTAGATATTATTTGGATGTTTGCAGTTTTACAGGTAAGTTCAATGTAAACATCCAAATAAATACTTTTGAACCAATAGTAGATAAATTTAATAATGAACATGAGCCGCTGCATTTGACTCGTGATGAAACGTCACAATAACAGGAGTCACAAGAGAGATGGGTGGGGGTGGGGGGCTGGGGGGGCAGATGCGTGGATTGATGACTAACAGCTCCAGTGTAAAGGCTGGTTGCCTTGACAACGCTGGAGGGAGGGTGGGGGAGATGACGAGATGGTGGAGAGGAAAGGAGGATAGGAGCGTCTGTCAGTGGATCATGGCTGGTCATTAGAGGAGGACAATCAGCGACTGAATTAATGTTGCCAACACTACTTATACCACACCTGTACCATTATAGCTACCAATACTACTGCCACACTGATACTGCCATACTTGCTTCTGCTAATGTTAAAACATTACAAATATTACTACTCTCACTATTGGTACCTCCACTGATAATACCACGAATGCTGATTATGAAATCCACCTGTTTCCATTTATATTCCATTGAACTGAATATCATAATAATCAGGTCAGGAGTTTATGGAAGCGACAGGTTGCTTTTCTGATACTGTTTAGAGAAGAGGTACTCATATATACCCTTATAGACAACTAATACAACCTTTTAAACAGACTAATAATGGAAAAAAAGATCGAAAGTTTTAAGATGCAGCTTTAAACCTGCATTAAACAGAATGTTTTTGGCAACATTGGGCAAAAAATTCATAATAACCTTTCAGCATATTGTAATTCAAGTGCTCTGAGAGAAAACTAGACTTCTGCACCTCCTCATGGCTCAGTTTTCAGGATTTAGAAAATCTAGTCTGTGACGGGATACTTTGACCAATCACAGGTAATTTAAGAGAGAGAATGTTGCTATTGGCTGTTCATTCAACAGAGGCCGTGGGAGCTCCGATCAGTCAAACCAGACAGGCTGATTAAATATAATGCCTGTTTCTCTCCTCAAATGTTCCCAGAAGCGTCATGTAGTTACTCTTTAGCTGTAAAATGAAAGTTTGATCCAGCTAGTGGGCGATGCTTGGTATTTCTTCAACTGATCTCAGCTCACAAGCTTTCTCATTTTACAGCTAAACAGTAACTACAAGATGTTTCTGACAACATTTGAGGAGAGAAATAGGCATTACAGTAACAGAATATTGATTCATATTTGATCAGCGCTGTTTGATTGTTTGATCGCTGTTCACAAGTAATTGACAGCTGCTCAGAGACGGCAAGATGCCATTCGGAGCACCAGAGGACACAGAGGAACATGATTTTTTTCAGATTATCTGTCTCATGCACTACTGTCAGGACATAGTGGCTGTTTTATAAAATTACTTTTTATAATCACAGTTGCTACATTTCTGCAGCTTTAATTGTTTATGAAAATAGTATTCTGCACATCATGCAGAGTTTCAGTCCCTCCTGAAGGTGGGACACTACAGACAAAGACAGTGTTTTTCATGCACTGGTAAATTTTGAGATTTTGGGCTATTTTGTTTCCAGCGCATGTCTTCTTTCAGACTAGTGGAAAGAAAACATTTACTTTACTACACATTGTCTACTTGCATATTCAATGCTGCTTGATTTACAGAAATTTCAAATTTCAGGAAAATATCAGGTTTTAGGATGCTTCAGAAGTCATAAAAGTAGTGTTTATTTGTGAAGATTATCTTGCGGAACAAAATGTGTAAATGTGTCTTTGCCACAGAGATTATTTTCTGCAATAATCCAAAACCCAGTGGGAAATTCCCATTGGCTTATTGTTTAGGGAGCCAGCACTGCTCCAGAGAGCCACTCTGGACTGTCCTCTCGGCTCAAGAATCTCTCTTCTCTCTTCCCATACCAACCATGCATTATATTATATTTACTAATGCTGTATTATGCATGTAAAATCTGCACAATAACTAGTCATTGAGGCTCAAATGAATTCAGTGGAATAAACAGTATATTTTCTTCTAAAATGTATAAGTATAAATAAAGAGGCAAAACACTGCAGTACTGAAAGAACACATACCTCAATAGGGAACAGTAGCTATTCACTTTTAAGGGCAGTTGAGGTAGTTGAGTAATACAGCAATGACTCAGTTAACGTCCATGCATCCTCCCTTCTTCTCCTCTGGAGGGTGCTGCAGTCTTGGATAATCCGATTTCTGATCAGCATGATGTGAAGCATGCAGTGCAGCGGGATCATTGGTGTTCACCCTGGGGTCTGGGGACCTGCTGAGGGTCTCAGGGGGCAACACAGGAAGATAGAGAAGTGTGGCGGAGCTTCCTTTCACAAATAGATGCTCATCTAAAGTCTGTGCAGGTAAAATTGCTGTGACATATTTGATTTCTGAAAATGTGCTGCTGCAGTGTGATCTTGAATACGATTTGAGAATCTGGGGAACTCACATGTTTCTTTCTTAGGTACCTGCGTGAGTATGTGTGTGTTTGTGTGTGTGTGTGTGTGTGTGTGTGTGTCACGCCTTCCGCTCTTACTGTAACTCAGAAGGAGGAAAGGGAACAGTTGTCAAGGCTATCTTCATTAATGTCAGAAACTGGTGGCTACAGCGTCTCTGTGTGCGCTCTTTTTCTGTCTGACATTTCTGATTTCTCCTGTGACTCACAGTAGGGGGATGACTCACCACTGCTTTTGCTGTGTGTGCTACATATTGACATGTTATACGTTCATCTTCAGCCTCTCTCTACTCTCTCTTCACATGTTATTATCATAACTTTCAATGACACCAGTGAGCACATTTTCGTTACCTCCCAGTATAATAATGAAGTCTTTTAGAAATAAAAATTAAATTAGGAAGTAAACCTATGTGTAAATTCCACATGTGTAAGATTATTACAAGATTAAACAGAATGGAGTCTGGTTGAGACAGAACCTAAAGCTGAGAGGTTTCTTTGGCTCTCCTTCAGTATGACTGGGCACATTTCTACCTGTGTGGGTTTGAACCTGTGATGCTTTGATTAGTCTGAGATTTTATATCCACCCACTGGTGCAGCATGGTCATAGTTAAAGAGACACTGACTTCAGGATGGAACCGAAATGGTGTAATTTTGTAAGTTTCCATTTGAATTTCATTATGGTCCTCATGCTAGTTGTGTGTCTGCCTTTTGGTGTTGGGATGGTTGTGTACAGTTTTAGAACTTTTTCACTTCACATCTAGACAATATCACCTTTTTGTGCGAATGTCACCAAAGACACCCAGTTCCTAATAGACTCTTTTTCTGTTCGCTAAACATGAGGACATATTTCTGTGGGCGGAGGTAGAATAATTATCTGAAAATGGTAGCTCACACTAGCTAGCAAGTTTGTTGGCTTGAAGAAAAAAAAAGAGAGTTTTTCAGAATATGTAGTCACTCACTCAGGTACCATGTGTTAGTGTTAAGATGGACTTACTGACTGTTTTTAGGCTATTAAACAGGCATGATCAGTTGCTATGAGGCCCCTAGATGTGGGTCTACTACACCCACTAATAGATTTTATCATCTGTTCACATAATAGAAGGTATAAAAGAACACAACAGCGCCCTCTAGTGACCATAGTAATTATGATTGGAGCAGAAGTGGAAATCAGGCACTGTAACACGGGGCTTTCACCCAGGAGAGCAGAGTTTGCATCTCATGTGAAACCACAAATATGTAGTTGACTTTGTGTTACTTGTGTTATTTTAACACAAAACACAATATTTTACGCTAAACTATTGCTGTTGTTTTTTTTGCCTAAACCTAAAGTTGTAATTTTACCAAAACATAATGTGTTGCATCTTTGGGGCTTATAGCGACTGATAATTCCCATTTAATGACTGATAACTGTTGCTGCAAGATGCGCTACAAATAAATGAGAGCTGCTTTTTCAGCACTCCAATGATGCGGTGACGCGTCAACCAATCATATGTTTTGTGTCAACCTGTTCCTTTCCATCTACATAAAGGCTATTAGCTAGTCCCCAGTGCTATTCAACAACAACTACATCAACGAGCGTTTGAGCAACACTTCAACACTCTGCGACAATGTAGCTTTTGTCAGTCGTGTGAACATTGCATTACAGTACTGACAAACAGTTCCATTACTGACATGGAGAGAAAATGTTGCTTAGCTACTGCTAACAACAGCCAGTCGCTAGAGCCTCGAATCACAGTTTGTCATCTCAAATGTTTTCAATATCAATTGTAGCAGCCAACAAAATAGGAAGATGACATTTTCAGTGGGTAACTTTAGCCTTCTACTCTGAAGTGATTGCCTCCAGTGGTTTTGCCTCCAGCGAACACTGTGACGCAGGCTAATCATGACATCAGCTGTAAAAGGGTCTATGCTGCAAATGCAAGGGCTTTCACAATCACCATTGTGTTATTTAGTGATAGATAGTGACTTTACAGATATTTGTTTAAATGAAAACAAAGGTCTCTTGCTCTTGAAGGTTAAAAGTGCTGTCCTTTAATGGGAGAGCAGCATGTAGGTGTAATGTTTAAGACATGTAGTTGGCATTCAGCAGTATGTGGTATATTATTTTTAGCTTTATTGATGTCATGACTAGTCAGAAATTAACAAGCAATAGAAGGAGGAAGCAGAAAAGAGGGAGGAGAGAAGAAAACATTTGGAGGGTAATGGGATGACCTTTGACCTTCACCTATGTCAACCAATCAATAGTCCTCCGTTCCAAAGACCTCCACCAATCAGTGACGTCCTTTAAAAATACCCACGAGGCACCTGTGGAGCAGTCTAACCGAGGACAGCGTCTCCATGGCAACAACATCATTACCAGAATAGCTCTTTCTTTCTCTCTTTCTCTCTATTTCTGTCTCTGGCTCTCCATCCTTTCAATTCCACCTCCCGCTCTCACTATCTTTTCTACCTTGTTCCTTCCCTCTGTTCATACAGAATACAGTATTTCCCCTCTCTTTTTTGTTTTTCTTTGTTTCTGTTTCCTTCATTTCTCCTTTTCTTCCTCCTTCCAGTCCCTAACTTCCCTTCCTTCCTCCCTCCTTTTCTTTCCCTGCTTCACTCTTTCTCACCTTCATCATTTCTCCAACCTCCCTGCTCTGTCACATTCTCTTACCTTCTTTCCTCTCTCATTTTCCCAATCTCCATCTTTTCTATTCCCTCCACCTCCTCCGCAGTCACATTGTGCAAAGAGTGAAGATATTTATAGCTTTAACTATGATTCCTCTTCTCCTCTTGAGAAGGAGAGGAGGAATCATAGAGAGGAGCAGAAAACAGCTCGTTTCTGCTACAGTGATGAATCCTATCTTAAACTCATCTTAATTCTTGTCACTGTTAATTCTGACAGTTATTTTTTACCTGTATGCTTCATGATATTTTTGTATTTTTTTTTTTTTGACAAACTTCACAAGCTTATTCCCAAATGAACCCAGAGTCCCACCATAGTTCTGTTATGCTAGACTCTGTTCTGCAATTGTACTTTTGCAGCGTAATTTGCATTTGTGTTACTTAGCAAAGACTGTTTGGTACTCAGTTTGTACCCTCTGACTCTTTCTGTGAATTGTCAACACAGTTGCTCACGATGATACAGCAGGCTAAGATTCATGCTCATCTGAGTGTTGGAAATGTTAAAATTCTGTAATACAAGTGTTCTCAAACTTTTTGGAGCCAGGGACTCCTTAAGGGTAGAAAATATCCCAGGGACCCCCTCATAATCGTAATGCTGATTAACCATAATGCTGACTACCATTAGTACTATTAGATCCTATTTGTGTTCTAAAACTTTTCAACCTAAATATTTCAGATCTGTGTCATAGTGTTACACAGAGACACATTTCATTTTGAATTATGTCAACACTACTTTGTTTTGCCCTGAAATTCTCCCTGTAATCAGATGTTGCTTTAACCTGGCCAGTTTCAAGGCTTTGTTCGCTTGCATCTGAAGACACATGACACATTTTGGTCTTCTGTTGCTCATTATACAGTAACTGTCATCATACTGTATTTTCTCCATACTTGCCAGCTAGGTAGCTGGCTAATAACCTAAGGAACTGGTTCATGAGATTCTTTTGGCCCAAAGCTAATGTGGGTAGTAGCAATAGACACATTATGTTTGTTTTATTGGTACAAATGGCCCCATTTTTAGATATGTAATTTATAGTGATACAACACAAATTTATAATTTCATTACAAATCATTTTGTGGATCCGCTGATAGAGTACCCTAGACCCCACTTTGAGAATCACTGGTATAACAGAATAAGACTAAGAGTCAGCCGCAGCTATGCTAGTTCTGTGAGACTGTACTGAGCTAACAAGCTGATGGTAGCAAACTTAGATTTTGATCTGATGGTGAAAAGTCAGAGGGTCATCAAAATAATTACAATTCATCCTGAGGCAAAATTGAGTGCCTGTACCAAATTTCATGACAAACCACTATAGATTATCTATACAATCTATAGTATATCTCTAATCTATATTTCACTCATTGGTTTGAGCACTACCGTTTTGAAGCCTTGAGTTGAGCATTTTGGCTGTTGTCATCTTGGATTTTGGCCATCGCCATGTTGATATTTTGCAACTAGAAGTGACATGAGGGTTAAGCTAAGTTCAACCCAATGCTGAAAAAGACATTTTTAGGTGACCAAAATGTTACAATTAACTTTAAAGAAGTGAATACACACTGTGAAAGGGTTAAAGTTCTAAGACCAAAACATGGACAACTCCCAGACCAGACAACGCTTTGGAAAACACCTGTCAATCACAAGGTAGCCCCACCCTAAAGCATCCTCTGCTTTATGGTCCATTTGATTCTAAATGGGACCATAATTTACTAAATGAACATCATGCTGCATTGAAGAAGACTTGCAACTAGTGATTGAGACCATAAACTGATGTTTACAATGTTTACTGAGGTAATAAATCAAGTGAGAAGTACAATCAGACTTCTTTTTACAACCGGAGGAGTCACCCCCTGCTGGTTGTTAGAAAGAATGCAAGTTTAAGGCACCTCAATATTGGCATCACTTTTCAGCTCTGGAGTTGCTCACTGCAATCCACCTCATAGTTTTTTAGACATTTTAACAGACAGAAATGTCAACTTCATGGTTAAAGTTATGAATCAAAGTTTAATGAATAGGCTTTAGCTTACATGGGCTTATCGAAAACATTAAAATTACTGCATGATTTAGTAGTACTTAAAATGTAACGATAAAACACTTAAATGTTTAAATAAATACTGAAAAAGTTGAAAGTTGAAATATGTATATTTACAGATTAAAATGTAAATAAATCCATATATTTATGTATAGTAATAAAAAAATAAAGTTTAAAAAGATATATTTACATATTATCCTTATATTTATGCAAATGCTTTTGCATGTGTTATTTGCATTTAATTCCCACCATTTAATGGGTGTGTTTACATTGAATTGAACAAGGTTGATGGACTTTGTTAAGATTCAGGAGATGTATTTTCTTGTTTCTTGTTTTCTTGTTCTTGACTTATTTTGTATATTTTGTGTTCCTCTATTTCAAAGGTTTTTCACCTAATGGCTGAACTAATGACTGATTAACTAATGAAGCTACTGAACTATGGGAAATGGAAAGAATAATTCTGCAATGATTGAACCAAACCATAACTAAACCAA
Source organism: Pterois miles (assembly GCA_947000775.1). Taxonomy (NCBI): domain Eukaryota; kingdom Metazoa; phylum Chordata; class Actinopteri; order Perciformes; family Scorpaenidae; genus Pterois; species Pterois miles. The sequence goes on along the minus strand of CAMQGK010000020.1, from coordinate 1,340,956 downwards.
CAAAATAAAGGAGGGAAAAAGGAAAACTACTTGTCATTGAGTGAATTCCAGTTACAAAATTCAAGAGGATGTCTGAATTTCTTTCAAGTTGAAAAAAATGCACAAAATTGAAGAATAACTTGACATCCACTATGACCCTTCAACTCCTTGCATTAATATCAACATTGAGTATATTCTATAGGCTATTACAGAACATGTAAAATATTATGTTACCGTAAAAATAATTTTCTTGAAATCCTATGGGAAAAGCAAGTTTTCATGGTTTTATTGAGTGTAAATATACTAACAATCAAACAATCAAATTATACTGCTATTACTACTGAGGAAAGTAATGATGTAATACCAGGGGTGGATTACCCGCCAAGTAAACCAGGCACTACCCACATTACTCTGTGTCAACTGGCTTCTGCTTATTCAATTGACAACATGTTTGGGAATACACACCACGAAACCATTAAAATGTGTATGTATGTACAACTTTTGCTGAACAGTGACTACTGTGGCCAGTAAGTGACAATTATGGGATAATGGTGAATGCTAAAAGATAGTGTAACAGTAGCACAAATAGAGAAGAGTCAGTCAGTGAACGTTGTTCACACGAGCCACCATCAGCTATACTGCACCTCTGCCTATCAGCCAACATTTTTTTGTATTTTGTTAGCATAACATTAGCTAGCCTATCATTGTCTGGATGATTGTGGAGTTGGCATTTGGCTTGTAGATCTTAATGTCATACACTTACTTGTTTGACAGGTGAAGTGAATAACATTGTTCATCTTGTTGCAATGGCATATATTAAGTCAGGGTGCCCACACTGACCTGTGTCCACTGCCAAAAGCACCAACAATGGGCATGTGAGCATCAGAACCGGACCACAGAGCAATGGAAGAAGGTGGCCTGGTCTGATGAATCAGGTTTTCTTTTACATCATGTGGATGGTGGATGTGAATTTCCCCACTGTGGGGCTAATAAAGGAATATCTTATGGCCGGGGGCTGGTTACCTGGGGAAAACATGGCACCAGGATGCACTATGGGAACAAGGCGAGCCAGTGGAGGCAGTATACACGCTGCAAAAATTATTGATCTGTTGATGACTTGGCCTCCAAATTCTCCAGATCTCAATCCAATCAAGCATCTGTGGGATGTCAGGGACCAACTCAATATTAGGCAGGTGGTCATAATGTTATGGTTGATCAGCTGTATGTCTGATCTAACCCATTTCATAGAAAGAAAGAAAGAAAGATATTCCTTTATTAGTCCCACAGTGGGGAAATTCAGTTTTAACAGGTGATAATAATAAACAAATCTCATACCAAAACATCATATGATAATGGTATCTGGTGGTCGGACTGCAGAGGTGTAGTATAGTCAACAAGAATGTATTAAGTATTCAAAATTGATTACAATGGCTGCAACGCACGTAATATTTGCATACAAGAAATCCATCTATATTTTTCAAAAAATCTGATGCTTAGCACTGTGACTCTAATGTGCAAACATGGATCTATTGATAAACAAGCCTTGAGAAAGCAGAAGATTGTCAGTTGTTTTACATAATTTCCTTATTTTATAGCTCAGTTGATTGATCAACGCATTGATCCAGTAGCATGGCTCACTTACTCAATGACTGGGGAAAGTCTCCAGTGTGCAGTATTGCTTGTGTTATCTTTAGGTCCGACAGTAAGCAGTAGGTCCAACTCTATAGTGTATACTGAGGCACCATATGGTGGGAAACATGGCAAAGTTCGGTAAAGGTGGAACTAAACAGTGTGTCTGTCTGCCTGCCTGTCTATCTCTGCTGTCTGCCTGCCTCCATTGGTTTCTATTGGGTCTATTTTTAGCCCCAGTAGACTGGTCACGTGGCAGGAGGAAGACGTCAATAATGTTGTTGTTGGTGGTGGGAGAGAGAGAGCGAGAAAGAGAGAGAGAGGGGGGCAGACTGTAAATATGGAGGAGGTGAAACGATAGGAGGCGAAACGCGTCCTGCTTGTTAAATTACACGTTTTCGTGTGAAACAAAGGCGCAGAGGAGCTCCACGGGGCGACACACCGAACCTCAGCGGAAACCGAAGCCGGGAAGAAGCGACCTCTGCGCTCGTTCCAGGAGGACCCACCGACATCCACGGTACAGTACTGGGAGAGTGTGCGTGTGTGTGTGTACGTGTGTGCGTGACCATTCAAGAAGGCTATCCCGACAGGCTGTTGAAGGTTTCTTGGAGAATGGTTGCAGGGTGAGAGGTGACATTTTGTGCTTGCTAAGCCATTATCTACATTTCTACGGTACAGTGGACACAGAAGCTAACTTAGAACAGTTATCATGCGGCTACAGCTAAACTAGCTAAACGGCAGAAGCGGACACCTGACAGCATACAACAGCTTGCTAACTAACGTTAGCTAAGTTACCACACAGGTAACACTTTACAGCATGCTTGTATTTGCTTTCACACAAGTTACCTGTGTGCTGGCAGTTATTGACCAGGAGTTAACTTAATAGCTAGCAGCTAACTAACCAGGACACAACTAGCAGCTGACAATCAGAAGTTCAACAGTGGGTAGTGATTAACCCTCTACAAGATGGTTAGAAGTCAGCAGTGACCAAAAACATCCAACCAAATAACCTAAAAACACAGCAGTTACTACCAGTAGTGAGTGAGTACCATAACTCATCCTGTAAGCTTGAAACATGGCCATAAACCAACGTGTGTGTAGTATTATGTTATACTCTACGTTGTCCAGTGTACACTTAACATTTATGAACGAGGTCCCTTATCAGAGCCAGACTTAAGGCTAAGTTACTCACACACTTAAAATCCTGAAGGTGACTGGCATTTTTCCTCTAGCAGTTGCATCCTAGGATGAACCGATCTGACCTTTTCAGCCCCGATACCTGGGCTTTGGTACCGATGTGATCCCAGTGTTTCATTAATAAGCTGTATTCCTCACTGTGTGGAAGTGGCTGGTTCTGTTCTTGTGTTGTGTGTAAGGCAGTTCCAGGTTTGACGAGGATTTATTTAATTGTTCTTTAGTATTAAAATAATGAAACACACGCTTGCTACTTGGTCAAAAATTAACAGGAATCACAATTCAACTGTAAACCTTTTTAATGCAGCAACAAATTGGTCAAAACTTAAACAGGAATTCAAATTACAGTATAAAATGTATATAAACATAAAATTGAACTGAATAGATCAGCCCCATCGTCAACGGTATCCGATCCAACTATTTGAGTCAGTGTTGGTCCATGAGTTTACAAAGTGATCTGTGACTTAGCTCCACCACTACTTGTAGCCGATATCAACAGGAGAACCGACAGGGTCAGCCGACTGGGTCAGCTCTAAACCTCTTTTTGCTGCTTCTATCTATATGTCCTGTTTGTCTGCCATGTGGTTTTATACTGTATGTGTAAATGTCACCGCGGTTTCTGATATATTTTACGAAGACATTTAAAGTATGCCCTGTTTTTAGGGATGCACTGATTTATCTGCTGAACACTGGTATTGAAGATAGAAGAAGATAGAAGAAGATAATCCTTTATTAGTCCCACGAGGGGAAATTCAATTTTTACACTCTGTTGTTAACCTATACAAGGTACATGCAGACCCGAACACACACATGCACAAACATGCAACAATGGAGAGATGTCAGAGTGATGGGGCTGCTCCTGAAAAGCGCCTCGAGCAGTTGGGGGTTTGGTGCCTTGCTCAGGGGCACCTCGGCAGTGCCCAAGAGGTAAACTGGCACCTCTCCAGCTACCAGTTCACACTCAGTTCTTAGTCCATGTCGGGACTTGAACCGGTGACCCTCCGGTTCCCAAGCCAACTCCCTACAGACTGAGCTACTGCCGCCCCCAATATTGGCTGATAGTTGCCTTAGTGACTGCCATTGGCCTATTGGCTAATAAGATGACATTTGCTGATGTTTTTCTGTTGTGTTGCATCAATTTTGTGCCAGCTATGTGTTATTTGCGCTCGGCCTTGGTAACCAGCTGCTGATTTGGAGAAGAATTCACTGGCTGAACACGACTGTGGCATGATGGCAGCGGCGTGCTTACGTATGGTTTGTTTGCAAATAAAACTGAAATAAAAAGTTGGCTGCGTGGTGGTATTGCATGTTTTAGGCCCACAAGATTTCTTAAAACAATCACTGCGGTTTGGATGGGAAAGAACCTTGTGTGTGCATTACGCACTAGAAGCCCGTCAGTCCAATGAGGGAATATTTTATACGCTGGTATTGGTATTGGCCCAGAATTTCGCAATCAGTGCATCCCTACCTGTTGCTGTTGTTGTTGTTGTGGTGTATTTTAGGATGCCTTCTGTAACACCTTGGCCAGGGACAACAGATGAAAAATAGCCTTTTGGCTAATTCTGGCATTTTTTAATATTCTGTATTTTTAATTTGCACTGTCCCTCCTCAAATAAACTAAACATGAAATATGGCAAACTTTTGCTTTATAACATAATCCTCCATGTCATCTCCCAGCTTAGAAATGTATACCTGACACATTGTTGCACATTTACTGTCAAACTTCATATCAGCTTTTGTGTTGTCTGGCACATGACACCTACCACTATGGCCCTGGAGACGATGCTTTGGTAGAGTGGATTGGAGTGAGCAGGCAGCTGACGGTTAATATTCTTGTCTGTGGTATTTTTGTGCGTTGGCTATAATTCAGACTGATACAAATGGGCCCAAATAGGTAGGTAGATAGGTAGGTTGGTGGGTAGGAAGGTGCAGGTAAAAAAAAAAAAAAAAAAAAAACAAGCCGCTGCTGTAGAAACTCCTACAAGCACAACTCATGTCATGGTGCAGCTAAAGCCTGCTGTGCTTGGCCAGTGCAAAGGATGTTTGCTGCTAAGATATAGAATATCCACACTCATCCTATTAACTGCTGCTGTAGCCATATTTATTGTATGTTTTTCATTAACAGATACATTAAGTGTCATCAAGTAATAAAACCCTCAGTTTTGCCCAAGGTAGTAAGAATTACACAACTTCCTTTCATAAGAGATGGACTGCCGGACAGTAACATATCTTATGTATATATGAAAACAAATCCTGGAACTTGTTTGTCAAAATAGTTGCTGTTTGATTTTCTGTTGTGCGACTAAAGGGAATTGGGGAATGTCTTAGCAAATCCTGTAACTGCCAGCTTAAGGAACCTGTCAACATTTCACTTCCACCAGAACGTTCAGAGAGTGGTTTTCTTTCTGTCTGATGGCTGGCACAGTAACCTTGGCAGCTTGTTTCCCTGTCTAACATGCCACACACCCAGACTAGCAGGGGTGCCATGCCTCAGTAGCACAACTTTTTTTATTGTTTGTTCTTGGATAATACTTATCCACAATGTCGTATATATTTATAGAGATGGATTGATTATCGATTAATAATGAAAATCTGTAGTCTGGGTAACATAAACGAGTCAGAGGCCTTGCATGTTCAGTTTTCCATTGTTTGGTCAACATTTTTTGTGCATAATGAATTAAAAAAAGCCCTCTATATCTTAAATCAGTGAAAAGAAAAACAGTTTTCCACCTCCAAGCTTCAGTACTAGTACTAGGTCAGTCATATTTGTCCATTTGAGAAAGCGTTTCTGAAGTGCTCACTTTGTGGTGGTAGAAAGTGTTGGCTTGCTGTGACTGGAGGGCCAAAATGGAGACAAATAGATGTGTTTGCATTAGGGCTGTCAAAGTTAACACAATAAGAAAACGTTAACCACTAATTCCTTTAGTACATTAAAGCAATTGATCTTCTGGAGGTTGTAGCTCAGTTTTAGAACTAGAGTGAAGATACTGGTATTATATGAAATTAGAAAACCTGAGGAATCCATCGGCACCAACCATGTTACACCAGCTCTCCACAAAGGAGGTCCAAACTCAAAACTTGTGCTAAATCTTGGTGAGGAAATCCATTACCAAAGGGGTCCCTTGGCCTCTGACCTCCAGATATGTGAATGTAAATGGGTTCTCTGGGTACCCACCAGTCTTCCCTTTACAGACATGCCCACTTTATGATAATCACAAGTCCTAGTCAAGTCAGCACACTGACACACTGACAGCTGTTGTTGCCTGTTGCTGCAGTTTGCCATGTTATGATGTGAGCATGTTTTTCATGCTAAATGCAGTACCTGTTAGGGTTTCTGGACAATAGCTGTCATTGACTTGTGTTGTTAATTGATGTCCAGAAATAAATATATACTTACATTTTAGGCATGTCACAGTGAAGAAATTTTCCACTGGTTAATAAACTTGCGAGATCACCAGTGTCACCAGTTACATTGGACACTATGACCGTCACTTTGTGTAGCTCGTTTACTTTGCTCTTTAAGGCTGGGTGGCTTTGTGTCTGGTTTCTCTGGTCCAGCTTTCACTGCAGGGCTGCAGGTTTCCACCCGTGCATAACAGCTGTGACCGCTCCGTCCTCCTCACTGTGATTGCATCATTAACGTTATTGTTCCCTTATAGTACTGGCTCTAAATCTGACACATTGCCAAACAGGCCGTTTTGCTTTGAGTACAAATCCTCTTTCATCAGTTCAGTTTGTGTCAGTTCTTAGTGTCTGTCGTTTGACTATGTATTGATTACACGGCGCTGACACACCAAAATGAACTCAACAGGTTTTATTTCTGTAAAAAAAAGCAAACCGATGGTGGGGGTGGTGGGTAAGTAATGTAGTCTGTATACCCACCCGCCGTGCAACACTGGTAACAGACCACCTTACAATAATACCTTATATAAGCAACATATTTGCCCAGCCCCATGTTGGTAATGATTAATTGCTTGACAAATTTCTTTTCAAGGTACATTTCATGATTAATCACAATTCAATAATTTAATTGATTGACAGCCCTCGTTTTCATACTTACGTGTAGTAAGGTCTTTGCAGACCAAGTTACTCTGTCATAAAAATGCAATGTTTCATTATTCTATTCGTTGCAAAAATTTACATTGCAAGACAAAACTGAAATAATTGCTTGGGTGCAATGGATAGTGTTAGACCCAATGTGGCTAAGAAATCAAGGACATTAGCAAGATGCTATCGTTTAGCTGCTGCCTAGAGCACAGTCACTCACTACTATCTAATCTTTCGTACATCCTTTGTTTTGCGACCATCCCTGATTCCAACCTGTGAATGTTAATCATGCATCATTTGGATGATGATGTTTGCACAGACAGTGGCTCTGTGGTCATTCCTCGTCCACAAATCCATCAAATCCTTCATCATCAGTGTCTTAGTTAAACAGTTGGGCGACTTCGGCATCAAGCACGCCCGAATCCGTCTCGTCGTTATCCGAGTTAGTCTGGTTGCTGTCACTTCAGTGATGATTCCTGCCTTCCTGACCCATTGGCAGATAGTGGAGTAATCATCATGTTATAAATGTTAACCACTTATTGACTGACTGACTAACTCCTCTTCATCCCCTTTGTGTAATAAGGCTGCAGTGAGATCTCTCCATCACAACATGCTGCTCCTCTCCCCTTGACAAGTTCATCTTGTTCAACAGCTCCTCCAATTTTAGGACGCGCCAGCTAGCAGGGCCAGTTCTAGATTTGTGGGGGCCTTTTACACAAAGAAAATATGTAGGAATGCTCTGAAATGACCTGTGACTGGCCAAAGTCTCCCGTCACAGGCTCCGAGAGGAGGTATGAAAGTCCAGTTTTCTCTGAGAACGCTTGAATGCTTAATGCTTAAAGATTATTATTGACTTTTTGCCAAACATATTCTGCCTACTGCAGATTTAATACATCCATTGCCCCTCCTTAACTCTGAACATCATCATCAAGGGCCGAACCCCACATCATTCCAGCTGGTGATATTCTGATTGGATGGTCGGTGGAAAGGGATTTGCAGCTCTGCCATGCACAGGGCCCAGAGGTCAGACAAGGTCAAGGGGCACTCCATTAGTTACATAAGAGCTTGAAGGGCCATGCCACTGACTTTACCTCCAACATCCATATGTATGCTATTCTAGTCTGTTTTGTTCTTTTGGAAATAGTAGTTTGACAGAAAAATCTTGACACATGACTTGCTTACTTTTCCTGATGCATTCAACCTGGCAGCCAACCTTTTCCTAATGTGACTACACTGAGGACAACATACAGTAGCAGTATTCATCAGTCTGAGTTAGCCAACTTAAGTGCTCAAATGTTACAGTATTTCAAGTGCTCTTTTTTGTATTTTCCTTTGTGTTTCCTGGCTGAGCACAGCAGAGGGCTATGTACTGGTACTCAGATGTAGTTTGATAATAAATCTATAACAATAAATCTAGAGAAGCATTAAAAATGAATTATTAAATTATGGGCCATTACTGATACCAATGTCTAAACTAAAAATTTGTCCGATAGCTGATGTTGATGTTTTCTTGTCCCTTATTTTGTTATTTTTTTCCCCCTTGGGTGCCAGGGAAAATAAGACATCTTCATTATTAAAAAATACGGAACTGTTTTCACTTTTAATGTAAAATTCAGCCCTTCATTCATATTTTGAATGAGCACAAATTAAATCATACACATTTATGAAACAAGCTTTAAAGTAACCTTCTGTCACATGAAAAATAACTGCTTCCCTTAGCCTGTATACATACATACATACATAAACACTTCAATGTGAGGAATTTATTACATATCCTAACAAAAACATTTAGTGAAACATAAATTAAGGGTAATTAAATCAGCAGCTAACAACACAGTCTTTAGCTGGCACAATATTAATGCAACACATCAGCCACTACCATCGGGGAATGTCATATTATTTGCCAATAAGCGGAGTGTGGTCAATCAATGTTCTGCCGATCTGCCGTTGAGATGGACCCGGTAAACAACAGGTTAACGTGAGTGGGAGAGGACTGATCTGGATTTCTGCAGAAGTCTGATGTTTGCTTGGCATCTGGGCCAAAGAGAACACACCAAATATGCTAAATAAAATCCACAAAAATAGTGACGTCTATGTCATTGGAGATAAACTGAAGTAGAGGGGAGTCATGCTCACAGTGGATCAGTGCAGAGTCAAGTGAAAACACTTTGACAGCAAATATCAAAGTTTGTGATTTCCTGCATAGAAGTGGCAGCTCTTGAGGTGAAAAAGATGAATTCTCCTTCGCACAAGCTCCTCAGCAAGTTTTTTTTAATTTGTTTCACTTTAATCTGTGCACTGTGAAACTAAGATATTCCTAAGATATTCCTTTATTAGTCCCACAGTGGGGAAATTCACAAAAAGTCATCCCTGCAACATGATCCTGTGTTCAGTCTCCATGTTGTTAGTCTATCACAGAAAGGTTGCATTGGCTGGGAATTGAACCCAGGCCTCCCGCGTGGCAGGCGAGAATTCTACCACTGAACCACCAATGCTGGGATAAACCAAGCTAAATAGAAAATTAACCAAACGTGTCAATTTCAGACTAGTGACTATAGCTTTTGAACGTGCCCTTTAAAAGTCCTGGGGGAAATAAAATGAGTCAGTACATTACAAAAATAAGAGAGAGATTAGAGGAAAATCGTGAAAAAAGCATAATTTGGTGCAGCAGTAATATGTCTGCTCTCCTGCAGTGTCTATCATCTTACCACTCCCAAAAAATAGCAGTTACTGTAGTTTACTATCCAGTTGTGGACTAATTTTCTGCTGATTTCTTGACTAATCATTTTAGCTCTACATATTTCGTTTTTTTTTTTTTTTTTTTTTCATATGCGGTCCTGATGTCACGTCTGCAAGGACAGCTACGATGTGTGTGTTGTATTTATGTCCTTTCTCCTTGAGCCTGCTGGGCGAGTGAGAGGGGGAGAGAAGGCTGATGTTGTCGTCATGGTTGAACACTGAGTGTGTGCATGTGTGAAGGAAAACCAGTGAGAGCTGGCAAGAAATACACACCATAATAAACAAATACTGTTAAGAGACTGACTGAGACTCGGACTCCCGTTCTCTCACTCTCACTCGTTGTTTGTTTAGGGAAGAGGTGCTCAGGTGAACCGTTGCCACGGCAGCCAGCTCCATGGTTGCCAGGCAGCACTTCCTGCTCCTCTCCAGAATGGGAGGGGCCAGGTATTTTAGGACATTTTGGTGTGAAGAGGAGGAGGCGGAGGAGGTGGAGGGGGAGCTGGAGGCAGCAGCAGAGTGTGAGATTTATATGTCTTGATGTTTTTGGCAAAACTGAGACACATGACTCAAGTGGTGGCTTGTTCTATTCTATTTTCAAACAGGCTTTCTCTGTCTTTCTGTCTTTTTTTGTGTGTCATTAGGCTAATGGAGTAGTTGGCCAGCAGGTTAGTCTCCCTCAGCTAGTTATCTCCTTAACCTAAGTACAGACGCACAAACATGCGCTTGCCCACAGCATTTCATCCCATTATCTTGGCCCTGACACTGTTACCACGGCAGCCGGCCAAGTTGCTGTTGTGACACGGACTTCCTGTGACTTCTCGTGAGAGTTAGCGGAGTTGGAGAGGAGCCACGTACTGTAAAGGCAGCACGAACCAAAAATAGACAGACCAGTTTCAGACTTATTATAACTTTAAATGCTTTGATTGTTATTGTTTTATTTGTTTCAGTTCTTCAGTTTCAGTTCAAATTTAGCTTTTGTTTGTTTTCTCTGTACATTAAGAAATATTTTCAGTAACTAACCGGATGAGGGCTGCAGCTAATAATGATTTACATTAATGGTGTGTTGGCCGATTATGTTCTCACTTAATCAATTAATACTGTGGTTCATAACATGTCAGAAAATATTAAAAATGCCTGTGTCAATTTCCCAAAGCCCAAGATGATGTCTTCAAATACTTTGTTTTGTAAGACTAACAGTCCAAACCCAAAGAAAATCAGTTAACAGTAATATGTTTTGTCGATCAACTTACCAATTAATCAGTTAATCGTTTCAGCTCTAAACCAACAGAATCTTTAATCTTCTAAATCTAAAACTAAATTCACCTGCAGCCTATTAAAACAGAACCCTGTCCAAATAAAACCTTATAGTCAGCTCACAAAATTGAAAGCAGAATCAGAAATTTTGGGGTTATTAATGTTGAGATAACATTTTCAGTAAGCCATAGCATGGCTTAGCATAGCAAGAGAAAATTAATCTGCACCTTCTTAATCATATAAAAATAATCTTTATTTGTGTAGCACTTTTCTTAACGTTACAAAGCACTTTACAACAAGGAAAACAATACAATTAAATAATAAAAATAAAATACAATCAAATGAGGGCTGTCAGTTGATTAAAATATTTAATAATAATTGCATTATTATCATATGATTGTATTATTAATCATATTGTTTATCTGTTAAAAATTAATCTTAAAGGGAAATTTGTCAGGTATTGAATACTCATCAACATGGGAATGGACAAATGCGCTGCTTTATGCAAATGTATGTATATATTTATTACTGAATGAATGATGATATTGTTCAGAAACCTTATATTTCAGTAAATCTGAATTAACTATGGACAATCATGCAATTAAGTGGGATTAAATATTTTAATTGATTGCCAGCCGTAATTACAATAAAATACAAATGAAATGCAATATAGATAAATAGATAAATTACAGTGAAATACAATTCACACAGAGATAAAAGCTATTTTTTTTTAAAGACAGTTTTGAGAAGAGACTTAAAATACTAATAGTAATAGATTTAGCAGACTGAATCTTAGTAAGTCACTCCAGAGTTTGGGGGCCCAGACTGCAAAAGCTAATCAAAAAAGTTATGAATGCAAAAATGATAAACATTCACTAGTTGCAGCTTCAAAACCCCTTTCTTTGTCTTTTCTTATAGCAAACTAAATATCTTTGGGTTGACTGTCAGACAAGAAGACATTTTAAGGTGTCTTCTTGGGCCTTAGGAAATTGTGATCACTATTATTTTCTCTATGCTACATTCATACTACAAACTAGGGCTGCTTGATTATAGCAGATATCACAGTTATAAGATGAGCATTATTTAACAAGATTAGTCATTGACTTTGGAAACATCATGCGTTTAGAAAGAAAGTTCTGTAGCCTACAGTTAAAAGTTAAATGTGTCAATGTGGTGCACTTTGAGAGCAAGAGGCTAGATCTGTGATGAACGCTGTGCTCTAGTAAACCATTAAACCATTTCATTATAAACACATTGGTTGTATAGATGTGAATGTTGATGGAAAAAAATGTTACACTCACAAAGCTGACAGTCTGCCATTTTAGATTAGTTCACCTGCAACTAAAGGTCAGCAGACAGTGGTGACACAATGATGATGATGATGGTGGTGGTGGTGAAGAATCCACCCACGGTGAGATGCCCCCTCCCACAGTAAGAGCTTTAAATGACTTGGATCGGAGTTTGGGCTTGGAGTCAGCAGACCCCAGACAGACCTGCTGGTGCTGCTGTGCCTTTGTGTGTGGTGTGAAGAATAAAGTGAGTGAGTGGCAGGGAGGGGAATCAGAGCTAAACATGTCCCTTTAAATCACATTACAGCTAAGTAGCCTGGTTCACCTGTGACACACACACACACACACACACACACACACAAAAGGCCTGCTGACTTTCATTCAAGGCAATTATTCTTTCTCTCTCTCTCAAACTCATACTTCCATCCAGTGTACTGTACAAGACCAGTCGGTGGCGCCAGAGGACCAGGGAGCCACAGTGAGCAACGGGGTGTAGCTTGTTTCATCAGTCATTTAACTCCTGTTCAAACACAGTGTTGTTTCAGGGCACAGCTCATGGAGGAATCATTCAGAAATGTAGAGTGTGTGACAGCTGAGTCAAGTTTAGGAGTCAAGAGTGACCACCAAGTCATGACCAGGATTAACATTGTGGAGCTTTTCAACCCCAAAAAGGCAGATAAACATAGGTTCCTGTTAATTTATAATGGACATTTGTGTTGTGATAATTCAACAAACTATCTATAAACAAGTAAATAAAAGCCTCTCGTCTACAGACCGGTCTCTTGAGGGAGCTCCAGCCAGCTCATAGCGGTCTGTGAACATGATTGCCCTGCTGGCAGGTAGCGACCCAGGCGCTAGTAAGCTTTCATGGCAATTTGTGGAGCTTCTAAACTCCGAAACAGTAGGAGCAAATATTCAATTCATCATCTAGTATTGTAAAACTGTGAATATTCAAAATACACACAGTTGATTTCTCAACTATGTAATAGGTTAGTTACCAAAAATGTAGAAAACGGGCCATTTTTGGCTGCTGTTGTAACCATAATGATGACATCATTTCAGCACTTTGCATTGTGGGATACAGTAGGCGAGGTAGACTGGTCCGATGCATACTGGAGATTTTTTCAAAATCAGTACAACATTCGGGTATTTTTGGCATAATGTAGATTTTCCTCTTGTTCACATACTACATACTACATTTTGGCCAAATCAGTACGTAGTACTAGTATATTATGCAGTTTCGAATACAGACCTAGAACCCAGTTTCATTAACATATCTTGGGGTCAGTGGTCACCCCGTTGAAAATGGCCATGCCAGTTTTTCCTCGCCAAAATGTAACATACATTATTCAGCCTTTTTCGTGACATGCTGCAACCTAAAAATTGCAACCTAATTAGTGGTATTAGTAGTAGACTTTTACTGGCTACATGTCTGCGGCACAACACACAGCACCGTGGCTGCTACAGGATCTCTCACGATGGTGAACTGGAGACAGTGAAGGCAGCACCGTGGCTGCTACAGGATCTCTCACGATGGTGAACTGGAGACAGTGAAGGCAGCACCGTGGCTGCTACAGGATCTCTCACGATGGGGAACTGGAGACAGTGAAGGCAGCACCGTGGCTGCTACAGGATCTCTTCCCGATGGTGAACTGGAGGCAGTGAAGGCAGCACCGTGGCTGCTACAGGATCTCTCCCGATGGTGAACTGGAGACAGTGAAGGCAGCACCGTGGCTGCTACAGGATCTCTCTCAATGGTGAACTGGAGACAGTGAAGGCAGCACCGTGGCTGCTACAGGATCTCTCTCGATGGTGAACTGGAGACAGTGAAGGCAGCACCGTTCTCTCTCAATGGTGAACTGGAGACAGTGAAGGCAGCACCGTGGCTGCTACAGGATCTCTCTCGATGGTGAACTGGAGACAGTGACCCAGGACCGTGGCTCTCCTGATGGTGAACTGTTGACTCAGTTGTCTGTTGTGCTCGTATACTGCAGCTGGCACACCACTGCATGCAAGACAATAATCTTGTCGGTTAACGATTAATAATCGGTTAATGAGTTTTGATTATTGGTTAAGAACATTTTTCCAAATTAGCATCCCTACTGGCATTAAAGTTGCGTGATGAGTTATTATCATGGTAACTCTGACAGCCATAATTACAGTAATTGCTGGGATGATACAGAAAAGAGCAGTGAAACTAAAGTCTACATCACAATCTATGTTTGCAAGATTTCTTCAAAAGAACAAAATGACATGTAAAGGACAAGTTGGATGTACTAAATCATCAGAATGTATGGATATGAGCTTTTCATCTGAAACCAAAACCATGTACAGGAAGTTGTCGTTTTCCACAATAGAATGCTGGACCTTTATTGGGCTCATTTCTTCCTCATCATTTCCTTGCACCATAGCAAAACAACAATAGACAGGAGAAGCCACCAGGAAACATATTTTAGTCTAAACACACTCCGGCTCTGGTTAAACCTTTCCCTAATATCTCCCCTTGTAGAAATGAAACAGTTGGGCTAAGCTTTTCATTCTTACATGACACTACATAACCCAGTTTTGGGGCTTAGCTTATATATTTGAAAAAGCAAGATAGAGGTTGGATTTATACTCGTACTGCACACAGTGTGTTTCACTTTTAACGTTACAAGAGATGTAGCAATGTTTTGGGATGAGGATTACCGTTGTGATTGGTGAACGTAATGCTATATCAGGCTGGGGTAATGGAGTGTAAACTACCACAAATCCAACAGCAGAATAAAGCTGCTAACATTAGCCTCAACTCTGACATAGCAGCATCCTGGACAAACTTCCACACAGTATGAAAATACTATCAATTTGAATTAAATGTTGCATAGCCAAGTCATTTTTTTCACAGCCTCTAGTGCACCCCCTATAATAATAAGATAAGATAAGATAAGATATTCCTTTATTAGTCCCACAGTGGAGAAATTTACATGTTACAGCAGCAAAGTAGATAATAAACAAGAAGCATAGATTTTAAAAGAGTATTAATACAAATAAATTAAATGATATATACATAATAGAAAGTAGAGCTAAAATATGTCCAGCATATTAAAAAATATAATTGTCCAGTTGCTATAGTTGAGCAGGTGATATAATTACACATGAGTTCTTATTGCACTTGTGTCCGGTGAGTTTGTTGTGAGTGTTTTATGTGGTCTACTGGGAGCAGTGCTGGTTGTGGAGTGGAGCTGCAGGCAGGAAAGACCTTCTGTAGCGCTCCTTCGTACACTGAGGGTGGAGCAGCCTGTCACTGAAGGAGCTCTCCAGAGCTCTGATGGTGTCTCTCATGGGGTGGGAGCCCTTCTCCATCATGGATGACAGCTTAGCCATCATCCTTCTCTCTCCCACCACCTGCACTGTGTCCAGAGAGCATCCCAGGACAGAGCTGGCCCTTTTAATAATCTTATCCAGCCTCTTCCTGTCTGCAGCTGTGATGCTGCTGCCCCAGCAAACCACTCCATAAAATATGGCTGATGCCACCACGGTGTCATAAAATGTTTTCAGGAGTGTCCCCTGCACTCCAAAAGACCTCAGTCTCCTGAGCAGATACAGTCTGCTCTGGCCTTTTTTTGCCATGCCTTCTTTCTGATTGTACTCTGTGCTCAAATGCACCATAGGTGTGCCATTAGCCGTCCTGATGAAAACACCCATGGTGCAAGTGCTAATATGCATGATGCACGCATGCAGGAGTGTGCCTTTGAGGTACCGCTGGTTGAGGCCCTACTGTAGTAAGTAAGCTATTTAGCTGCTAACATTAGCCTCAGCCCGGACATAGTAGCAACTTGGACCAGCTTCTGCATGAAAATATTACAACCTGCAATTAATGTTGCATGGCTTTGAAGGTAAGGCCAGGTTAGATCATTACTGTAGCAAGCTAGTTAGCTACTAACATTAGAAATGCATGTTAGAGCAGGTAAACAGACTAATCCTCCCCTACTTTTTCTCTTGTGCTTTTCTTTTTAGAAAGGCTGAATAAAACTATGCCATCTTCCAATCTCTTTATATAATAACTATCACAGCATGGAAACAAATTGAAGGACAAGTCTGAAAAGTGAAGCCAATGTGGAAGTGCCACTTGCATTCACCCAATGTAATGTCATCCAGCAATGTACCACATTGGCCAGTCAGGTAAATGCAAGTACACATTCCTGGTAGATTACATTGGTACGGGCTAATTCTACAGTTTGGTATTTTAGATTTCTTATGACCTGTCATAGGTTGAACTTGTTGGTGTGAGTTAGGTGTGTTAGGTGACCCAAAGATTCTCAGCCGAGTAAATGCATTTCCTGTATATGTGTGGCATAAAGGTTTCACAGAGGACAAACATTTACCTCATTCTCTTCTCCAAATTCCACAAATGAATATGATCTACCTGCAAACTACCTCAGTAAACATTGTAAACACGAGTCTCAAACACAAGTTTCAAGTCCTCTTCAATGCAACATGATGTTCATTTAGTAAATTATGGTCCCATTTAGAGTCAAATAGACCATAAAGCAGAGTAAGCTTTAGGATGTGGCTACCTAAGGATTGACAGGTTGCTACCATGGCGTTGTCCAGTCTGGGGGTTGTCCGTGTTTTTGTCTTAGACCTTCAACCCTTTCACAGTGTATTTTCTCTTCATGAAAGTTAATTGTAACATTTTGGCTGCCTAAAAATCAAATTAATGAAAAAACCGAGACAGAGACGGACAAATTGCTGAAGCTTGACCGACATCCTATGCCTATAGTTCTTGTTGCTAAATTATGATTGGACAATTGCTGTTTGTAGGAGGGGTTTAGTGAACAGTCAATTGTAAAAAAAAAAAAAAAAAATCAATGAATAGCAAGTGCTGAAAAACTTCATTTTCTCTTTTGCAGAAAAGCTGACATTGAGAAGAGCGCCTCATTCATCTGTCTGCCTGTCCACTGTCTGTCCTCCAACACATGGCCGACTCCGAGGACCCACTTTAACACACACACACTCACACAGTGGAAGGAAAAGGGAGGGGAGTCCAGTTTCAACCTTCATGAATTCATCACACACCTCAGGTAAGTCTCAATCTGTCTGTCTCTTTCTGTCTCAAAGCACTGCTGTGGCTAATGCTGGTGTGACTGGAGTGAGGCAGGTGCCTTTGTGGCATATACCGGTTTAACAAATGAAACACTCTCTGACTGGTTGGCTGGTGATGAGTTTAGTGGTGGTGGTAGCAGCTAAGACATCGGGGACTGGCTCATGACGATGGCATATGGCTAGTTTGAATGCCTGTGCTATCAAATGTCTTATTTTCTTCTGTTTTGTCTCTGTTTAAGTAATCATGCTGTTTTGACTGGTGGGTACACCTATACACAATACCAATACAGGATAACATTCTGTCACATCTCTGTGTTTACTGTGTCAAAGCTTTGACCTCTTAGTTGAATCCATATAGCCGATGCAAGCTTCAGCCTTTTTTCTACGGATTACTCAGTTGTGTGGTTTGTTGTTGTCAGCTCACTCAGTTATATAAAGGGAACCTTATTTAGCTAGCAGTTCAGTTTACTAATTTTAGCTCTGAAGTGTGTATTATGTAATGTACAGTATACTTTGGTCCAGACTAAAATATCAACAACTATTGCATTGATTGCTATTAAATTTGATAGAGCCATTTATGTTCCACACACAATGAATTTTAATAATTTGGGTGATGCTGATTTGCCTTAAGTGCGATCATCAGGTGATTTCAGTATGTCAAATACCTGCACAACTAATGACAACTAATCCCCATCATCTTCATCTGTGCTTTGTGTTTAATGCTAGCAAATCTTAGCATGCTAACACGCTAAAACATGGTAAACGTTTAACATTAGCATGATAGCATTGGCTGTGTCCAAAATCAACCCATTAATCATGAATTCACTACATCCTGTATAAGAGAAACTTTTTTTGTCAATTACAGAAATTAAAAACGTAGTTTTAGTAACAAAATAAGAACAGATGAAACACAGAAGAAAAAAAGTCGAAGTGTACAGGTATGCTAGCAGCTCTATGAGAATATACTTAGGCACAATGGTGTTTCAAGCTAAATGCTAATATGGGCACGCTAACAGTGATGCTAACATGCTGATGCCAAGCTTGGACAAGTTTTACCATGGTCACACCTTAGTTCAGCATTTTAGCATACTTGATATTAGCACAAAACATAATGTACAGAGGCTGAAGGAATGTCATTTGTTTTTCAGGTACAGTATTTACCAAAGTACAGTACATACCAAAGTATTTGACAATTTCCCTGATAATGGTGCTTGTAGGAAACAGAATGGAAAACCAAAGTTATTACCAGACTGGACAAGTAGATGTTGATAGAAATGTTTTGCTAGCCCGATAGTCAAACTTACAATACTTGTCCAAAATAAAATCAACAGGGCTTTGTACAATATAATTTATTAGCATACAAAACATTCAGTTAATATACTCTCCTCAAAGCCACCAGACTCCCTTGACAGAAACTAATTTTAGCTCACCGATCGTTGTGCCATGCAATTCAGTCCAACTCAGCAGAAGCTAAATAAAACCCATCAACTGTCTTGGTCAGTTTTTCCACTGTTCCAACAATCATCAGCTCTGGTTGCCTTCTACAGAAGCTTATCATCAGTAGTTTTAATGATGTATTACAAACTGTTTAGAGCTAACATTAGTCATAATTTCCTGTCTGTTATGTATTTTATATCGCTTGAAACATCTCCCTCAGACAACTGGATTTATTCAGGTTTCTCATGCGAGTCATGCAGCAATTTTTTAATAATGACCAAATAATTCCCAGTGATTTTCCAATATTTTTGGTTGGAATGCACATCCCTAATAATGATAATAACATGACTCAATGTAACCTCCATTAACATTAGCTTATAGCTCTGTTATTTAGCCAACCAGGATGGTGCTGCTCACCAGCTGCTAACAGCTAACGTTAACTAGCTGTCCTCCAGCCAATTTAAACACAGATTTGTTGTTCACATTGTAGCATTATCAGGGATCGGCAGCTAGAAAGCATTAATGAAAATCTCTCTCATATTTTTATTGAATATTGCCGATCAGCATCCCTAATAAAGATCACATTTATTTTTCCCTTATCCGATCGGGCAACTGCATGTGGGCAAGTGTTGATGTTGAGCCCTGTGTTGACATATTTCACTCAAAAGCACCTTATGCCAACCCCATGGTGGCGCTAGAGGAAAAGTCAGGGAATCGTCAAAGACACAAGGGTTCATCCTCTGGGGACCAGAGTACAACATGTTGGCACATATAAAAAATATTAGATTCCTTGCATTCTTAACTCAGTTTGTAAAAATCAGGGTAAAAGAACAGAACACCACAATTGTCATACATACAGTTATTTAGGAGGGCTCTCACATAGAACAGGATGCGAAAAGCACTGAGCAGCATTGAGCCACGGATGTGCTTTGTGCACTTTCTGTGTCGGTGGATACATTTAAAATTGATAAGCTGGTGTGAGATGTTCTTTGATGGTGTGCAGACATTGTTCTATATTGTTTTCCAACATATAATGTGTGCATTATTTACTGTATGTTTGTTGGTAATCAATGGATGGTAGATGAATTAATGAGGTAGTACACAGTCAAGACACCTGTACGGCCTCCGTTCGTATTTCTTGAGACCTTTCTCTCGGACTGAGTGACTGGTTGACTGACTGACTGTAATGTGGTTGTCATGGAGACAGATACAGTACATAATGCACACACACACATAAACACACACAGACAGAGCAGTGTGACTCCAGGGGTTGATGCGCCTCAAATAGAAACGCAGAGATGAGTCATCCGCTGAACTACTGCAGTGTATACACACACACACACACACACACACACACACACACACACACACACACACACACACACACACACACACCTTTAGCAGATGTGTTTAGTATGTGAGACCATTAAGATGGGAGACATGTTGCCTGGTCAGTCGCATCTCTCTGTCTCTCTTGCTGCCAAAGTGACTTGAAAGGCTGATGTAAGGTAACAGGACATGTCTTTAATATACAACCACAGTACTCGATGATAGAACAGCAATGCAGCAGCTCAAGTCAATGTAAAGCAATACAGGACATAAAAAATGAGTGTTCATTATTTACATTTCCTCCTCTTTCTATGTATTTAGTCTCTCTGCTTGTGAGTCATACTGAGTTAGTCCTGAATCTGCTCGAGGACACAGAGCTGTTTACACAGGAGGTGAAGGCGATGAGGGTGATGAGGAGGAGGTGGGATGAAGGTGATGATAAAGTGATTTAATGAAATATTCGTTCTTGGAAAGGAAAGGAAACTTAACATGGCAGCAGCAATCAGCCCAGAGCTGAGAAGCTGATGAATACGGAGTTAAAAATTTAGTTAAGTTAAAAATGAGTTAAAAATGTCTCAAGCTGATCTACTGGATCTGTACTGATTCCATTGAAGATTTTTTTTAAAGGGACATATCATGCTCATGACCATGTTTACATGCTTTAATGTTCAAAAAACACATTCTCGCATACTGTCTAAATATACCTGTACTCACCCTCTGTCTGAAACACTCCATTTCAGCACCTGTCTTTTTCATGTATGAGTTTTTCATGTCTACTTAAATATCAGGGATGAAAGAAAATATAGATACACATGAGTATTGCGATACTGTATCCATTCTCTTAAATGCTGTATCGATTTTTAATTAAATCTGATGACCCACCAGCGGACCCGGACGCTATTCTGTCTGTAGGAGGTTGTAGTGGGCTCAGTTTTACAGAGTAAAGCTACTGGTATCAGATGAAACTAGAAAATGTCAGGAATCCATAATTTGTTTTTATTTATGAATTATTTTTAAATAGCACAGTGGCACTTATTCCTTATGTTAGCCTAGACTTATTTTGACAAATAAATGAAAAGCTGTTATAACTGAAATTAAAATTGGCCTTATTGCTGTATCATAAATACTGTTTTCCGCTGTACCAAACCAAACCGACAATCGTGACCCCAAACCGTGAATCGAATCGAACTGAACTGTGAATTTTATGAACCGTCCCACCCCTAGTCTTATACTATGACAGTTTTCTTACAATTCGATTTGAACAGAATCATAATATATGGCTTTTCACTGCATAACTGTAATCATTTCATCTGTCATTACATCTGTTTCTGATTCTGATTCTTTGCGTACAGTGTTGCAATATATTGAATCATTGCCCCTGTATCATGATGCGTATCGTATCACCAGATTCTTGCCATACTCAGCATGGTTGCATGAAGGATCATTCCTTCTGATACTTTGCTTTTTTGGAATCCACACACCTTTTAGTTGGTGACATCCCATTACACTCTGTTAAAACACTGGAACCTGTTTCTTAAAGCAGAGCTTCACTGAGGACTGAGCTGCTGAATGAAACAAACAAATTCTATAAATAGCAGCAAGCAGTTTCAATTAATAATACCTACCTGACAGCCAAGTGAGGAAAATGAGCAGTGGAGCTTTTGGTTATAAAGTGCCATGTTTGGGGATTTTCCCATTCTCTGGGGATTTGCCGGCTGGACATCTATGATGCAAATCTCCCATTCCACCACATCCTAAAGGTGCTCTATTGGATTGAGATCTGGTGACTGTGGAGTACAGTGAACTCATTGTCATGTTCAGGAAACCACTTTGAGATGATATGAGCTTTGTGACGTGGTGCATCATCCTGCTGGAAGTAGCCATCAGAAGATGGTCCACTGTGGTCATAAAGGGATGGACACGGTCAGCAACAATACTCAGGTAGGCTGCGGCATTTAAACCATGCTCAGTTGGTACTAAGAGGCCCAAAGTGTGCCAAGAAAATATCCCCTACACCATTACACCAGCATTAGCCTGAACCGTTGATACCAGGCAGGATGGATATATATATATATATATATATATATATACACACACACACACTTGTCCTCAAAATTATTCATACCCCATGGAAAATAACAATCTTTTTTAGATTCCTCCTTTGTAAAAGTTACTATGATGGTAATTCTTGTGTATCTGTTTTCTACTTGTTGTTATGCACTGTTAGACTGTTAGAATTTGTGTTATGGCAGGAAAAAAGCAGCTCAGTAAAGAAAAACCAGTGGCCATCATTACTTTAAGAAATGAAGGTCAGTTAGTCCGAAAAATGGGGAAAACTTTGAAAGTGTCCCCGAGTGCAGTCGCAAAAACCATCAAGCGCTACAAAGAAACTGGCTCACATGAGGACCACCCCAGGAAAGGAAGACCAAGAGTCACCTCTGCTGCGGAGGATAAGTTCATCCGAGTCACCAGCCTCAGAAATGGCAGGTTAACAGCAGCTCAGATTAGAGACCAGGTCAATGCCACACAGAGGTCTACAATGATTATGAACAATGAAACCACGACTAGAAAACATTTATTGTAAATGGAAGTGTAGTAATCTGCGAACACAAAATCATGTTAGTACATAATGACTGATAATTAAATTATCATTGCAGCACCTCCTAAACAAACACTAGGTGCTGCGATTTGTAGGCAAGAGTAGTACCAGACTGCTAGCTACCAGCTCCCAGGTAGGCTACTACAGCAGTAGTACCAGACTGCTAGCTACCAGCTCCCAGGTAGGCTACTACAGCAGTAGTACCAGACTGCTAGCTACCAGCTCCCAGGTAGGCTACTACAGCAGTAGTACCAGACTGCTAGCTACCAGCTAGCCATGAGTGAGCAAGCCATGACAGCGGCGTGACGCACATGACCCTGTGACCGAGCCATGTGACTGAGGGGATGCTACTGTGCATAATGGACATGTGCACTAGGGCCCAGAAAGACCTGTAAGACTCCAGAAGATCTGGGTACCTTTCCAGACCAATTGGTTTCATGTGCCATTGAGCAACTTTCATAGGAATGAAAGGGGGCCCTGGCTCCAATGCTGTTTCCAATTCTCATTATACATCCATTGGTGCCGATGGACTCTCACCAATGCCCTCAAACTGTCCGATGGCAGCCCGTAGTTGTTTATTTTTATTTTTTTTTTTTTACATTTTAATTAATATGTAGGGCTGCATGGTGGTGCAGTAGTTAGCCCTGTCACCTGTTCTCCCTGTGTCTGCGTGGATTTGTTCCGGGCTTCCTCCCACAGTCCAAAGACATGCATGTTAGGTTCATTGATGACTCTAAATGTCCCGTAGGTGTGAATGTGAGTGTGAATGGTTGACTCTGTCTGTGCCAGCCAAGTGATAGTCTGGACATCTGTCCAAGGTGTACCCTGCCTTCGCCCAATGTCAGCTGGGATCGGCTCCAGCACGTTCTGTAGATGTTGACATATTTCACTGCTTAAGTGAAAACTGAGTTGTGGAGATATATCAGTCCTGACCAATGTGGTGGACTGACCCAACACAAGGTCACAGGGCTAGTACGACGAATAACAAGTGGAGCAGCAGTGTGGCTGTTGCATCTTATCATAAATAGCACACAGACTGGACAAGGTCATAAGATGAGCAGCCATGGGTAAACCGTGGACGATCTCCACCTACAGAACGGCACAAAGTCAGAGGAAGAAGAGGTCACGGTCCCGCCTGCGCTGCTTGATTGACAGGTGATCTACGGGCAGTGAAGTGCAGAAACATGACAGCGCTGAACGTCTCAACCCCCTCCACCCCAACCCACAGCTTTAGGCTTACTGCTCTCTCTATCTCTCTCTCTCTGTCTATTTTTATCTCTAGCTCCTCCTCCCTGGCAGGCTATTTTCAGCTATAGTCCCTCCATCACCCCCCATCTCCTGTGTTAGTAAATGCTTCTCTCTTCTTCTCCTCTGCCTGTTCTTTAATCTTTAAAAATGCCATCCAATCTAAGAGAAACGTGCAGCAAAGAGAAAAGCAATGAATGGAGGGATGGATGTTGAAGGAGTGTCCCCTCTATTTCTCCTTCAGCAAGGCTTACTTAAATGAAATAAGCTCTTGACTGTCTCTTCATCCGTCTAACTTCCTTTCCACCCAGTGATCTACTTTCACCCGCCTCCCCTCTGCCACCTCTCTTTCTCTCTCTCTCTCTCTCTCTCTCTCTCTCTCTCTCTCTCTCTCTCACTCTCTCACTGTTCATTCAGCAGCTCAAAGAGCGTCACAGACACACTTGTGCGTACACACACACACACACACACACACACACACACACACACACACACACACACACACACACACACTCACTCACTCAGCGGTGACTCTCAGACACTGAATATTAGCCGTCTGACCAGCAGCTGTTTCTGGTTGCTCGAGTCCGCAGCAGTCTGCCTCCTTTTTGTGTGTTTTTTTCCGAGGGATAAGAAGACGTGTGATTTCTGGCTGTTAATTTTTTCTGGGAGGATTCTAACTCGTCTTCTTCCAGTCCAGCCTTCCTCTCCTCACATTTCCTCATTTTTTTTTATTATCATACCGCTCTGTCTCACTCCTTTCTTCCATTTCCCTCTCTCTGTCATTCTCTCAGTGCTTCGTTCTAATTTTGGAAGCATGGAACCTCGGGGAGCGCTCTCCCAAAGCTATTTACGTCCTCGCCTCGCCTCCTCTTCCTCCTCCTCCTCCTCCTCTCCTCTCCTCTCCCTCTTGTTGGCCAGGAGGAGAACAGCATGAGGATCCTTTGATGCAGCCGAGCAGGGGAATTCTGCTTCTCCTCTTCTCTGTGTTTTTGTTGTGTTGTTAGCTGCAGCAGTCGATCCCTCCCATCACTTTTTATGGAAATGCACAGTTTTACAGGCGATGCACAGCGACGGGAGTTTCTCTGATTACCTCCTGGTCTTGGTTTTGCTTGTACAATTTGATTGGTGAAGACTCAGAGAGGGTTCGCTGCACCACAGGAAACTTTTTTCTTCCATCTTCCTGCAACACAGCAGCCACTGCCACTGTTTCAGGAACCACCAAAGTGCTCCAGGTGATGCAGACAAGACCAACTGACCAGCAAGTCACATTTTAGGTCCTTACAAAGTCTGAGCTTCCTAAATTTGACTCTTCTCTTTTTTGATTTTCATTCAAGCCAAGCAGAGGGAAGGTTTCTGGAACCTGCAGCCGAAGCTACATTAGAAAAGAGGATTTTGTCCTTAAGTATCAGTGACTGCTCATCACAGCACAAACGGAAGCTCTGGGAAAACTGAAAGGCAGAGGCTACCTGCAAAAATCAGCCTAAACTGGACACCTTTGCTGGATTACACAATGAAAGCACAGAGGAGTTTTCTGCAGTCTTTTTGGAATTTTTGATGGAATTGACGGCCATTTTTAAAAATCATTTTACAATAGAAGCACAGAAAACATTTGGAAGTTTTCAATTAAACCTCTTATTCATTTCATCCCAGAATGAGTAATCCATGATTCAATATTTTTGAAAGCATCTTTCAGTGTTTGTGCTCTCCCCCTCCCCCAATCCTTGGCAACTCAAATCCTAAACCAAGCCATGCAGATATCTCGGAACTGACTGGTGTTTTTTCGTGACAAAATCGAGCACTGCCTCTTGTCTTGGCATGCTGTTGCATCCCACGGTGTCAGGATTGTGCGCCATGTTGCAGACCATCTATGAGACTGAGTCTTGTTTTTCCTCCGCCAGCACAGACAGCCACCACCAGCCTCTGGAGCTCCTGAGTGGCAACAGGGGCTCCAGCGCTGCCATGCCCACTGCCGGTGAGTCATCTGTGGGAACGGAGAGGAGGGGAGGGAGGAGGGTTTTTCTGTAAGGAAGGCTTTTGCACAGAAGCTGTTAGCGTCAGAAGTGCCAGAGAATAATATATAGGCTCAGAACAAGGATGAATGTGGTTTTATTAATAGGATATGAGGATGGACAGTTGGTCTGGGTCAGATGTTTTTAAACTGTGAGAGACATGAGGCATAGATACTGCATGAAGTGAAAGGGGCAGGGGCATGCCGGTGTTCTGAACACAACAGGAAGTTAGTTATTGTAGTTTGACCCGCTCTTTGACATGGCCAGCAGTTAGAGCTGCTGTAGTGGCTGTGACATACAGCTCATGGAGACAATTGAGGTACTTTAAAACCCCTTAGCACCTGGCTGCTACGTTTTGCTTCAGAATCAGTACTGCCTCTCAGAGTCATAACTAAGGCAAGTCTCAACACACACGATATTTTTAAATTCAGTGTGACTTCCACTTCCCGAAGATATCATTATCTCTTACATCCATAAACGTCTATGACAGAAAAAAATCACAGAAAAAGTTGTACTTTATAACTCTAGAGCTTGCCTGACAATCAAGTTTTCTTCAGTATCAAAGTAATCCAGTGATAGCTGTCTGTACATCCATGAGAACATTACAAACAGGAACCTTATTAAAGGCCTTTACACACTGGAGACATGACAATTAAATGACATGCAAATGCAAAATGCTTACCTGTTAATATTATAGGGCTTTTATTGTGAAAGGCAAGAATGGAAGGATCTTTACTGCCTTTGTCAAGGTTGAAAGGAGTAATAGAATTAGCCACCTTGTTTCGGACTATGGAGCCTCTGTGTTGTTGTGTCCATTCTGCACAATGTGAGGGGTTGATGGTTTTTTTTGTGGTGGTGTAATGTGTTCTCTGTGTAAGTAATCATGATATAAATAACAGTACAAAAATGATTGACATGCAAATTAATTAATTGCTCAAAAATAAAGGCAGAAGGTGTGTAAAGGCTTTAATGTTTACTTACAGGCTAAAAAATAAGTCAAGTTGGAGCACACAGCTGACTCATTGGCTCCAAGGCAACATAAGACTTCCTGTTTTACATCCCCTACATTATAGCAACTGTAGTTCCCAAACCTGAAGCATGTTTATGCCCCAAACAGTAGTGCAACAAAAGAATAGCAACAAAATCCATTAATATGAACTTTTTTTCCATTTTGCACTCTGATTATAGTGCGACCTTACTAAGGCTCAGAATGCCTCATTGCAGCCCCATACCCTAAAAATGACATTCCCACTGGGGCTGTCAAATTTAAAGTGAGGAAAAACTGACATGGCCATTTTCAAAGGGGTCCCTTGACCTCTGACCTCCAGCTATGTGAATGTAAAAGGGTTCTGTGGATACCCACCAGTCTCCCCTTTACAGACATGCCCACTTTATGATGATCACAGTCAGTTTGGGGAAAGTCATGGTAAAGTCAGCACTCTGACACACTGACGGCTGCAGTTTGCCTTGTTATGATTTGAGCATATTGTTTTATGCTAAATGTAGTACCTGTGAAGGTTTCTGGACAATATCTGTCATTGTTTTGTGTTGGTAGTTGATTTCCAATAATAATAAATTTGCACATTTGCATAAAGCAACATATTTGTCCACTCCCATGTAGAGTATTAAATATGTGACAAATCTCCCTTTAAGCTACATTTTGAACAGAAAAAAAATGTGCTTAATTTGCAATTAATCAAATCAATTAAATAAATATTGAATTAAATATTTAAATTCGATTGACATCCCAAATTTCTAATGATAGTCCACGGTGGGGATGTCAGATGGGTCACACTTTCCAGGCAGGTCACTGCTGCTAAATGTTTACTCATATTAATTTACATCTCTAGCTTAAATATCATAATTAACTAATTTTAAGCCAAACCATCTTTTTTTTTTTTTTTTTTTTTTACTAAACTGAACAAAGTAGTTGTGTTGTAGTTCTGTTTTGGTTTGTTTCAATTTACATTGTTAACCATGTGTTTAAAACTGTGACTGTTATCTGGGAGAAAATACCCTTGACACATAATGTACAACGCAGTGTAGCTGTATTGAAATGTAATTTTGTCGGAGGGTTGACATAGTTCCTATATTCCTAGGACACTTATCTGCTCATCTACCCGTTCATATACTGTTATTTGCCCTGTCTTAAACCTGTGAAACAAAAAGATCAGTAATTTAAAATCAGCGTGACAGATGTGGTGATGTAATAAGAAAGACATATAAAGACATTACTCAGTCCTGAAGCAAAGCAAATCCTTGAAGTACAACAATGTCTCCTCTTCATATTTTTTGGGAGAATTATGGCGAGAAAGCCACTGGCGCTCTTCCATAAATCACACTCTCTCGTGATTCCGTGTGAAGTACACAGCTTCTCATAAGTTTAGGGAGAAGGCATAACCTTTGTTTGGGGACTGTTGAAGAACATTTTTTTGAACACAGAGCCATTAGTGGTTAGTGTTAGATGCTACCTTATCTTGACTTGACTTAGATTTTTAGTAGATTTAAGTGATGTATCTAATGCTTAACAATGTGTGAGCAAAGACATTGGAGGTTTTGTTAGAGCCAAGTCTGCTGAACAATGTGGCTGCCAAAGTTAGGCGAGCTGGTTGATGCTACCTCTTGATGCCAGCGGTGTGTTAGTTAGCCGAGGACACTACACGAGAATCCAGCCGATTTCCTCGATTCTTCCCTCCCAAGCAAAGACCCGACCCTTTCTAAACAGTATCTCTCCAGGTATTCCTGTAGTGTGAGGTATGTTAAGAGTGTTTTCTAGATTCCCGATTGGCTTGGAAGTCCATTCTGGCTGTAAATAATAAATATTGTTAAGTAGTTATGATCAGATATGCTGTTGTGTGGGGAACCCCAAGGACAGCTGATGACACAGTCATGTGGGAACGAACTATGCAAAACGCAAAGCATTAAGAAGAAAAAGAAGAAGAACAACCTTTATTAGTCCCACGAGGGGAAATTCAATTTTTACACTCTATTTGTTAACTCATACATGGTACGTGCAGACCCGAAACACACACATGCACATGCATCAATGGAGAGATGTCAGAGTGAGGGGGCTGCTCCTGACAAGCGCCCCGAGCAGTTGGGGGGTTTGGTGCCTTGCTCAGGGGCACCTCGGCAGTGCCCAAGAGGTAAACTGGCACCTCTCCAGCCACCAGTTCACACTCAGTTCTTGGTCCATGTCGGGACTTGAACCGGTGACCCTCTGGTTCCCAAGCCAACTCCCTACAGACTGAGCTAGTGCCGCCCCCGAAAAGCGACTGTGGCCCATATGGGGAGTACTAAGTAGTAAGTAGTAGCAAAGAGTATAGAAGCAAAGCGGCAAAACTCCAGTGCTTTTCTGACAGTAGCCATGAGATGGTGTTCTGGTAGTCTTGCTATGGTTGTATAAAGAGACATCACATAATCAGAATTAATGTAGTTGTAGGTTGTTTACTAAAACGCAGGCCAAAAGCACAGGGCACAACCTCTTCTACATCCATGGTCTGGGCTCTATTGGACATTTTGGATCCTTGACATGAAAAAGTTTGAGATTGCTCTCAAAATCTGTGTGCTGGATTTTTCTAACTTTCATTGATATCCATCGCTCACTTTGTGCTCCTCTGGGAAGTGACTGAGAGAGGTTAATAAAGTATAATAGTATTCATATTTAGAATATTTTCAGGCCATTTCTGCCGAGAGATTAAAATTATGGCAATAGAGTAGAAATTATTTCATTTTATTTTAGTATGGCGCTTTGTAAGCAGATGTTTTACTGGCGTCCAATAGTCACTTTCAGTCCAAAATGGCGGAGGTGTAGCTTTGCTGCTGGAATGACCAATTGGCTTTTACTTCTTAGCAATATACTGTACGTTCTTTGGTGGCTATAAGATGGACCACAGAAATGGAATACCAAATTATTCATTTGTGGCAACATCCTGAGTGTTTATTAAACATGTCTCCGTGTCCTCATCCATCTATCCTTTGTGAATTTTCAGTACAAAGTAGGGGAAAAACTGACATCGCTAATTCTTCCTTCCTGTCATCGGCCATGTTTGTTTACACTAAAGTCACTTTGTTGTGAGATATTAGTTTTCTTTAGTCGGGACTCTTGTTGTTCATGAAGGAATCTGTTAGTGTGTGGTGGCAAATCATTGCTCTCCACATACGATAGCAACAAAAGTGTTAAATTTATAATGTGACATTTTCAAAATCTTCTAAGATCTGACAAACCTTTTAGTCTGGGCCAGTCTTTATAAGCAGGATATACTGTATATTAATATTCCTTTTCTTTTTGGCTATATTTACAGTGATGGCTCACTAGCTAACCCAGGTCAGTGTGTATTGTATAAGTGTTTGACGCTGATCTGCACTTGTGTAGTGATTCAAATGCTTGACTTCAAATAAATGGCCAAATAACAAAGCTAGTGACTATGATGTTGTCAAAGTCCGGTATAACACAACAGACAGCATCATCCGCTGTGGATGACCTACAGTCTGCTAGCCCATAATACTTCTGACCCACCCTCAGTCTCTATAGCAACGCTACACATGTGACTCCTCTCTCTCTCTAAGCTTCTAATTTGTCTAAAGTACACACAGCCATTATACTATTTTTACCTCCCTCTCTTGCTCTGTCTTTTCTTTCTCTCACTTCTCTCTCTCTCTTCCCCGGCTTTTTTTAGAGTGTTTTGCAGGGCTGATGTCATAGTGCCTATTTTCTTTTAGCAGCGCAGGATGAACAAGACAGGAGAGAGAGCGAGCGAGAGAGAGAGAAGAGAAAAGACGAATATTGGTTTCCAGAAATACCTCCCTGCAGCAGCAGTAGCAGCTATGTGTAATTGGAGCGACAGAAACAGAGAAATAGGAAGACGGAGTGAAAAGTCATCCAAACTGGACATTAGACTACACTCCTCTGTCTTACCTCTTTGTGCCTTTTCAACCATTTCTTTTAGTGCAGCATCTTTGTTTCCTTATTGGACGTCTGATGATGGCTGTAGATGGTAAATGTCATCAGAAGAAACAGATAAAGGAGCAAAGTCAAAACATAAAGAGGACATATTATGCTCATTCCCAGGTCCATACTTGTATTTTGGGTTTTTACTAGAACATGTTTACATTTTTTAATATTAAAAAAACACATTATTTTTCTCATACTCTGTCTGAATATACCTGTATTCACCCCCTCAGATGCTCCATTTTAGCGCCTGCTTCCAGAAAAAGCCCA
Organism: Pterois miles; assembly: GCA_947000775.1. NCBI lineage: Eukaryota > Metazoa > Chordata > Actinopteri > Perciformes > Scorpaenidae > Pterois > Pterois miles. The sequence continues at coordinate 1,309,897 of CAMQGK010000020.1, read as the reverse complement.
GTCTGCTCTAATTGACTTGTGAGAAAAATATGGTGCATCTTTGCAAAGGTAGTTCTCAAGCTGTGTGGGTGGTACATTCTAGGGGTTGAAAAAAACTGGTTCATCTATGTATTGTGATTTGATTTTTTTTTTAATGATTTTGAAATTGAGTTTTTTTTTAATGCCAGAGTCAATATATTTGCTGGTAGAACGAAGTTACTGCTTTTATTGTTGTAGTCAGAGTAATGTGACGTCATATCCGTTCCCTATCCGTCACCAAAACAAAGAAGAAGAAGAAGAAGAAGAAGAAGATCAACCTTTATTAGTCCCACTAGGGGAAATTCAATTTACACTCTGTTGTTAACACACACATGCACATACAGGACCCATATACATGCATCAAATGGAGAGATGTCAGAGTGGGGGGGCTGCTCCTGACAAGCGCCCCGAGCAGTTGGGGGTATGGTGCCTTGCTCAGGGGCACCTCGGCAGTGCCCATGAGGTAAACTGGCACCTCTCCAGCTACCAGGTCACACTCAGTTCTTGGTCCATGGCGGGACTTGAACCGGTGACCCTCCGGTTCCCAAGCCAACTCCCTACAGACTGAGCTACTGCCACCCCAAACAAACCACAGCCGGCTGCAACAAGCTGAAATGATAACATAGAAAATGGTGGAAGGTCAGTTTGGATATGACCTGCATCCTCCTTTGTTAAATCCAGAGTGGTAAAAACTACACATCCAGTAAAGGATGGAAACACTGTCACATACTGCAGGAAAAGCAGAGCTAGACATCATGGCTAATGCTACATGCTAACTCTGTCATGGAGAGGAAGTGTTATTGTAACGTGTGGTTCAAGCCGGCTGTCAGTTCTATCTCCGTGATCAAATCGCTGATGCTACAACTGTAGAGCACCCATATACTGACATTTATATTAAATATATTCAGACAGTCCCCATAGAGCTGACAATGGATGTATAAAGAAAACAAAGCTGGTGGGAGAGCTAGAGACCACCTTGGAGAAGTTACAGGCAGTACATGTGTGACTACATCTGGTTTTCAAAATAAGGTGTAAATACATATATGGAAATAAGATTGATTGGATTATGGTGTATGAAGTATAAAACATTACATGTCCCTTATACCATACCACTGATTTGTCTTAAATCTTTATTTTTTTTTTGGTTGCTGGAAAAAAATAACTAATGCCTGACACTGACATATTTATGATATATTTGACAATTCTGACTACATACATGCTGAAAATGAAACATTTAACTGTACTAATTTAGATATTTTAGTAGAAGTCCCTAGAAGTGTGTGATTCAACTTACATGGTCTAATGATAAAAAAGTTAACAATTGCAATAAATCGTAAAATCTAATTGTGGTTAGCGCTGTCGCCTTACAGCAAGAGGGTCACAGGTTCAAATCCAGTTTTGGGCTCTTCTGTGTGGAGTTTGCATGTTCTCCCGGTGTTAGCGTGGGTTTTCTCCGGGTTCTCCGGCTTCCTCCCACAGTCCAAAGACATGCAGTTTAGGTTAACTGATGACTCTAAATGTCCCGTAGCTGTGGATGTGAGTGTGAATGGTTGTCTGTCTATATGTTGTCTGTCTCTGTGTGTCCTGCGATGGACTGGCGACCTGTCCAGGGTGAACCCCACCTTCGCCCAATGCCAGCTCGGATCGGCTCCAGCCCCCCCGCGACCCCTAATGGGATAAGCGGTTGAAGATGGATGGATGGATAGATGGATCGAATCTGCACCCAATTTTCATTAGTATCAATTCAGGAAATAGGTGTATCGCCCCAGCCCCAATACTCCCTGTTTAGGTTAAAATCAGGCTCTAGGAGGTGAAGGACAACAGGCTGTTTGATCAATTTTCTGTCTTCATCTTTGTTGCTTAGTTCATTGCTCCAGTCAAATGTGACTGCTTCCCTTTGTCAGTTCGTGCTAACTATTGACTTCTTCTTTTGTTTATTCCAGACTAACTGGACTCATCAAATGCTTCCTGTGTGGAAGGCTTTAGCCAGCGAGTATGTATTAAAACATCATTCTGAACATACTGTAGACAGGCTGGATCAAAGTTGCTTTAAAGCAGCCACTCGTGATGTAGGAATCCTGTCAGAGGCAGAAGTTGGAAATTCCCAGTAGTTGGATTGTAGTACAGAATTGGTGCATTCCAGTGGTCCAATAAAAAGAGCCTTAACCTTGCCAGTGGAAGTTTCTCAACTAATTAAAACGACATCAGAGCTGCAACTGGTAGTCAATAGGTGTGGGTGGTACACCGGTTTTAGTCACCGCCACTGGTGACATGTGCATGGATTGTGCAATACAGTCATTATCATGATAAACACAGTGGTTTGGGTTTTAGCATACACACAAGGGAGATCTACTTGCCACAACACGCAATGAACAACGTCACACTCACAGAGTATAATGTCTATGGTTAGTGAAAGGTGCCACTTATGTAGTGTTGTTGGTATGATGTCAATATGAGTGTCAACAGATTAATTTTTATTTTAGCTGAGTCACACAGAAAAAATAGGCACCATTCCGTTTCTCTAGATCAGATCAGAATGGTCTCAGGTGTACTTTTTTTAGTGCTAATTAACAAACTCTTGAGTTGACATAAATTAAGATTAACCTGGTTAACAATACCTGCTAAAACATCAGCATCGTCATGTCACAGTGAGCATGTTAGCTTGTTGCTGTTAACATTTAGCACAAAGCACCACTGCACCAAAGTATAGTCTTGCAGAGCTGCTCACATGGCTGTAGACTCTTCATGTTCATGTTCATGTGAAAGTCTAATAAAAATTATAGTTCCCTGATCCAGCTGCTCACTTGGGGAAATTGACTTCTTTTCTTTGTCAGTGTGTAGGACTTTGGATATTATTGGAATGGCCATAGGTACAGGAGGCCCAGTGGCACTCGTAATATAACTAACGTTAACAGCCTGAGAAACAGGCTGTACCTCAACCTCCTGTTATTCCAGAACTGGAGGAGAAGCTGGAGTATGGCGTCTATTTGTCGTGATGTTGGGGAGGCCAGCATATGACTGAGTCCAGGGTAAGACCAATGAACACTACTCTGGGTATGAGACAACTCTTAGTGTAAAGCCCAACCTTGTCAAATGATGCAGAAGGGTCGCAGTGTCCCACTCTGTGTGTTCCCTGGTCAGAGCACAGATCAGCTAATCATCCAGGTTTGGGAAGATTAGCATACCTCTAGCTTGCATCAGGACAAGTACCACCCGAATGCACCTTGTGAAGACCAGAAGGGCAAGGGAAAGACCAAATGGGGGCACCTTGAAGTGGAAGGCCTTGCCTTTGAATGCAAAGTGCAGGTACTGCCTGCAAGGTAGTGCTATCAGGATGTGAAAGTATGCCTCCTTCAAAATGATGGACGTGAACCAACTGTGCCATCTAATGGTTTGCAGCACATCTGCTGTACTCAACATGTAGAAAGGCAACACCCTCAGATATTTGTTCAGCCCTGATAAGTTCAGTATAGGGCGAAACCCACCCTCTTTCTTTGGAATTAGAAAATAAACTAAAACCCACCTTGCTGTGCCTGTAGATCCATCCCTTCAATGGCACTATTTCCAGGAGGGTGGATGTTTCCTGTCCTCTTTCAGGTGTACAACACCAAGGCATGTGGGGCATTCATCATGGCCATCAGTAGTTACCAGTGGAGCCATGCAGGCATGGCAACATGCTCTCTTAACATAGTGTGTGATATGAATAATAATTCTTAGTATTAATATAATACTCTTAGAATGAATGAATGAATTAATGTATTTATCTCATCAACTTTACTTAGTTATGCCAAATAACTGGTCACTCTGAAGCCGAAGCACTCCAGCAACAGGAAGAGAGAGAGAAAACACATCAGTTTGTTTAACAGCAAGCTGCCTCAGTAACCTGACACTAGTTTTGAACAAGGACTTTTAACATACTAAGTGTAATAACTTCCCCTTAAATGTATGGCACTAAAGCCCTTCAACGTGACAGCAGCTACAAAAGAAGTTAACCCACAAGAAAAATCACTCAGCGTTAAAATAACTGCACAACTGTAAAAGGAAAATAGTCGTCATTGCCCCAACAGGTTTGTTGACCAATGGATTATTGCCAATACTGTATGTGCAAGCTCTTAGCTCAGTGACAATAAACAATTAAGGAGACTGAGCATCCTATCAACAAACGTTACTTAGCTCTACTTAAACTCTAACAAAGGGAGGAAACGCACCTTGCTATCCTAGCTCACTTGTCATTATCTGAAATTTCATCACCAAAAACACCGGTCTAACAGCAAAGTGTTTGAGTGTAGCCATGATTGACAGATCACAGCCCTCAGTGGATGAAACCATAGCTCCAAACATATAATAATAAAAAATAATAATAATAAATTTATGGTGTTAAAACAGATTTGCATTATGGCGTTTACAGCCTCAGTTTAAATAAATATGTTTAGGTTTTGGACCGTTAGTTGGACATAACAAGCAATTCGCTGGCACCACCTAGGGCTTAAAAAAATTATGACGAACATTTTTGCTGTTTTCTGACATTTTACAAACCAAACCATTAGTTAATCAAGAGTGTTTGGCAGAAATTTGAAATGAAATTGCAGCAGCCCTATAAAAAAACATTTTGTTCCTAGTTGAAGGAAGAGTGCTCCTAGATTTAAACATTATTTATTATGGCAATATTGTGACATGTGACTAGATTTTGGATATCATATTATCATAGTTGTCATAAGGATTGTCTTTTTCTTGTTTTAAAGGCTGCATTATAGTAATGTGATGACATTTCTGAACTTACAAAGACTGTTCCAGCTATTCTGTTATTTTCCTTTACCCACATAGTCGTTATATCCACATTACTGATGATTATTTATCAAAAATGTACCAACATCAAGGTGTTTGGTCGAAGATATTGCGATTAGGGCTGTCAAAGTTAAACATGGTTTTAATGCCACCCAAGGGGGTCCCTTGACCTCTGGCCTCCAGATATGTGAATGTAAATGGGTTCTATGGGTTCCCACCAGTCTCACCTTTACAGACATGCCCACTTTATGAAAATCACAGTCAGTCTGGATCAAGTCATAGTCAAGTCAGCACTCTGACACACTGACAGCTGTTGTTACCTTCTGGGCTGCAGTTTTCCATGGTGTGATTGGAGCAGATTTTTTATGCTAAATGGTTTCTGGACAATATTTGTCATTGTTTTGTGTTAATTAATTTATAATCATAAATAAATACATACATTTGCATAAAGCAATATATTTACCTACTCCCATATTGGTAAGACTATTATATGCTTGACAAATGTTCCTCTAAGGTCAATAATGAACATATAAAAAGTGTTATTCATTTGTGATTAATCAAGTTTAATCATGGACAATCATATTAATCATGATTAAATAATTATGATATTTGATTTTTCTCCATATCACCTAGCCATTATCTGACTGGTGCAATCATGAAACCTAAATCTGTGCTTTATTCATATAATGAACATAATGAATGGTAGACAACCATGTGAAAAAGCTTTAAAAGTTCTTGTGTGTGATGCATACAGAGTCATATTAATACCAAGGTATGACCACCAGTCTGTGTTTGTCTCTACCAGGATTCACTTACTGGACAAACTGGATGCACAGTCTGTCTTTCATACTCTTCACTGCGTTCATCCTGCTGTTGAATCACTGTGTGTAACTGCAGCGATCTGTAGTCCGTTAGAGGCCGACGTGATTGACTGGATCGTTGCCTCTTTGTCAGACTGTACGTTCAGTGTGACTGTGTGTGCGTGTTTACCAGACTATAAATGTCTTCAGTTTGACGTCAGACGCTGGCTGCTGTGGAATGCTGCTTTCTTGCCAAAACGGACTGTTGTACACACACTCACAGACCAGTCTCTCTCTCACACACACATACAGGGACAGTGTGTGTGTTGTAGTGGAAGGGGAGACACGTGCGTCACAGTGAAATGCCAGAATATTTGTTTAGGTAATTTAGATGTGAGTGGCTGCACACACAGACTTATTTATCCTCAGCTCTCAGTTTTGGGCTTTTTAACAACTTTTTCTTGAACGGCCACAGTGACTGAACTAACTGAACGGTCACAAGCCCGCAGACCTGAAACTGGACAGCTTCTTTGCATGTGTATGGAAGGCAAATGTAGTGTTTCATTCTACAAGATATAGCCAGAAATAAGATCTGAGCTTGCACCAAGCTATAACCCGTTACTCACTACAGGTAATAATGGTAATAATTGGCTGTAATTCATCGCTTTTATTATCTTATGTCTTATATCTCTTATACACCATCGGCTGTATGCTGTTATCCTGTGCCATGGTGGATGTATTAACATCTCCAACCGTGTTCCCAAACAACTGCTATTGGCCAGTAGCTAGTAGTGCTAATAGCATGACATCAACAGAGTTTAAGGAATTGTAGGCTGTAATACTTTCATAAATAAATAATAGTTATAATAGTATGCATATTTTAAATATTTTTTGTTGAACACAGGCCATTTTTAGCGATATTAAAATTTGGACAATAGAGTGGAAATAATATTGTTTGACTTTTGTATAGCACTTTGTAGGTGGACATTTTTCTGGTGTCCAGTTGTCAGTTTCAGTCCAAAATGGTGGAAGTGTAGCTCTACTTCTGAGCGGAGATGTTGCAATGGAACAAACAGTTGACTTTCACTTCTTATCAATATATTTTCTTTGCTACAGCTAGATTCCTTTTGCAATTATGCCACATCCTGCTCCTGAAAAACTACTGAGATAAGAGTGGACAGAAATTGCTGCACCCCTTGGAATCTTGGTAAGTACAGCTAGCTAGCAAACTACTGTCCTGAATGGGGCTACATGCAAGCTAACATTAGCTACTGAAATGTTTGCTATTAACCTAACAAACTACATGTTTCAGCTGAAGATTGCTGGCTTCAATCATATAAGTACCTAACGTTAGCTTGCAAGTAGCCCCGTTTTGGACAGTAGTTAGCCAGGTAGCTAGAGCATACAGCATACTCACCAGGGATTTGGAGAGCAGCAACTTTTTTCTTTCTCCACTCTATCTTGGTACAAATGGGAGGACATGTCAAAGAGGAAATCTTTATCACTCCACAACAACAGTTTCTCTGTGTTGTCGTTCTACCATGTTTGCTGCCTCCTGTTTGGTGCTGGAGATAAACTATTGATTGTTGACAGTGTTCACGTTATTGATCTTTGGAGAATATTGAATATTGTTTGATTTTATTGACATGTCAGCATGAAAAAAGACTGACTTGAGACTGTTTGGACTGAGTTTTAGGACCACCTTACACTAAATAATGAAGATCACAGCAGCATGCCGCAACTCTAGCAAAGCGCTTGTAATTTCATTCCGACACTGGAAATATGTCTGCGACAGTGAAACCACTTGAAAAGTCATTTAGTGTAAGGTCGGCATTAGTCGTCCCAATCCTCCCAAACTGGACTAATGAGCTTGGCCTAATTGTTGGTGGATGTTGGTGTTTGATTAGCTTTAAGCCCACGTGGGACACAAAAAGCAGAAAGGGTGTGCCAGAGAACAGGAGGTAGCCAATCAGAACACCTTTGTGTAGAAAGGTCATAGGTCAGACTACATAGTACGTAATTCCTAATTGGATTTCCTCCTCCTTGGCTAGCAGATAGGTAATATCCTGACAGTCCAACATTGATCCAATAGCACGGGTCAGCTGAGGCCAGGAGAGCAAAGGCACCGCAGGCTTCTGGCAGGTCAGGGTCACTGCCCTGCTCCAGGACACATCGATAGCTGTTGGTGGTGATAGGAAGCTGAGCTCTTTTATCACAAAATGCACAACTGGTCCACTATAACTCCTAACATTTGCATTAGCAGTAGTTGATGCATGCATTAATGCATTAATTCACATTTTCTTTTGCAGATTTTCTGGATATTCTATTAAAATTTGTGCTAGATTTAACTGAATCTTGACTATAGGGTGTGAGAAAGAAGTGAGCCCATTTTTATGCATGTATCAAAATGAAGACATACTGAGAATCCTGTATTATACATGATATTAGAAATGCATATAAGTGACATATATGCGGATACATTCCAGACTATAGTGTATCTTTTTAGGTGGCCATCTACCAAATAAACCCACTTTATCTCCAGGTGACCACACAATACCTGCCAATTACAGCAGGAATGTCCCAAAACACTACACTTTTTAGGTAGAAACTTAAATTAAGTTGACAAATTTTAAATGATCATGATGAAATCTTGCCTTGATAAGTTCCCATATCTTTTATTTCACAAGCTCAAGAGTCAGCTAACTCCACTCTGGTGCCTGAAGCAGGAAAACAGTATTAATCTGTCATGCTGATTAGCTTGGGTGGCAGCCACAAATCCAGATCAGTGCAAGGCACTGCATTTATCACTGATTGAAGGGAGGAGAGGGACATGTCTGGTTACAGTTAACATTTTTTATTACACTCATTTCTGTGATGCAACAGTGCAGTGGCTGTTCTTACAATCCTCGTTCTTTTTTTCTTTCTTACCGCTGTACTCCTCTACATAACAGCAATATGTATGGCACATATTCTGCACTGTCCTTTAGCCTAGTAGCCGAGCCATGCTGAATATATGTAGGCTACGCTGATGCCAAGTGTTGTAAATGGTGACATTGAGTTAATTGTAAGCCAGTGCTATCCAATGCTAGGCTAATGCTAGGCCTTTGTCTATTTTTAGGTCACAGGATGCTGTGTTCCCCACCTCTTACACCACTTTCACAGCTCTTCTGAATGAAATGGGAACTGTCTGTGTGTATGTGTGTATAAACACACAGCGTATGAATGATGTAATAGTCCGATAACATTTTTCAGACTAATCAATCTCTCTCTCTCTCTCTCTCCCCCCTCTGCTTGTTCATCCAGCAGTAGTGGAGGTGAAGAGCAGCCTCCCATCGGGCATGCAGAGCCCAGTAGGAACAGCAAGTGAGCAGAGAGGAGGAGGTGGAGAAGGAGGTGAGTTGGGAGTCCTCTAAGAGTCCTTGAGGGGGAGTCCATGTCTCAGGAGGAGAGGGGGGTCTCACTGAGTGGGTCAAATGCCTCCTCCATGTGGATCAGTAGACTGTGTAAGAAGCTTTAGGGGGTTCAAAGGGGGTTAAAGAGTTACTTAAAGGGGAACTCCACCAATATAACAATACATGTAGAGTGAAGGTTCAGATATCATATGAAACTAGGAAAACATGGAATCAATTGCCAACAACCCTGTCATACTTGCATCTCAGGATAAATAATGCAAAATGCTAAATTAGACTAAATTTTGGCAAGTAAAAACTGGTTTGGCAATTTTTACAGGGGTCTCTTGACGTCTGACGAGAATGAAAACTGGCTCAATGGATACCCAAAAGTCTCCCCTTTACAGACATGCCCACTTTATGATAATCACCTGCACTTTGGGGCAAAAACCATGCTGCTGTCTGTGTTATTCTTACATATTCTAAAATTGGTGTGTTGAATATTTCTGCATACTGAGGTCCCTAAACAGTCTTGATAAGCACAGCCTCATGAAACTCTACAGCCACAAACTAGAGACCTAGAGCATTCAGAGGATGGATGGCTTGCCTAGCTAGATTGTCAGTAGTAAATCTGTGTAACAAATGGTATCAACCCCAAAATTGCTGCAACAATTTATGATACATAATAGAACATGGGGATGACCATCATATACTTTGATCATGATGTTCTCAGCCCCTGTAAACTCTCACAATTTCTTGTAATTTATTAATTCATGTTTACTTCTGATTTGACTATAACTTCACACAGTGCTAAGCAGTATCTCAAATTAATCTTGAGGTTCCCAGCTTTCAGGTGATGTGCACCACTTCTATGCAACATGTATACTATTGACCTGCTATCCCCTCCTAAAGACCCCCATCCCTCCCTGAAAGAGACAAAAAAACAATCTATTGTGAGTCTCAGAGGGTTACAAGAGGGCAGTAGAAACAAACAATCAGGTATGTAATTAGGATGAGTAAAGCTGACCACTTTTCCATTGCTGCTTTCCCAGTTGGGGGTCCAGGAGAAGGCCCAGGAGGAGGTGGAGGAGGAGGAGGTGGTGGCGGAGGAGGCCCAGTGGATCTGCGGACGGAACCCAGGGTGGGGTCTCTTTCTGGGGGTGCGGCGGGGGTGGACACAGCCATGAGAGAGCAGCAGCTTCAGCAGGAATTGGTGCTACTTAAACAGCAGCAGGAACTCCAGAAACAGCTGCTGTTTGCAGAGTTCCAGAAAAAACACGAAGTGCTCACAAGACAACACGAGGTCCAGCTGCAGGAGCACCTGAAGGTAGGTATTCACTCATTGAGGTACTTAGTCCCTGAACCTGGCTATAAGCAGGCGAGTCAACAGGACTGAATCGCGTCAGTAAAACATGTGTGTGTGTCTGTGTGTGCATGTGTGTGTGTGTAAGCAACAACAGGAGCTGTTGGCAGCAAAGCGGCAGCAGGAGCTGGAGCAGAAGAGGAAACTGGAGCAACAAAGACACGAGGAGCAGGAGAAACATCGACTGGAGCAACAGCTGCTGCTGCTGAGGAACAAGGAGAAAGGCAAAGAGAGTAGGTCATACTGCTGTTACTGCCATGCTATGCACAGTTGGGCTTTGTGTCTAAGGCTACATCCACACTAATATCTTTTTGTTTTAAAATGCAGAACTTTTGCTATGTTTATGCCTAAGCTGAGAGATTTGAAAATGCTGCTAACCCAGTTTTAGTTCAGTTTTAATAAACTCTAGGGTTGCGTTTTAGTCTTTATGGGCAGTAATGGCAATAACATCATTTCTAAAGGTAAAAATGATGATATGGACACCCATGCAAAGAACGTATATCGCTAAGAAGTGAAAGTCAATTGGAAAGTCAATTGGTCGTTCCATTGCAACGTTATTCCCCAGCACCAAAACTATGCCTCTACGCCATTCTGGACTGAAAGAGACTACCAGACGCCAGTAAAACATCCTCCTACATCTACCTAAGTGCCGTACAAAAATAAAACTAAATTATTATTATATATTATATTGTCATATTGAATGTCTCGAAATGGCCTGTGTTGAATAATAAAAATATTATAAATGTGCATACTATGATCATTATATATTTACTTATTTATTTATTCAACTTTTTTAAAAAAGTGAGCGATGGACATAAATGGAAGTTAGAAAGCAATCTCAAAATTTTTCATGTCAAGGACCAGCAAAATGGATGTCCAATAGAGCACAGACCATGGCTGTAGAAGAGGTGAACCTAGTCTGGAAGAAAATACACTGAACACCTTATACTCGCACGTTTACACATTCTTGGTCCAAAGAATCTCCGGTCTTACTTTTTGCCATTGCTGTACTGAACAACCAACTGCGCCGCTTCCTGTTTACACCGACATGTACATGCGCAGTGTACATGAATGGTCATGTGATATGTGTTTTTTTACATGGTAGTATGCATGGGGATTACTTCTGAAATGACCCTGAAATGCTCGGCGGGAGATGGTTTTAGTATTAGTGTGGATGTAGTATGTATCATGTGTCCTGATTGCTGCTCTCTCTCTTTGATGTGTTTTGGAAGGTGCCATTGCCAGTACAGAGGTGAAGCTGAAGCTGCAAGAGTTCCTTCTCAATAAGAAAGAGCCTGGCATCGGCGGACTGAACCATTCCTTTTCCCCAAAGTGCTGGTGAGGACTGCAGAGAGCCCAACCTGTCCCTGGACAGATTGCTGTAATATTACATATTGCCTCAGTCTCAAACTAAAGTTATATGTGTTATTCCTGTAATGTAAATGTAAGCTTCATCTTCTGTACAAACAGTTATTTAGTAATTACAATCACAGTCAACTGTACTGTATGAATAGGAAATGTTTCTCAGTCACAGATCAGAGAGTGTGATCCTTCCTCATCGCCTGGTGTGAACAGTGTCCTGTCCGGACAGTGAGATGCTGCTCAAGTTTGTGAGGCTTGAACATTTTTGGAATCTGACCCAGGCTTAAAAGGATAACTTGGGTGGTTTTGAAGTGGGGTTGTATGAGGTACTTATCCAGCAGAAAAACATATTTTAGACATCAAAAAAAAAAAAAAAAAAAAAAAAAACAATATCAGTTTAAGTCTGCGCTATATTTAGAATACTAAATACAGCTTCAGTTTCCCGTCAGACCTTTCCGACCGGGAACTGAAGGTGTTATCTATGCTCTCTCAAAGCCACCAGACTCCACTGACCAAAACCTTGATCGGTTATTTTTTGTGTTATTGTGTGACTTCAGTTTTTTTTAAAGGGTTACAATGGATTCACCAAAATCACGGTTTTTGTTCACAAAAAAAGCCATAATGTCATAAAGTGCTCCCAAAACACCTCTCTTCTCACAGAATATCTCTCCTAATGACTCCAGGTTAGGAAACCTCTCAGACTCTCCTAAATATTGGCACAGATAGAAGCAATTATGTCAATTAGGAACCTTGATTAAAGGCTTTAAAACAACAGCATATTAGGGCCATTGTTGGGAAAAAAAAAAATAACAGTACGAAACCAGTGGAGGAGTGTAATATTCTGTTAAAGGACTCAGAATTTCCAAGATTTTAAGTTGTAAATTTGTGAGAAAAATACTTGTATATTCTTAGATGTACTAAAAGAAGAGCTAAATTAATGAGAAAAACTCTCTCAGATGACAGTGTTATAATTTTGCAAGAAAAAAAACTCAGAAGACAAGTGTTTTTTTGTCAAGGAACAACATCACTTCACTTTGCAAGGTCGGATTAACCTTATAACACCACAGATGCCACCGCTTGTCATGTATTATGCCTTCATCTTCATCTTCATCTTCATCTTCAACCGCTTATCCGGGGTCGGGTCGCGGGGGCAACAGCTCCAGCAGGGGACCCCAAACTACCCTTTCCCGGGCCACATTAACCAGCTCTGACTGGGGGATCCCGAGGCGTTCCCAGGCCAGAGTGGAGATATAATCTCTCCATCTAGTCCTGGGTCGTCCCCGGGGTCTCCTCCCAGCTGGTCGTGCCTGGAACTCCTCCCTAGGGAGGCGCCCAGGAGGCATCCTTACCAGATGCCCGAACCACCTCAACTGGCTCCTTTCAACGCAAAGGAGCAGCGGCTCTACTCCGAGTCCCTCACGGATGACTGAGCTTCTCACCTTATCTCTAAGGGAGATGCCAGCCACCCTCCTGCGGAAGCCCTTATGCCTTCAGTGACTGACCTAATCAAATTGTATTTGCAGTCAGATTCAGCGATATGGAAATACTCATGATTTTAGCCAGAATCGCCATATTATCATGAACATGCCATGTTTGAACATTGAGTTTGACATTACCGTGAATCAAAAGAAAACAACATAATGATTTGAGGGTATTGCTTGTAAATTTGTGTTTTTTATTGTAATGGTTTTCAGTAAATTTCAGTAAATATCAAAGTTATTTTCTTGTAATATTACCCCCATCCCCCTGCTCTGTAAATAGATTTTTTTACCTGTAATGACCCTAATATGCCATTGTAGTTTTATTCTTTGCCTTAAAAGAGATTTTTTTGTCCAATTAAGAGTGATTTATTAATCTGGGTCTCTTGATAAAAACAAACCCTAGTCTTTATCACAGTCAACGATACAGTAAGTGATTTCTTGAGAAGACATTACCAGTACTGACAGATATTGCTGATGTCATGATTTTAGATTTTTGGTGTGTTGCTCTTTTTTGTATGGATAACTGATCAGTCGTAAGTCACTTTTATCACACATTTACATTAGACACCCATGTTTGAATGGGTAAATTTTACAGATTAATGTAATGTATTCCATGTCTGAACATGGCTATAGATGACAGATGAAAAGCTTTTTCCTCAATCCATTTTGTGCCAATGTTCAGCAAAAATACATCGAAGTACAGTCTGCAGAACAGTCCACAGTAACAGGAAATAACAGGAAACACATCTAGGAAATGTAGGAAATGACTAAATGAAGTTTAAGTACACTAAGCAGGTTGTTAGTACACGACTTGAAACATTCACTTCATTTTCTGAAGCTGTTTTGTCAGCCAGCTAACTGGCCTTCTCCTTGTGTTAATGTATGTGTCTTCAGGGGAGCCCAGCACATCTCCCTGGAGCAGGGCTCTCCTCCACAGAGTAACACACCAGGAACGCCTCCCTCCTACAAACTGCCCCCACTGCTGGGCAACTACGAGGGCAAAGACGACTTCCCGCTCCGCAAGACAGGTAAGAGAGACACATACAGAGGAAGGGTGTGTGGGTGTGTGTGTGTGTGTGGTTGTTTGTCACTTGCAGGTGGAGTGTGTTTTAGAAATAGATTTTATATATATGAAACTGGCTCTGTCTTGCTCTTACCCTGATATTCGTACCTTAACTAGGGTTGACCGATAAGGCGGTATGTACCATGCAACAGTAGAAATGTGTCGACTGGTAGAGATTTGGCATTGCCTTTTCCACCACAGTAGCTATTGTCACATGATTTTGTGATCTGTGACTGACTGAAGTCAGTCTGAAGTATTTATTTGCACCTGCTAACCTTAAAACCTGTAACACCTGAAATAATTGCTCTCAAGAACATAAAGCCTCCATTCTGAAACAATTTCAATTTCATTATTTTGAGCCTTTTTTTCTCAGTTGTTTTTGTTTTATGGCAGTTTCAAATAAAAGAAAATAACCAAATGTGTTGAAGTACAATATAGTTATTTTAAACAATTTCTTAACTGAATTTACAGAACAGTTTCTGTATTGTGATGTATAATGTTACCGTCTTGCAAAATTAGTAGGGCTGTCAATGGTTTAAAATATTTAATTATGATTAATTAATCACACACTTTTTATCTGTTCAGAATGTGCCTTAAAAGGAAGATTTTAGAGTATTCTATATTCTTATCAACATGGAAGTGGGCAAATATGATTGCTTATGTAACAATAAACAACAACTGCAACAATATAACAACGAGAAATAGTCCAGAAACCCATACAGGTACTGCATTTATCTCTTTGAAAATGGCCACGCCAGTTTTTCCTTGCCAAAATTTTGCTCAAGTTTGGAGCGTTTAGCCTCCTTTGTGACAAGCTAGTATGACATAATTGCTACCAATGGATTCCTTAGGTTTTTTAGTTTCATATAATGCTAAGATCCTCACTCTAAAAATCAGAAGTTACATTAATGCATTAAAGAAATTAGTGGCATTGAAAAAAAATGCATTAACATGCTATTATCTTGTTAACTTTGACAACCCTAAAAATTACATGTAATGTGATAGAAGATTTTGGCCATTTCGCACACCCCTAGCCTAACAAATATCACTCCTTATGCCTAACCCTAACCAACCCAGCCAACAATGCAACCAGTCAGAGGCAGAGTGGAGCAGGTAATGACTTTGCCATCCTTCCTGTTGGCCAAAAAATTGGTGCCTCCTGTTCTCACAAGGCACATTACAACGATAACGGTGGCAGATTTCCCATCGCATTTCCACCCACACTTAGTCCGATGTGTTTTATTATTCTATTTGTTGCAAAAATTTGCAATACAAGACAAACCCAAATTAATTGCGTAGGTAATACAATGTATAGTGCTCGTCCCAAATGGGGCAGCTGAATGAAGGACATTAGCAAGCAGCTATCGTTTAGCTGCTTAGAGCACAATCCACCCATCTATCCATCCATCCATCTTCAACCGCTTATCTCATTAGGGGTCGCGGGGAAGGGGGGCTGGAGCCGATTCCAGCTGGCATTGGGCAAAGGTGGCCCATCGCAGGGCTAGAGCACAATCACTACTGTCTAATCATTTGTACATCCTTTGTTTTGCGACTATTCCTGATTCCAAGCTGTTCCAACGTGATTGACACAACATGAGGTTGCATTTTGTATTCACGAAATATCTCTCCTCTCACAGAACACCATCTAAACCTCTCAGGCTTTCCTAAATATTGGCACAGATAGGAGTGATATCCTCAATTAGAGAAACTGATGAAAGGCTTTAATAAAATGGCACATTAGGGACATTGTAGGTAAAAATAAATAAATTGTGTAGCCAAGGGAAGGTGTAATATGACGATGAAGATAAAATTTGTGAGATTTATGAGAAAAATCTCTAATATTCTCTGAGATTCTAAAGTCATAAATTTATGAGAAAGAACCTGCCGCTGTTTGCCATGTATTACAGTATGTCTGAAGTGGATGACCTAATCAAATCAGACTTTGCAATCGAATTTAGCAACTAGGAAAATTTAGATTTTAGCTCAAAATCTCCATATTTTCATAAGCATCCTGACATGACATGACAAAACATCCAGGTTTTTTCTGAATTCAGGACTGCAGGATACTGTTTAGACAGCTTGAACCAATACAACCTGGAGGCGTTTTCCTCTTCCTGCCCCTTGCCCTTAACCTCGGGTTTTAGACCAAAGCTCCCTTAAAATACACCTGCTGTGGCTGCTCATCCAACTAGCTCCAACTAGCCAGCCAAAATGTGATGTAGGATTACCAAGGCAGCCTGTGATCCTGTATCCACCATGATAGTCTTCATTTGGCAAATCACCAGGCACCTTAAAACTCCCATGAAATACTCACAATGAAACAAATAACATAAGATTACAAACAAAGGCACTGGTACGGCTGTTGATCAGTGCCAGTGATCATTCATTTCCATTCCTTCATTCCTCCCGTCTCCAGTCTCCGAGCCGAACCTGAAGGTGCGTTCACGGTTGAAGCAGAAGGTGGCGGAGAGGCGGAGCTCTCCACTCCTTCGCAGGAAGGACGGAACTGTTATTAGCACCTTTAAGAAGAGAGCCATAGAGATATCAGGTGAACACAAACTCACACACACACACACACACACATACTTGCTGCACATACTGATATGGCAATGTTTTTCATATATTCAATAGAAGAGAAACTCTGTTTAATGTGTCCACAAATCATTCTGATAATACATTACACATTTTATGTATTAACTTTAAGATTAATCCTCTCTCTCTCTCTCTCTCTCTCTCTCTCTCTCTCTCTCTCTCTCTCTCTCTCTCTCTCTCTCTCTCTCTCTCTCTCTCTCTCTCTCTCTCTCTCTCCTCTCTCTGTAATAGCGCTCCAGGTTCAGGTCCCAGCAGTCCCAACAGTTCCAACTCAGCTATTGCCAATGGCAACACAGGGTCGGTCCCCAACATACAGACTGAGGTACACACACACACACACACACACACACACACACACACACACACACACACACACACACACACACAATATTTTAACATTTAAAGTTATACTCATGACTCATGTAGTGACAAGCAGCTCGAGCTCTCCACCTACAGTTCACTGTGGTTCAAAAAAAGTTGTCACCGTATTTGTACATTTACAAAACAAGTGTTGACTAAAGAAATGCTTTACCGAGAATTAACAGAAATAAATAGGTGACAAAATTAAAGCAAATTCTATATATGTTAATAATAAACAGGAGTCAAAGGCAATTTTAAAAAGGTGAATTTTAAAGGGATGGTCCAGAGTATAAAATCATGTCCAGTGACCCAGTTGTAGGCTTCAAATACTTATAATAAATAATTAAACAAATATTACAACAACAACCTGGTGAAGTTTCCTGGTTGTACTGTCTTTATGTTGCTGCACAGAAATATTATATATACAGAGTATATATAGTAACAGCGATTAAGAGGCTTGTAAATGGTGTCTCATCAGCATCATCATTTACCCCAGTATGTGCAGATCAGCTTTTATATGAGGATCGAAGTGGGGTGTAAACATGAAGTGGGATGAAACAGCTGGCAATTTAGATTATTGTCAGATATGTTTGATAGGAATATTAGCTTGTTATTGAATATGTGTTGAAGCAGCCAAGGCCAGTTCTTGAAACAGGATTCAGACTGCCATGACTTGCTTTGAGAGAGATACTTTTAGTCAGCGCTTACAGTAGATGTTAAAAACAATGGTTACCATAGCAACTTGGGTGAATCTATAGCGTATAACCATCAGACCGCCCTCTCAACTACCGCTAGGATTCCACAGAGCAAGACTTAAACCAACCAGTCTACCCATGTGTCTGTCTATCCGCAGCTGAGATCTCTCCATCAGACGCTGGGGGCTGATGGGACATTGAGTCCTCTGAATCTCTACACCTCGCCGTCGTTGCCCAATATCTCTTTGGGCCTCCCTGCCAACACGCACATCACAGTGAGTCAACACACACACACACACACACACACACACATCACTCACCTACACATTCAGCTGATATGACAACTGCTAGTTGATATTATCAAAACTCTAGTGATTGTGTGGAGGTTACCTTGACATGTCTATGTGGTAACCATGGTAATTCCCCCACAGGCTCCCCAGACGCTGTCTACGCAGCAAGAGGCAGAGCGTCAAGCCATTCAGTCGCTGCGAGGGGGCGGAGCTCTAACGGGGAAGTTTCTCTCCACATCATCCCTACCTGCAGGTAAGCTTTACCATAGCTCATGATTTAAATTATTTTTAGAGATCCACTGACATTTCAGTGACATGTATCTAATTTTTTTGTCAGATTTATACACACGTGCCACATGATGGTTTTTGTACACTGATGTCACAGCCACACACACGCACACACACACAAATGCCATGGAGGAACAACCTGAAAAACAGTTGGAACAACTAGTGTCAATAAATTAGCATTGCTATCTATCTATCTATCTATCTATCTATCTATCTATCTATCTATCTATCTATCTATCTATCTATCTATCGACTATGATTTGCCACAAACTGCATGTGATTATCATAAAGTGGGTATGTCTGTAAAAAGGGGAGCATTATTTAGCCTCCTTTGTTATAAGTGAGTATGACATGGTTGGTACCAGTGGATTCCTGAGGTGTTTTAGTTTGATATGAAGCCAGCTAAAACCTCCAAAAGATTGATGTATTTAATGCATTAAAGAAATTAGTGGCATTGAAATGAATTTGCATGAGCATGTTATTATCTCATTAACTTTGACTAGTTTTGAAACTGAGTAATGATTTGGAGCAATAATAATGTTTCTTTGCAGGGGTGGGGCATGAGGTGGAGACGCCACCCCCCAGCTCTCATTCTGCTCATTCCTCGTTATTGCAACATGTACTACTGCTGGAGCAGGCCAGACAACAGACTGCTATGCTAGCTGGTACCTACACACACACACACACACACACACACACACACACACACACACACACACACACACACACACACACACACACACACACACGCACACACACACACAGACCATCATAACATCCACAGTCGTGTCCACCTATAGTATCCAACTCATTATCTTTCTGCTATGATCTGCCATCCACTTAGTCCCCATGTATAGCCAGTCGCCGCTGGTTACGGCAGAGAGAGGCGTGTCCAGTGGCATGCGGGGGGTCAACAAGTTGCCTCGCCATCGGCCGTTGGCTCGGACCCAGAGTGCACCCCTGCCTCAGTCCCCCCAGGCCCTGCAGCAGCTGGTGGTCCAGCAGCAACACCAGCACTTCCTGGAGAAACACTACAAGGTACAGATGTTCACACACACATGCGCACACACACACACATTCACGCACTAACATTACCTTGTGTGTATAGATGCTATCAAAGGGGGCCGAGCTTCCCAGGCCACCACCCACCCACCCAGAGGAGACAGAGGAGGAGCTAACAGAGACCAATGACATGCAGGAGGATGACGAAGGGGCGAGCCTTCACAGGTGTGAACTTTCTGACAGCTGTCAGTCGATATCAATGACTGTTGTTGATTATCTACATGTGTGCTGTATGTTACCTTACCTGTTATTCTGACCAATCAGGCTTCAGAAGGAGGGATCAGACGACAGCACACCCTCTTCTGAGCGACTTGGTGTGTATGTGAAGGGTGAGGAGGAGCATGGGAGCGTGCATGTGAAAGGGGAGAGCACAGAGAGTGAGCTGGATGAAGAGGAAGAGGAAGAAGATGTCATCCAGCTGAGGGACGGTGATGAAGAGGAGAGAGGGAGCTACACGCAGGTTCGTGTGTCGCCATTGAGAGTGTGGATAAATGGTTAAACTAGTAAGCTGAAAGTAATTTTAAAAGAGTTTAATTAATTAGATAAAAGTAAAAAAAAATGGAAAAAAAGTCATGGAAAAACTGTTAGCTCAAAGTTAAGATAAATGGTTGAAACAGATAAAAGTAATGGACACATTTTTTAATAACTAGGTCAAAGAATTGGATAAATGGTTGAAATATATAGCTAAAAGTAATGGTTGAAATGTCCATCTTCTGCCTCTCCCCTAAGTTGTAGTTGTACAACTGCAAACAAAGCCAACCTAAATGCTAACAATATCCACTTTTCTGAAGTGTCACGTAACAGCCACTTTAATGTCGGATGAAATAATCACGTTTAGAACATGATGGGTGGGATCTATGAAGGGGTATCTCATCTGACAGGAATGCGGGGGCACATCAGATCTCAGGTCAGTCTTAAACTCAGGACGTTTCGGTTGCGCAGCATCATCCCACAGAGGGATGAATCACATAAATGCATCATCAGCCGACCTGCTGTTTTCTGCCTCACTGTGTTTGCTGTGTTGCAGATGTTGCTGTGTGTTAGATATCTTACTCATCGCAGCTAATGGTTGGCCTGTACTTCAGTCTAAACCTGAGATGGCTTCAGGTGTTTTCACCCTCGCTTCACTGTTTTCACACATAGAAATCCTGAGCTGCAGTGGGTTTGGGTATTGCTCTTTGAGTATTCCTTTTGTTTTTTGTTTTCTCTCATTGCATACCTTCTCCAGAGAAACAACACATTGTGGTTTGATGAGCTCATTGCATAACATGCACATTATCGGCTCTGCATGCAGTTTAAATAGTGATGTGCTATGTGCAGACCTCAAGTGAGGACTGCTGAAGCCCTCTGATCTAACTCTTTTGCTTGTGGGGAAATATGATCTACTCCACCCCTTCCTATGTATTCTGTCCTTTTCTGCCATTTAAATCAGGGGGTCCCACAGGTGGATCATTTCACTCGTCCATTGCACTGACCCTGCTAACCAGCCCATGTCTCCATGAATTGTCAGAATTTGAGAGAATCTTCGAACTCTTTGAGAGTATATTTTTTTGGTTGTTCAGCGAGACTAGGTGTAACACAAGGCAGGTGTCTACTGTTGGATAAGGAAGGTACATTAGCTTAGAAAGCTTCTGATGTTGTTCAAAGTCTGTGGCTCTAACTGTGACTGCTGTCCCGCTGCTGGTCTCTGTCACCACCAATACACTGTTAACAATACATATTTATGCAAATACAATTTAAAATGAAATGATGTACAGAAAAGTGCACAAAAGTGCGATATTTATGGACATATTTTATGTTGTAGAACACAACATTAAAATCTCTTAAGCTTGACATCATTTCAGGCATCTAACTAAAAACCCATAAAAAAACATTGATTTCCGGACAAGTGAACCAGAAATGATAACTCATTTCTGGGTTTTAGGACCCCTTCCTGTACCACTCTGTAGTCAAGTGACTCAAGTTGAGTTGATTTGGGTAATGTAGGATATAGGGAAAATTGATGCATAGAATAAAAAAGATGTTACTGGTCCTGCTGCATTGGTTTTTATTCTTTTTTTATTATGAGACCATAGGAGTGCATTGCCAACACACTTCAATGCTTTTTTCACTGATCTTTTTTCTCCTGCCTCATCACACCCAAATAGACACCTCTGACCCATGTCCACTGTGGGTGTTTGTGCTTGAGGATGAATGGATCTGTCCAGAATGTATGATCAAGTTTAACTCAGTAATATTTTTTTTTATAATCACACTAGTACAGGATGAGTCATCAGAAAAAAAAAACTTTGACATTTCACAGAAACAGAAAAGGGTAGGAATTGAATATAAAATTGCACAACACCTTTTGTCATTTTGTGCTGTGCGTATACATACGTGCAATGATTGTTAGTGGAAGGAAACATACTTGAACAAAGACAAACTCACTGAGTGTGAAAACACAAGAGCCACCTTGCTGCTGGGTGTCCAGTCAAACTTGAGCAGAGACACTGACACACGCACAACTGCTGACGCTACAGTGACATCACCAGCTGGTGACTCAACCACTGGAGTCACTGCTGTGTGTCTTCCTGTACGTCTCTATGTCTTGAAGTGTGTGTGTGTGTGTGTGTGTGTGTGTGTGTGTGTGTGTGTGTGTGTGTGTGTGTGTGTGTGTGTGTTTTAGTGTCCACCCACACATGATGAGTCACCCAGTTCGCAGCAGGGAGCACAGCAACACTCCCTATATATAGACACTACAGAATAATGTGCGTCTGCAGCGCTTAGACAGACCTTAAAATCGCTCTGTGGAGGTTGGTGATGAGTGACGTTTCAGGACAGTCAGTCCAAGTTTCATGGGATCTAAATACAAGTGGAATGTTGTTGTCATCAAATAAAGTGTTGCAGAAGCATTTTATTTTCTATTAAATCGGTCAATCCTAAGTTTTAGCATGTTTATGAATTTGTACAATATTTACAATTACGGTCATTTGAGTGTGTGTGATGACAGGCAGAGATGGGAGGCATGTTAGTTAAGCATGCTGTCCTGTTTTCTACACACACTCGC
Organism: Pterois miles; assembly: GCA_947000775.1. Taxonomy (NCBI): domain Eukaryota; kingdom Metazoa; phylum Chordata; class Actinopteri; order Perciformes; family Scorpaenidae; genus Pterois; species Pterois miles. The sequence goes on along the minus strand of CAMQGK010000020.1, from coordinate 1,287,303 downwards.
TCCTCCACCACTGCAGTGAATGGACTGATTCATCCTTCTGCTATGAATCGTAACTTTCTCTCCCTCCCCTCTGCCTCTCTTCCCCTTCCCATCAGGCCTTGCAGCAGCTGGGCGTGTTCCAGTCCTCACTGCCCCACAGACCTCTTGGAAGAGCACAGTCCTCCCCTGCCGCCACTGTCAATCCCATCAAACACCTCTTCACCACCGGTCAGTTTTTATGTGTGCACAGTCTGTGGAGGTTCTCATTCATCCAGGTCATATTCATTCTGGCAAAAATTGAATCGAAGGCAACTGGACTTAGATTTGTCCCTGAAGACGTTTCGCCCCTTATCCAAGTGGCTTCATCAGTTTGAACGCTGCAGTCTGACTAGTCCCCACTAGTCTGACGAATATGTGTGCACATCTGGTTTGTTGTTGGAGAGTTTGACATCAGCTGTATCGATCTGCCCACTGTAAGCTACCATGTTTGTTGCCTAGCAACTGGATGCTGCTCACTCTCTCTTGGTTGACCAAGTGAACTGACTGAAATTTCTTAAATACTGTGTTGTCTATTGTAACCAAGTATATTTTATTATATATACAATATATTATAATTAATAATAAGAATTATAATATTTCCTAAAAGCCCTCAGGAGTTCAGGAGATGGAACCCCTGACTCTTAAAGCATAAGCTTCTTTATTTATGATTACTATTGCAGTGTTCAGAACATTTTTAAAAGGTCTCAATGGGATTCAATGCAAGAATCATAAATTACTTGTTAACGGTGACACCTGTGGCCGTTAAGTTAGCGTCCTGTTGCTTGCGCTTGTTACTCACACAGCTAAAACCACACTATCACTTTCTATTTCACATGTTTGGCAGTAATGATAGTTGACCAAATGAAGGTCCCTCCATGAATCGAAGGCCTGGCCGATGTTGATCCTAGTGTTAACTTTTCCTGCTTCAGCCTCCTGACTGTGGTCAGAGGGCACATGGGGAGACGTCAGAGTTTTGGTCTCCTGGACTGGAATCGATAACATTACTCCAGAGTTAAAAAAAAAAAAAATCACTCTACTCAGCAGCTGGGAAACAAGACGCATGAAACCTCTGTTGGTCTTGAGGAGCTGCAGCATTTATTTCTGCACAAACAGCAACTTCCATTCAGTTGATATTCTCAAAGCTAAACTAACCCTCTCCTGCTCTGCTGCTCTCTTGTTTCACCGCCGCTCGCTCTCTCTTGCTTTGCCACTCACTTCCCACGTGCCCACTCACTCCCACAACACTGGTGTTTGCCCAACATCGATCACATTCCTGTTTTGCTTCACTCAATATAACTTTGTTTTTTTGGTGCTTCTGTGGAGTTTGTGTTGTGTTGGAGGCTGGTTGTTTGTTGCCGTTACCAGACTCCATTTCTAACCGAACATTAGCTATGGTTGCACACTGGAGCTTAAGTCATGGCACTGGCATCACATCCATTGAATTTTCCAGGAAAAACAGGCCCATGGTCTTTACATTAAAAGCAGTCTACAGACTGATGGAGGAAACACAGAGAGTCACAGAAGGTCTAATTTTTTAGGTTACGTTACAACCTATTCTCACATTGGTAATAAAAATTATTAAAATTTGTTATTTTATGTGAAAAGTTATATACAGTCCCTTAAAGAGGAAGCTCTAAGTTAGCGTAATTTAGTAAAAGTCCTAGTGATAAGATCTTTTGTGAATACATCCTCAGAACACCCCAACGTGAGCTAAACATCCTTCACGCCTCTGTATGAGCACTGGAAATAATAGTTAATACGACACGTATAGCTGAAAAAGTCAATAGATATTACCGAATTCAGCAAGCAAATAAAGGGATGTACATACAGAAATTTTTCATATAACATATAACAGCATTGTAGTCACATACTATTTAGCCTTTATAGACTAATAAGCTGTACATTTGCTGCCTTGTAAAGGGATTTTTAAAAGCTATTTTGTCATCTACGGCTTGTAAAGCTGCACAATACAATCAAAACTAAACAATATGTGTCCACTCAAGTGTCAAAGAACATAACACACATACTTGTTACGTAACTAGAGGATGCGGATAAAGCAGTTTAAGTGTGAGTCATACCCAATGTTCTTACACAAGTATGTCTACTAAGTACAAAGTATTGTGGTAAATGTCCTGCATGTCACTCATTTCACATGTAGCTACTGACATCTTGTGGTGCTTATTTGTTACTACAAAGTACACAGTGGAGGACCATTAGCGCACATTTGTTGTTGTATTGACTTTTTTGTGGAGCTCATTATGATAGCTTACCATATGAACCATTATCTGTATGTTGTTGTGTTTTCTGTTCATCTCTTTATTTCTCTATTTTTTTACCCAGCATCCATCTGCCATCGTGGCTTTTATTTGAACAGGGCATTACTGGAGTATAGTTTTTTTATTAAAATTAGAATATATAGTATTTACATCTCTCTCTCTCTTTCTCTCTCTCTCTCTCTCTCTGTTTCTGCAGGACTTGTATATGACAGTCTGATGTTGAAGCATCAGTGTGTGTGTGGCAATGCTCACATCCACCCAGAGCATGCTGGGAGAGTACAGAGCATCTGGTCCAGACTGCAGGAGACGGGCCTACTGGGGCGCTGTGAGGTACGCGCACACACACACACACACACACACACACACACACACACACACTAAAGTTTGGACCATAGAAATAGAATGGAATACAATTAGAGCAGTCAATCCCATTCATGCTGTTGCCATAGTGACCGCTGTTGTAGCAGGCTGACTGAACTAAAGCAACTTGCGGCAAGTCGCGACTCACTGAGGTGAGGATTTGCAGTAACGATGACTAAATTAGCAGTGGACTAGTAAGGTTACAAAGCATAGAAAATAGAAATTAGTCAAACTGAACAACTTCATGCTACATCCACACACTCTTGCCACAGCAGAGGAAAGCACATTGCTATCACCAGATGAGTGACAACTTTGTTGGTAACATAGCTAGCAAGTTAGTGGCCAGTTGTCTGGTTAGCTCTTGGGCTGGTTCTGCCAGGCTTTGGTGCTGCACTGATTACAGAATCTTAGACCAACAGTGAGCTGGTGACCATCAGGCTGGTGGCCATCAGGCTGGTGGCCATCGGGCCGGTGACCAGCGGGCCGGTGGCTAGCAGCATCGCCGGGCTTAACGGTCCCTCTGTTTGGCGAAAAACTACCTTGCTAACTAGCTAGCCAGCTGGCTGTCCCTGGGAGCTTAATCATTCTCTTCCCGGTGAGCTGCGACCACACACTTTATGGCCCTACTGATTTGTGGTCTGTTGTCACCATAACAACTTAGCAATGATCACCATTTTCTTTTGGACTAGTCAAATGACCACAGCAAGCAGTTCAGTGACCCTACTCCTACTCCTGTCATATTTCTATGGTTTAGACCTTTGTACTCACAGCAGAGCTACGCCCACAATGCTGTGATTTCATGGTTGTTGCACACATTGCAGGCTATCCTAGCATGCACTACAGAACACTGCTAACAGTCACCTCCCAGTGAAATATCTGTTTCCATCACACTAAAACATCTTTCCACCTCTCTCCATCTATACACCCACACAAGTTTCATTTTCCATCTCATCTATAGTATTTCTTTTGTTTGTTTTCCAAAAGGTAATTGATTCAAGATATTGCCGAACATCCATTCTATTTGTGTGTGTGTGTGTGTGTGTGTGTGTGTGTGTGTGTGTGTGTGTGTGTGTGTGTGTGTGTGTGTGAGAACAGAGGATTCGGGGCCGTAAAGCGTCTCTGGACGAGATCCAGTCTGTCCATTCAGAGTTCCACACTCTGCTGTATGGAACCAGTCCGCTGAATCGACACAAACTGGACCACAAGAAGCTGCTGGGTCTGTCTGAGTGATCTGTATCCCTGTATAGTACATAGCTGTGATATACTGTATATACAGTATTTATAATAATTTAAAAAATTTTGTCATTTTGCATCCTGACTGACATGCTACAAGTCATGCATCCTCTACTGTGGTCATTGCAGGTCCAATCAGCCAGAAGATGTACGCTGTTCTTCCCTGTGGAGGAATAGGGGTGAGGCTGTCTCTCTACTTGCTCTCTCAGTCCATATCTGTCTGTTTGCTTGTTCAGAATATCAGTGTTATAGCTCTGGTTTGTGCTCTGTCCTGATTCCCATCCCCTCACACTCTCTCTCACACACACACACACAGGTGGACAGTGACACTGTGTGGAATGAGATGCACTCATCTGCAGCAGTCCGCATGGCGGTCGGCTCCGTCATTGAGCTGGCCTTCAGAGTGGCGGCAGGGGAGCTGAAGGTAACATGCAGGGAAATATTCACACACACATTCACAGTTTTCTGAAAATAACTGGGACACATTTGTCTGACCTGCCCTTCACTCTGTGTGTTTTTGTGCTAGAATGGTTTTGCAGTGGTGCGTCCACCAGGTCATCATGCTGAGGAATCCACTGCCATGTCAGTACACCCACAAGATTACTGTTACACAGCTAAGTATGTCACTATGTCACGCTGATGATGACGACTAACAGTTTATACCGCTCTTTGTGTGTGTGTGTGTGTGTGTGTGTGTGTGTGTGTGTGTGTGTGTGTGTGTGTGTGTGTGTGTGTGTGAACAGGGGGTTTTGTTTCTTTAATTCAGTAGCCATTACTGCCAAGCTACTGCAACAGAAACTGGGAGTGGGCAAGATCCTCATTGTGGACTGGGTGAGTAGCACTGACACTGTCAGCATTGTCACCTGGAAAGTTAACTTTGTTATTTGCTTCTTTTAAGGCTTAAAAGTCATCAATTATTCTTTAGATAACACACATTATCTTTTTCAATTTGCATACAAGCAAGGTTGTAGCACAGAGGATGCAGTTGTCGCGCTTGTGCACATCACGTCCAAACACTGACAAACCTAAAACATAACAACATAAGATCTTTTCTTGGACTTCTCATCCCCATTTAACACAATTCAGCCTGAGTAATGTACGTCTGTCCAAAATTCAGCTTCAGGTCCCCATCAGAAAGGACTGTTTCAGGGCAAGGTAAACCCTTGAAAATATTCTAAATATAGCATTCACTTAGGCTAATATATATATATATATATATATATATTTTTTTTTTTTTTTTTTTTTTTTAGGTGAGGCTTTGTTTTAGGCTGTCTAAAATATATTTTGCTGCTGCCCCCATCCACAGCAGTACAATACTTTGCACCCATGCTGGTAACCCTGTCTGCTGCTCAAAAACTGGGGGTGTGCTGACCACCATTTACTGTAGATAATACACGACTATGAAGAAAGGCCTCTTACAATCCCTCTTCAAAACACTTTAATAGCCAATTATTCTGAGCAGGCTTGTATACAGGCAAAGAGCACTAATCTGGATAAAGTGTTGACCACACACAATGTGTTCAGAGTGTCTGTATCATAACAGTCTATTGACCTTCTCTTTGACGCCACTGTGACCTGTCACTGCAGGACATTCACCATGGCAACGGCACCCAGCAGGCCTTCTACAGTGACCCCAACGTCCTCTACATCTCCCTTCACCGCTACGACGACGGAAATTTCTTTCCTGGCAGTGGAGCTCCGGAGGAGGTACGCACACACACCACACACATAAAGTAGAGGTGTGAATTCAAAAATAGTTGAACCAGTGTCATATGCCCCATGTTCTGGAAATTACTAATACTGTAATTACAGCACTCATTGCACACCCACTAGAAACAGACTGATTCACACAGTCTCTGACCTATAGCTGTATGGTTAATTAAACTCTCATATAAAAATTGCTGCAATGCGTGGCTGCAAAACTGGACATGAGGCCAAAATGTATTATTTGTAAAACACTTAAGCAATGGTGAGAATACTGACAATGTGTTTAAAAAGTACCTTGTCTGTGTACCTGCAGTTATGCTCTAACCAAAACACACAGAGGGTATCCTTGAGGACTGACAAACATATTTCTTCCCTCGCAAACCTTTTTTCTAAAGCCAGATCTTTAACATATCATTTAAAGCAGTTTGAGACCTGCTCATCAAAATGTTGCTCCATCATGACCAAACACTTGGCATTGTACCTCTTTTGGCTGATTATTTATCTTGGCGGGACTACAAGCATGTAAAATGTACTGTATGTCTGGTCGTTTTTCTAAAGGGCTGGAATTCCAGAACATCAACGGCCACATTGGCTGTCAAAAGAAAAGCATAAGAAGAAGAAGAAGAAGAAGAAGATATTCCTTTATTAGTCCCACGAGGGGAAATTGAATTTTTTCACTCTGTTGTTAACTTATACACGGTACATGCAGACCCGAACACACACATGCACCAACATGCAACAATGGAGAGATGTCAGAGTGAGGGGGCTGCTCCTGACAAGCGCCCCGAGCAGTTGGGGGTTTGGTGCCTTGCTCAGGGGCACCTGGAATAAACCCTGAACTAGACTGTTATATTTACTCGGCAAGTCAATCGGGAAAGCAAACGCAGGCCGTCCAACAGCTCAGCTCGGCTACTTTATCTGCCTCTTCTCTTGCTAAGCAGAAACTTCATGTTTAAAACAAACAAATCTTGGACTTGGAAAACAAAAGGTTTTCAATTTCAACATTTAATTGCAGCATCAATACTGAATGTACGTTCATTCCTGTTTTACATACATAACAATAATGATGATAATATTGTCTTAACGTGGTTATCAGATTCTGCTCGATGCTTGGTGCTTAATGCAGCCTGCTACTACTTTGCTAGTTAACAGTAATGCAACTATGCATATAGTACTGATAACCATGCCATCTTGCTATGGACCGTTCCTTGCCACCATCTGATTGAGCAGCAGAGCTCGAAATATAATACTTTACTTTACTTTACTTTACTTTAATTTATTTACAGAGTGAACAGAGTGGCTAAAAGTCTATTCTGCTTTTGTCGAGGTAAGCCACAATTAGAGTGAGAAATACAAACAGGGACAGCCTCCCTGCCATGGATGGGTTCCTGATTGGCCAATCACTCATAAATCCACTAATTATTTTAGTGTACCCCTTTTACACCCATTAACTTAAATTAGATAGGAATAGGAAGCAATAGAAAACACAATACAACATAGACTCAGACATGGTCATAGTTAGACATAGGTTTTCACTTAAATAAGCACTCATTTCAAATATGAAATAATAATTTATTAAGCTTGTTGATTCTGATTTGTGGCTGCTGGTCTATTGACCGGCCATCACATAGGGCTGGGCAAAATATATCATATTGATATCAAGATGTGAGACTAGATTTTGGATATTATAGATAGAACTATAGAAACTATATAGATATAGTTTTAAAGGTTACCTTACAGTAAAGTGATGTACTTTTCTGACCTTACCAGACTGTTCCAGCTATTTTATTATTTGCCTTTACTCACTTAGTCATTATATCCACATTAATCATAATTTTTTTTATTTTATAAAAATACCAATAGCCAACCCTACAATATCATCTCAGTATTGATATTGAGGTATTTGGTCCAAAATATTGTGATATTGATTTTCTCCATAACCCGAATTTCCCTCCAGGGATTAATAAAGGTTCATCATATCTTATCTTATCTTATCTTATCGCCCAGCCCTACTACCACTGCATAGTACCTTTTAGACATCAGTAGAACTAAAGTCCAGTGATTTATTGGTGATTTCATTTACAAATATTGGTGGTTCTTTGCTGTTTGTTCCATATTTTATATTCCCATCACCAACACACACACACACACACACACAAGATAGACACAGACACAAAGGAACCACCAAATGATAACACCTCTCTGTCTCTCTGCAGGTGGGATCAGGTGCAGGTGTTGGCTTTAATGTGAACATAGCATGGACTGGAGGAGTAGAGCCACCTATGGGTGATGTGGAGTACCTCACTGCCTTTAGGTAAATATTCTTATTGTTATTATGGGTTCTTATCACTCACTCGTCACTCTCACTCATCTTCAACCATTTGTCCGGGTTCGGGTTGCAGGGGCAACAGCTCCAGCAGGGGACCCCAAACTTCCCTTTCCCAGGCCACATTAACCAGCTCTGACTGGGGGATCCCGAGGCGTTCCTAGGCCAGTGTGGAGATATAATCTCTCCACCTAGTCTTGGGTCTTCCCCAGGGTCTCCTCCCAGCTGGTCATGCCTGGAACACCTCCCTAGGGAGGGGCCCAGGTGGCATCTTTACCAGATGCCTGAACCACCTCAACTGGCTCCTTTCAATGCCAAGGAGCAGCAGCTCTACTCTGAGTCCCTCACGGATGGCTGAGCTTCTCACCTTATCACTAAGAGAGACGCCACCCACCTGAGAAAACTCATTTCAGCTGCTTGTACCTGTGATCTAGTCATGACCCAGCCCTCATTCCCTTCCCGGAGTAGACAGTCTATTGGTTTCCTGCTAAGAACCATTGCCTCCGATTTAGAGGTGCTGATCCTCATCCCAGTCGCTTTACACTCGGCTGCGAACTGATCCAGTGAGTGCTGGAGGTCGCAGACCAATGATGCCAGCAGAACCACATCATCTACAGAAAGCAGCGATGAGATCCTCAGCACCCCGCTCTGCAAACTCTCCTTCCCCCAACCACACCTTGATATCCTGTCAGTGAATATCACAAACAGGATTGGTGACAAATCGCTACCCTGGCGAAGGCCAACCCCACCGGAAACGAGTCTGACTTACTGCCGCGAACCTGGACACAGCTCTCGCTTTGGGAGTACAGAGATTGGATGGCCCTGAGAAGTGACCCTCTCACCCCATACTCCCGCAGCACCAAGTCCACGAAACACATATAGAGTGGATGGGCATATTCCTAGGCCCCCTCCAGGATCCTTGGGAGAGTAAAGAGCTGGTCCATTGTTCCACAGCCAGGATGAAATCCGCATTGTTCCTCTTCAATCCGAGGTTCGGCTATCGGCCAAACCCTCCTTTCCAGCACCCTCGAGTAGACTTTACCAGGGAGGCTGAGTAATGTCATACCCCTCTAATTGGCGCACACTCTGGTGGTGGTCCCCGTTATCAAAAAGGCAAAGACAATGATTCCCCATCAGCTCTGCTTCTACAAGAGAGGGCATATTAGTCAGGTTCAGGAGTTCCTCAAAGTGCTCCCTCCACTGCCCAATTACTTCCTCAGTTGAGGTCAGCTTGGATGGTTCCTTGTTTTCCCTTCCTGGTTTTCCGAAAGTCCTTATCCATGGCTACTCCGAACTCGTCCCACACTTGCTGCTTTTCTTCCTTTACGACAGTGGCTTAAGCACTATGTGCCTGTTGGTACCTTGCAACTGCCTCCAGAGTCCTCCGAGATAACATTTCCTGGTAGGACTCCTTCAGTCGGACGGCGTCCCTGACCACTGGTGTCCACCATAGTGTTCAGAGCTTCCATTGCCCTCTGGGGTTCAATGCCTGGTTCAATGAAAGGATGCCAGAAAAGCTCTGCCAGAGGTGTGAGTTGAAGATCTCTCAGACAGGGGCCTCCTCCAGACGTTCCCAGCTCACCCCCACTACCTGTTTGGGTTTACCAGGTCTGTCCAAAGTCTTCCCCCATCCTTTGACACAACTCACCACCAGATGGTGTTCAGTTGACAGCTCTACCCCTCTCTTCACCCAAGAGTCCAAAACATGTGACCTCATATGAGATGATACAATCACAAAATCAATTATCGACCTTCGGCCTAGGGTACTCTGGTATCCAGTACAGTTATGAGCATCCTTACGCTTGAACAGGGTGTCTGTTATGCTCTGCCCATGACTAGTACTGAAGTCCAGTAACAACTGACCACTCCATTCAGGGTCTCCAAGAAGGCCAAATACTACTGTTCGATGGGTACACACAGACAACAGTCAGAGTTCAACCTGAAGGTGTAGGGAGGCAGCCCTCTCGTCCACCGAGGTAAACTTCAACTTAGTGGCACTCACGCCTCACACCTTGGGCAACTCCAGAGAAGAATACAGTCCAACCCCTATCAAGGAGAACGGTTCCAGAGCCAAGGCTGTGCATAGAAGTAAGCCCCACCAGATTTAGCTGGTAGCGCTCCACCTCCTGCACAAAGTCCAGCTCCTTCCCCCATAGAGAGGTGACGTTCCATGTGCCGAGAGCCAGTCCCTTGCCTTCACTGGCACCCACGTGGCAGCGCACCCGACCCCAGCGGTTCCCCCTGTGGATGGTGGGCCCACAGGATGGAGACAAGGGGTTTCTACGTCGCTTATTTGGGCAGTGCCTGGCCGGGCTCCATGGCAAGCCCGGCCACCAGGCGCTCACTTACGGGCCCTCCATCTGGGCCTGGCTTCCTCCGGGTCGAGTCTCTTCTCCAACTTGAACAATCATGGGGTCTTGTGAACCATTTTTGTCTGGCCTCTCACCTGAGACCAATTTGCCATATGGGACACACAAACCTCTCCACCACATTAAGGTGATGGTTCCCGGAGAGGCGGGGTTCTTATATTTTAAATATATCCTTTAAATGGTTTCATTGTTTCCAAGATCAACAGAGACACGTGGAATGTGAGTGGACACTAGTTAACTCTTGGCAGAGAAGTCTGATCCTGTCACAGTCCACACCCATAGTCAGTGTTTGATGTTAGGTACTTATGGTACGTGTCCACAGGGCTATTTTTTTTAATCACAAGGGATCACCTTGCTACCCAGCATCTGCTGCTTGATAGGCTGCCACCAGACACAAGGCACTATGCACCTGATTGGATGAACGCTTTCCCTCATGGTCTGCTGCTCCCAGCTTTCAAACAGGAACCAACATGGTGACTCATTTGGAAACAAGAATAGTTCACTGAAATGTGTTTCTGAAAAAATTTTATGTGAGAAATAAGTCATGCAGTGGTGGCGAGTTGCGTCCTACGCCCCCAGTTTGCATAAAGTAGCCTAGACCTCAACTTTATGCAAATGTGGAGTGGCCAATGTGATGCCCTGTCTCTCAAATCCTGGCAACACACTGCCAGAATGCATTGCGCGGCTGCTAACATAGACAATGAATGGGAAGTGTGGAAAGGCTGGAGACTGTGGACACGTACCATTAGAGCTAATTTAAGCTTGGTTGATAAATATTGTCCAACAAAAATATCTCCAACAGTCAAATTTGTGCCTTAAGTATAAAAACATGCTGTAAAATGTGTGTGTGGCTGTGTGTGTAGGAGCGTAGTGATGCCCATCGCCCAGCAGTTCAGTCCAGATGTGGTTCTGGTGTCGGCAGGCTTCGACGCAGTAGAGGGTCATCAGTCTCCTCTGGGAGGATACAATGTCTCCGCCAAGTGTGAGTGTTACGGTGACTTGACCGAGACCAATTTCTTTAATGCTATATCAACAGTGTGATTGACAAATGCTTTTAGTGAGTGTTTTAATAGCCATGATTGGTGTGTGTTGGCAGGTTTCGGTCAGCTAACACAGCTGCTGATGGGTCTGGCAGGTGGCCGCATTGTTATGGCGCTGGAAGGCGGTCACGACCTCACCGCTATCTGTGACGCATCAGAGGCCTGTGTCTCTGGACTCCTGGGAGACCCGGTGAGAGAGTCAGAATATCTGCAATAATTATTCATAGTTTACTTTCAAACATCTCTGTGAATAATATGAAAATATGGCACTGTCAGTTAGACAAGTACTAGTGGTGAGTGGGGTGACTAAGTACGTAATAGCAGCTAATTTAAGAGCTAGTCTGGTTCTGTTCGAAGTTGAAAAATTGGACAGCCAACAATGTTTCACTCATACATAAACTGATGACATGAAGTAAAATACATAGACTGTATATGTGTAAATGGACGCCATGTCTCCACTGTACAATATAAAGCCAAAATATCTGAGATACGGGTGCTGCCATATTGAGATTTTGACGCTATATGGAGCCAGAGTGATCGGGGGGCTGGCACCACAGTATTGAGGTCCCGCTCACACAGCCGCCTGAGCCAATCACGAGGCGAGCATAGCCTCAACTTCCCGATATGTTAGCACCTACTAAGCATAATATCTCTGACTGCAATTCTGATAAAACTTACAAGGATTCATTGATTTACGGATGAACAGATTCAATTTTGGCGGTCAAAGGTCAGGGTCACTGTGACCTCACGAACATTTCATATGCTAATTATGACAATTGATGACATCAAGTGATGACATTTTGGACAGAGCCCCATTTCCCCCCTGCTTCTGGTTATTATGCTAAGCTAGGCTTGCGCCATGTCACTCCAACTCCAAACTTAACACATGAGATATATATTTAACTTGTCCACTGACTGTTGAAGGACAGTGAATAAGTGATTTTCCTCTAAAATGCTGAATTCCTTTAGACACAGCAGATCAGCACATGCAGATGAGACAGAAGGTAGAGACGCCTCCACTCTGGTTTTATAGGTAGTCCTCGTTGATCAGCATTATGATTGCAGGATGTATTTTATTGTGTTGAACATAAAATACAGAAGTTGATTTCATGCATTTCTATTAACTCATACTTTCTGTCTCTATTAGTGTGACTCTGTGTTTCAGTGGCCTCAGGAGAAGCCATGTCCAAAAGCTCTGACCTCACTTCAGAGAGTAATAGAGATCCAGAGTAAGAAACACATACACTAAATATACACATTGATGAGAAGCTACAACAGGTCCTGATCCTCTCTCTCACTGTCCCTCCAGGTAAACACTGGTCTTGTCTCCAGAGTTTGTCTCAGACAAGTGGTTACTCGCTATTGGATGGCCCCCTGGGGGCGCAGGGCCAATCGGAGAAGGACGAGGCAGAAACAGTCAGCGCCATGGCTTCCCTTAGTGTTGATGTTGAGCAGCCAGGCTCAGATCCTGACAACACAGAAACCAGCAGGTCAGCAGTGCACTGCTTCACTCCCGACTGTTGCTATAGTGCCATAGAGAGAACACACAGTAACAAACACAAATACATATAGTTTAGCCTGATGGTTTTTATTCACAAAAATATATTGTGTTTACATTATGGCTGTCAAAGTTAATGCGTTACTGCAGATTTGTTTCAACAACACTCATTTATTTAATGCATTAGCACAACTTCAGATTTTGAGGTTGTAGTGGCTCAGTTTTAAACCTAGAATGATTGATTTCCAATAATACATACATTTGTATAAAGCAGCATATTTGTATACTCCCATGTTGATAAGAGTATTAAATACTTGACAAATCTCCCTTTAAGATACATTTTGAACAGAAAAAACTATGCAATGAATTTGTGATTAATCACAATTAACTATGGACAATCATGCAAATAGCTGTAATTAAATAGCCCTAGTTTGTTTTCTCTGTGTTAAAATAGTTAAAATATTTTAAGTTCTGTGAATGATGCAAATTCCGCTTATTCACATGGGGAAAAGTTATACTTGCTGTCAGTATTCCTATTTTCTTCCAGGTGAGTTTTAATTTCTTCATGCATTTCAAACACAAGGTACATACATTTTGTATAAGCAAGTTAGTTAAATTCACCTGTTTTCAGATGACAAAAAAACTATTTAGAAAAAAATATTCTGGCAAAACTGTTTTTCCCACCTGCTGCACGGATTCACAAGGTCTAATAGTAAACTTGAGGTTTATTTATTTTATTTATTATAAGCCATTTAGCGCTGTTGCCTCACAGCAAGAGGGTTGCAGGTTCGATTCCGGCTTGGGGCTCTTCTGTTTGGAGTTTGCATGTTCTCCCCCTTGTAAGCATGGGTTTTCTCAAGGGTTTTCTCTGGGTACTCCGGCTTCCTCCCACAGTCCAAAGACATGCAGGTTAGGTTGATGATGACTCTAAATTGTCCGTAGGTGTGAATGTGAGTGTGAATGGTTGTCTGTCTCTATGTGCTCTGCGATGGACTGGAGACCTGTCCAGGGTGAACCCCGCCTTCGCCCAATGCCAGCTGGGATCGGCTCCAGCCCCCCCGCGACCCCTAATGGGATAAACGGTTGACGATAGATGGATGGATGGCTATTAAATAGTTTTATTCTGACTGTCCTCAGGTCCACAGAAGAGCCAATGGAAGAGGAGCCTGTATTGTAGAAGAGCGTAAAAGAGAAACACAAAAACTCCTGTCCTTCCTCCTCTTCCTCTTCTGCCACAGAGTGTGTGTACGTACACAAACACACAGAATGGATTGTAGTGTTGTGGAGGACTCTTGGTTGAGGAGAACATTATGGAGGCAGGAGAAGGTGGGGATTGTAAAAAAAAAAAAGGACATATCTCTTTTCTACTGGTTCATCAGCCCGAGGAGGAGCAGACGACTTGTTGGCATCTCCATGGAAACCAGAGGAGGGGCTCAGCGAGGAGACGCATCTTATAACCTGCATACCTGTACACAGCACCACTGACGTTCTCCCTTCCACCTCACAGTCATTCTTCTCTTTCTATTTCATTGCTACTCTGTTTCCACAGCGGGTCGATAACTAAGAAGTTTGAGTCCCGTCAAAATGTCAGACAGCAAGAGGACGACTTGTCTTCTTGTCTGTCAGAGAGACGCAGAGTGAACGTGAGGTCGGCTGGCGAAGGAGGAGCAAACCGTTTAAAAATGAACAGAGGAGGAGGAGGAACTAGGTGCCTTTTTTTAAAACCGTCTGATTAGAAACCACAACACACCACCGCCGCAGCACCTCAGCAAACCTACCAGCCAATCAGGACTGAAGAAACACACCGATGCACACACTCATACTGCTGTTGTTTCACTTGTCATTTTTGAATCTTTGTTTATTCATCTGGATGCCTTAATTTGTTCACTATTCAGCAACCCTGAGAGAGAGAATCATGAGAGTTGATATAAATTTATAGTCAGAAATGTATTGAAACTGCTAAGAATTGTATTTTCTTTTAAAACTGACAATATTCACGCCAGGTACTCCCATTTTTTTTCGGGAAGAAAAGCCTCTAAAGCCATGATTACACACTAGAAATCCCCAGTAAAAGTCTCCATTGAATATTAATGTAACGTTAATAATAATATTCAGTCCGACTTTTATGGGATCTGGTGCAAGTGTCTCAGGATCAGGCCCGTTCTAGCAGTATTCATCGGTTGAAATATGTAAACTCGTCTGTCTCTCTCTCTTTCACACATGTTGGTTGAGAGTCATGTGACCTGAGCCTCATCCCCTCTTCTCCAAAGGGGATTGTGGGATTGTGGCACGTTTTTGAAACACCACAACGACCACCACGTCCCTCTTTTTTCTTTTTGTCTTTTTTAAATTCTGATATTTCCTCTTTGGTGTAAATACTGTTTCCTGTCCTGTTGCCCACGATTACGTCACAGCAGACTCAGTGTGGTCACTTTTCTATATCTGTACATACATAAATGTATAAAAACACAACATTTCTCCTTTTGTATAAAAAAGATAATAAAAAGATAATATTCTATATAAATATATATATATATATATATATATATATATATATATATATATATCAGTATATATACAGTATATATATATGTAAACTGTTTTATCCAATCAGATTGGATTTATGAATATATTCTATTTGGAGATTTGATGTTTTAAAGGTTTGGCTGTTTGACAGGAAGTAAGCACACTGTCTGAGGTCTTCAGACTGCCACCTGTTTGTCTGTTTACAGATGTTGAGGATGGCTGGACGTAGTCATTGTCAGGGTGGTTGTTGTGGTTGTGGTTGTTGGGGGTGAACAGCGAGCAGGCAGTGCTGCCCTCCACAGGCAAACAGCAGCAACTACAGAAAAGGGGATGTTAAGGTCAGAGGTCATGTGGGTAAATAGACTGGTCCAGTGATGATGCGTTTTTGTAGTCCAACAGGAAGTTAGCTTCTCCCTCCATAGCTCATGATATTCATAATCTTGTCCGTTGTATGACATATCATGGTTCTGAATCCCCAGATCCTGTAACTCAGACATTTTAGTCACCGAGAGGCTCAGGGTAAATGGAGTCATCGAAGTGGTTAAGAAGATTACCTGCCATTTTGTGAATTCTTGCAGAACATAAACTCTGTGGTAAACACACTAACCCTAACTTACACATTTTGACCAGCAAGATAATCTTCATGAACACCACAGTCAGCAGAAGTATAAAGCTAATGAGTATACACAACGAGGACGAGTCAGTGTGATGGCGTTCTGTAGACTCATTTAGCCACCTGTTAGCAACCAGCTTTTAAAGACACATAAAGCTTCCAAAATTCACGAGTGGGATATTTACTGATGTATTTTATGCTGTAGAACAAAACTTTAAGATGGTCTGTTAAGCTTGTGTTAACCACAGACCTCATTTTAGACATGTAACTAAAAACCCATTCAAAAAACTCTCAGACGAGAGAATGGAAGTTCGAAAATATTAACTCGTTTCTTTTTGCCACAGAGTTTATTTTCTACAATAATCCGACCCATTGGGTTTTTGTTTAGGGAACCAGGGTGACGCTAACTTCCTGGTTGGCCTACAAAAATCCCTGGAGCACTCTGTTGCCATTGTCTGCGCTGTTAGCACCAAAAGCTACGAGCCACAGGCTCAGTCGTCACCATGCAGAGAGCCGTGTGGAGGCAACAGACGAGCTCTGGATGTTGAATTTAGCACCACCAAGCTACCATTCTCTGCTCCCTGAAGATGCCCAGCTTCAGAGCTGAACCAGTCTATTACCAGTATCTAGAAGCTCAACTCAGAAACACTATCGAGTGACATCAGTAAGCTAACTCTGCCGGACACAATCTTCAACCTCACTTAAGTCCATTTCCCAGGACCCTCTGCGGTGTAGCGAGTGTTGTAGCTACCTCTGGGTCTCATCTGTTCAAAGCAATACAACACTGATAGGACAGCCTATTAGCCCATGGTAACACAGCAGGCAGTGTCACAGCTTACATCGTTCATGGAGCTTTTATAAACGTGCTGTTTGTGTGTATTACCTGTCGGATGGAATGGACAGAGTATTAGTTGATCACCAGATTGATTGATTTATTGATCTGCGTTTCCAGGCGGTTCGGTGTAGTCTTTTTGTAAACACTAAGGCCATTTTGTTCATCATACCTGTCAGTAATAGCAGCGCCTCAGGTTGGGGGGTGGAGTTGATAAATCAAGATATCCCAAGACAGAAAAAGATTAGCCATTGAACATGGTGGATGGTGTTGATGTCTGAACTAGACTGGAGTTCATGCGGGCACAAAGGAACAAAACAGCAGTAGCAGAACAAGCAAGCAGCAACTACCACAGAAGCCTGTCAATTAAGCAATTCATAGCTCACTTTAAAATGCCTTAGTATTATGCTTTAAACTACCATCAATAACTAATGAATTCAAGTTGTTGAATAATTTGGTGTTCTTTGTCACTGTGGTAGCATCTAGTTGCCATTACCAGTTTGGGTGTATCACAACTTGGGAATTATTTTGTAGTTTTAGCCATCATCCCCATAATTAATGAGAACGCTACATACTACACACTACTACTAACAGAGCAAGGAACACGAGCAGTCAGAAATAAAGAAACCCTCTCCGTACTCACCATAGCCGTGCACCGATAGATAACTGCTGTTAGAGTAGCTGTTCCCGACCCACAGAGAAGACATGTCCACTCAGGACCTTTAGTACATTCAGTGTGTGTATGAGTTACGAGCATTTTAACCAAAGTGTTTTTTTAGAGGTCTGAAATAACTATTTAACAATAAAAAGCAAACTTTTTTTGATGCTGTTTTGCAGATTTTTTTTCCTCCGATTGTCTTACCTGCCTATCATCTCGCGATTTATCTGGTGATTACGTCTTCTTGTTGCCCCCTCTTCTTCTGCAGAAGTTTGATAGGACCTGCCCATTTTCTAATATTCACATAAAATTAGTGGAGTTATTTGCATTTTCTTTTGCCAATTTTCTTGAAATATACAAATATATACTTCCTCCCACTGTACATAATTGAATCCAAAATATCGTAGATACGGGAGCCGCTGTCTTGAGATTTTGATGTCATCCACCTGCGCCCATCACAAGCGGAGCAAATCATAATATCTCTATAACTACATTTATGATCAAAGTGTTAAATTACACAGTTTCGTAACAGTTATGGAAAGTTAAAGTTAGATCCCTCTTCCACTGCTCCAAGCTGTCAATCATGATGTTTCGCCCCGTTATAGCATCAAATAACTTCTCAGAAAAATGAAAAGCGCGATAAGAACTGCCTAATATGACAGAAACCATCTTTGTGAATAGTGTCTTTGACGTGTAAGTTGACTTTTTAGTTTGGCCCAGCCACCAGAGGGTGAGCCAGATGGTTTGGCTTCATTTTTGGGGAGCTGTCATGTCGTCCATCTGTATATACAGTTTATATGGTTCAAACTAATTCCTTTCAAACATACCTTGATGTTTTGTTCTAACAATGTTGCTGTGTTACGAGATTCCAGCAGTCACTTTTGTGAGTTTGACGATATCGTCGTATCGACTGAGATGACAGCCAAAACTATAAAAATAAGACCCAGATTATAACACAGAATGATCCTTCAAGTTTGGGTGGTTGCTGCTTGGTCTTGCACTGCTGCCAGAGGGCACACATTAGCACAGACTGCAGACTGATGCTTTATCACGCTCAGTTCAGGTTGGTTTGTACTGAGACAAATCGGAGGTGCTGGGGGGCACGTGGAGAACCATCTGTACCAGTTTCTTATCCTCTACATTGAAACCTCAAACAGTACAGTAGTAGTAGTGCTGAGTCTGATGGTTTGTGTCATCAGGGTGATGAATCGTGCTGTCTGGAGTCTCCTCCCTAGTCCAGAGGCTACACAGCTTTACTGTTGCTACCACCCACACACACACTAAGGTGATACGCACACTTTCACTCACACACAGACTATTTTGCTACACAAGTTAATACTGTATATTTCTTGATATGTTTGATACTGTGGTGTAAATGTAGTGTCCTGCTATGATGCGGTGTGTGTGGGGGGGTGTTTTTGGACTCTTGGGTGGGACAGAGGAGGTTCAGTATCAGTGTGACTGTCACCTTCTCTCTCCATCTCTTTTACCTCCGTCTCTTTTCGAGGGAAGACGTTCTCTCTGTTACCTTTCTCTCGTCCTGCTCGTGACTGAAAAATTGGAAAGCGCCGTTTTGTTGGAACTAATCACAAGCACATTCCTGACTATTCTCTGTCTGTGCTGTCGTTTTATCCAGATTCTTTCCTGTTGCGACAATACAACATGTGTCTAGTTCTTGCTGACTCACATGTATATAAAGTGCATATATGTGTACACATGTGCAATACACGCTATTCGAGCAATCTATTACTGTGACTATTATTGATGATGATACTTGTCCCTTTTTTGAAGTTTCAGCCCGTTTCTTTCTTCTTGTCCTGATTTCCTGTTGATGAATTGTGTTGCAGGAGCTTAAAAAGGGAAGTAGGTGACTCTTGTGATTCTTCACACTTTAATTTCAGGGTTGGTGGACATTTTAATGAAGCCCTTTTTTATTACTCTCACTGTAATGTTGTGACGTTGATCCTGATTATCTGTTTCTTTGTGTTTTTTTTAAGTGAGCCTGTTGTTAAACTTGTCTGGAAACTCAATAAAGCAATTCACCGACTGTCAGATCCATTTCCCAACACTCGTAGAACTGGTCCAAAGGGGGGAAAATCTGCCATCCAGCACCTCTGAAGCTCCTGTGGACAGAGCGGGGTTATCTGTGCTTTGCCTCATCAGCTGTGAGAAACGTCATATCGTCCAGCCCTTCATGCCATTATCTTACTATCCATTATGAAATTAATTTTCAAAATGTTTGCAAAGCCAGAAGAAAAAGTCTGAACAGTGTCCAGGTCAGCATCAGGCTTTAGGATAAGCTTGATAGAAGGTCTACAGTAAAAATTGTGCCATTTATGTGCGCTGAACGTCAGCAGTAGGCTGTAGTCGGCATTTCAGAAGTACTGAGGTCATGATTTCAAGTAAGTTTCATGCCTTATTAGTCCTGTTTACGGTTAACATATCCTTTTTTCTTTCTTTTCAATATAAATATTCAGTATGTCCTTGGTGTGTCTAGAGGCCCCAGCTCATGATAATCTTCCATTAAAATGTCATAGTACAGTATGCGATAAAAATATGAAATGTCATAGTATAATATGCCATAAAATATGAAGTCATGTTGTATGGGAGGAAAAAGTCATAAAAAAGTCAGTTTAGGTTGTCAAAAAATAGTATTATTTGTAGTAGTTCATGTTGAAAAAAGGCAAAAATGTAACTGTCATCATATGTAATAAAAATCATAAAAAAGTCATAGTATAGTATGTTGAAAAAAATGTTAAACTGGCAAAGTATACTATATCAAAAATGTCATATTGTATGTATGGCAAAAAAAAAAAAAAAAAAAAAAAAATCATAAGTCAGAGGATGTCCAAAAAGTCATAGTATGCCAGAAAAACGTCAAAAACTGTCTCGGTATATTATGCAATAAAAAGTCATAGTATAGTATGTCGGAAAAAATAAAAATACTGTAAGTCGTATAGTATGTTGAAAAAAGTCAGTCACATTATAGTATATCAAAAAACAAGTCATAGTATAGTACGTTGAAAAAAGTCACTGTATAGTAAGTTTAAAAAGTCATATTGTATGTTGTAAAAAAGTTTAATAGTATGTCAACTCATATTACAGTATGCCAAAAAGTTATATAGTATGTTAAAAGTCATAGTATATTAAGTCGTAACGATGTGTCAAGAAAAGTAAGACATCATAGTCAAAAAAGTAAAAAATGTAATTGTGTCATGTCAGAAAAGTCAGTGTAGCATGTTGAAAAAATGTTAAAGTACAGTATATCAAAAAGACATATTGTATTATAGTATGTCAAAAATGTTGCAGTATATTATGTCATAAAAAGTCATAGTATAGTACATACGTCTTAGAATAGAATGCCATATATTAGTATGTTACAAAATGTATAAAAAGTCAATGTAGTATACCATTAAAAAGGTCATAAAAGACTCATAGTATAATATAAAAAGGCATAATATAGCATGTCATAAAAAGTTACAGAATAGTATGCCATAAGAAGTCTAATACCAAGGTCTGGGTGAATACTCAATTCTGATTGGGTGCAGGTTGTCCATTTATTCCTGTTATAAAATGGTCTGGGTGAATACTTGATTAATTACGCTAATAATTTACTAAATTAATAATTTAAAAAAATTGTTAGTTGCAAATCCATTTTATTTCTTTATTTTTTTATTAGTCAAATAGCCTCAAAACTGGAATCAGCCCAAAAAATAGTCAGCATCAGGTGACTGTTTGTCAGAGACAGAGGGAACAAACTGGAGCCAGGTCAGCTGAGAAGTCGCCATACATGGAGTAGAGGCTGGGATGCAGAACAGACAAAAAAAATAAATAACTGCCACTGAGGAAACAATTTAAGAATGAACTCATAAATGTGATATGAGCAGAACGAGAATTCCTCAATCAGCTGGACATTGGAGAGCCAAGACAAAACGGTGTGCTTATCCCAGAAACTAATGTATTTCAACACAGTGGGCTGCAGATCCTACACACTCAGCACTCGGCTGCAGAGGGAAACTAGCTGACTCATCACCTACTAATGAATTCTTTCTAAAAACAAGGCCACTTGCTTTCTTTCTGAAGAAGTCTGAAGTTGGAGAGTCTAACTCTCCGGAGAGTAGATCTTGATGAGGTGTTGCGGCTCGGTGGGATAGCCGGTGACCGGACAGCGGCGGTTGGCTTTCACATACACGTAGATGCAGCGGTAGCAGAAGACGAAGCCGGAGGTGGACAGCACCGTGGCGTTGGCGCGAAGCCTTCGGCACAGCGGACAGTTCCTGCTGTCGGGTCCAGGCTTAGTTTCTTTGCCGTGATCGGCTGGGACAGATGGAGAGTCCTGTCCACTCTGCTTCTGCTGGAGGTGGAGGGGGGTGGAGGAGCGGGCAGGGAGGTGAGGCTTTTCACAGTGCTCTGGTTGTCTGAGGAGTACCACCACTCCAGGAACTGCAGGAAAAAGACGCCTAAGGAGAGGGAGGTGGAGAGGGACATGGCCACGCCCCGCGCTGCCTGCGACATCAGCCACCATGCTCTCTGCGCCAGGCTGCAAACAGAGGAACAATGCATTTTGGGTGATGATTTAAGATCTTTGTCTGACATTGGGACTCCTGGAAGAACACTTGTTACGCAAATTCCTAACCTAAACTTCTCTTACAAGGTTTTCTGTTGAGTGTTTCCAGTAGTTTCATAGTATGTGAAAAAAGTTTTAAAAAAAAGGCATCTTATGTGGAAAAAGTAAAAAAAAAAAAAAATCATAGTATGCTGAAAAAAACTTTAAAATCATATATAGTATGTGGAAAAAGTTAAAAAAAAAAAATTGTATGTTGAAAATCTTTTTAAAAAATAAATCACAGCATGTTAAAAAAAGTCATATAGTAAGTAAAAAAAAAGGTAAAAATTAAAAAGAAAGTCATGGGAAGTTGCGGGTTCTTTAATTTGATCATAACCATAATCAGCTGCCAAAGATGTTTGCCTGTTTTGCTCCTTTTGTGGACATGTTTAATTTCAAAAAATGTTACCAAGGAGTGAAAAAATAATTTCACACCGCAAAGCTTTAAGTCCTGCTGTCAGATACCAGCAGACAAAAATAACAAGTTTAGCCGTGTCAGTAGTCGCATGAGAGAATCAGAAACAACTAGAAAATATGAATACAGCTGCAGCCTGAGAGTCTCAAAGACCAGAAGAAAAGACTGTTCTCCATTTGGAGAAGGGCACAGAAGTGTTACAACTCTTACGACTGACTGGAGAAGCTATAATATAGCACTAATAAAACACACACACACACACACACACACACACACACACACACTTAAAATGTGTTTGAACTGTACCTCCCATCCACTGGGTTGCCACTTCTGCTGGTCTTCAGCTCCATGTCTCTGATATCTTGAACGTTAAGTCGTGCCAGTCTGACTCTGGCCAGCCACAGCAGGGGATTATGTGTGCTGGCGACTCCAAAGACAAAGAGCAGCTGCTGGCAGAAGACCCAGGCCTGCCAGGCTGAGCTGACGTACGGGTATGCCGCCACGGCCGCCCGGTACAGCCTCTGGCTCCTGGTCTGCGCCAGCCGGATGGAGAAGTCCTCCTCGTCCCTCTGCCGTGCCAGCGTTGCCTCCAGCTTAGCCCGCAGGTACGGCACGAGGCAGAGAAGAAGAAGAGAGCGCCAGTGTGACTTCCTGCGCAGCCCCAGGCAAACGGGAAGTCCTCGTTCTCCTGAAACTCTCTTCAGGCCGTAAAAGTTCTCGGAGAAGGAGGCGCAGCAGTGAGACAGGAAGTGGTTCTGGAGGAGGAGGTCCAGCACCAGGTAGAGCTCATCAAAGTGTCGCCACAGGATGCCAAAGCGGGACGGGTTGGACTCTGCCAGAACCTGAGAGGGTCACCAACACACAAGTAGTTAGAACTACGGTTGAAGTTTCTTTGCAGAGCACAATTTAGGGCTAAATCACAGTTCAATCTCAGCCTCCATTTAGGCCATCTCAGCAGACAGATCCTTTGCATCAAAATAAACGCTCCACAACTCCAAGTATGTGCTACTCCCTGTGACAAACTGTCAGTAAATTAAATGTGTGTGAGAGACAGCGAAGTAAAACGCAGTGAAAGAAAAAACGACAAAAGTCATAGGAACCCAGCGTTGGTGAGCAGATCAAATCAAACGCTATTCATTGCTTTTCTTCAACTCTTCATCGTGTTGATACCTGCTCTAACTTTACACTGACGTTAAAGGGGAAATACCCCCATCAAATCCTCCATTTCAGTGAAGTGGTTCAATGTATTAAATGAGATTGTCTTTCCTTAAAAAGTCAACTTGTTTTTGAAAGGCCAACAAATATGGATTGAAGCAGAATATTTCCCGAAATAAAAACATGAATGGATGTGAATTTTCCAAATGATTACATCTATCTTTTTTTCAATAAATCTAGACTTTTGGAATTTTCAATGCTCTGGAGTTTTTGGAAATGTGTGGAACACACGAGTCAGAAACAATCCTACACAGCCACCACTGGAAACTAACTCTACTAAAGGTTTAACACTGATACGCATTAACGCTATTGATCTTTCAGAGGTTGTAGCTGGCTCAGTTTTACGTTAGAGTGAAGACACTGGTGTCTCATAAAACTAGAGAAACCAAAGGCACTAACCATGTCACACTAGCTTGTCAGGAGAAAGAGGCTCAATAACAGTCCAAACGAGCTCAATTTTTGGAAAGGAAAAACTGACATGGTCCCTTGACCTCTGACCTCAAGATACCGGAGTCTCCCTTATACTGACATGCCCACTTTATGATAATCACATGCAGTTTGTCATGTTATGAGGTGAGCATATGTTATTAATTGATTTCCAATATTAAATATATACATACATTTGCATAAAACAGCATATTTGCCCACTCCCATGTTGATAAGAGTATTAAATACAAGGGCTGACCGATGAATTGTATTTTCATCATCACTATATTAATGTGCAATGAACACATCAGCAAAGGTTATCTGAAATGTGATGAATAAGAAAAATCATTTTATTTAGGGATGGATACTGACACCTGTTATTAAACGGGCTGCAGGGCTAAAGCTGCATCCATACATAAACACAGACAGTGAAGTCAGTGTACAGCTGATCAGTGAAGTCAGTGTACAGCTGATCAGTGAAGTCAGTGTACAGCTGACCAGTGAAGTCAGTGTACAGCTGATCAGTGGAGATGAGTTGACAACTACGCTCGTTACTGTAAGTAAGTGCATTAAAACTTTGCGAGTGTAAAGCCAAGATACGTTATCATTAAAGATGTACACGCTGAAAAGTTTAAAGACGGAGGAAAGCAACATTTCAGTCTCTCATCCATGTTTACACAAGCACAGTGTGTTAGCTCTGTAAACATGTAAGTTACTTAGCTGAGTTGTGAATGACTTTAGTTTCCTCTAGTAAACAGTGATGTGTCTGGGGAGGGTTATTGTAGGGTGGAAAGGAAGGCATGAAGCAGTGACTGACAAGGAGCCAGACTACAAGGTCTCCATGTTATTAATTTATTGTCTTCAGACAGTTTAGGAGCAGCATAACCCTTGGCTAAACAAGCTAAAACTAAAGCTGGCAGTAGACTGTTTAGGAAAGTTTGTCCTGTATCTTACTAGTAAAGTCCACAAAATCAGCCTCCCATTTCTTGTCTGTGGAGCAGACATCAAGTCTGGACCAGCTCCAGACTTGATGACATCAAGTTTGAGACTTACTTCTCTGGTTTCTGGCTTTGAGAGAGAGCAGCCCAAGTTCACAAATATTGATTGAACAGACTGTGAGGATCCTTGAAGATTACACAAGACAAGGTCAGTATGAATATCATGATCTGAATTTTAAGGGACGTTAAGGGAGATTTTTAAGGCACTTGCTACCTTGACAGCGTGTCTCAGTGCCGGTCTGACTGCGTCCATCAGAGATTCCTGCGCCAGGACCTCAAAGACTGATGGCAGCTCATTGGTGGTGGTGGGGGTCAGATGGGCTCCGGCCTCAGCCATGGCTGCTGCAGAAGCACAACACAAGAACGGTTTACACTGCAGCACAACTGGACAAATAGTGACATACCCTGGAGGAACGGCATAAATGCATTAATATTATATTTAAGTCACAGAGCTAAGCTTGTATTTTTCTGAAAGATAAAATGCTTACAGTTCTTCTTATCGTTAATATATTTCATAATCCTCACAGACTCTGCGCCACTCATTGACCACTTGACATCCAGATAAAAGAATAATTCTTAACCTTCCCAATTAAAAAAGATATTTAACTTGTTACCCAAGTTACTACTGAATTTCCCAATCCAGGTGGCAGGACATGACATACCTCCTCGCTTGTCTATGGCAAACAATTATTACATTACATTACGGTGTATGACAAAGACAAAATAAAAATGAAAACTAACTTTAATATTATGCCAATTTAACCAATAGCAAACATGTCTGCGGCGTCACAGAAGCGTAAAGTTCCAGGTCCCCCTCACGTTGTCATCATTTGCACTGTTAGCAACATTAGCTGCTAGCTGCCGGGTTAGCCGTCGCCATGTTGAGAGCTGTGTGGAGGCATTAGATATGCTAAGAATTTCATATTGTGCACCTTTAAAATCGCTGCACGTAATGTTTGCGTTAAGACACACCTGCAGTGTCAAAAATGATTTGAATGTTTGCATTATTTTTGTGACAAAAATGTCAAAGGTATTTATATTCCAAGTATTCCTCAAACATTCTGCTTTTTATATCCTTCCACTTAAAGTGGTCTTTACCCGTTTTAGTTTTTTCAGAAAATAACTCATGTATCATTCCAATGTGCCAGAAATGGGTAAAAAAAAACTACTCATATACATTTCCAATGGAAATGTATACATTTTTGCAGTACATAACTGTATATAGTATACAGTTATGATCAACATGCCAACTGTCTGTAGCATCGACACTCATTTATTTCATAAAGAAACAATCATGTATTTATGACATAAAAGTATTTTTTTAAATGTCAGATTATTACATTTTGAGCTGTTTTACATCGTGTTTATACAACGATAACAATTATTTTACAATATTTGCTATTAGTCACATTATCTAACACTACTGTACAGTACACTCCTGATCAAAGTCTTAAGACCAGTTAAAAAATTGCAAGAATTTACGTTTTGCAATGTTGTATCTTAAGAAGGTTCTAAGTAGAGTTTCAAAATGCAAAAAGAAGAAATGAGAGCAAGAGACTAAATGTTTTGAGCAGGCAATTTATTGAAAAGAACAATTTAACTAAAATAGGCTGTTCATCAGCTGATCAAAAGTTTAAGACCATAGCTCAAAAAAAACCCTAAAACAGAAATTAAAGTCTCAAAAACAGACTCAGTAATGAGTAGCTCCACCATTATTGTTGATCACTTCAAAAATTCGTGCTGGCATGCTTGATGCGAGTGTTTCCAAAAGGCTTGTAGGAATGTTGCTCCAAGTGGTGAAGATGGCTTCACGAAGGGCATCCACTGTCTGGAACTGATGTCCATTTTTGTAAACTTCCCTTGCCATCCATCCCCAAATGTTCTCAATTGGATTTAGATCAGGGGAACATGCAGGATGATCCAAAAGAGTGATGTTATTCTCCTGAAAAAAATCCTTTGTCAGACGGGCATTGTGAATTGCAGCATCGTCCTGCTGAAAAACCCAGTCATCAGCACACAGACGAGGGCCCTCAGTCATGAGGGATGCCCGCTGCAACATCTCCACGTAGCCAGCCGCTGTTTGACGCCCCTGCACAACCTGGAGCTCCATTGTTCCACTGAAGGAAAAAGCACCCCAGATCATGATGGCGCCCCCTCCGCTGTGCCGTGTTGAAAAAATCTCAGGTGGCATCTCCTTGTCATGCCAGTAGCGTTGGAAGCCATCAGGACCATCAAGGTTAAATTTTTTCTCATCAGAGAATAAAACTTTCTTCCAACTTTGAACGTCCCATGTTTGGTGCTCCCTTGCAAAGGCCAAACGGGCAATTTTGTGGCGTTGAAGGAGACGTGGCCTTTGAAGACGTTTTTTGTTTTTGAAGCCGTTCCTTTGCAGATGCCGTCTGATGGTTACTGGGCTGCAGTCAGCACCAGTAATGGCCTTAATTTGGGATGACGATCGTCCCGTGTCTACCACTTGATTTTTTTGTTCCATAAACCTCAGGATCTTTTAAGAAATGCAAAATGACTGTCTTACTGCGTCCAACCTCAGCAGCGATGGCACGCTGTGAGAGGCCTTGTCTATGCAGCTCAACACCAACCAACAACCTGCCACGTTCGAAGGCAGTGAGTTTTTTTGCTTTTCCCATCAAGAGGTCTTGACAGTGTGATTACTTGACCGAAAAATTTTTGCACAGATTTGGGCTTTTAAAGGATGTGGTCTTAAACTTTTGATCAGCTGATGAACAGCCTATTTCAGTTAAATTGTTCTTTTCAATAAATTGCCTGCTCAAAACATTTGGTCTCTTGTTCCCATTTCTTCTTTTTGCATTTTGAAACTCTACTTAGAACCTTCTTAAGATACAACAGTGCAAAATGCAAATTCTTGCATATTTTTTAACTGGTCTTAAGATTTTGATCAGGAGTGTATTTGTTGAGGCAACGTAACTAAGTAGTTCTGTAGTTTAGCTTCTGAACTCAAAAGAATGTTTTAGAAAGATACACGCTCACTATAATACTTGCTGGTTAAATCAGTTCACGCAACTTTAATAAATGTCTTCTCTATTCATTAATGGATGGCATAGTGGATGTTTATCAAACTTTTTCTGGTAACCCAATTTTTAAAATGACAAACAGTCATGGCCAAATTCACAACAGGCCTTATCTATAATATCGTGCGAAAAGCAAATTTGTGCATAAATGAACATACCTGACTATTTTTAATGCAATTTCCGCATCACATTACATTATGTTGAATAGGTAAACCAGCCATTTCACAGATATATAAATGTTTGATGAATCACAACTTTTTTTAATGCACATTATTACTGAAAACATATTAAATACTTTGAGTGAAACAAACAGAATGTATGCTATCCTTTCATATTAGATTCATTGTAGGCTCTGATTATCAGAACATTACAAGCATTTCAGACTCCCTCATATGGCACAAAGGTAAACTGCAGTTAAATGACTGGATGGAATCATGCAAATTTATCTGGCGACCCTAATCAAATCTCCTGTGCCCCAAATATGGGTCTCGAACCAGTCTTTGGGAATGACATCATGATGTTCATAGCTTTTCTATTTGTACATAGTGTGTGAGCAATTTGCCATTCAAACACTGTCTTGATTCTTGATCTTTATGTGTAGCGCTGACTTGGCTAGAAACTCCACTGAAATGGATGCTGGATGAGAAATCCTCCAGCGGCGGAGTCACATTTACGATCACTACGACTAAATGATCACAGCTTACTAAGCATGTAGGACCACATCTGAAGAACACAGACGCAAAAAGTCAAATCTCCAGTGTTTTTTGACCACAGCTGCTGACGCCATTTTGTACTGAAAACACTTGTCATATTTATAGTAGTTTATCCATTCAAGTAGAATATGACAATAGAAAAAAATAATTTATTTTGCTTTTGTACCGCATTTTTAGGCCAACATTTTACTAGTAGTCGCTTGCTTGAAAAATGTGGGAGCATAGCTTTGCTGCTGGGTGCTGATGTTGCAACGGAATGAACAAATGACCTTCACTTCTTCGTGATATACAATATGTTCCTCTGTTGAGTGGAAGGCTTCTGCTAACTATCAACCCAGTTCACTGAAGCAATGGGGACAAGTGATGGACACATCTGCCAGAGTAAAAGCTAAGTAAACTATTGTGTACAATCCAGTAAACCAGTGTGCAATGATCACAGGCAGATTCAGGTGGTTTGTCTGGAATGCATATGTTTCTTATTCTTTTCCAATGTTCATTTATGCAAAGTTATGAAGGTAATCATGTATGTGTTACTCTGATACCCTTTTTGACACACTTATGGAAGCGCGCAGGTTCCAATGACCCATGCATAATGGTTAAACTTCACTAAAACTTTAGGTAACTCTGAGAGGTTTAAACCAAACAGGTGACTTCAAGTCAGACACCTTGAAGTTTTGGCTATTCTATGTGAATTTCTCGTTAATAAAGAGCTCATTTTACCCGTTTCGCTAGACACATGACATGAGCAACGTTAGTTCGCCAGTTAAACCCTATTACATGGTGCCTTCACGAGTGGTTGTGTTCACTCGGTTTACTAGCTGGGTCCTGAACGCCCCCCTCAGGTCGTATTCACGACGTAGTAAATGGAAAGTTTCTGAAAGCTCCGAGTTCACGACGTGTTTGTTGACGATGTGAGTAATGGTGGAGCCCATGGAAGTTCATTTATCGGTGCATATTAAGTTAATATTGTACAGTATATTGTAATTCTATGACTTCCCATCTCGTCATCAACACCCTATTTGAAGGCACCAATAAAAAATAAAACCAAGACCAAAGTGCACCACTGCTAAAGACACTGTTAATCGTTGTAAAATATATGAATAACACGGGCAGACGGACTTGTTATGGATCATTAATGCAGCCATGTGGTCAAACGTCGACAACATAACGTGAACGTAATGTTACCTTCTGTTAGCTGTTAGCGTAGCTAGAAGTTAGCACTGCGTCTCTTCAGGCTCCGTCAACACGCGGTCATTAAAAACACCAAACAGCAGAGCAACAACAGAGAGGCTGGTCATTTGCCATGTTCCTCCTGCTACTGACCACTCGCCATGTGTAGTGCACCGTGCCTGTTTGAAGAGAGCGTGCACTATTGTGTACACTGCTAACAACAACAACCACTTCCGTATTCCGATGTTATGACGCATTGTACGTAATTTCCGGTGTGTCGGCTCTTACAGGATGTGTGAAAACCAGTGGAAACATGATTTGTTCCGTTTAGATTCAGCATCACTAACAAAGTTAGAGAAATATATCTGAAAATATTACACAAAACATATCCATCAAACGTGTTACATATTTTTTTTCAGATGCTGACAACAAATGAGGGCAACTTTCTGCAACATTTACATTTTGGAAAGACTTGAGAACTGTATATTGTTTCACATAATGCGTGATGATTGATAAACCTAATGTTCAATAATAAATATTGAATTCATCTGGAATTATGAAACCATTCTTGATGTAGTTTGGCACAGTCATATAAGATCTTTACCAGATTCATTTCCCTGAGGGACCTGAGTTAAAATGGCTACAAAGGTTAGGGGACCTTTGTTGTCACGGCTAGAATAATAAGCATGAAACGACTGTGGTCATGCTAAAAAACAAACTGAATGTCAGCAGATTAGGCTATTTAATACTCTTATCTGCTTTATGCAAATGTAGTATATATTTATTATTGGAAATCAATTAACAACACAAAGCAATGACAGATATAGTCCAGAAATGCTCACAGTTACTGCATTTAACATAAAATCTTAACACGGCAAACTGCAGCCCAACAAACAACAACAGCTGTCAGTGTGCTGAACTGACTATGACTTGATTCAAACTGCATGTGATTATCATAAAGTGGGCATGTCTGTAAAGGGGAGACTGTAGGGCACCCAACAAGCTAGTATGACATGGTTAATACAGATGTATTCCTTAGGTTTTCTAGTTTCATGCCAGTATATTCACCCTAGCTCACTAACTAGTATCTTAACTCTTAAAACCAAGCCTGCTACAACCTAAAAATCACAAGTTGCATTAATACGTTACAAAAGTTAGTGATGTTAAAACAAATGTACCTTAACGTGTTATTATTGCATTAACTTTGACAGCCCTAATAATAAAACTGAAATAATGAAGGGTTACAGTTTTACACAGGCACCATCTTCAAGACGGGGCCTCAAGATTAGGTTATGAATCAGGAACCTATACGCCAGGGGTGGGCAATTATTTTTCCTGGGGAGCCACATGAGAAAACCAGATTGTTGCCAGGGGTCAAACAAATACTTTCAAACGTAACCTCTATTTTATCACCATCATCTGAAAATCGCTCCAAACAGCATATTATTGAGAAAATGACATTATATGCAGGTGTCTTTGAACCGTACCTGACTGGTAGTAATGTTTCCATTAACAAAACTTAACATTTAACTTAACGTTAACACTTACATTTCCTTCTTTGGTTGCATGCATCTTTGTAAAAAGTCATCGCTGCTTTTGTATCTCAGCCAGCAGCCCCTCGGCTGTCCTCTCCTTCTCATCTCCAGACAGCTTTCTGTATTTTTCTGCATGTTTTGTCTCAAAGTGACGGTTCTGATTGTATTCTTTGAATACAGTCACATGTTTGTTGCAAACTAAGTGCACAGTTTTACCACTAACCTCTGTGAAAAAAACAAACAAAATAAAACAACTTAGCAGTCCATGACTTATTATAACTCAACATCACTCACGTCAATTTACATCAATATCAAGTGTGACAGGAAGAAGCACACTAACAATACACAAGCATTTCAAACAGAAGCTATTTTCCTTACTGTCTTTTTAGCTTTGTTAGTAAAATTATGTGGTTTGTCTGGGACCTCCCGGGCCAGGCAAAACCATCACAAGAGCAGGGCAAATGTCCCCTACACCTGGCTGCAAATCCAGCCTTATATGAGGCCAGCATTAATGCTCACATGCAGGGCCATCTCTAGCCCTTTTGATTCCCTTGGCAAAATTTCACACAGTTTTTCACCCACATGCACACAAAGTCTTAACAAGACGTTAACAGTCTTTACATAATATTAAAGTCAGTGAAACAGACGGATGGAGGGATGCCAGGGCTCCATAGCGGTATTAACAGGAATCAAGAGGGAGGGGGACAGGCTGCCAGAGTTTAGTGGATGAGAGAAAACATTTGGTTTAGGATTAGAGGATTACTGACACAGCTGAATCCACCGAGAATCTCCATCAGCTTCATCATTCTGTCCTTGGTTCTCTCTCTGCCCATCATCTCCCTGACCGTCTCTGCTGAGCTGTCATCCAGTGAAGTAAGAGGACATAGAGAAGTGGATGATCCAGTATGGAGATGTCTGGGGTCTCCATCAGCAGAGTAGGTGAGTTAGGCATGTGCAGTAGCAGCGTGAGGCTGTAGACCTCAAAGATGACATCTTTGTCATTTGGATGGTGGTTTTACTCTTGATTTTTGTGTGATTTCAGATGCAGTCAGTTTTAGCTTAAAAATGTAAAATGTCAGTTTTTTGTCTTAAAATTGTAAAAAAGAAAAAAAAAAGGAAAAGTTTTTCACACAAATTCTTATGAGTGTGAAACATGTATTATCAATCTGTTCTACAACAATGGACATTATAAAAAAAATATGTATTCATATTTATAGATAACAAGTTCTGAGAAAAAACAGGATATTCTGTAGCTGCTTTCTAGTAAATAAGAAACAAATGCTGAATACCAGTATTGCTTTTATATTATGTTGATGTGTGAAAGCTTGCTGGATTTAATCCTTTCTGTTGCTCTGCTTTTAATGACTGTGATTATGTAATTACATTTGGAGGAGAAAGGGAGAGTAAATCGGATAAAAAAAACCTGTGGTAAAAGGACAGTAACAATTAGGAGAATGATTTAAAATAATTAATGTAATGGAGAAATATTTGTTTTTATTCTTAATGCCTAGTTTTTTGAATACATTTGAATGTATCTGTATTTTTAGAGCAATGCATTATAGTGTATTCTTAGTGTATATATAAAAACAGAGGTAGTAAATTAATATCTCTGTTCTAGATATTGGGAATTGTCACCAGGTCATCAGATGATTTTGAACTAAAAACTGTGCTTGCTTATTTCCAGGCTAACTGGGAGGCTTGGCAAAGAAGACAGCAGAATTAAACGACCGAGCTTCATTCAGCTTTCCACACTTTTAACTGCTCCTCTGAACAAGCTGCCCTCCCTCCTCTTGCTGCCCAGGGAAATATGTATCTCCTTTTCCTGACTCTTCTCTTTTTCCTTCTTGCCTTTTATTCCCCACTATCCCTTTTTCCGGCTGTCGATTGCTTACGGTCATGCCCACACCGCTGCATCTGTTACGAGCATGCTGACCTGGTAGACTGCCGCAGCCGTGGGTTCGAGCACGTACCCAGGGGCCTCCCACACAGCACATGGCTGCTGGAGCTGGGTGGAAACAATATGAGCGAGATTGGCACCAGAGCCTTTATTGGACTGTGGTCCCTGCGGGTGCTGGTGCTGACAAACAGTCAGATACAAGAAATACAGCCACAGGTAGGACCTTTAAAAGGCAACAGTTCCAAAGGAAAATTCCTGAACAATGTTAATTTAGAAACTTTCAATAGAATGTGAAGGTTAAAATGTTAATTTTCTGCTTGGGAGATGTTGTAGGAGAGTTACAGTTGAAGTTGAAGCAATTCATGTCTTGTCATTTGAAGCACTGAAAGGATTTGAAGTGGCAGCAGTCAAATCATTTAAAGCAGTTGAAGTGCACAATGTCTGAATCACCAGTTGAAATGTTAACTGATGAACATTTAAAACAACTGACTTATCAGTTCAAGTGTAAACTATGAAAGCAGTTGAAATGTCACTTAAGGAATAAGGGATAAAAGCATTGGAAGTGTCTGTTGAATTGGATGTGCTGAGCACTCAGAACAGTTGAATTGTTTAAATGAAAACAGTGGAAGAATCTTTAGAGAAAGAGATGAAAGCAGTTAAAATGTTAGTTGATGTGTAATTACTGAAAGCAGTTGAACTGCTGATGTTGAAGCGCTGTGCGATGCGAACAGATGCAATCGTTGACAGCAGTTGATCTATAAACATCTATAAGACAGCAATAGACAAACACAATAAACATCACAATAGTGGTAGTAACATTCAGTTGAAGAAGAAAAGTGCGTCTGCAGTGTCAGAGCACACTCTGGAAGCAGTTGACATGCCAGCTGAACTGCAAGCATTGAAAGCAGATGAACTGAAGGAATGACAAGTAAGAAGAGAGAGTGGATGGAGGAGGAGGAAATGCAAATATAAAGGAGATGGGGGGAAGACACCCATTTTAAATGTTATCAGCCCATTAAATGGCCGTTATCAGTTATCACTATCATCCTAACGCTTTAGACAGGGCAAACGGCACTAAACCACACAATGTGAAAGTGAAACAGGAGAAGTTTTAAACATGTGGTCAACTGCTTGATTAGGTTTAGGAAACAAAACCACTTGGCTAGGTTTAGGAAAAGTAAATCAACTTTTATTGTCACACATTGTGAAATTCAGCCTCTGCATTTAA
Organism: Pterois miles; assembly: GCA_947000775.1. Taxonomy (NCBI): domain Eukaryota; kingdom Metazoa; phylum Chordata; class Actinopteri; order Perciformes; family Scorpaenidae; genus Pterois; species Pterois miles. Next base: position 1,252,597 of record CAMQGK010000020.1, on the reverse strand, counting down.
TCCATCCTAGTTAGGAGCAGTGGGCAGCTATTATACAGGGAAGCAGTTGCTCAAGGGCCCCTCAGCAGTGCCCAGGAGGCAACCTGGCACCTCTCCAGCTACTAATCCCTTGTCCTTTCTACGGGGACTTGAACAGGGGACCCTTCAGTTCCAAAGCCTAGTCTCTGCTGACTTAGCTACTGCTACCAAGATCACAGTTTGGGTTAAAATGAATATGTTTGTTAGTTACGTACGTATGAAAGTTATGTTAAGATTATGTATGTTGCACATCTTTCACACAGAATGCCATCAGCAATCTCCTGGGTGACAGTGATTGATCCATCCATCTATCCTGACGACCTTCCTACACAGACTTTGTCACTCAGCATCATCTGATTTTTTCCTTTACTCCTGTCATAATTTCTATGACCTCTAGAGACTGCCGTCTGACTTTGTATTCTTGTATTTGTATTGGTGAATGGATATAGACCATGATGGAAGGAGCATGTCTGTCTCTGTAAAAGAAGATGGGGCGATAGTTAAATATATGCTTCTCTTTGTCATTCTTTCTTTCCCTCCACAGGCATTTTTCTCTTTGTCGTTCCTGGAGAAGCTGGATCTCAGTTGGAACCAGTTAACATCTCTACCTGTCGACTTCTCAGCTAGTCTATCTGCTCTCAGAGATCTGCGACTGGAGCACAACAACTTATATCATGTATCTGCATACAGGTACAGTACCTGTCTGTATATTGGCCCTCAAAATGCAACAAAAATCCATCCATCAAAATCCATCTGATGGGCCAGCAAACCACAACACAAACAACAACTCTTTTTGGGTCTGTAATTTTTAAAACCATATCAGAGCTATGGTCGGGGTCGTAGATTCAAACTTGCACAAACGTCAGTCAGATAAATGATCAATGAGTCTGGTAGACTAGACCAGGGGTTCTCAGAGTTTTTGGGGCCAGGGACACCTTACAGGGAAGAAAATCTTCCAAGGACCCCTGTTAATTCTACACCGACTAAGCATATGATTATTACTATTTGTGCTATTAGAGGCCACTGGAAATATTTGCATTCTAAAACGTATCAACCTAAATACTTCAGAGCTGTTTCATAGTGATAAACAGAAACATTTCAATTGGAAATTTGCTGAGCTCTACCACTTATTATTTTTAAACAGAAGGTGATTTTATTCAAATTGCATCTGGACTCAGCTTGACAGCATTTACAGCCTACATTTCAACTAACTGACTTCAGAAAATGAACAGAAGTAAGACTAACATAGTCCTAATAAATCCAGATATTTAAAATTACCAGCCTAAAACAGAATTCCACTACCTGCTTCAACTTCAAAATAATGAACTTATTGCTGTGTGTCAAAATCATATCAGAGTTTCTATTGTCCCAAAGCTAACGTGGATGGGCATAATGACACAATATGACAATATATGTTTGTTTTATTAGTGAAAATGTTCCCCATCTGTGGCAGCACTTTTTAAAGATACAAATTTAATTTTGCAAATTATTCTGCAGACCCCTAACAGAGTGCCAATGACCCATGGGGGTCCCCGGACCCCACTTTGAGAATCACTGGACTAGACAAACAGATGAAGACAGCTGTATTTAACACATGTTGACTGAGCTTGTTCCACCTGCCTCCGTGTCTCACAATGTAATTGTTTCTGCTTCCTTCTGTCAGCTTTGAGTATCTGGACAACATGGAGAAGCTGGACCTCAGTTATAACCAGCTGATGTTTGTTGGCCCTGGTGTGTTCAGGGGCCTCTCCAGGCTCAGACAGCTCTACCTGCACAACAACAGACTGAGTGTGGTGCAGCATGGGAGCCTGGATATGCTGCCTGGATTAGAGGTGCCAAAAATGACAAGTTGTAATATCTCTGTCTGTATACCAAGTCGCCCATTTGCCTGTCTGTCTGATTACCTGTCTGTCTGTCTAGGTGCTCGAGCTGAGTAACAACAACATCTCTCAGATAGATACCGATGCTCTAGCACCTCTCTACAGCCTGGCAGTCCTCGCCCTGGAGGGAAACAACCTGCATCACCTCAAGTTCAAGACCTTCATCAGCCTTCATACAACAGCTACACACATCCAGCTGTCAGGTATCCAGTATCCATACTTCTGTTCTGTTGATCCATTGTTGTTGACAAAGTGAAGAGACACCACTCTTGCTCAGAAGATTAATGTGCATAGGAAGTTGACATACATCAGACTGACAATACGTCATCCAGAATAGGCACTCATGACCACACCCTTCTTTTGAGAGAAAATAATCCCGTGTCCCACATAGACAGTAACAACGTAAAGAGAGGAAGTTGAAACATGCGTCCAAACTTCTACTTTAAACAAACTGGCAATAGCACTAATGTTAAGCTGTTGCTGTGTAGTTGGTTGCACCAACAATAAATCTTGATTTCTGATTTGTTCCCCTGCCATGTCTTAAAAAAGATATAGTTCAGGGGGTACACGGCTCCAAGCTATAGACCAGACCAGCATCACATCATTACAGAAGCTGTGCAATATGACACTTACTGTCACATGAGGGAAAATGGAAACGACAGTGACTGGCATGGCTAGCTGACATTTGCTTGAGTGAAAGGCTGCTGCAGTAACATGGTCACACATTAACTAACCAACTAAATCGCAGCCTATAGATCAAACAGTTGGTTATTAACACAGTTACATTTATTTGCTATTTACAGACAACACTGTGCCTAACATGATTCAATCAAATATGTAAAGATGTCTGGACAAGAAATATCCATCTGCTGTGTTGGACAGGGAGACTGAAGGGACATGATGGCAATCAACATCTTAAATTATCTTTTTAATTAAAATATATAATTTAGATATAGCAAACGCTAAGGCTCAGGCATTGCAAACTAATTGTTAGATGTGTATAAAACAAACTTTTGTATAACAAAAGGTGAATGCATACCAACATGTCAAAATTACAGTCCAAACATACGGCAAATTGCATTGAAGTTGATAGTATCTTCAGTTTTTTTTGTGAAGTATCTGTATGCGCTGGTCTGATGTAAAGTAGTAAAAAATATAAGATAAAAACAGCAGCAATTATAGCAGCATATTACTGCCACCGTGTTTCCTTTTCAAGTCATAACAACTTAAACTGGTATGCGCTCTAACAGCCAGCAGGGGGCGACTCCTCTGGTTGCTAAAAGAAGTCTGATTGTATAGAAGTCTGTGAGAAAATGAGCCTACTTCTCACTTTATTTATTTCCTCAGTAAACATCATAAATATGAGTTTATGGTCTCAATCACTAGTTTCAAGTCTTCTTCAATACAGCATGATGTTGATTTAATAAGTTAGGGTCCAGTTAGAGTCAAATAGACCATAAAACAGGGGATGCTTTAGGGCGGGACTACCTTGGTGTTACCATGGCGTTGTCTGTCTGGGAATTGTCCATGTTTTTGTCTTAGAACTTTAACCCTTTCACAGTGTGTTTTTACTTCATCAAAGTTAATTTTAACCTTTTTTGGTCACCTAAAAATGCCTTATTCAGCATTCTGTAGCGCTTAGCTCCACCCTCTCATATCACTTCTGACTGCAAATAGCCAAGATGGCGATGGCTAAAAATCAACATAGCAACAGCAAAAACGCTACATTCTGGGCTTCAAAACGGCAGTTTACACATAAATTGGTGACAGCATGGTGACTATGTCCACTTCTTATATACAGTATATGGTTTCATCATTAAACTTTACTATTATCATGTATCTCATTAAAACAAGAACTATGTCTCGGAAACATTAGTTTAACACAAGTTATTGATGTAACTACAAGTTTACATATATTGTTAAAAGGAGAAAAAGTTTGAGTCAAAGAGTAAAGAGGCACTGATCAATCACATAACATAATGATCTAGACATGTGGCAGGATGTTTTTATGGGTTGCTTACATGTTGTTTTGTGGTACGTGTAGTGTTGGCTACCAGATGGCTGATATCATCTGACAAAAATGAACATCTCCAACCCAGCAAGAGCAATATGCACAACGCCAGATGGCATTAGGAATGATGGTGCGCTTAATGCACATCCAGTTCATGGCCTTGCTCTCATCAGTATAAAAGCCCAGAATTCCACTCTGTCTTTCCCCGGTGAAGACCTGACAATCATTCCTCACCACATACTGTATCTAGTAAGAGGGTATTTGGTGTATGTAGCAATTGATTGTCCATAGACAATCATGATTGATCAAACATTAATCACACATTTTTTATGTTTAAACTTTACCTTAAAGGAAAATGTGTCAAGTATTTAATACTCTTATCAACATGTGAGTAGGTGAATATGCTGCTTTTTGCAGATGTATGTATATATGTATTACTGGAAATCAATAACAACAGAAAACAAACAATATAACAGACGTTGTCCAGAAACCCTCACAGGTTTTGCATTGAACAGAAAAAAATATGCTCAAAGCTTAACATGGCAAACTGCAGCCCAACAGGCGACAACAGCTGTCAGTGTGTCAGTGTACTGAACTGACTATGACTTGATTCAAACTGCATGTGATTATCATAAAGTGGGCATGTCTGTAAAGGGGAGACTGGTGGGGACCCAGAGAACCCATTTACATTCACACATCTGGAGGTCAGAGGTCAAGGGAGCCCTTTGAAGATGGACATGCCAGTTTTCAATCACCAAACTTTAGTGTAAGTTTGCAGCATTATTTAACCTCTTTTACAACAAGCTCGTATAACATGGTTGGTACCAATGGATTCCTTAGGTTTAGTTCCATATGATATCTTCACTCTAGCTTTAAAACTGAGCTGCTACAACTTAAAAGTCTCAAGTTGCATTAATGCATTAAAGAAATTAGTGGTGTTAAAACAAATTTGCGTTAAATTGTGTTGCTGTATTGTGTTGACTCTGACAAACCAAATAGCAAGATAAAATTGGATGTTGCTATGACAATACATTTTCTTGTAAAAATGTAATTTTTTGGTATGTAGTAACACTGAAAAAAAATATTTCATTCATAGCATGAAAACTGGACCATATATGTATAAATATTTATATAATTACATCTTTCAAATTATTCTGATTCACATTGTGCCCTTAAATAAGGGCAAACAAGCAGCATAATATACTACCATATGACATAGTACCTGATTATGCAATACATTAAAAAAAAACTCCCAGTGGGTAGAAGATTTTGAAACAAATGTAAATGAACAGTTAACTTAAAGGACCAATGTCTAATCAGTAGGGGGCTCTATTAGCAGAAATGGAATATAATATTACGCATGTTTCAATCGTACTTTCGTTAGCTGAGAATGAGCTGTTTATCTCTACATAGGGACCTGCTCCTCTCCACGGAGTTCGCCATGTTGCTCCACCATGTTCCTACAGTAGCTCAAAACGGACAAACCAAACACTTCACTTTTCTGCTTGGGCCTGAGTTGATAACATTACTCACTGCTGCCACTCTCTCTGTTTTTCTTCACCACACACTTCCCATCTCTGCTCCAAATGACTATGCTACTCTTACAACAGCTGGCTCTAGAGACGGCCATTTGCTTTTTGTGTCAGCCACTGTAGAGAGGCTTCAGTTGGTTGCAATCTGCAACCTCCCTGTTAGATACCACCAGTTCCTACACTGCTCCTCTAATAAGTAAATTATGAAAAAAAAATCAGACAATTACAACATTTTACCCCTTTGTGTGTGTGGTTAAAGTCTTCTAGCGGTGTCAGACTGTGAGCCTATTTCTGTAACCTCTCTTGTTGCTCTCCCAGGCAACCCATGGAGTTGTGACTGTGATCTGCATCGCGTCTTCAGTAAGATCTTGCACGTTCGCCACCTCCACATTGACGACTACCACAACGTGACGTGCCAGGATCCTCCGCAGCTGGCCGGGGCTTCACTCGCCTGGGTGGACAGCCAGCTCTGCGTTGCAGAGACTGCCACCGTACTGGTCATCACTGTCACTGTGCTGGTCACCGTGGTGGCAGCTCTGGTGATGGCGGAGAGGAACAGGAAGAGGAACAGAGGGAAAAACTGGGACACTGAGTCACAGAATCAAACTTCCAGCCCCCCATCCTGAGAGTCGTAAACAGTGAAAAGAGGAGGAACCCAATAATATGAAGATGCTGTGAGACTGAAAGGTGAACTCCCAGGTTCCTCTTGTGAAAAGGAGGCATGCAGTATAGAAGATGGCTGCCACAAATGGACTATTACTTGAATAGACCAATTCCCCTTTTCCTTTGATATTCAAACAGGCAATAGTGTGCACTCTATGTCTGAAAGACCTGAACAACACTACAAATGTGATTTGAGCATCATTTCCATACCTCTAAAGACCTTTTGACCTTTGACCTCTTCCCTGTATGTCAAAATAATATGTGTTAAATTGGTGCAACTCATTTAACTTTCAATAATAAAAAGAAGGAAAGCATAAAGAATCTAAGATGGTGATGATGGTGTTCGCCATTAAACCTTAATTTAAAGTGAATGAACATTCACTGACTACAAACTATAAAGACACATTGGTCCTGTTGACCATTTGTGATGGGAAAAATAAAAACCAGATTTTTCAGGTGAAGATTTCAGGAGGCATTGTACACAATAGTCTTTCTTTTAATGTGGGAATTTTGTGAATGGCTTGAAGCAGTTATGTGTTTGGCTAAAGGTTGAGGTGGCTGTGTATTGATATCGTGAAATCTCTTGACTCTACCATTTTTTTGGTGCATACAATATCATTAACCTTTACATGGCTAATGACAAGGGAAGGGAAAAAAGACTACACACACCTGCTCTCCCACAAAAGGATAATATACAGGACAGTAATAATAAATACACTCAGACACAATAATCCATCCATCCGTTATCTGTAACCACTTATCTTATTCAGGATCACGTTCGGGCTGGAGCTGATCCAAGCTTACATTGGGCGAATGTGGGGTTCACCCTGGACAGGCCTCCAGACTACAACAGGGCTGACACAGAGAGACAGCCAGCCATTAACACTCATATTCACACCTATGAGACATTAGAGTCATCAATTATAACCTGCATGTCTTTGGACTGTGGGAGGAAACCGGAGCACCCGGAGAAAACCCACACATGGGAAGAACATGCAAACCCCACTCAGAAGGACCCCAATCTGGATTTGAACCTGCAACCCTCTTGCTGTGAGGCAGAAGTGACACAATTAGAAATAATAATAATAATAATAACAATAACAATAACAATAACAACAACAACAACAATAATAATAATAATAATAATAATAATAATAATAATAATAATTATTATTATTATTATTATTATTAGCTAATAATTGGTGAACAGTCCATGTGCTTTCATTGGAAAGAGAACAATACCGCACTCCAGTATTGTTTTTGCAACAATAATAACTAGTCTGTCAAATTATGTATTCAGCCAGTAATAATACTTTAAATATGAAATTAAAACAATTGCAGAAAAGAAAAAGCAAACTTGTAATTTCAGTCTTGAGCAACATCACTGCCTGTATCTGTTAAACGTCCAAATACATTTTAAGCATTTATCTTCACATTCAGACAAACAGTCAACACTAGACACAGTGCTTCATTAGGACCATATGTCTCTGGACACCGCAGAGGATTACTGCTGGACTGACAGAAGGAAAGAGATAAAAAGAAACTGTCCTATTGAGGTCATGGGCCAGATGTCAAGATGATTACTGCTGAACAAGAATACATTTATTAAATTGTTATTTAAGGGTTATTAAAGAGGCAGAGACAGAGGCTAGACAGGCCAAACAGCAGACTGACATTCTCTTGTCCTTGCTGTAAGCCTTCATTGCCACACATAATTATGTTTTCATATTAATTAAGAAAGAAAGTGGCGAGTAAAGGGGAGACTCGTGGCTATCGTACCAATAGAACCCATTTTCATTCACATACTTGAGGTCAGAGGTCCAGCCAGTTTTTTTCCTCACCAAATTTAAGCATAAGTTTGTAGCCTTATTTGATCATCTTCACGACAAGCTAGTATGACATGGTTGATACCAATGAATTTCTTTGGTTTTCTAGTTTCATAGCTGTAAAATTCAGCCCTACAACCTCTGTTGTAATAATAATAATAATAAACTTTATTTATATAGCACCTTTCATACAACATTGCATCTCAAAGTGCTTCCCAATAAAGAAAGAGCATTAAAAAGAACATAAGAATGTTTAAAATGAACGGAGCAGTAGAATTTAAGTAAAACACATAGAAAATCAATTGTTCTGCCAAGCAGTGTTAAAAGTAAATAACATATAAGTTCAATAAAACACAAGTGCAAAACAACTAAGCAGTGTAAAAACTAATTAAGAGCTAATTAAAAGCTATGGGGAACAGATAAGTTTTTAGCTTACATTTAAAGATATATTGAGTTGGCTTCCCTGATATCTAAGGGTAGTGTGTTCCAGAGTTTAAGGGCATAAGTAACAAATGCTGCATCCTCAATTTTCTTTTGACTACTGTAAGAATCTCCAATAGAGCAGCAGCAGATGAGGGAAGTGTTCTTGGAGGCAGATAGTAAGTGAGGGAGCCGGCTGTGTAAGTTGGTCCTGGCCCCTGAAGTGCCTTGTATACAAGGAGCAGGACTTTGACGTCAATTCTAAATGCTACCGGAAGCCAATGTAGTGAAGCTAAAACTGGACTAATGTGCTCTCTCTTCCTAGTTCTGGTTCACAGCAGAGTTTTGAATAAGCTGATGTCTCTCAGTGGTTCTTTGAGGGAGGCCTGCTTGAGATGAAGGCATGCAATATTTTTTCAGAATCTTTTTGATTTAAAAATGGTCGTACTTTAGCTATGTTATTCAGAATGATGCTTTTGTCACCTTATCGATGTGGGACTTCGTTATTAATGTGTTCAAGAAATTAGTGACATTAAAATGGGTTGTTACTCGTTGCTTTACTTTTACCAAATCCTCCACACCCACACATCACATCTGTATTTATGTGTAGAAAAAGAAAATGAGACATTGTTGTTTCACAAACAGTCATCCCTACAAATTGCCCTCTGTTGTTATGTTGTCAAGCCAGCTAAGAATACAACATGTGAGTAAGACAACTTTGGAACTGCTGGCAGAAGCTTTTCTCTTTTTGGCAGACACTATCTGCCTCCACACACTCGAGCTAATGTTAGCACAGCTTAGACCTGTCCCTCCTCTGAGAAACCAAACCGATATCAACCCTCCATTAATCAGGACTAACCAGACATAGCTAGAAAACCCTAACTAAAAATGAAACATTAAAATACTGTAGAAACAAAAAAAATGTGACAATACCAAAGTTATTAACCCGGGGATTGTGCATCTTTATTTGTGAATTTCTCCACTGTGGGACTAATAAAGGAATATCTTATCTTATCTTATCTTATCTTACTGAAAGCTGAAGGGAGGGACTGATCATGTCATTGATGGAGACAAATTTGTTCCCTTTGTCTCTCTTTTAGCTAACAGGTTTTAAAGGACTGGAAAAACAGGGACTGGAAAAACAGGGATTAGAGGGAGATTTACTTTATTTGACTGATTGACAGCAAGGTTATTTCAGACACAACAACTGGATGGTGGGGGCTGACGGTGTTATCCAAATGGAAAGCACAATTTGTTGCACTGAAGTTTAAAGGCTCAACTCAAATGCATCTGTACCAAGCCCCCAGGAAGAATATAATGGTAAATGGACTTGCATTTATGTAGTGCTTTATACTACATGTCAGCATTCACACACACACATTTATACACTCAAGGCTTGGCTGCAATGCAAGGAGCTAAATTTGCCTATCAGAATCTAATCTAAATACTCATTCACAACAGCAGTTGGGGTTAAGTGCCTTGCTTAAGGACACATCAACAGGGGATCAAATCACCGACCTTCCGATTGGTGGATGAACTGCTCTCTGAGCCCCAGCTGGCCAAATGGTGGTATTACAACTACCATGGCAGCGTCACATGTCACGTGGTGACATCGGGCCCAAAAAGACTTTTTCCCATAGAGTTACACTGGGAGAGAAAACTCCCAGTTAGCAGTGGGATGGAGGTATGGTCTACCTGATCTGAACTACCACAAAACCCCAGGATGGATCAGTGCCAAGGCTCATCACACTGGGTCACAGATCTATTTCATCAGTTCTGAGGTCAAATTCCAGTTTCCTCCAGCCTCTTCTCAAAACTGTCTCTAACTGTGTCAATATGCTCCGTGAGGACAACACCACACAACACTGGCTGCTTGTGTTTGTGCCTCTCATGTAGGGTACTGTAATCATTGTTTTCACATTTGAAACTTTAGCATCTATGATCACATTTAAGTCACAAACATTACATCCAGTATGGGCATGCACAGACTCCACCAGTATAACAATAAAAACTACGCAGTGGTTCCCTGGTTTGCTTTTTTTTTTTTTTTTTTTTTTTTTTTAAACCAAGGCACCTTTCACAAAGTTTTTTTTTTGTTTTCATTCCCGTCCATTTTTTTTTTTTTTACCATCCTTTGAAATGATTTGGCACAAATTGCTCCATTTGGTAGTTTTTCCCTAACCACAGAAGTCCTTCTTTCTGAAGTGTTATGTTAGTTCTTTTGCTTGTCTCAGATTGTAGAGATTGTGTCTCAGATGTTAGAGCATTTCGTTTAGCTTTATCATTGTGACAAATCATTTTGTTGATGCTCTGACAGTTGTTATTATTGACTGCTGGAAAACCCACACGCTGGAAAGTCTGCTGTTATGACCACAACCAGCAGCTGCGAGCTGTTGCTGTCTTGGCTGAGGCATCATTGTATATTTAGCAAAGGTTTTACTGTAATATGGTGATTTCAAGGTTTATTTCTTTGGTTTACATATATATGAAAATGTTAGATAAAAATGAACTTAATGTAAGTGTCACCTAATTTTTTGATGTGGCGAAACATTAAGATTGTCGAAGAGTCCTCCAAATTTCCAGTAGGCCGAATATTTTGACATCATTGGGCAGAAAGACAGCTTTGTCAAGTTTAGGGTAAGACCATGGTTTGTTTTAAAAGAAGGACTTTGTTTGAGTTTGTGTTAGTGAATCGATTGTGGTCATGCTTTAAAAATTGTTAATTGGAAATGGGAAAGAAATGGTCTCCCTTTAAATTCTGACATTTTGTTGACCCGTCCACCTAATTAAACTTCCTCCTTATGTGGACCTTGTCACTGTAGAATAACCTCATCTGACTTCTTCCTTTGCTCATGTTATAATCACCACAGCGATCAGAAGGCTTTATCACTGAATGTATATCACTGAATGTAAACACGCCATTTTGGGACACTTGTCGACTGTACAGTAAATAAATAGCTAGTTGTTGTGGCACCCTTGGTCAGTTCAGCATCCCATCCACTTTGGAAACACACACCGCAACTTCAGTCAGTCAGTTTTTCTTGGAAATATTATTTGATAGGTGTGTGTGTGTGTGTGTGTGTGTGTGTGTGTGTGTGTGTGTGTGTGTGTGTGTGTGTGCGTGTGAGTTAGTCAAACAGATTTTGTAGCAAAGCAGCAGCAGGTGGACTTTGCCTGCTGGGCACAGAGACACTTCAGCAGAAGCCTGGATCGGTGTGTCAGTGCTGTACAGTTCTCAGCAGGAAGATGAGCGCCACCAAGGTACCTGTATGTGTGTCTGACTGTCCTATCTGATCCTTAAAGTGTAACTTCAGTATTTTTCAACCTGGACCTTATTTTCCCACCCAAGTTTTTTATGTCTAACTGACAAATGGGGACAACAATTTCTTAAATTGATCCAGTATTGAGAGAAAGAGCTGTAGATGTCTCCGATGTAATCCTGTTGGGGCAAGATGACACAGTCACTTACATCCACTGTCCAAAAGTGCTTGTTTTTGCCATGATAGGCTCTGATTGCTATTATAAATGTCTGAAATTATGGAAATTATGGAGTCTTACTCTCATCCTGAAAACTGCAGAGGTGATGTGTTGCCAGTGGAATGGTGGAATATAGTGTATCCATAGTGGAAATACCAGCCAGCCGGGCAGAGTTTGTTGTGAGACCATAGCTTAGTGTTATTTAAAGATTTTTGATGTCATGGCTACATATTTAGATTTCCATAATGTGCACGAAGTCTTTGAGTATACAGATAATAAGAATGTTCCTTGAGCAGGACTTGGACACAGTAACAAACAGACCGAATCAAATGAAAGGTAAGAAAAACCTTTTATTTCTCCGTAGGGTCATTTCCATAATGTTTTCTGACACTTATAATAACAATCTGAGCCTGTCAATGGCAGAAGCAGCTGGGTAAACTGACGCTGTTCACTTGCCCTCGCAGCTCATTTTGCGGCTGTCAGTTACAGCGTTCTCCTTCACTACTGCATCAGTTTCGGAAATTGTTGTCCCCATTAGACACAAAAACATGGGAACATGGGCCCAGGTTGAGAAATGCTGAAGTTGTCCTTTAATTTTTCTGAGTTATTTTTTGGTTACAAGTTTTGGTTCTTGTTTTTCTTACAGATATCTTCTGTTTTTGTGACGGTGTTGTGTGTAACCAGTTTGGGTGTCACAAACGTAGTGGAATCGGTGCGTGAACTGACCCTTGACCCTTAACCTTCCGCTCTTACAGTGGCTACCAACTCTTTCCTTGCTCTCTCCACAGATCCCCCGTCAGACAACCGCCAGACAACAGGGTAGGTGGTGTGTGTGTTTCAATGTGTGTATGAGAGAGAGAAAGAGAGATGTTAGCTAACTGTCTATAATTGTGTTATGTACAAATTTAGTTACATGTCGAGTGTTTATGTGCACATGTAAGTAGAAGCACATTAAAAGCAATTACAGCTATCAACCAATTAAAGTATTTAATTGTAGTATTTAATTGATTAATCACGATTGTCCATAGTTAATCACAATTAATCACATATTAGTCATTTTCTATCTGTTCCAAATGTACCTTAAAGGGAGATTTGTTAAGTATTTAATACTCTTATCAACATGGGAGTGGGCAAATATGCAAATGTATGTATATATCTAATATTTGAGATCCATTAACAACACAAACCAATGACAAATATTGTCCAGAAACCCTCACAGCTACTGCATTTAGCATTAAAAAATATGCTCAAATCAAAAGAAGGCAAACTGCAGCCCAACAGGCATCAACAGCTGTGATTGCATGTGATGATTACACACTACATGTGATTATTATAAAATGGGCATGTCTGTAAAGCCCATTTACATTCACACATTTGGAGGTCAGAGGCCAAGGGACCACTATGACCTCTTTCTGTTCTTTCCATTTTTTTCCTTTGCCAAAATTTAGCTTAACTTGAGAGCATTATTTAACCCTCTCTGACATGTATATTTGACATGGTTTTACCAATGGATTCCTTAGGTTTTCTAGTTTTGTATTGTAACGCCCAGGTCAGAACTGAACAGGACTCAAATGCGCGACTCAGTAACAGTTCAGAAACAGCTTTAATCAGCAAGGTCAGGTACACGGGCAGACAGTCCAAACAGCAAACAAATCCAACAAGGGCTAGGCAGGAGGCAGGGTCAGTAACAAGCAGTGGGTCTAGAAACACAGGAAGGCTATCACGAGGAGAAAACGCGAGTACTATCATCACCAAAGGATCAAATACGAACTGGCAATACGAGGAGGGGAGCAGACACATTATATACAGGAGGAGTGATTGAACGCTACACAGGTGGACACAATCAGGGGCGGGACCAGACAACTCGAAACACCTGTGCAGAGCAGGAAAGTAGGTCAGGGGGCGTGGAACACATGAGGGCAGGAAGTGCAGTGATCTGAAACGAGAGGGGGGTTAGTAATGTCAAAATAAAACAGGAAATGGAAATTGATGAAACTAAAACAAAGAGGGAAACAAAACAACAACGTAACTTAAGAGACAGATGGTGTCACACGTATGATGTCTGTGTCTTCATTCTAACTTTTGAACTGAGCCTGCTACAGACTAAAAATCTCAAGTTGTGTTAATGCTTTAAAGAGATTAGTTTAAAATGAATATGCGTTAACACAACATTATTGCTTTAACTTTGACAGCCCTAAAGTTAACGTTTCATTTGTTGTTAGCCATGACATGGAAATTAACTGCCAAAGCGATGCAGTCTTTTACTATTTGATTGAAATATTGATCTGTGTCCCAGGGGGCGCTGTTCTTTTTTACGTTTCCCACCAGGGCCAGTTGAGAGATATCCTGTTCAACCCAATCATCTTCAACCAGGTGATGGTGAACCAGGGCTCGGCCTATGACAATGACACAGGTGTGTTCACCTCACCGGTTGCTGGCATCTACCAGTTTGTGTTTTCTGCCCAGCTCTGCCGCGGAGACCACAACAACATATGGTACTTCATGGTCAACGGGAACCAGAAGATGGCCTGCCATGCTCAGGTACATAAGACTAAACTAGACAACAAAAAAAAAGACATTAGCTTAAAAGAAACCTAGTAACTAGACCTAACTAATTAAACAAGAAGGACATGACTAAATTATACTTGGACGGTCTGCTATGCACTGGTAGACAATACTAAAACCACTCAATACATCATTCTAGTCCAATTTACAGAAAACCAAACTATACAAACAAAACTAAACCAGATTAATAGGCATCTATAATTTACTGAATTTAAATATGTGAAGTGTAAAATGTGACGATGCCGAGAGATGCAACCAAACTGATCAGGAGATCCTTCATTGTGCAGCAAGACAACGACCCAAAACACACCGAGAACAACCAGGGAAGGTTTTAGACTGGCTAAGTCAGTTGGTAATGTCAGTGGAGCACAGGATTTGTACCTAAATATTAAGTATTATTCACTTTATCTATTTTAAGTCCATCTGTTCCTATACTTTTGCTCACTTTGGCCGTTCTGTTACAAACAATGCTATCTTCTAAGTTGTGTAACAGGTCTAGATGTAAATACCTGGAAATAAAAGTTGAAATACTGATCTCTGGTCTCATATTTATCGTTTGATGAATATCCAAACCCAAATGTTTTCAGTGTACAGCAGAAATAAAGGAATTGGCCTCACTGTTCCAATAGTTTTGGATGGGACTGTATATTAAAAAGACTATTTGATTATTTTGATCTTCTGTAGCCAAGCTGTGTAACAGAACCATGTGCATAAAAATGCCATCCTGCACTCCTGTCTCCCAGGTGTCTGGTCTTGACACAACCCTCAACACCTGCTACTGCATGGAGAAACTGAAGAAAGGCGACCAGGTGTGGATAAAACAGATGGTGGGGAGCTGTGCCTGGGCCAGCACTATTTCCAAAACCATCACCTTCTCAGGTGTCCTGCTGGCAAGTGAGGGGGTGTCCATGTTGGGGGGGACATATGGCTCTGGCAGCTCCTGTCCATTGCCCAGCCTGGGCCACAACAGGGACAGGGCGTCCAGCTCTGTAGGGCTGGGTGCCTCCTTGTCTAGTGTCGGCATCACTTTACTGCTCTGCTGTCTCCTCTTGGATTAATAACGGTATAGTTATAGAAACCTACCTTATATAAGCTTTTATTTTAGAATTTTTATATTTAACGGTTTTAGCTTGACATCATGGGAACTCTTCTCTAAAAGTTTACATCAAAACAAAAACAGCAACTTATTGGTGTTTGTTTTTATTTGGTCATTTAAGCAGTGATGGAGAACATGCTCATGTTGTACTTCAGTTATAGTAGAAATACCCGTGTAGAAATACTCTCTTACAAGTGGAAATTCTAAAAGACAATTATAAATTTTTCTTAATTAAAAGTGCAAAATGATTAGCATAAAAGTACACTTAAAGGGTTTATAAATGGCAGTCAGAACCACTAGATATCACAGTAGTGCACCAGCATCTCTCACCCTGTGTGAAACCAGCGTGTAGTTGTCTTTGTGTTTGTGTACAACTCATAACTCAATGTTTTACCCTAAACCTAAAGCAGTTGTAGTTTTATTTCCTAAACCTAGCTGTTATTTTTTTTGCCTAAACCTAAAGAGTTTGTAGTTTCATTTCTTAAACCTAAAGAAGCCTTTAGAAACCTTTTGTGTTCAAAATGTGATGTTTCATTCAGTTTAACAACATGTTAGAATGTGTTGCTTTTAAATTTCACTTTTACAGTGTAGTAGGTGTAGTAGGCCCCTAGTGGCCCACAACTATGGTTCTTATTAGGGGTGGGATGGTTCATTTCACAGTTTGGCGTCATGGTTTTCGGTTTCATTCGGTACATTTATGGTACAGCAAGGAGGCCAATTTCCAGTTTCAGTTTGAACATGCATTTCATTTATTTGGCATGATAAGTTAACTGTTTGTCTTCACAACAGTGGACTAACATCAAGAACAAAACACTTCTTCATTGTCACATCTTATGGCTGGACTTCTTATCTAAAAGAAAAGTGTCACCGTGTTATTTAAAAATAATTAATAAATAAAAAGAAATTATAGCCTCAGGCCATCAGCAAAAAGTAACATAAAAACAGTTACAAATACTAGGCCTGCACCATATGAAGAATTATTAATTGACCTCCAAATTAGTAGTTGAATGCTTTTTTTTTTTTCATATATATATATATATATATATATATATATATATATATATAGTAGGCCTGCAAGATATAAGATATTCCTTTATTAGTCTCACAATGGAGAAATTCACAAGATAATATAAGGAAAATCTGTGATGTGCGATAACATTATTCAATACTGCAATGATGATATAACTTATGATAAATAAACAAATATTGAAGTGCACATATTAGCTATACTGATTCAGCCTGGTTGTTTTTCAATTCAGAACCTGATTAGAATTGAATATTTAAAATACAACTAGGACACATGTTGTCTTCTAGAGCAGCATGTTTAATGTTTAACAGCAAAATCACCATATAAACTCATTAATATCTCACAGGAAACAATCTATCAATAAAATAAATCATATTCCTGAGTGAAGTTTATAAAGACTGAAGAACACAAACATCAGTCAGTATCAGTCCCATGTCCCAGCCTCTTTCCATAGGCCTTGAGTTCTCGAAAAAAATAAATAAATAAACAGTACTCAAGCTATTTCAAATCAACTGAACAATATATATACAACCTTAACCGTTACTAGCGAACCGAGCGGTTCAGATTTTTACCCGAACCGTTTCCATTCCGAGTGCTTATAGCAGCTGATAACGCCTGTGTAATGGCGTGATAACAGTGGAGCCAAGTGAAAAGCAATAGGTCATCAGCATAGATTGAGGCCCTGTGCTTTCTGTTGCCCCCCTCAAGTACCAGATATATTTTTGCAACTATGGAAAAATATAGTTGCAAAGTGGTTCAATGGCTAAATTGAAAAGCATAGGGCTCAGAGGGCACCCCTGGCACCTTCAGACCTTTAATTTTTTTGTGAGAGCTTCGTGCTTTTGATGGATGTCATAGTTCTCTTCTCGTAACTCTATTTCTGTTTATTTTTGGTCAATAATGGTTTAGGTTTGAGGGGAAAGTCCAGATCCTACGATCCAAGGTCTGGATGTCTGCCCTTCTTTTTGTCAATTTTGGCTAACCCAGTCTTCTTTTGTTGGTTTGTTGGGGTTGGGTTTTCGTCATTTATCTTTATCAATAAACCAAACATTATGTTCTGCAGTTCCTTGACTCTTTTGATTTTGTTGGACGTTTGTAAAGAGTCTCTCTGGGGGTGAAAACAAGACACACAAATGCAGTTAGAGTCTAGTTGTGCTCTAGATGGGGCATAAACATTATAAACCTTAACTTAAACATTCACACAGTAGACGATTTTTGCAAGCTGTTGTTGTTACATTAGCTGCAATTATATTTATTTTCACCTTTGCATATTTGAATGTGCTCATAACCCGATTGAGAAAACCTGGGTTGATTTACTGAGTTTATAACCACCGTCGTAGGATGGCTGATTGTGGTTGTTATTGTTAGTGGAGCCACACAACTAAAAGATATCCTGGGTATGTTGAGATTGTATTGTAGTTTAGGCCTCAGGATCATTACCCTCCGATTGCACCAATTACTGAACAAAGTCTGGAGAGGATAACCATGAACCAAAAACTGCTGACAGTCAAGAGAGCTCATAGACTGAATTATGAGACGATCCCATCAGCTGCTGGTTCACTGTGAGAGACGTCTGTGTGTTGGATCCAAATGATCTCACCTCTCATCATCTGCACTGTTTCGCTGCTCTGCACTGCAGGTACTTTTACCCCAAAAGGCTTTATTTGTTGATTGTTTAACACCATGAGACTCCAAAACCCATGTGGTTTATTAGCTGTTATATGCAAATGATTATTTATATCTAAAAGGGAGCATGTTTAAACATCTCAGCTTGTTGAATTGCTTGATTCCAGGTGTAGCTTGGACTGGAGTCCAACAAACCCCAGGCTTACTGGTGGAGAGGGGTCACTCTGCTCAGATGAACTGCAGTCACAACATGCACGGCGGGTTTCATTTCATATACTGGTTTCAGCAGTTACCAGGGGAGAATATGAAGCTGATTGTCAGCACGGCGCCTTTCAGGCAGCCAGACTTTGGGAACTTTAGCCAGGACAAATACTCGGCCAGCAAGACTGAGTCTTTTAATGGATCTTTCACAGTGAAACGTGTGGAACCAGGTGACAACGGAGTGTATTTCTGTTGTATTTTGACACAGTTATGCAGATACAGATCAAGCTGCACCAAAACTACATCAGTTTCACAGGGATTTCATTGCTTCCTTTCAGAGAAGCTGGGTAACGTGTGCATGTGACTTCAAAATGTGGTGATTGTGGTTTAGGTTAAGTTTCTCATGCCTGCAACACAATCAAGGAAAATAGTATCTCAACAATTTTGAGTAACACAGTTTTAATGATAAAAGATCTTCTCTTTCTTTTCCTGTTGCCTTGACTTCTGTTGAAAATGTTTGGGGAGGTTTTAATTCTCATCCATCACAAACTAATAATATCTCTCTTTTTGTATCCAGTTGCCCTGCTCTTATCTGGAGCTCAGCAGTTTCATTTATAAAACAGTGCATAAGATCCACACTAAATGTTTGTGGACCACAAATGATTAAACACTTGTATGCCAAAAAATACTCTGATTTAGAAAACCAAACATACACCTGCCAGTGTGCAGTTTCCTTTTATAAATTCCAAATCAATTTTTGATTTGTCGAGCAGGTTCATATCCTGCCCTCAACAGGCCCACATTCAACCTTACTGATTGATGAAAGCAACTGACGAGTGTTTCTGCATTCACCCGCTGATCAGTGGTTCTTTACACTGAATCATGGCAACAAACGAGACGAGAACCAAGAAAAGGATTTTTTTCTGAGAAATCAAAATGAATTTGTAGTGCTGATGTGTGGGGAGAGAAAGGATCTGCTCATGATCCCAAACACACAAGCTCAGTGATGTATGATATATACATGGATGATGACTTGACGCTTATATCTCTATCCAACACCCACACATCTCTCATCCAACACCTCACACTTGTCACTTATACAAGTGGAAAAACCACCCATCCTTTCCACTTTCCACAAGTGGAAAAACCATCCTTAAACAGAGGAGGGGGTCTGAGACACCACCTATCCCCCATTTACAATGCTGCACTTTCAGCCATACCTAAAAGACTCAATATCAAAGGCAGCCCGAAACTAACCTCAAGTGTCCCTCACGAACACAACGACTGTCGTTCACTGGTAACCGCACATCATGCCTAACGACTGTTGTCCACCTGTAGCCCCATTGAATCCTAAATGACTGTTGTTCACTAGTGGGACTCACACGCCCCCAACAATAGACAGGTGAAACTCCATTAACGAACCATTGTCTTCGGAGAATAGTGAGCTGACACTTTCACAGAGGTTAAAACCTGGGTCTAACTCCACTGTTTGTCAGACTAGTGGGGACTAGTCAGACTGTACAGTTACGAACTGATGAAGCCACTTGGATAAGGGGCGAAACGCCTTCAGAGAGAAATCGAAGTCCAGTTGCCTTCGATTCAAGCGTTGCCAGAATTTTCTCACGTTGAGCAAAACGAAGGATGATCTTTGTACGCGGATGACTGGGTTCTTTGGATACAAGGCCGTAATGTATCCTTTGCCAATAACAAAATGCAAGCTGCAATAGCTAAAGTGGAGCAATGGGCAAGTAAACAGGGTTTCAAGTTATTAGTAGCAAAAACACAACTTATTTGTTTTGAAAGACTGAATCACATCCATTTCCCTTTATAATCTATGTAGGGTCAACCTCTGGAGCAAGTCAAAACTGTTAGATTTCTGGGGATTTGGTTTGATGAAAAGCTCATATGGAACATTCATTTAGATGAAATGAAGAGCAAATGTAAAAAAGTCACCAATATACTTTATTGTTTGGCATGACAAGAATGAGGAGCAAGTAGAGCATCTTTACAATATACTGTATATACTGGGCACTCATGAGCTCTGTCCTTGACCATGGATCTGTAGCTTACATGTCGGCACCAGAGTCAAATCTCAAGAAATTAGATGTACTACAGGCTAAGGCTTTGAGAACCATTAGTGGGGCATTCAGAACATCTCCAGTATCAGCAATGCAAGTTTTAACGGGAGAAATGCCTCTGGATTAGAAGAGTAAAATTGATGCCGGCATACTGGGTTAATCTTCAGGGTCATTATGAAGCTTTTAACAGACTGTGGGGAGCGTAATAAAACAAATCTCAGAAGTTTTGGGTGGGTAGGTGATGCAAAGACAATATACCTCAATATACATCAGGAATTGAAGACGAAATCACAGCAACTGCCAGCATGGCACATAGTACAGAACTATTTTGATCAGCACTTCCTAGACATGTTCGTATTTACAGACGGCTCCGAAGATCCTGAAACAGGGTGTGCAGGTGCAGCAGTATAAATCCTGGTGAGAGAGACCTACATCAAGAAAAGCGTATCAGACCATTTGTCAGTATATACCACTGAACTACTGGCAATATTATTGGCCATGCCCTGGACAGAAGAGAGGAAAATAAACACTGTTATTGCACCTGACAGCTTTTCAGCATTCACAAGTAAAGGATCTGGTAGATCATCAGTCAGAACAGATATCATCAATGAAATATTCCTCATAACATATAGGATGGAAGTAAAAGGCACATGTACAAGATTCCTCTGGGTTCCTGCTCATGTTGGTGTGGAGGGAAATGAGCAAATAGAGTAGATGTTCTGGCCAAGCAGACACTCAGAATCCTTCATGAAAGCGTTTGCAGGTTGTGACAGAGCTGCAAACTAAAGTGTGACGTGTGTGTTTAATGTCTTTGTATATGTGTATTATTTTTATTTGTTTGTTTGTAAAATGTGCTGACATTAGACCTAGACTTGTGATTAGTCATATGCTACAAACACACACCCGTTTTATGTGAATGTGCTCATAACCCGATTGAGAAAACCTGGGTTGATTTACTGAGTTTATAACCACCATCGTAGGATGGCTGATTGTGGTTGTTATTGTTAGTGGAGCCACATAAATAAAAGATATCCTGGGTATGTTGAAATTGTTTTGTAGTTCAGGCCTCAGGATCATTACCCTCTAACTCCACCAATTACTGATTGTAACAAAGTCTGGAGAGGATAACCGTGAACGAAAAAGTGCTGACAGTCTGATAATGCCAATCCGTGACAGGAGAGCTCATAGACTGAGTTATGAGACGATCCCATCAGCTGCTGTTTCACTGTGAGAGACGTCTGTGTGTTGGATCCAAATGATCTCACCTCTCATCATCTGCACTGTTTCGCTGCTCTGCACTGCAGGTACTTTTACCCCAAAAGGCTTTATTTGTTGATTGTTAAACACCATGAGACTCCAAAACCCATGTGGTTTATTAGCTGTTATATGCAAATGATTATTTATATCTAAAAAGGAGCATTTTTAAACATCTCAGCTTGTTGAATTGCTTGATTCCAGGTGTAGCTTGGACTGGAGTCCAACAAACCCCAGGCTTACTGGTGGAGAGGGGTCACTCTGCTCAGATGAACTGCAGTTACAACTTCAGCGCCCAATTTCATTTCATGGACTGGTTTCAGCAGTTACCAGGGGAGAATATGAAGCTGATCGTCAGCACGGCACCTTTCAGGCAGCCAGACTTTGGGAACTTTAGCCAGGACAAATACTCGGCCACAAAGACTGTGCCGGAGAAGGGATCTTTCACAGTGAAACATGTGGAACCAGGTGACAACGGAGTGTACTTCTGTTTCGTCATGATGCCTAGCACAGTTATGCAGATACAGATCAAGCTGCACCAAAACTACATCAGTTTCACAGGGATGTCATTGCTTCCTTTTAGAGAAGATAGGTAACGTGTGCATGTGGCCTCAAAATGTTGTGATCGTGGTTTTTGTTAAGTTCCTCATGCCTGCAACACAACCAAGGAAAATAGTATCGCAAGTGTTTTGAGTAACACAGTTTTAATGTTAAAAGGATCTTCTGTATCTTTTCCTGTTGCCTTACAGGTAATTCCTTCTAAGACTTCTGATGAAAATGTTCTCATCCATCACAAACTGAGAATATCTCTTTTTGTGTCCAGGTGCCCCGCTCTTATCTGGAGCTCAGCAGTTTCATATATAAAGCAGTGCATAAGATCCACACAAAATGTTTGTGTACGCACAAATGAGGAAATACTTGTTTGCAAAAAAATTTCTGATTTAGAAAACCACATGTACACCTGCCAATGTGCAATTTCCTTTCATAAATTCCGAATAAATGTTTGAATTATCAATCAGGCTCATATCCCGTCCTCAACAGGACCACATTCTTCCATAAATGATCAATGAAAGCACGGCAGAGTCACGGCAACAACCGAGATGAACTAAGAAAAGGATTTTTTCTGACACAGAAGGTGAGGTGCTTGTGGGTGAGGTGGTCCCTGAACACTCGCTCTCTCCTAATTCTTCCATTCATGTAGTCCTCACAGTACCAGTGCATCGTGCAGGATTACGAGTCATTGCCAAATTTATATGTCTCCAGAAATATACAGATATCCTCAAAAATGACAGTGTCAATCAGTGCATCCCCACCCTGGAATATGATTTGTAAGTTTGACAGGTGAACATGATTTATTTATTGAAGTTTTCTTATGGCTAACTTCCCTGTACTTCCTCTACTTTAGATACCCCACCTTCCTTCTCCTCACCAGGATATCAGGTCCTTTTTTCTTAGCATCTACATACCAAATCCTGCAGGATGCCTCCGGTGTTGATTGCACTCTAGGGAATCGGCACCAATACCAACAGCAGACCAGAGAGTGTGAAAACACAACCTTGGGTAGGGGGCGTTTCTCAGGTATAAATGTTTGTCTTTGTATGTAAATCTTACTTCATTCTGACTTTTTCCTTGCAAAGAAAATAAAAACCTTGTAGGCCGGATTTCGATCTTGCTGGTGAAGCAGGCCAACTACACGCTCCCTCAAAACTTGCACCATCTGTGGCATCGTGCTGTGTGATGAAACTGTACATTTTAGAGTGGACCTTTATTGTAACCGGTCTAAGGCAAACCTGTGTAATAATCATGCTGTCTAATCAGTATCTTGATATGCCACACCGGTGAGGTGGATGGATTATTTCGGAGCAGTTCTCACTAACACAGATTTAGACAAATTTGTGAACAATATTTGAAATAGGCCTTTTGTGTGCATAGAAAAAGTCTTAGATCTTTAACTTCAGCACATAAAAAATGAGAGCAAAAACAAAATTGTTGTGTTTATATTTTTGCTCAGTCATGTATCTTAGTAGTAAACTAAAGCTGGCAGTAGGCTCTGTAGTCTGACTGTTTAGGTTAGTTTGTCATGTATCTTAGTTGTAAACTCCTCAGCTGGCTGAGACAAAGCAGGTCCTCCTATTTACCAGCAGGACCTGTAGTGGTTCACATCAGCAGAGGACAGGAGGACAGAGGACAGGAGGACAGAGGACAGGAGGACAGGAGCAAGGACTGATACTGACTGATGGTTGTGTTTCCAGTCTTTATAAACTTCACTCAGGAATATGATTTATTTTATTAATATGTTAGATTGTTTCCAGTGAGATATTAATGAGTTTCTATGGTGACTTTGCTGTTGTAAACATTACTGTTGCTGCTCTGGAAACAACATGTGTCCTAGTTGGATTTAAATATTCAATTCTAATCTGGTTCTGAATTTGAAGACAACCAGGCTGACATAAGTATAGTTAATATGCACACTTCAATATTTGTTTATTTATCACAAGTCATATCATCATTGTAATATTGAGCAGTGTTATCACACTGGCAGATGTTCCTCATATGGTTCTGGCCTGGTTTATGTTACTGTTGTTTAAAAAAGCTCTAGTGCTGGCTGACCTGATGCTGACCTTTTTGATGATGTCCTGAACCTATAATTACTTTTTATTATTTTATTTTTTTAAAAAAAAACACAGTGGCACTTGTCTTTTAGATCAGAAGTCCAGCCATAAGATGTGACGATGAAGAAGTGTTTTGTTCTTGATGTTAGTCTGCTGTCGTGAAGACAAACAGCTGTTGACTTATTTTGCCAAATAAATGAAATGCATGTTCAAACTGAAACTGGAATTTGCCTCCTTGCTGTACCATAAATGTACTGAATAAAACTGAAAACCGTGACCTCAAACTGTGATGTGAACCGAACCATGAATGTTATGAACTGCCCCACCCCTAGTATGTATGTATGTGTGTATGTATGGATGTGTATACACCAATGAACCATAACTTTGTGACCACCTGCCTAATATTGAGTATGTCCAGCACTTCCCACACCAACCACATCCATTTTGTGTAATTATAAAAACCAGAGAACAAGACAGACATAGGGTATATAAAGGCCCTGTTACACATTTATATACTGTATGTATGTATGTACAGTATATATGTACATATGAGCTGTATGTATGTATATATGTATCTATGTATGCACATGTGTATGTATGTCTATGTATGTATGAGGATAGTTTTCTTGGTGATAATTAGGGCTATAAGGAGTAATCTCTTGTTTGTGATGTTGGGGTTGATTGTTGATTGCTGTCTCCTCGTGAGCAGAGTGAAGGGAATAATGAGATGTGGCAGCTCAGGAGGATGGAGAGCGACTTCTTCCCAAAAGTGTTAAACAGTTGTGCCACCAATTTTACAAACAACTTTATGAAAACTAAAAAAATGGATGGATGCATAGTATTAGTATATTTTTAAAACTAGTGACGC
Organism: Pterois miles; assembly: GCA_947000775.1. Classification (NCBI taxonomy): domain Eukaryota; kingdom Metazoa; phylum Chordata; class Actinopteri; order Perciformes; family Scorpaenidae; genus Pterois; species Pterois miles. The sequence continues at coordinate 1,227,443 of CAMQGK010000020.1, read as the reverse complement.
ACTGTTCTACAGTTCTAATGCTAGTTGATGTGATCTTGGATTTCTAAAAAAACGATGATAATTTCAACAGCGTGTGATGGTGAAACAGCGCTGAATAAATATTGAGCTGAATTTGATTTGAGATTTTAGTTGTCTTGAAAGGTGCTTTAAGAATAGCTATGGCTTGAATGTTTATCAGTCACATGTGATATGCAGTGAAATTAAATGTGTGAGAGGAACTATATGTTAATTATTCCTCACATTTCATTTCTACAGTCTGGCTTCAATTCACCACCTCACCATCTGTGTTGCCAAATTTCCCCCATCTCCATAATGTGAGCATGGGTCAGATATTTCATTAAAGTGTGCACATTCTCCTGTCAAGTTTGTTTTTTTAGATCACAAGGTTTGCTTAGGAAGGGATGGCCTGATGGTGGCACTAAAAGAAAGAAAAAGAACTTCAAGCATCAAATATCTCAATGATCATCTTCTGGGGAAAAGGTTGACCACACTAAATACGTGGCACAGATATTGATCTCACGCCGATGTTGGACATGCAGTTTGACAGACCAACATAACCACAATAACCAGTTGAAGATTATACACCAGTTCTGTCTCATTCTTTAGAGAAGATTAAATCAGTTAAAACTGGGTGGGATAAAGAGGTGTGACCAGTACAGATGCTTCCTTGTCCTTCTTGCTTCTTTTCTTAGCTGTTGATAGCAGCAGTCAGGCTGCACGGAGCTCACCTCAGCTGTCAGTCAAACCGACCTGCACAGCTGCTCTTTCAGACAGACACAGAAAGATGGAGGGTGAGATACGGAAAGACACACCGACAGGTTTTTGTATAATGTTTTTTCACTGTGGGGAATCCACACGGTAATACAATCCAATAGAGCCGCTGGACAAAAACCTGCTTTAACATACTTAGTGTGGAGTCTACAAGTTACCTGTGACACAGATTGAAACATCATTATTCTGAAAATATGCAGGAGGTCTCACTATGCTGATATTGTACAAGTGATAAATTTCAGGAGAAAACTTGTTTGGAATGACATAAAATGAAACAATCTACCTGATTTGGGTTTTCTCCACTTCACAAAAAAGAAAATCAGAAAACCTGGATGTTGTGAAGCCCTGTTTCTATACTGAGACTGTAGTAATATTTTGGATTGTTAGCTTGTTTCCAAGCACCGGTTATTGGCAGTTTTGGTAGAGGATGCAGTCACAGTGGGGGGGGGTCTCCTACTGAATCTTTCTTTGGACATGGAACTAAACTCACTGTTCTGGGTAAGTCTGCAAAATGTTTTTTTTTTTTATTGTTTGATAATAAGGTAAAAATTGTCTCACTAACTAACTGTCAGATAACTGACTTGGAAGAATTTGACCGGCTCTGATCCTAACAAAACCAAGATGACCATTTAGCTAAATGTTTTAGTTTAATATTATTATATTATATATTCTTGGAAATGACTCAAGACTCCCAGAATACAAAGTAGATGATATACTGTATCGTTAGCTGGTTTAATAGCTATGAGCTTTTTCACCCTATACTCTAAAATCAAGCTAATTTTTCAAAAAATGTTTGGAATCACTCATTTTGTATTTAATTTTTTTCTGTGAAGAGCAAGAAGCAGTTTACAGCTGTTGGAAAGTTTGAACAGTTTTTCGATGTGTATCAGTGTGACCAGGCACCAGACTGACAGTTCTGGTGGAAAATAACATTAACACACAGTCATTAATCTCTGAAGATACTCTTTATTTTCTTTACTATAAACATTAAAAACACAAGTGAACTACTAATACAAGGAGTAAATGAGATGAATCAGCCATATAATAAAATAGGTAAGTGTTTTGTTCAGCCATTGTTGTGTTGTGCTTCACTTAACCTGCTTTTCATGGAGAGGGAACCAGGCTAACAGTTCTTGGTAAGACAATAATACATCTAAATAAACAGAATGATACTAGCAGGGGGGGATGGGAATACTGTAACCTGTAAGTGGCATTTATGTTTAGCATGAGAAAATCCTTCTGCATCCTCCTCACTGTTCATTTCTAAATTCTAGTATTGAAAGGTCACAATATCTCCAGAACTTTGATAGGCAGCTTTAAAGAGCCTGGCTCTGTCTAAAGTTAAGAAGTTAAATCCACCTACTGGTGCCTCTAAAGCTCACTAATTAACATTACATTACATTAACTACACTAATTTGCATCATTAATTGTTTAATTTGTAAAAAACAAAGTGTTTGTGGCGTTTGTAAGTTTTTCCAGCCAGGAAATAGTCTGGGGGCGGCAGTAGCTCAGTCTGTAGGGAGTTGGCTTGGGAACCGGAGGGTCACCGGTTCAAGTCCCGACATGGACCAAAAACTGAGTGTGAACTGGTAGCTGGACAGGTGCCAGTTTACCTCTTGGGCACTGCCGAGGTGCCCCTGAGGCACCAAACCCCCAACTGCTCAGGGCGCTTGTCTGGAGCAGCCCCCTCACTCTGACACCTCTCCATTACTGCATGTGTGTGTGTGTTTGTGTGCATGTACCAGGTATAAGTTAAAACAGAGTGTAAATTGAATTTCCCCACTGTGGGACTAATAAAGGTTGATCTTCTTCTTCTTCTGTAACATAACCCCTGGTGAAACGGCAACTTGTTGCTGTTAACATGTCAGTTTTTGTACATCTTAAACAAATATAAGATTTAGCCTAACATATTAATTAATGAACTTTGAAGTGCTGGTGGATAGATTTAGTTACTTTTAGGAAGATTGAGGCTAGCTGTTGCCCCATTTCTAGTCTTTATGCTACAATATGCTTACTTGTTGCAGGCTCTAGCTACATATTTACCATACAGACTTGAGAGCGATATGAATCTGTCTATCTAACTCCCAGCAGGAGTAAATCCATCCATCCATCGTCAACCGCTTTTCCCATCAGAGGTCGTGGGGGGGCTGGAGCCAATACCAGCTGGCATTGGGCGAAGGCAGGTTCACCCTGGACAGGTCGCCAGTCCATCGCAGGGCACATAGAGACAGACAACATATAGACAGACAACCATTCACACTCACATCCATACCTACGGGACATTTAGAGTCATCAATTAACCTAAACAGCATGTCTTTGGATGGTGGGAGGAAGCCGGAGTACCCGGAGAAAACCCACGCTTACACAGGGAGAACATGCAAACTCCACACAGGAGAGTCCCAAGCCGGAATCAAACCTGTGACTCTCTTGCTGTGAGGCGACAGCGCTAACCACTGCACCACCGTGCAGCCCGCAGGAGTAAATAATACGCTTATTTCGCAAAAAACCTTCTAATAATTTCAAACCATTCTCATAATTTCTTTATTTTCTCCTGGTAGATTCAAACCGTGCTATCACCCCGCCAACGGTGATAGTGCTTCAGCCTTCACAAAAAGAGTGTCGAAACAACAAAGGGAAGAAAAGGAAGAAGACCTTGGTGTGTGTGGCCTCTCGTTTCTACCCGGACCACGTGAGTGTGCTCTGGCAGATCGACGGCGTAGATGTCACAGATGGCATGGTGACTGACAGTGCTGCCCTGTGGGAAGGGGAACATTACAGCATCACCAGCAGGCTGAGGGTCCTGCTCAGTGAGTGGTTCACACCAGGCAAGAAGTTCACCTGCACCGTGAGCTTCTTTAATGGGAACGAGACTGTGCACCGGTCAGATTGGGTTGAAGGCATTGAAGGTATTTTCAGTTGCAACTCAGAAGATGTGTTTAATGATGTGAAACTTCAAAGTCAATGACTGCACTGAAAAAAACTATATCTATTTTTTCTTTCAGGACCAGGAGCTGCAGCAGTAAGAGGTAAATATAGTTCTGTGTGAGCCTATCGAAGCATTGACACAACTGAACCATGTCACCCATAAAAAGTGATGCAATCTCTTGCAGAGAAATATTTGAGGATCACACACACTGCCAAACTGTCCTACATTGTTTTGATCATCAAGAGCAGCATCTTCGGGGTCTTCGTGGTGTTTCTGATGTGGAACCTTCAGGTTTGTTCAACCTAACTCATTAGCCACATTTACATGCGCCAAATTTCTTCAATCCAATCTGAACCTTGGTTGATTGGAAATTCCAAATCCACGGTTTACACTGACGCTAAATAAAATGGACCTGCGATGGACTGGCGACCTGTCCAGGGTGAACCCCGCCTTCGCCCTATGCCAGCTGGGATCGGCTCCAGCCTCCCCGCGACCCCTATGGATAAATAAAATGATTCGATCATGACGTGCGTATACATGCACCGAGCGTTTAACCAAAATAAATCATTTGGGCTGCGCAGAGTTGTCTAATTTTCCAGAAATAGAAGAAGAAGAAGAAGCTGTACGTCCGCCTGTGTTGTAAACAAACGTTGCGTTGTCTGTCTCGCGTCACGTTGACGTAGCACATGTGCAGTGGAGATCATTTTACCCCAACCAGGAAGACATGATCCGAATGGGTGTGTACATGGATGCCGATCGAACAACAATTGGCATAAACCACCTCTCTCATTTGGAATAAAATCTCTTTCCGATTGGGCCGTATCGGATCAGAATCTTCTGACTGACGTGTTTAGATGGAGCATTTTTAATCTGATTGGGCCTTTATTCCGAATATTTGTGCCCTTGTAAATGCAGCTATTGTGGTGTCCCTGTACCAAAAAAATCCCACTGGGAATATTGTACTAGAAAGTGGAGTACTATATCTGTGAATATGCGCATGTGCATTAAATCAGAATTAATACATAACATTGAATACATAATGGATACTAGGATTCAGGATAGGTAGGATTCACCTACTAAACTGAATGGTAAATGGACTTGCATTCATATAGCTCTTTTCTAGTCTTCTGACCACTCAAAGCGCTTTACACTACAGGTTAGCATTCACCCATTCACACTCACATTCATACACTGATGGCAGAGGCTGCTAAGGCCAACTTTGCCCATCAGGATCTAATCTAATCTAAATATTCATACACACCAATGGCTATGCCTTCAGGAGCAATTTGGGGCTAAGTGTCTTGCTCAAGGACACAGGGACGTGACTGGAGCAGCCGGGGATCAAGAAGAAGAAGAAGAAGAAGAAGAAGATCAACCTTTATTAGTCCCACAATGGGGAAATTCAATTTACACTCTGTTCAACTTATACATGGTACATGCACACAAACACACACATGCAGTAATGGAGAGATGTCAGAGTGATGGGGCTGCTCCTGACAAGCGCCCCGAGCAGTTGGGGGTTTGGTGCCTTGCTCAGGGGCACCTCGGCAGTGCCCAAGAGGTAAACTGGCACCTCTCCAGCTACCAGTTCACACTCAGTTTTTGGTCCATGTCGGGACTTGAACCGGTGACCCTCCGGTTCCCAAGCCAACTCCCTACAGACTGAGCTACTGCCGCCCCCAAAACCACAGACCGACCAAGTGTCTTGTGTCAATGATTCTCAAAGGGAGTGGTGTGTGTGTGTGTGTGTGTGTGTGTGTGTGTGTGTGTGTGTGTGTGTGCGTGCCTGTGTGTGTGGCTTTATGCCGAGTTGACATTACAGGACTATTACAGAAAGTCACAATGCTTGTTCAAGAAGGATGGCGGCACCACTGAGACCTGGGCTGTGGTTGAATAGTCTTTTTTACTTAAGATATTTCTGAAATGGGTGAAATGACCAGACTGGCCTGCACACACCACCCATCTTCATATTCCTCTATGTATACCAGCTGTGATAACTTCCTAAAAAACTAAAGAAGTGTCATGAGTATGAAACAATTAAGTAAGTGAGAGGAAACATGATAAGTAAGAAAGTGTGTAGGGCTTTATAATATGACTCTACAGGGTTAATATAATAATACTATAGACTTTTTAATAAACCTCTTAAATGTGTCGTTCTCTGTCTGCTGCGCAGGGTCGTCTGGAAACCAGAGGATCTGAGAGCTGAGCTGCACTAACCAGCTGATTCTCCTGATTTCTGTGAACAGTTTATGAAGTGTGAATGCTGAAGTGCATTTGCTTTCAAATCAGTTTATCACATTCTGCACAAATTAGTGCAACTTGCTTGACTTAAAAGTAGGGCTGTCAAGATTAATGCGATAATAAGGTTTTAACGCACATTTGTTTCACCACTACCAATTTCTTTATTGCACTAATGCAACTTATGATTTTTAGGTTGTAGTGGGCTCAGTTTTAAAGGAGGTTTGAAGATACTGGTAGGCCTATCTGTAAAACTACAAACTACTACCATGTTGTGCTAGCTTGTCGGGATGGAGGTTAAATAGCGCTCTGCACTTAAGCTAAATGTTGATGAGGAAAAAATGGCATGGCCAATTTCAAAGAGGTCCCTTGACCTCTGACCTCTAGATGTGTGAATGAAAATGGGTTCTATGGGTACCCACGAGTCTCACCTTTACAGACATGCCCATTTTCTGATCATCAGATGCAGTTTTGTTCAAGTCATGGTCAAGTCAGCACACTGACACACTGACAGCTGTTGTTGTTTTTACTCTAAGCTAGTCAAATGTCCCCACTTGGTCAGTGCCCCTCAACATTAGCCAATGAGTCACATAACTAATGACATGCATGCCAAAATAAGTCACTGTTACTTCTCGTTTCACACTGAACACAAACATCGGTCTCCTGGTTGAAAGTCTATTTGACTCATCTGCCAACCTTCCCACCTGCCCTTAGCAGACTTCTATACTATCAACACTACGTCACTTGGTCTGACCGGTTTACATTGGAGTTTGTCGAAAGCCCGGTTCATCACAAACTCACTAAAATCACGAAAGGGTATCTCCATCTGTTTCATCAGTTTCCGATGCCAAGGGGTGGCAAAGCCCAATAAGTGGGGTTTGACGAGTTGGGAGTGAGAATGATTCAGGCAGGAGGAGAAGTGGATGGGTCCAACAAACAGGTTTTCATCCAGTAGCCCACTGTTCATGTCCCGTGCTTTAAGTTTTACTTTCATGTTACAATCAGTTGTTTGTTCGTGGCCCGTGTTCATAATGTTGAGTTGAATTTGGATGAATTGTTGACATGACAAAAATTTTGTTCCGCTATAAACAGGCTCTCACACAGTTGAGGCAGAGCCAGAAGCCGATTCCCCAGCATCAATGCCTTTTTTCTACTTTTTATCAATAATCAGAGCATGGTCATCAAAATAACAATGTACAATAAATAACCTCCTGTTAGGCTGCAGTTTGCCATGCTATGATTTAAGGATATTTTTTATGCTAAATGCAGTACCAGTGAGGGTTTCTGGACAATACTTTTCATTTTTTTGTGTTGTTAATTGATTTCCATAAATAAATAAATACATTTGAATAAAGCAGCATATTTTCCAACCCATATTTTGATAAGAGTATTAAATACGTGACAAATCTCCCTTTAAGGTACATTATGAACACAAAACGTACCATTAATCATGATTAAATATGGACAATCATGCAATTAATCGCAATTCAAAAATGAATCAATTTACAGCCCTACTTTAAAGCGTTTTATATATCAACAGCTGATTTATAGTTAACAAAGTGTCAGCAAACTGCTTTGAGCTAAAAATCTATTCTCATTAAAAGTCTTTCAGAAGCGACATACTGTGTGGAATCATTATTTCTTTGAAACCAATGCTACCTGCCAAACCTCACTGCCAAACTCAACACGCAGTAAGTAATCTTCCCACCTATCAGATGCTAATCACACAATTGTTAGTAGTTGGCAGCAGTTAAAATGCATGCGCTGTCAGTTTCGATGCATTCATGACAACAGGAATGCACTGCCCACATATCTCAGCCTTCATGGCACGACAGACTCAGCGGAGGGAGTTTTAGCAGCTTGCTCATCTGTTCTGTGCGACATGTTTCCATTCAGAGCAAGAAGCCCCAGCTCTACCAAATGGGGCGTTTGACCTTAAAGTTGATAAAAACCTCTATGATGACATTTATAAGCAACATTAAAGTGATACCATTGTGAATTTAGTTCAACATTTTTTTTAGATAATATGAACTTTAGTGAGTCAAGTTTACTTTTTACACAATGCACATAGGGTGAATTAGCCTAAAGCATATTTTGCATTTCAGAGTTCTGGAATATATTGCAGTATGAAGTCAGTCGATTAAATCCACACCCAGTACCATTCCAGAATCCCCAGGATGGGTCCTAAACAAACTGTAGACATATTAGTAGTCTTAGTGCCAAGTTGTCTCAGATAAATCTTTATTTTCTAATGTGGGACAGTCATGTCTGAAAAGTGGGACACTGAAACTCTGCAAACACTGCAATCCCATGTTCAGTAATTTGTTACAAAACCAAGGCTTATAGGTGCAGATGTTACATGTAGAATTGAACAACATTAAACAATAGATTATAATAGTTGTGAAGCATTTCAGCATACTAGAAGGACATTAAAGTGGCTATATCATCATATCTGCTACGCAAAAAAAAAAAAACTTGTTATCATTTCTTTGTCATGAATCAGAATTTTGACATGAACCAGAGTCATGAATCTGTTGTGAACTGCAAAGTTAAAATGTTAAACCATTTTTTTTCATTTTACTATACAGGGAACACAACAGGCATAGGGCCTATATGGAGGCAGACCTCGAGGCGACACATAAAACCTGAACCTGCGTAAAACCATTGCTTACCACACACCGCATTATGGATTACAGCTAAATAACATATGATGCAGAGGCATCATACAGTAGGTTAATTGATAACCTGAAAAAACTCATACCATAGTGATAGAGATAGACCACAGAGATGCAGCCACCCTCAATTATTGAATATAATTTACCCTTCACGGCACTGATACATAGAGACAAACAACCATTCACACTCACATTCACACCTACGGGACATTTACTTCCCATGCTAAAAACCCATGCTAACACGGGGAGAACATGAAAACTCCACAAAACTTGTACCACTACTGTAATATTATTGAGAAATACAACTTATGCAGAATACTGACCAACTTATAGTACTAAATGCTGCATGGTTAGACCCCACCATCCAACCAATAGTTCATAGTGAAGTCAGACAAACAGGATCGTCAACGAGGGGAGACGGTAAATAAAAAACATTGCTCGACAAAAATGTTTTCAGTGGATGATCTCCCTCCAGATATTAATGTTAAAAAGGGTGGTCAGACTAGTGGGGACTAGTCAGACTGTAGCGTTCGAACTGATGAAGCCACTTGGATAAGGGGCAAAATGTCTTCAGAGACAAATCTAAGTCCAGTTGCCTTCGATTCAATTGTTGCCAGAAAGTTAAAAAGGGTGATGTCTCAGCAGGTATCTTTCTGCCTCTGCCTGGCAAGCAAACAACGCCCATGGGCAATTGTGAAGTTTTTCAAGTCCAAAAAGGCAGATAACCAGGTTCCTGTTAATTTTATAATGGAAATGTATGTTAATGGACATGTATGTTGTGATATTTAAACAAGGAAATAAAAGACTCTAGTCTACAGACCCGTCTCTTGAGAGAGCTCCAGCAGGTAGCAACCCCGGCAGGTGCTAGTTAGCTGTCATGGCAATTTATGGAGCTTCTAAACTCCGAAAAATGTTAAATTCACCATCTATTATTGTAGAACTACCAGTATTCAAAATCTATAGCTGATTTCTCGCCTAAAAAATTTCAGAGGTGAATTTAGTGATGAAATAGCTACAAAAAAATGTAAAAACAGGCCGTTTTTGGCGGCTGTTGTTGTGACCACAGCCTTTTACTGTCTAGTGTAGATTTTGCTGTTGTTTGCATACTGCATACTTGGCCAAATCAGTACGTACTACTAATATTGTACTGGATTTGAATACGGCCTATGTCACTGACCTTTGGGTGGTCTTCACACAGGGTGCTTCCTTTTTGAACACTACTCCACCCTAAACAATGATCGGACATTTGAGAAGTCATGTGATTTTGATCACATTACGCCACAGCTTGTGTTGATGAATAGTTTTATTGGTTAACACAAGCCTTTTATTTCCTTTTATGTATTTGAGGGAGACATACACCCACTGGAGCTTAGATGTCCCACATTAGGCAGTGTCCCACATTGTCAACTCACCCTAACGTATGGCTGTTGTGTTTCCTGAGAACATTCTGTTTTTCAAGCTTTACTCCTTTCAGTTGTAGGCTTTTAGAAAAGAAGTAAATGTTCACGTGCGAGTCGACCACATATGACAGGAAATCATTGTCCTCATTTCTGTACAGAAGAAGGCTGAGGTTACTGTCAGTAAGGAACACGAGCCTGCGGAGGTGTTCAGAGCGACAGCAGAGGATGTGGTCACAGAGCAACATCTCTGTGCTGACGAATGAAGGGGGCTCAGTGCTCCACATTACCACAAAAACAGCTTTTTCTGTGTCAACTGTGATGTTGACAAGATCTGCTGCAGCAGTCTGAACATAAAGAATATTACAGCTAATCTGTCGAACGATTAAAAGGACTGGAATTCCCTGCTTAGCCTGCTGCCCATGCTAAGCGTCCCTGGATTAGTGCAAGAAGATGGATGGATGGAGATATATGCTGTATATACAGTATATATAGTCTTAAACATATTTACATATTTGATCTATCAAAGTTAACCTGATAATAACACGGCTGTAGCTGGCTCAGTTTTAAACCTACAGTGCAGATACTGGAATCCATTGGTCCCAACCATGTCATACTATCTTGTCGTGATGTTGTGATGTGTGACGATATGTCGTGCTGCGATACAAAAATTGTGTCGTGACATTTCAGGGATGTGTTAAATGAATTAAAAATGTGTCACTTTGGCTCTGATCTGCATCCTCTTGCTGTCAGTTCTCTCCATTCAGACTCCAGTGTGTAGTCTGTCTCAATGTCCCACTCACACAACGTCTGATTGGTTACACATCACCAGAAATAGCGAATCATCACTGAGGATTACTGTTACAGTTCAGGTAAAAACCCGAACCGCTCCCATCCCGTTGAGTTCGCTAGTCACAATTCGGGTTGCGTAATATAACCCTTATGAATTTATTGAGGGCCTTTTATGAATAGAATTTTAAACGTAGTAATTGGGTTGACCAGGAGATGGCAGCGTAATCAAAAGGAAATTGAACTACAGCTCCAGATAGTGTGTGAACTCTTGGTTTATTTAGAAAGGAAGCTTTTCTGGCTAGAAATGTAATTCTTTGATTTATCTTGGTGAGGCTTAAGGCCATATTTTCACCTGAAAGAAAACCTGTTTAATATACAGTCAAGACAATTTACAGTCTTTAGTAGTGATATCTCCATGAATTTAGATTGCCATTTTTTATTTGATAATTGTGTACTGGCTAAAGATGGACCTAATCCTACACTTTAGAGTACATTTGCAATAAACATTGCGGATTTTGAAGGTGCACGTGTAAATACAACTACTGGTAAACCATTAATAGATGTGTCACAACAATGTACTTAATTTATACTCTCGCCCCAAAGCCTGTTCGCTCTTATAGGCACATGTTTTGGTAGCATCATGTAAAATGCAAATTGTTGTGACAAAGTCATTTCTACAATAGAGTGTTACAGGAATGAGTCCTAAATGTGGAAATGAGCATTTCTGCACTTCTGGTTCTCTCGTCTGAAAGCCAGGGGTTTTTAGTTAAATACAAATATACATAACGTAATATACATCAAATATAAATAAATTAATACATATATTTAAAAATAAATATAAATTAAATACAAAACAAATGCAAAAAAGTGATGCAAAATGATGGTTTATTTGACCAATCACAAAAGAGTGCAAGGGCTGTCCATTTAACTAAAAAAAAAAAAAAAACTTGAATAAACTCATAAACTACAAACTACAAACTCTGACTTCCTACATTATGTGTGGAACATATCAGTTACTGTTACTGAGGTTCAGTGATATGAATACTCTGCCATCTCATATTTTAAAGTGGCACCAGACAATTTAAGAAAGCTGTTAAAGGTTTGTTTTTAACCCCCAAGATGTTTTTTAAGGATTATCTCTATAAACTGATTACTAATAATGAGCTTTTAAGATGATATAACAAGGAGAATCTTAATTTTATTTCAACACATTGTCTACCTGCATATATGGGTGTTGTGTGTATAATCATATCCTTTCCTTTTTTCTACCTCTGTCTCTCTTTACCATCCTTTTTATTATAATATCCTCTTTTTAAAATTGATTGAGGTGTGCACTGAGTGCAAGAGTGCCCTGATCAAGCCCCTCTGAGAGTTTTTGCTCCTCTCCATCACATTTCTTGATTATGTAAAATCAACTTGTACCTTTTTTATATGTGTGAAAAAATCTACAAGAGGGCATTAGGATTTGATGTAGTGCAAAAACATTTAGTTAAAAAAGTGAAACTCAAGGTGGATATATAAGAACATGAAACAAAGGCAATTCAGAACCATAGATTTATTTCCAGGCATGGTAAACAGTTAAAACCTTTGTTCATAGGAATGAGAGAAGAGATAACTGAAGAATATAAACCCGTTCATTAATCAAAAGAAAAAAAGGTCTGTTCTTTGTGTGTGTTTTGGGTACATAGTGCTGTGGGTTGGTCTCTCTCACAGTAGGGTGGTCTCGGGTGAGGGGGTCCACAACATCAGGGGGTTATTCACTGAAAGAGAGGCCCTCTCCTTTGGTATGGTGACTAAACTGTGGAGCGCATTGCATGCTGAAATAATTCGGCAAGCCCAGTGGGGATACTCTGCGCCCACAAAGGTAGGTGCTTTCAGTATCCCAAATGTCACTTTTATCCTGAGAATTCCTCCAACAAGAATCTACATCTCTCATATAGAAAATCGTTAGGGAATGCCAAAGGGTATTGCTGCACTCTGAACACTCTTGCCCTCTGAAGAGAACCTCCCACTATCAGCACACCAAGCTCCGCAGGATGTTAATTTCAATTTACTATTGCGAGGTCATCTTAATTGCCATGCCATCATTTGAAATCAGCATTTTCAATAAATTAACATGCTGTTGAAATAGTATAGGTTTTCCTGTCCATTGCATTAAAAATACCAACCACAGAAACAGGTGCTTAAAGGTACAGTGTGTAGCATTTAGGGGATCTATTAATATCATACAATTTTCATAACATATTTCTTTAATGTCCTTTAATCACCTGATAATAGAAACTGTTGAGTTGTCAGTATATTAGAATGAGCCGTTTATTCAGATGGTCCACTCTTCACAGAGCCAGCCACCATGTTTCTACAGTAGCCCAGAATGGACGCTCTAGATAGGGCCATTGGCATTTTTGCATTGGACAATGTAGTTCTTATAAACACTTGGCACACAAGGAGAAGTTTCAGTTGGCTCCAATCTGCCACCTCACTGCTAGATGCCTCCAGATCCTACATACTGTACCTTTAAAGGCACTTATTCAAATCCACCAATGATAATAAAGGATCTGTCCCTACCTGCACAACCAGTGTCAGTGTTTTGTGAAACCTCATTTCTGATTTAAAAAAAAAAAAAAAATGATATCATATGCCACTGAGGGCATATTTGAGCTGATGATGACAACAAAATAAGTAACATCTGACCTGAAAACCAAGTTCCCTTATTGCTTATGGCTATTTAGAGTTACAAATAGTAGTTAGTTATTGATTTTAATTCATTCATTATGTTGGTTAAAACATGGGTCTCTTGCTAATCAGAGCCAGTTTCCTGTGGCAGATTGTGGTTCGATGCAGATGTGCCCCTTTTCTTCAGAGTCTATTCATCAGGCAGTGTTTCTCCAGTCATTTTGCAAATGTTTTTAATGAATGGCTTTTTAGTGAATGGGCTGTTGTTGCTGTTATCCAATCAGTTTAAGCTCAGAGTCACCCAACGGCTGCAGGTACCACAATATTGCGACGTACGAATCGATTGGCTGCAGCTGATTGTTGCAGAATCATGAAGACATCCCAAGATGGCAGTTGGAGCCTAATACAGTGAGAGGCCTGTGTTTAAAGAGAGAGAAAAACTATTTTAAAAAAGAGCTGCTTTTCAATCAATTTCAATTTAAGTACAGGTCACTCAAAGGATTTGAATTTAAACCCAAAGGAGAGCCAGAGGACCGGGAGAGTGATCCTGTTGCTCATCATGGTGATTTCTTTGTCTTACAGAGAGTTTTAGTTCTTCCTGCAGTGCTCCTCCTTTCTGTCATTATCTGTAAGTATATTCAATGCAGGCAGTCAATCAATTAAAATGTATAATTGCATGATTGTCCATGATTAATCGTGATTAATCACAGATTAATCATACATTGTTATCTTTTCAAAGTGTAGATTTAATAGAGATTTGTCAAGTATCTAATATTCTTATCAACATGGGAGTGGGCAAATATGCTGCTTTATTTTAATGTATGTACTGTATATATTTATAATTGGAAATCAATTAACAACACAAAGCAATAGCAAGTATTGTCCAGAAACCCCCCACAAGTACTGCATTTAGCATAAAGATATGCTCAGATCCCCAACATGGCAAACTGCAGCCCAACAGGACGCAACAGCTGTCAGTGCTGACTTGACTATGACTTGATCCAGACTGACTGGGATTATCATAAAGTGGGTATGTCTGTAAAGGAGAGACTGGTGGGGACCCACAGAACCCAATTACATTCACATATCTGTAGGTCAGAGGTCAAGACATCCCTTTGAAAATGGCCATGCCAGTTTTTCTTCGCCAACATTTTGGAGCTTTATTTAACCTCCTTCATGACAAGCTAGTATGACATGGTAAAAACAAATTTGTGTTAACATGCTATTATCATGTTACTATCATGTTAACTTTGATAGCCCTAATGCAAAGAAAAACTTTAGCCATGACAGTTTACTCTCATATGCACATTAAGGCACAGCTCAGTCACCAGGAAAAAAATGTTAGCATTATACATTTTCTGCAAACCACAGATACATTGAATGTCTATGTATTTGCATTTGGTCACAGTGAATGACGTATTACAATTAAGAACATGCTGTAGAGAGTAAGATTCGAGATGTTTATTATCACTCCAGTTATACAAATTAATAAAATTCCTCTTTTATAGACAAATTTCTAAAATGTTTAACAACTCTGCCTTTAACTAAATAGCTTTGTTTCTGAAACCTAACTACAATATTACACATTAACCTTGTGACATTTTGTGTTTCGTTGCAAGCATGCGCTAATGCTCACATAAACGCAGAAATGGACAATGCCAACATTTTTTTCTGTAAATTGGGTTGTAAAACATCAGTTGACCCAAATTATAAAGTCATCTTTGCCATGCTAGTGGCAGTGCTCCATAGGAGGCCATTGTTTGGTCTGTCCCAAGAGAATGACACTTTTGAGAGGAGGTCAAAGTTTTCATTTTAACATCTTAACATCTCTGACATGGATTGGCACAAAACATTGCACCATGGTTTCATTCTTCTCCAATATTGGAGTGATGGCAGACATTTCAAAATAAAACCAAGGCTCCATGCCCAAAACCACTGGGGTATCTGTAATAATATATATTTTATTTTTTTCTAATTTTGGCAAACTCACAAAAATTCCAGCTCTTCCTAATGCACATCTTCATCTCCATTTTTATCTGCTTTTGCCAGGCCTCACCTCATCAGCATCCCTCTGTGTGTAAAGTCAACTGCTCAGTCCCACTCGCCTGCAGAGGGGCTTCCTCTCTGCAAACAGAGACTCCTCTGTGTCTGAAACCGGAGAGGTCAGCATTCCTCTGCCCAGGCCTCAAATAAAGACCCAAATTCTTGCAGAAATAATCCAAGTTCCCGCTGGGACTGCAAACCTATCCTGGGTAGCTGCCTCCCTCAAGGTGGACAATCAGTGTCTTTGTAAAACCAAGCCGATGCCAACAGGCTGGAGCCCGGTGCAGGTCCATCGGCAGCCCTCAGTAACTGCTGCTCGAGCTGCACAGATGGTCTGCCTCGCTGTGGAAACATTGGATTATTGTGGAAAATATCATCATCATCAATGCTGGATTATCAGAGCTACACTGATGGATTATGGATGTTCAAACTCTTAATTTTAACTAGATTTTCTGGATGAAATATCACCAGCTCTTTGGGATTGCCTGACAACAACAAGAAGTCTCCACCAACTGAGAGGTAGGCCACAGTTATTCCGTCTTTTCTAAGATATAGTACACGCTGCCCAGTCAGGGATGTGGGCTGTATTTTCAGACCACAGCTTGGAGGAACATTGAAAGCTACACGAGAGGAGGCATACATTTTTTCACTGACCACTAGGAAACAATGACTTTTAAGAGATTTTCAGATTAGAAGCAGAATGTAACAGTGCTATGCAAAATATTTCTCAATCCAGTCTGAACTTTTTAAGCAAACAAGGACACCCAAAGTCAATGGACTAAGACCTGATTTAGCCCCTAAACTTAAGTAAGAATCTGCTACAGCTCCACTCCTGGGATTTGTCTCAATTGCACCATCTCTCTTTCCATACACTCACACAGTCTGTCTCGGCCCTTCCAAGAGACTGAACAAGAGACAGAACATTTGTGATATCTCTGTTTAATCTTGTTTCCTTATCAGTCACTCTATAACTGGTGAGTAGGTAAAACAACAAAAACAAAAGCTGCTTTACTTCAAGACCTAAGGGGGCAGTCAGGGAGTCACGGAATTAGGCAGGATTCAAATGTTAGACCACTTAACATGCTTTATTTCAGCATTCAAAATAATTAAAAACATCTCAATTTATTATACATATACAAAATAGGTACAGATCCTTGTGGTGTTTTCCCCCATGGGTGTGTCTGTCTGCAGTCTCTCACAAACTCTTTGCTGATGGCCTGCTTACTGTTCATTTGAAATAAAATCTATTTGATTCAAATTTTTTTGTTGTTGCTGAGCAAATTCACCCTTCGCACAAGAAAACAAGAAACAAACTACAACAGATATGTGGATGAAGGGGTGGGAAGACTTTTGGAGGACAGAAAATTGGACTGGTTCTAGACATTAAACCAAAAAGTGTGAGAAGAAGAAGAGATGCGGATCCACACTTGAACTCAGGGACAGAGTTTAAGTGCCAGCACGAACCGTGCCTTTAAATAGAGGAAGTCGATCGCATTCTGGACGGCAACAATAAAAAAACCTGTGGTTTCATTTTAGCACCAAGAGGGCCCTGCCATGCCAGAGTGACAACACTACACAACAGTATAGCCATACTGGACGGCCAGGAGACCTTAAAGAAAGAATAGCACCTTGTGTTTTAGCTGTTTCTGCTTCTGGTAAAGTGTTAGTAAGCCTCGACTACCCCACTGACTGTCAACACTACTGCAGGCTTCCCTTCACAAACACTGGGCACCCCTTTTTTTAACAGCTGGTATTCCTTGCTTTTCTGAGGTAGCCATTTTTTTTTCTTAAAAAAAAAAGAGGTTTAAACCCATGTTTCTCTGCTGGTGGTTTTAATGTGACTTTTCTTAAAAAAAAAAAAAGAAATTGAAAGGAACAAACAAGAAAGCAACTGAAACAACAAACAAATCACAACAGCTACAAAATGAGGGAGTTGTCAGTGTTGTCTGGAGGGCAGGTGGACGGGGGCAGAACAACAGAGACAAACATGGCTGTCAGTTTCACCGTTTATTCATCAACACCTGAAACGTGGTACAAAGCAATTGGGTTCTGTCTGTTGGGACTGTCCTTTCATTCCTCTCACCACAGTGGTGTATAAAAATACAAAAGTCACCTGTGTGTTTCTGTAAACTCCAGAGAGGCCTGGTTTGGCTGGATGAAGAGGGGGAAGTCAATTTTTTACACTTTACAGAAGCATATATTATTTTCTTGTTGCCAGTGAAACAAAATGTCTTCTCTATAGGATCCTTGGTGTTGGTGATGGTAAAAAAAAAACAAAAAAAGTCAGAAACAAAAAAAGTAGTGGTCCCAAACACGACGATGCAGACTCCGCCACATCGCCGCCATCTTGTTGAAGTGCAGGTTTTAGGCAAAGTGGACCATTGGTACAATGGCCGAATGGAAATTCGTAGAATCAGGAGCGAGGGGTCAGATTTTTCAGAAAAATGGCATTAGAGAAATGTTTTGGTGGGTTCGTTTTTTAGAAAGAGATGACTGCTAGAAAAAAATAAACACACACACACACACAACAACAATTTCAAGTCCAGATTTCTCTTTTTACAAGAAGCAGACGGGTCCAACTTCAAGGCCAAACTCTTGGTCTGGAGCACCAACATCCATAGGAGCGATATCAATGATGGGCAGGCGAGATGTTTTCGATGTCTTGTAGTCAATGACTGTCTTGCCCCATGTACCGGTGTGTGACTGGAGGGAGAGAAGAAAGGGGTGTCAGGGTTAACATTCCAAATAGGTGGTGCAACGTTAACGCTGGATATATCAAAATTTCTCCAATTTTGCCTAAAATTTTGTACAAAGCACATTAATTGCAAGACTTGCTACAGTAGCTAGCATGCATGGTCCTTTGAGTTTTTGCTCTATGACTCAAAAACACTGTATGCATAGCATCAGGGAGTGTGTATGAATGCTGAATTGTGACCTAATGGTTATTCCTAACTTTACAGGTCCAGCATTTGAAACAAATTCAGCTGTCAGTGGGATTGAGATGAGTATAAACTAAAGCTTCCTCACCGTGCATCCGTCTTCCAGGACGCTGTAGGTGAAGCGGCTGTTGCCCTCAGCTCTGATCTCAATCTCATTGGAGCCCTGGAGGAGCAGGGCCTTCTTGAGGTTGCCAACGGTGGCGTCCATGTAGGCGACGCTGTTCTTGCAGTGGTAGGTGATGTTCTGGGTTGCCTCAGTGGACATGAGGCGCAGGAAGGTCAGCTGGATGTTGACATCCTCTGGCATGGAGCCCTCACTGCCGTACTCAAACTGTGTAGGAAAGAGGAAGAGGGGGAGAAGTTACTGAATGAACTGTGAGAGCAGAGAAGGGATAATACGTGGAGAGGTAAGATGAAGTTGATGAATAGTTGAGGAAACAAGACAGGAATGAGAAGTTGAATTAAGAGGAGGGGGAGGGGTAGAGGAAGGATGGACTGAGATGGAAGTTGACCTAAGAGAGCGCAGGTAGGGATGGATTTGGAGTGAGGAGTGAGGAAGTGTTCCAGGTTTAGCATGTTTACCTGGAAGCCATCGGTCATAGCCTCTCCGAACCAGACGTGCTTCTTCTCCTTGATGTTCTTGCTTGTGTACCAGTTCTTCTTGGTGACCTCACGCTGAGTTGGGGATACACAGGTCTCTCCGGTCTCCATGTTGCAGTAGACCTTGATGGCGTCCTGAGTGCAGCCCTGGTCTGGGTCGATCCAGTACTCGCCTGGAGAACAAGGATTTTGGAAAGGAGGAAAAGGTCAGAAAAATTACAGTGCCAGCATACGAATTTCTCCAGTCCTCCTTTATACTTCCAATTATTCTACCAATGTTGGATAAACACTTACCGCTCTTCCAGTCAGGGTGGCACATCTTGAGGTCGCGGCAGGTTCTGGCAGGATTCTTGCGGGTGCCGTCGGGGCTGCGGATCTGCTCAATCTGCTGGCTCAGGCTCTTCAGGGTGCCATCCACCTCCAGGTCGCGGTCACGGAGAACGTTAGCGTCATCAGCACGGAACATGCGGAAGGGATCGGGGGCCTTCTCCTGAGGCTGGGAAATGAAGCCGAGGTCAAATCCGCCACCAGGGGCACCTGGTGCTCCAGGAGGTCCAGGAGGTCCGGGAGGACCCTGAGGCACAAGAAGAGCAAGAGGAAGAAGAGAAGAAGTTGGTTATTTCACTGCTGTTAGAGGGTTCCTTGAAAATCACAACAGCTTTTTTTCCCTTAGCAAGGACATACAGTAAGTATGAGTAAGTAAGTACAAGTAAATAGCCAGATGAATGGATGGATAGTCAGAAAGCTAGACTTACAGCAGGTCCCATCTCGCCAGAACGTCCACGAGGTCCAGGAGGTCCAGTGGGTCCAGGCAGACCACTCATACCATCCTTACCAGCAGCTCCAGCAGATCCAGAGGGGCCCTACAAATGAAGTGTGAAGCATGAAGTGAAACATTATAGTTTCTGAATGTCAGAGTCCTTCCGAACACTGAGACATGGAAAATGAACCTAATATTAAAATGCAAAACACCCAAAACTGCTCCAAGCACTTAAAGATTATGTGGTGTGTTAACTCACTCTAGGTCCAGCAGGTCCAGCAGCACCAGCGGGTCCCTGCTCTCCAGATGGTCCCTATGTGTCCAGAATAAAAACAGGAGTTAGACATAAAGTGTGCATATTGTATGTGTCGCATACATGTATGTGTGAGTGTGAAGTTACATACAGATGGTCCAGGAGGTCCCTGCATGCCAGTGAATCCTCTGTGTCCCTTCATGCCTCTCTCTCCAGCCTCTCCAGTCTCTCCTTTGTCTCCACGAAGTCCAGCAGGTCCCTTTCAGCGGGAAGAAGGGGATGTTTTACCTTTCTTTTTATGCCGTTCCATCTATTTTAGTTGTTGTTTCTCTTTATTTGTCTATTAATGGTGCTAGTGTTGTTACTTACAGCAGGGCCACGAGGTCCAGCAGGGCCAGCAACGCCAGCAGGGCCAGCAGGTCCCTGAAACATACAAAAATCAGTTTGATTCAGAAGCAGATTGCAGTGAAACACAATCTATGCTCTTCACTACAGTAGATCTAGAATCACTGGCTAATTTTTCTTAAGAGGTACTGAAGTAGACACTGAAATTATTAAAAAAAAAAGACAATGTCTAAAGTGATAAATGGTTTTGTCACTCACAGTCTCTCCACGGTCACCATTCTTTCCAGCGGGTCCAACAGGTCCTGGGGCACCAGAGGGTCCAGGGGCACCAGGGGCTCCAGCAGTGCCACTCTCTCCACGGTCTCCCTAAAACACAAACACAAAATGAGTTTATTTCACCAGCTTTTAGTCTCATGTATTGTCTTACCATGGTCCTAATGTTCAAGGGATAAAATAAATGGCTGCTGAAAGAGGTAAAAGAGCCTCAGATAAAACCAAATATACAAGAATTGGTGAACCAGGCCACTGTCTAGGTGAGGAGTGTCAAACTCATTTTAGTTCATAGGCCACAGTCCAATGTGATCTCAACTGGACCATTAAACCCATTGCATAATAACAACACCCCCAACTTTTTCCCTTTCTTTTAGTGTAAAGGTACATTAGGAAAATGTTCACAATTAATGAACAATCCATTTTCAAAAAAGATGATGAACAGCCAGAGATGTCTTGTTGATTTCTTGTCTATGACTAAAATCAGACAGTAATTCATTTATCTTTTTTCAGTTGTCCTTGTAAGATCTTGTATTTCTAGCCATTATGAATCTGAATGTGGCACTGACTATTATACTGTATTCCTTGAGCACTGAAAGGTGCTGTGAACACACCAAGCACACGGGCTTCCAATTTACCTCTGTGAAAAAAAAAATAGGAACTGGTCCATCTTTCTTAGAAAACTCAACTCTTTCCTCCTCTTTGACAGTGCTTTGTCATGTAGCCTATACATAAACACATTGGGATCTATAATAGCCTAACCAGCATAGGGCCTGCTACTCTTATTAGGACTATGCTACCCCAGTGGACAAATAAGAATAGCAGTGCATTATATTGGAATTAATAACTACTCTGCAATTTTCACACTGCAAAGTCATCCAGTAGGCTGAATTGGGCCGAATTGGCCGAAACTGGTGAATCAGTGGCCCGAATTGGCCTTTGGCAGACCAATTTTGGCCCTCAGACTGTTACTTGACTCCCCGGGTCCAGGCTATACAAAACATTAGCTAGCATTATTAACTCTGTCCTAATGTGGATTCTCGACATGGCTCTGATTTTGTGTGATGGCAGCCTTTCAACTTGCTCACTATAGTAGATGCTCAGCTAAATGTCAGTGTATCTACCAGAAGCCACTGTGGTCAGCATGCTATTTCCTGAATGACCTTGGAGGCTGCTTTAGCTATTGGTTGGTGCAGGTCAACCTAGCTGACTCTTCTCAAGCTCAGTGTTTTAATAGAAACTGAAGCAACAGACAAAGTTTACCATGTCACTGTGCCATTTGGAAAACAAATCTAGCTCAGCAAACTGTTCACCTTGACTGAGAATGAGTTCAGCGATGATGTTGTTTGAACTCACCTTGGGTCCAGCAGCTCCATCGCGACCAGCTGCTCCCTCGTTACCGGGGCTTCCCTAAAACACAAAGCAGGTTAACCAATCAGGAAACATCTACATCAGTATACAAAAGTCAGACAGATAGTTATTGTACAGGAACAAGTCTTTCTTCATACCTCACGTCCAGGCTCACCAGGGGCTCCAGCCAGTCCAGGGGGTCCCATGGGTCCGGGAGGTCCGCGCTCACCACCAGGGCCAGAAGGTCCAGGCTTTCCAGCTTCTCCCTGTGAGTAACACAGCCACAGTCAGTCCAGTCGTGACAACTTCAGTTATTTTTGTAAGTAGCTGCTGATTACAATGACTTTATACTATAAAGTCATGTTTGATTCTAAGCATCATATTGGTTGGTTAACAACATTGGGCATTCTGGTTCCATCAGGTCCACTGTGCAGTTTGTAGTTTTGTAGAGTAACAATACAAACTTACAGCAGGTCCGGGCATGCCAGGGAAACCTCTCTCTCCTCTCTGTCCAGGCAGACCAACAATACCACGCTGTCCAGCAATACCCTGAGGTCCAGGCAGACCAGCACTTCCCTGTATTTGGTGACAGAGAGAGAAAAATGTGGCAAAAAATGACAAAAAGTGGTTAGGCACCATCCAGTTGTATGGTAGCATAAACTGACAGCAACCAACACCTCAGCAATGTTGTGTTGTCAGTTAAATGTATAGACTTAATTAATCCAGTGCTACAACTTAAAGAGGATAAATGTAGTTGGTATCAATTCATTTAACATTAATGTATTATTAGCAACCAATCACTTGGTTCTGTGACAGATTGAGATCGAAGGAGCTCCAGTTTTGAAGGTTAAAGATAACTTACGGAAGCACCCTCGGCACCAGGGCTACCCTTCTCTCCAGCAGATCCTGGTGGGCCAGCTGCACCAATCTCACCAGGGCGACCAGCAGGTCCAGTCTCACCACGGTTTCCTTTGGGTCCCTCCTTTCCACTTGGTCCAGCGGCTCCAGGAGGTCCAGGGTTTCCCTATGGTGGGGGGAACACAGCATTGCTGAAAACCATCCTGGATGTTGATCCCTGCCACCGGGAACAATACATGCTAAGAAGATGAGAGAAAGACTTACAGAGGGGCCAGGAGGTCCAACTCTGCCAGCAGCACCAGGGAAGCCAGTAGCACCCTAGGGAAAGACAGAGGTCCATTAGCTGACTGTTTCTGGAAAAAATGGCTGTGTATGGTCAGTGTAAATAATAAAAAAGAAGAATGAACAATAAACAATGGACTACACTCTCTGCTCAGTATGGCCATGAGCACCGTTACCTCTGAAGTCAGCATAAATGTAAATGTTTAGAGGAAGAGGAGGACAGAGTGGAAGAAGAGTGGTGACTTACAGGAGGTCCAGCAGCTCCGCGGGCTCCCTTAGGGCCGGTGTTTCCAGCGGGTCCCTGAAAGGACAAAACGTATCGTCAGTCAGCATGGGAGAACCAGTAGCAGGCAGACTTCTACTGTTCACTCTAAATTATGGGATTTTCTATAATGAGGTGTGAATATATGAGTTTCTATACCTGAGGTCCAGGGGCACCAGTGGGTCCAGCAGCACCGGGTGGACCAGCATCTCCTTTAGCACCATTGTCTCCAGCCTCTCCCTTAGCACCAGGCTGTCCATCAGCTCCCTGTGGTGGAATGATGGTGGATGGGGAGAGAGACTCAGTAAATTCTGTGTTGAAGCTTCAAGTGAAAAAAACACAGGAGCCAGGGACATTTATGAAGATGTGACTTACAGGAGGTCCAGCGAATCCAGCAGGTCCGGGTGGTCCAGACTCTCCACGCTCACCCTGAGGAAGAGGAGGAGTCAGTCAAGGATCTTAACATTCAAGCAGCTGGAGAACTTTGAGCTCATCTTCAGAAGGACAGACAGGTAGTTACATACAGGGGCTCCGCGAGCTCCAGCAGGTCCAACAGGTCCAGCAGCGCCAGCCTCTCCCTTGTCTCCGGTGGGTCCAGCAGGTCCAGGAAGTCCAATTGGGCCAGTCAGACCACGAGGGCCATCCTTACCAGACGCTCCATCAGCACCCTTGGCTCCTTGGTCACCCTGGGTTATTGGATGGAGACATGAGGAGTATATACACTGGAAAGCTACTGTGGATGATGTTGGTGCTCACTACTGTACATCAATAGTGACTGGTTACATCCAATCCTAAATAATAAGAATATTGGGAGCACTGGGAATATTGTTTTGGTGACTCACTCTGTCTCCCCTCAGTCCTGGAAGGCCAGCGGCACCACGCTCACCGGGCATTCCCTGCAGTCCGGGAGGACCCTGGGCTCCGGGGGCACCGGGGGCACCAGCATCGCCCTAAGGAAGAGGAGGGGAAGGGGAAGAGGACAAAAGCAAGAGGGTCACACAACAGATCAACGGGAACTTCACAGAACGTCAAGTTTTTTTCTGTCACATCTCTCGAGGTTTACCTTAGCACCCTCATTTCCAGCAGATCCAGGGGATCCACGGGCACCAGCGGGTCCAACAGCACCGGGGGCACCACGCTCACCGGGGAATCCTCTCTCACCCTGAGGGGAAGGGGTGGCAGAGAGTTAGGAAAGTTGAAGTGAAAGTCCAAAGGTGGTCAAAAAAATCATGAGGATCTATCTAACTGTGGATCTCAACCGAACTGGCCGAGGCAGATGGCTGCCCAACCAGAACCTGGTTCTGCCCAAGGTTTCTACCTACCTACTTTCAAGGTTTTTTGTTAAAGAGGATTTTTTTCTTGCCACTGTCATACATAGTGCATGCTCTTGCGGGGACCTCTCATTGGGTCTCTAGACTACAGAATACGGTCTAGACCTGCACTACATGAAAAGCGTCTTGAGATAACTTGCTATGATTTGGCGCTATATAAAAAGAAATTGAAAGTTAAGAATAAGAAGAATTTAATCTTTTATCTATAAAATCAATATTTCCCAAAGGGGGGTACTAATGTGAAACACTACCAGAAATTCTTTCCAAAACATGTGTGTCAACTCAAAGTTAGTCATGCTATCTGCATAGCTCACCAACACTTCTTTAGCATTAGCCTGTTATTAGCTTGCTCTAGCTTGAGAGTGTTAACATTTCCAATCAACTTAAAGCTTCTTTTAGCTATTTGTATCCTGCTTGGTAAAGATTTACTTATTTAGAGAGCTCTCCAATGATCCGCCATTGATATATGATGCTGGGTGCGTATAACTAAGTAATTGAAACAATGATGATGATGATGATGATGATAAAGGTTCATCTTATCTTATCTTATGATAAGTTACTTACTCTAGCTCCAGCAAGTCCTGTGGCTCCAGCCTCACCGGGCACACCCTAGAAAGACAGAGAGGCGATTCATGTGTTCATTTGCAAAACAGTATTGTTTTAATAAGCTATCTAAATTGATCATATCTTGGTCTGTACCTGCTCTCCGGGCTTGCCAGTCTCACCAATGGCACCCTGGGGTCCTGGAAGACCCTGGAATCCAGGAGGTCCGGCAGCTCCCTGCTCTCCTCTCTCACCAGCAGGACCCTGAGGGTGAGCAAGACAAGGGCTATTAGAGCTAATGGAAAATGACCAGAAGTAAGGCATTGTGTGGGTATGACAGTAACTGCGTGTGTAGTTTTGTACACCATCAAGCTTATGAACAGGGTGTCAGCGGGGTCATGTGTGTGCATTGTACTTACAGCAGGTCCGGCAGGGCCTGGAGCACCAACGTCACCATCCTTTCCAGGGGCACCCTGGGTAGAAATATGGCAAGCTTTTAGACACGCATGTTCTAGCCTTTAAACACTGCAGGAAAACAGTAGAGTGTCATAGTGTAGACAACTTACAGCTGGGCCAGTGGGTCCCATTACTCCTCTCTCGCCAGGCTTTCCACCCTCACCCTACAGACAGGAGTAAAAAAGCACTATTACCAGAGATGTGGAGACCATTTTTAATAGCCTACTTCTCAGTTTTCTGCTGACTAAAATATGAGCAGCAAATGAGACAGAACACTCACAGCTGCTCCCTTGGGTCCGGGGAATCCCATGACTCCGGGCTGGCCTCTTGCTCCAACAGAACCAGGAGGTCCGGGGCGGCCATCTTGTCCAGTGGCTCCCTGGTATTTAATTAAGGATTAATTTAAATAAACACAATATATCTGTGTTTTGATATGATGGGGATCAAATGTTTTATACTGAATTTGAACTTACAGCGGGTCCCATCTTGCCATCAGGTCCAGGGCTGCCAGGGCTACCAGTCATACCCTACAGACAGAGAACAGAGGTCAGAGGAAGCCTGTGCAGTGAATAAATGATGTTGCCGACAATTATGTGATGGACAAAGAGTAAGGAATCTCACCTTAGCTCCGGGCAAACCAGGTTCACCAGTGCGGCCAGGCTCACCAGTGGAACCTTTAGGTCCAACAGCACCGGGAGCACCACGCTCGCCAGTGGCGCCCTATGATGGGGTAGAGAGAGAGAAAAGATTTAAGAAGGCAATGATTAGTTTAGTTAAAACTGATCTGCAATATCTCACTGCTTGTTAGTGAAATAGAAGGATGTACTCACTTTGGGTCCAGCGGGGCCATCAGAGCCAGGGAAGCCACGACCACCAGGGGCACCCTGTAGGGAGAATCAAACATATCGTGCTTAGCTCTATGAGCTCAAGCTAACACTCTAATATCTAGACAGGGTTGGCCTATTATCATGACCCTAACCAGGGATGTACTGATCCATCTTTTTCAGTCTCAGATACTGATAGCAATACCTGGGTTAGGGAGCAGTCAATACCGTGCTCTGATTTGAAATCAGGCTTTAATTAATTTCTTTTATGTGTAAGGCAACATCAAGCTTGACTTAAACATCACTTTTCTAACTTTGTAAAACAAAATGTAACAAATACATACATAGATATAAATTTTGTTGTTTGTTATTAGAACAATAAATTGTACACCAACAACTGCAAAAAATCTTCAAAATGAACAGGACTTACAGTTCAGGTAAAACCCTTTTTATCCGCCCTATTGATTGATATTTGATCCAGCCATTTGTGTCAGTAAATAAATAGATATATAATAAATTGAACTGGTACCAGTATCAGTGCATCCCTATAACTCAAATATAGGTTGTGTTTAGAAGGTAATGCAAATGGTGAAAACTTGCAAAAACTCTTGGCTGACTCGCTGCCGAATGACCTATCAGGACAACTCAGGAAGCAACTGTCATTATGACATGACCACCCTCTGGTGGTAGCCTGAGCTGTGTTTATGTTTCATTATATAATGTTTCAACTCTTTTTTGTCCATAGATCATGTGCAATATGTGAGATATTGTACCAGTAATTATGTTTCCAAATATGTGGAAATGATGTTCTGTTCCTGCATTTACAGTTCTGCTTGCTGGCCTGCGGGGGGCACT